>OU745259.1:11250000-12500000 GCA_916618015.1 Xestia c-nigrum
CCCAGTGCGAATTGGTAGATCTATGTCACATGTCTTCGAATTTTTGGTTGATGTTGAAATAAATAACACAAAGTAATGCCCCTGCTTGGGTTCGACTAAGACTTACTATTCGTAAGTCGAAGCCGCCATCACCGGGCCACCGCTGCTCTCAAAGATAACTTATAACCTGGATTAAAACATAGGATATCTTTTGTCCCGGTAGTAAGATCTCGTGGACAATTATCAAACACGCAGGAGAAGCCGCTGGCTGAAGCTAGTTAAACTAATATTGTCACTTACGGGATATCTTCCGTGATTATTAAGTAAGTGACAATATAAGTTTAGTTTTAAACCGTGAAAGCCTAAAACAGTGTTTGAAGCTAGTTAGTTGGTAATAATTTAATCAGCAAAAAAACCAACCTGATTATAGGACGCGCGCCGATATAAAATTAGCATGTTAATATTAGTTCTCAGTACTCTAATATTTATGTAACTGCTGTGGCATTATTACTAGAACTTATCATGTATGTCACAGGCTCTATGATTTCTAAGTACTGATCCTAGATTCTGTAATCAATTCCACGAAATAGGAAATAAACCGCAATAAATCTAAGTGAACTAATTTATTCGTGAGATTAATTCTAGACTAATTGAAATGTAAGACATTAAACACATCGTAACTTATAATTTCTCGATGACAACATTATGAAGATGTAACCACGTCACCTAAAGAATATAATTGTGGTCATTTACATTAGAAATCAAATAGAACAATGTAATGGAACAATGTAAACTAGGAACTAAAAGAGCCAGAAAAGTCGAGCAAAAGTCAAACACGTTAGATTGTAAACTCTCTAGCGAGATTGTAAACTCTCGAAATATCAACTGAACATACTGCCTACAATATAACGCATTATTTTTCGGTAGATAGTAATCTAACGAAGTGAAATGCATGCGACGGAAATATCTCTGCCCCCATAATCATGACTTGGGGCATCCCCACGTTAGGTTAGTTAGGTTCCTTTAAACCCTGCAGACAGAAATACAAGCCCTCAATGCACTGATGTTTGTGAAGTCATTTGCTTGACGCAGCATAAATCCCAGATTCCTGTACGCCTTTTTACAAACGACTACCACGTGTTTGCGACTGACTGCAGACGATGATTATGACTAAGTGGCTGTGGCTCTATAATAACAGCAGCTCGGGTCGGTCTTTACGTTAAGCCGCACATGTCTAGGTCGGTCCGTGGATGGGTGATTGCCCATTTCGTACCGAGTTTCCTCCGTGCCTCGGAAAACACGTTAAGCTGTTGGTCCCGGCTGGCATTTGTCCATCTTTGACAGACGTTACAGTTAGTCAGTGGTCCGAAAGTCTGGCAACCAGTCTTTCCAAGGGGTATCGTGTCACCCAGTTCTGGGTTGTGGAGGTCAGATAGGCAGTTGCTCCAAGAATATTATGTACAAGACTTACTGGTATTCAGATTCATCCTGTTAGACTGGAAGCTGACCCCAACATAGTTGGGAAATGGCTAGGCAGATGATGATGACTAAGCATTTGACAGACCCTAAATACTTTAGGTTTAAAACTAACCGGTATATAGGGTGTAAAACACCTCTTCACGAAGCCGAAAGGCACTTGTTCTCCCCATCATTGCGATCATTTTTTTGTTCTAACTAGAAGGTTCCCAGGTATACCTGGGAACCTTCTAGTTACGGAGATATGGGGGTCAAAGTTACAACTTTTTGACAAGTTTTTTTTTTTTAATATTGTTTTTTTTTTTGTAAGATTTTAACACCTCCACGATCCCCGTACTATTCAATCCATTCATCAGCACAATGTTTTAAGTGCGTAACATTGAGTTCTACCAGAAAACATGATTTATAACCTCAAAAAAAAAGTTGTTTCCCAGCATAAATTTTTGCGTAAAGTTACTTAGTTTGATGTACAGAATGCTTGGTTAACGGCTTTGTGATGAGGTGGTTTACACCCTTTATTTGTTTAGGTTATTTAAGATAAGAAATTCAAAATTACAATATTTTTTGCTGTTTACAATGAGCATACGTCAAACATGTGAATTTTGGGTGTATCAAAAAGTAGAAATGAACACTGTGGAAATGCATGCAAAACAATTGTCGTGTATCTTTAAATGATAAATTAAGAAAGATGCGACATGACAAGCTACTTGAAACTGTCATAATTATTTTCCGAATCAACCTTGAACCTTGAGCTTTAGGTATACAGTTGAAATTTGATCAAAAAAAGACAGATTGTCGTAGCTTATTGTACTAAGCGTCTGTATCCATTGACAAAAAGTAAATAAAAAGTATGTTTAGACGGTTTGATGACCAAACCACTCTTTAACTTTTTTTGCACCGAGATGATATAGAGGACCGTAGAAGGTGGAACTGTAGTTTATGCTGAACCCCATAGGCAAAGGCGTGAGTTTATATATGTATTGTTATTCATAACCATATGCCTAGCCTTTCCCAACTATGTTGGGATCTGCTTCTAGTCTAACCGAATGCAGCTGTATTTTACATGGAGTGACTGCCTATCTGACCTCCACAACCCAGTTAATACTGGGTAATACGATACCACTTGGTAAGACTGGTTGTCAGACTTTTTGGGCCACTGAATGACAGCCGGGACCAACAGCGTAACGTGCTCTCCGAGGCACGGAGGAAACTCGGTATGTATGGGCAATAGCTGGCCGTCCGGCCGTCTAACGACGACGACAGGCCGTGTCGACGGCGCGTTCGTGTTCCACGCGCGCCTCAAAGAGATGTCAGCAAAAGGAGAGGGGCCCGCAAGGGCCGAAGCCTGCCGGGGTTGCGGGCCTGTTCGAAAGAGATACCGCGGCCCCGGAACGTAAAAGGCGAGGAAGGAACATGGATGGTTTTTAGTCAGTAAGAGTCTGACACTCCCTCCCGCTCCGCCCAGAGTGGGGGGGTCATTTGATGATTTCCCATCCTTAAAAAAAAAAAAAAAAAAAAAAAAAAAAAAAAGGGTGGTCACCCATCCACAGACCAACCTCAGCAAGCAGGGCTTAACCTAAAATGGGCCCGAACGACTGTTATTATTTAGCTACGAGCTCCCCTTCGTACTTATGTATGTATTGTTAATATTATATATTAACAATGCACTAAGTTTCAAGGGTAGGTACATAACGGTCTTTGAAACGGAAGACCCTGCGAGCGTTTCCCCTTAACATAATTTTCATATACAGTGTGCTCTCAAAATTGTAAGCTAGGCATTTGGATACTGAAGTAATTTATTTATTTATTTTAGTCAAACTTTATACACAAGTTAGCACTATACAACGGAGGACTTAATGTCTCGAGCATTTTCTACCAGTCTACCATATGGTGATACAGAGACTGCAATAACAGAGAACTAAATATATTTATAACTAAAACATATAAGAATAAACACATATACATATTAACAAAACAAATATAAAGATTAAAGATAAACAAGAAAAACTATCACAACTTAGTTCTGAGACGGTATCTGCCAACTTCTTGTGAATATAATGTAATTGTTAATTAATATTTTATGTTTTAATGAAGTAATGTCTCTGATGAACGAAGGGCACACCACTGCCATGTATGCATTTCAGGATGTCTTCAAAGGATACTGCGAGTGTACGTGACAACTTTTTTGTGTTCTTTCTTTGATACTGAACCCTGAGCTATAGCACGCAATTTTATAACTACCCTGTATGTAGATAATTGAATCACCTTAATATAAATCGAATATATTTCCTGTACTGAATTCTTCTCATAATGATGTTAAGGTAATACTTTTATGCATATTAATACCAGTTTATTTCTGAACTACCAAAATATTTAAATACTTATAAGTTTCGCTAATAGTAAACTTATTATCAAAAAGTATAAGTTTTTAAATATTTGTGTAAATGTAGTTTAGTTAAAATGCCAAAAACACTTACAATAAAACTAATTATAACAAAACAGCTTCCTAATGTAATAAAGAATGCAGAAGTTTTTACAATAATAATGTAAAAACCGTATTAAATATTTAAAATCTAGATTAACTGAGTTTACCTACGTCATAATGTCTGTCTCGTTTAATTCTGAAACTTTTTGTTATTTGTAAAAAAAAGTTAGGTATGGTATTGTAGAGTATTTAACCTCCTCTGCGTTTAATTCGTTACTGGCAGTTAGATATTAGAGATAAACACTATTTTCGCATTTAGACGAAAAAGGGGATACAGCTTCGCTTATGGTGCTTTTGGTGCGTGGCCTAAACGGAACTAACACGCCATCTTGGGTTTTAGTAAATACATATTTACAAACAATTTCGCAAATATTTACTAAAAAAGCCCACCTGACTTTGACGTCACGGTTGGCCTGAGCGATTGGCTACTGTGCTGCGTCAGCCGCGTGTCACGGGTTCGATTCCCGCATGTTTTTTTTTTTTGTAGTTTTCCGGGCCTGTCTCTTTGTGTATGTGCGTATAATATTTTGTATACACACCCACCACACAAGTAGAAATTAAGTTTTTAATAAAATACCCAGCATTTTATTAAAAAGTGACATTTAGAGGAACCTTTCTGCACTATAGCTAACTACGCAAGTCTAGATTTATAGAAGTAAGTTTTTTCAAAAATTACTTATCGTGTTAGATTCAAATCGCTTTTCAATAACAGTTAGAAAGATAAACATAAATATCTTTATCTGGGAATCTCCACAAGTTGGTTAGGTACCTATACCTACGTAAGACGGAGCCTTGAAATCTCGTTGATCGCTGCATTGTCAACACTTTCCATACAAAACCAAACATTTTACTGTTTACTCACATTACGTCACAAAAGACGCATAAAAAGTGATGTTGGAACTGCATCGGGGTGTGGAGTTATGTGTTGCAGACTGTGCTGGAACTCCTATCCTGTTCTCTGAGCCCCAAAATACTGCCCCTACAGTAACGCGAGCGCTGCTACTTAAGACGTCGAGGAAGTGGCGAAGTTTTATCCCAACATAATATACAATACTGCCGTGCCAGCGACACGGCGATGAAAAAGACTAATGGCTTTGCAGATGTCGCAAAAGATGAGCAGCTAACGCATTTTTGGCGCTATTAAAACTCTCGTCTAATCCGCTAACCGTTTAGAGTGTTTTTGCACTACGTCCGATCCGAGTCCGATCCGAAGCCGTAAAAATACACTACAATACAAAATCGGATGACGGAAGCCGGATCTAGTGATAAAGTAAACTAACATAGAAATAGTTCTACAACTACTCCGGACCGGCCCCCGTATTTACAAACGCTGGAAATGAATTTCGATTCGACAAGTCGTGTGTCTATCCTTTTTTGGCATAACTAAAACGAGCGAGATAGACATACGACTCCTCGAATCTAATTCAGATCAAAGCGTTGTGAATATGGGGTCGGGTTCGGATCGTTATTCGGCTCGGACGTAATGCGAAACCGCTCTTAAGATTCCGTGCTCTGTGGTACGCACAAACCAAATATTTAACTTTAGCTGAACGAAAGTTTAGTTGGGAAAAGGCTAGGCATCTGCCTGATGATGACGAAAGTGAAACTAGTTCAAATTATGAAACATAACCATAATAATTAGGATGTTATTCGACCTTATAAAGTACTTATCTTAGATCATATTATCATCGAAGAAGATTCTCAGAATCTTACAAGATTACGATGAAGGTCCATTCAAATTCAAAATTCAAAACTCAAGAAAAAGTTAACTTAGCTAAAATTGAGAGCCGTGATGGACATCGATTTATCAAAACTAGATACTATAAAAGCAACAACAAATTAAAGAACAGTTTTTTAATTAATTAATTTCATGGTGTCATAAAGCATGTCCCAAATGTACGAAATATTTGAATTGGTCTTCATGATATGTGTCAAAACCGTCAAAGTGCAGATAGTAAAGATCATTTGTGATTTAAGAGTACAAACAGGTTTTTTTAGCGGTTATTTGAAATCAAACAACAAGCCCCCAACGACCACATAACCACCCTTGCATCGAAATGGGAGATTTTTGCATCAAAGAATTCAGCGACATTTATGTAAAAGTCATGAATTTTGACAAAAAAAAGGCATGGGCCAGCAAAGCGGTGTTGGTCATGTGCTTGATGTGCCATACCATACATAAGCCTAGGTATGATAAAAAAATCTAATCATCGAAACTACAAATACACTAACTGCGGTCATCAAACGCATACAAAATTCATAATTTATCAATACAAATTACATCTTTTCAATTTCTTTAGCCAATTTTGTTTTGGACATAATTTTCATTTTAGGCACAATTCGCGATATTAAAATAAAAAAATAACAAAGGAAATGGAACGTCCTGTATCGCAAGTACGCGGGTTATGCATCGAAGACATATAAAATAATGAACCAACCAGGGACAAATTAGATGGTTTAAGCACACCGACGGCGAGTATATATAGAGGCATATCATTACGACGGACATCATAAGTCACTCGACTACTTACGATTACCTACATACAGTTTACTTGAGGAACAAACGGTAGGTCATACTAACTCTTTGTGTTCATTTTGATAAATCTTCATAATATTAGTTATTTTGATATCGGTAGATCGTTGTTTTCTTTTGTTTCGTTGTTTTTTTTTTTCTTTTTTTTTTTTTTTTTTTTGTTTTCCCTAGCTGGAACTAAGTGACCTAATTACTATAGCAGGAAGTGGCAATTCTGTGTCTTCTATTTCTTTGGTACAAAGAATTGTGTCTCAGTTGCATAATCTGGGTGTATATGTGCAAGATCATACATAAATTTGTTCACCATTTTCTCAGCTATTTTAACCAAATAATCTCAATATTTTTTCTGAGTGTCACCCGCAGTGTGTCCTTCTTTTATTTGGAATCCTTTCAAAGTTAAAATACTGAGTTCTATCTCCGATTTGAGTATTTGGTCAAAGAATTGCTCAAACTCTTATTAAAAACTTTCTTTCAATGTAATTTAGTCCTCCAAATCCAATATTTAAAACTTAAGTTAGTCTTACACTTCAGTAAGTCAGTTCAGAAACCAGCAATTAGCTTGCATAACTTTTTACTCTCTGTCATTACAAATAATGACAATACTACGTGAATAGACATATTTTTATCTTGATTTTTCCAGTTCGTAGTTATAAACCAAGCAGTCTTTGAATTCGAATGTTATCAAATTCAAATCGTTACAACAATTTTTATGCCCTAAACTTCGCATTCTCGTCTTCGGCTTTCTGCTCACAAATCATTCTGATTTGAAGAGTGTACATGGAGCTTCTTTCTCGTTCTTCCCCATAGAGATCTACAACACATTCATAATTATTATGCCTTGTGACTGGGACTGTAGCTTCATACGATTATTATTGTATTTATTCAAAAGTTTCTGGAACTGGTGTACATATATTTGAAATTGGCACTTCGTCCGCGAAAATTGTAATAGCTTGACGTTCTGCAAGTAAAAAAAAATGGAATTGTCATTAGTTCCAGAGAGCACCCTGTAGAGTACTTATTAAACTTACAATCTTACCTCTTGAAAATATTAGTATAGATAGGTACCTAAATGCTTTGATTTTGACTTTGATACCGTTCCTAATCTTTCAGGGCAACATGAAGTTCGTCTTATTGTTGTGTGTGATGGTGGCTGTAGTCTACGCTGACGATAAGTACACCGACAAATATGACAACATCAACCTGGATGAGATCCTGGAGAACAAACGACTCCTTCTCGCCTACGTCAACTGTGTCATGGAGAGGGGAAAGTGCACTGCTGAAGGAAAGGAGCTCAAAGGTAAATAGGTGTTGAATGTCTTTGATACGGTAAGCGTCCAGCGATCACGATCTAGTTTCTCAACCACGATGATTTGGGCTTCACCAGAATAGTGACAAAGTTGGCCGTTGTTATCTATAGCGAAAAATGAATGCCCTAGCGCCTCGAGTGTTGGTCAAGGCTGAATGCTTCTTCCTTTCTTAATTTTATCTGTCCGGCAGTAGAAAATACATACCTATACCTAAGTAAGGTAGAGCTTTGATGCTTGCTGCAACCTATTAAAGTTGTTTGAGTGTAACTGAGCAGCGTAGCGATTCCCAATAAGGTACCACCTAGTCACGTCCCTTACACTGCCCATATTTTTATGGAAGATAGTTATTTACCTTTCTCATAACAATTCTAGTATAATACAAAGTGATGCGGTGTGTACCAAGTGTGCCAAGTTTGTCATTGCACTCGAGGTGGGATTGTCGTCTGAGCTAGAAACGGGGTCGTAATGGCTGAAGGCTTAATGTCAAAGGTTCATGCAATCCAAACAGCGTTTTTCAACACACTGAATGAATTCGTACTTACACATATATATTGTTTTTTGTTAAACTTTGTACTTATTGGGTGTTATTCCGTGTTATGGAAAACTAAGGAAAACCGGTGTGTTCCAAATAAAAGTTCTGGTAACATAGCCATCACGTCTCATAAAACAAAATATCGAAATAACGAATTAGATATTATAATTTGTTTCCCTATATTTTTCAATATTAAAATCCGTTGAATTCGTGGAAGGAATTGGTAGTATACAGGATGTAAACAACCTCATCACGAAGCCGTCAACCAAGCATTCTGTACATCAAAATAAGTAACTCTACGCAAAAAATATTGCTGAGAAACGACTTTTTTTTTGGGTTAAAAATCATGTTTTGTTGTAGAACTCAATGTAACGCACTCAAAACATTGTGCTGATGTATGGATTGAATGGTATGGTCGTGGATGTGTTTAAAAATCTTACGTTGAAAACTTTTATAAAAGAAAAAATCTAGCCAAAGAGTTGTAACTTTGACCCTCCATATTTCTGTAAGAAGTTTTCCAACTTCCCAGGTATAGTGTAGAACAAATAAAAAAGATCAAAACTAAGTACGGCGGGAACAAGAGTGCCTTTCGGCTCCGATAAGAGGTTAGACATAAAAAAATGGTGACATAATTAAGTAAGTACCTATTATTTTTATGATAATTAGTTTAGGCATAAAAATCATAAAGCACATCTCTAACTCATCAATATAAGTTTTTTGTCTAATTATTGCGGAAATGCAAAGTAAATTAAAACCAGCCCGCGTGAAGAGTTCATTGAATTGCTACTTCACGAGCAATTTTATTGGAAATAGAATTAAAGTGTAAATATGGAGTTGCTAACAATTCTGTACATCTAAAACTAAATAAGTAAGAGTAGAAGGAAATCTAGTGTTAGTTAATGCTTAGAACATCTTAACAAATCACTCACTTGCAAATAATTACGAGTACAAGATTGCAAATCTCGGTCATCATTAATTAGGAAATTGTTTGGCAACTGGCCAGGCAAATATTTATAAAACCCAATTTGAAAAAACGTAAATCTCTTTTCACAAATCACTTATTTCCTTGAGATCACTTTTTTATTGATTCTAAATAGAAAAAAGGTAATTTTATAAAATTAGTGTTTTACGGATTTATAAACAAAGAGCTTGGGTATAAGCATTTGTCGAGATGGCACAGATGATGGCTTTTGACTGTTAACCGTTCCAGTCAATAGATCTTAGCTAGGTACGTAAACATACGTTTTAATAAAAAACGCTCAGTTATAAAGTAATTTTCAGTAAGGTAAAAACGTGTTTCGTAAACGCAAATATGTTTTTTACCAATGATTATTACGACGACATTGTACTGGTGACTTCATCGTAGTCATAACTCAAATCCATCAGACATTATCTCATATCTAAAGCGCCTATTTCTCCCCTAAAAACTTTCTTACTAATTTTATGAGCATTTTAGTCTAATAATACTGTGTGGCGATCTGATCTCGTTTGCAGGGGAACAAGGTCAGATACTGCACAGGATAGAGAGTTTTGTACGGAGAAAGGGCAGGCCTTTGACCAACAGTGGGCGGGACACTGAAATAAGCTAACAAAAAAAAGCCAAATGAATCAAAGCAGGACATTTTCTAAGGAAACGTCCTGTATGTAGTCTAGACACGTCCACTACCAACATCTACTTCCGTTGAGTACCTACACGGAAAACGATTATGAATACTATTGTTTAACTATACTATTGTCTGAATGCCATAAAATACCCATGAGGAAATCAAGGAAATTAATCTGACAAAAGGTCGGTCGGATCTTTATATATGTGTTTTTTGTTTGTTAGCATTTATTGTATAATCCCACTGCTGGAAAAAGACCTCCCCTTTTCCTTCCAAACCTCTCTTTGTTGTGCGATTTCTGGCCATGTTTGGCAAACAAGGTTAGAGGACCGAAACTGACTGCTTTAGCAGAATCATATTAGGATATGAACTTAAATCACATTTAAATTCTTCAATAATATAATATTAATATCATGAATTATCACTTTGCAACCGTATTACAAATTGTAAATGATTCTGCTTAACCTGCCATATTAGGTCCCCAGAGCACGCCATCTTTGCCATGCCCGATGTCGTGCGAAATTTAGAAATACTCAGATTAGTCGCATGTGTCTTAATACAACTTCAGACAGTGTTTTCACGCAATGTGGTCGTACTACGGTCAACATTTTTTGTCAGAGAAAATTATTAATCGATTTGAATGACTAATAAATTTTAATAACTACGAGAATTTTCATGGTAGAATAATGATTGAGCATAAATAGGTATTAGGGCGCAGGGTCCCCATTGAAAAAGGTAGATCCTCCAACCAGATAAATGTTGTGTCTTGGTATTCATGTATATGTCATCGTAAATTGTCAAACACGTTATATTACAATATAATGTGTTTCTCTCTAGCTATATTTTAAACTCTCGAATTATTGTCAACTGAACATACGGAAGTATCCCTGCTCCCATAATCGGGACTTGGGGCACCCCCCGTTATGCTAGTTAGGTTTCTTTAAACCCTGCACTCGGAAATATAAATAACTACGCTTTTTAGAGGAATATAAAGTGTTTTAAGGTTAGGTTATATTAATCGATATTTCTCAGGAATGGTGCAGTATCTTTACATGAGAGTGGTACCACTGGGCAAGGGGGACACCTCCTTCCCTCCACACCGCGTAAGTTGACTACCATCGCATGCATTTCACGAAAAATAATACGTTTTATTGTAAGCAGTTTAGATACATACAACTTTGACAAAAGATAGGTCAAACTTTACCTATTTTAAGGTAGAATATTGTTTGTCTGCACGTGTTTTGTACCACACGTGCAGTTACATGCGGACGACCCTCTATATTTATCATGTGCCCTCTATATTTAACCTGTCAATAATAAGCGGTTGCCGGCAACCCGCCCTCTTCTCATCGTAAGAGCTCGATTATATTATTTTATTGTAGTTTCAAGTACATTTTTTATTAGACTGTCACCGTTCATACCTGTGACATAACATAACATTGCGTAATCCTGTAATCCATGAGGGATAAGGCAGAGGTTATAATAATTCGGTAATGGTACATTCACATTTCACCAGATATGTTTAAGAGGCCTGCGGAGCATGCGAATTTCATACAAACGTAATACCAAAATAATTTGTAAATCAAACATATTCTTAAGGTAGTGTGTATTTATTTTGATTGGATTACAGAATATATAGGTTCCCAAATACATATTTTGAATGTACACTGATTTAAACACGAATTATGATAAAATATTTTTTCTATAGAAATTTTAAATTCCTCAAATCTCGTCTTTATATCATTGTCGTTTCAAAATATTTATTGCACACTGATTTAAACAAGAGTTATGAAAAAAAAAACCTCATATCGAGATATCTCATCTTTATATCACTGTCCTTTCAAAACATGTATTTGGGAACATAGATATTCCATAAAACAATCGAAATATATACACACTACCATTAAGAATTTGTTTGATTTTCATATTATTTTGGTAATACGTTTGTATGAAAAATGCATGGTCCCCCGGCCCCTTAAGTCCCATGTAAATAGGGGCGAGTGTATTGGTATCAATCGGGCACAAACTAAAGAAATTCCTGAAGGAAAAACATAATAACAATTTGCCGGACCTAGGAATCAAATCCAGGACCTCAGGCTTAGCAGTCCCGATTGTAAGCATTAGACCAACGAGGCAGATCTACGATATAAAGGGGGTAAAACACATCTTCACGAAGTTGGAAGGCACTTGTTCTCCCCATCATTGCGATAATTTATTCGTTCTAAATGGGAACTTTCTAGTTTTTTTTTTTTTTTAATACAAGTTTTTTTTGTAAGATTTTCACTTTTAACACCTTCACGACCCCCGTACTATTTAATCCATTCATCAGCACAATGTTTTAAGTGCGTTACATTGAGTTCTATCACAGAACATGATTTATAACCTCAAAAAAAAGTTGTTTCCCAGCAATAATTATTGCGTAAAGTTACTTAGCTTGATGTACAGAATGCTTGGTTAACGGATTTGTGATGAGGTAGTTTACACCCTGTATGTAGGGTTATTCTACTTAGTACCTATAAAATAAAATTGTGTTCAGCTAACCAAAAAGCTAACTAATCTCAAAAATTAAAACAATCTCATTATCTCTTTACAGAAAACTTGTCGGACGCCATTCAGACTGGCTGCGCGAAATGTACGGAACCACAAGAGAAAGGAGCTTACAGGGTCATCGAGCATCTGATCAAGAACGAGCTGGACATCTGGCGCGAGCTCTGCGCCAAGTACGACCCCACTGGCAACTGGAGGAAGAAGTACGAAGACCGCGCGAGGGCCAACGGCATCGTGATCCCCGAAGAATAAGCCCTTTTTTTATACAACTGCTAAAACCAGATAGACCTCGCTCGTAATTCTGTCTGAAGCAGCTATAACCACTCAATTCTCTTACTCAGAATTTTGTTACTCATTCGTTTATGTATCTACGAGTATATTGATAATTATGCTGTTGTTTAAATTTTCTTATGTTATATTGTTTTTTTTTTATAAAATGTATTGTCTTCTTTTAATAAACCAAAGAAATCCACTCTTATGTTTGTTTCATTTAGTTTTTTATGAACCGCATTTTTTTTTTTTTTTTTACTTGTTTACATGTCGTACAAATTTGAGATAGGTTTAACGGCGGGTCCCAAACTAGGCACAGCCTGTATCTTGGTGACCCAAACACAATGCATTACCCGAGGTTATTATTAAACAGTGTTCTGCTAGAGCTACAAATGAACTTTAGATAAACAAACAAATTAATTGGTTTAGGAATAATTAGAATGAAAAACAACAAAATGATAAATATTACCTAGTTACAAATTACAAACAAAATGATAAAAAACTGATAAAAGAAAAGAAAAATTAAAAATAGGAATACACATGGTTGCAAAAACAACAGTTAAGGTGAGTTCTTGTGGGAGTGTAGTGTGAGTTATGTGGGGGTGTGTGTTAGTGAGTGATGGTATTGCAACAAAAGAATTATGCAGAGTAGGCCCTCTGTTTTCTCGTAAGTTTGGCTCAACAACCATTCCATAAGTTTGGTTTTGGCTTCTATGTAATTGTTGGGTAAACTGAGACTTTTACTTACAGCGTTAAACACTCTTATGGGCAAGTATGACGAATGCCGGGCCGCGAAGAGAGTCTTTACTTTTGGAAGGGGGATTCTTTCCGCTATTTTCCTGCCACCTCTACTGCAACTAGAGCGGCGGCTAGGCACGTTCCAGCTCCAGCATGCACGATTTTCAGCGCTACCCCAGACCTGAACACAGTATTGGAGGACAGACTGGCACAGAGAGATGTAGACCTGAATACATATGTTCTTTGGAGCACTGGCTCGCAAGTGTTTAGCAATGTAAATGAATTTACGAGTTTTTTTAGCGAGTGTTCGAATATGTGCTTTGAAATTCAGGTTCTGGCCAATTATGACGCCCAGGCATTTTCTGTTTTCTACTCTGACAATGGCGTTGCATTTACAAACGAAGGTAGAGACGGATGCTGCTGTTGAGACACTGCACTTGTCGTTATGCACTTTTATTGAATCAATACTTGGCCTAGTACGTCGATTGACATAAAAGGTCAAGAAATTAGTTTTTTTGTTAAGTTTAGTGTTAGGAGGTTTTTTCCCAGCCATGTCGTTATAATGCTCATCCCCCTTTCAGCCACAGATACAGTCTCCCTAAGTAGCTCCATGAAAAATAATAGCATATGTGAAGTTATAGAATATTTGTAATAATATTCTTTTCAACATAACTATGAGGTATTTTCTTTTTCAACTCTTCCCTAGTCGCTGGATAGATGGCGCTGATCTCGATATGTTACTGCAAGGAACAGAACGTCACGTTTTTTAGGGTGGTAAATCATCAAATGACTTCTCCCACTAAGGGAGGGAGTGTCAGACTTTTACTGACTAACCGGACTACTGTCCATGTTCTTTCCTCGCCTTATGCTGACATCTCTTTGAGGCGCGCGTGGAACACGAAAGCGCCGTCGACACGGCCTGTCGTCATTAGATGGATGGACGGCTAGCTAGCCCATAGCTAACCGTCCACAGGCTCGCGTCTACGGTGGCTGGTAGCCACCACGTGGCCCCCGACGCCCGGTGCGTTTCCTGTGGCGGCTGGTAAGAAAGGCTCTCCCCTCTCGCGTTCCGCCACTTCCTTCGCTAGCATGACTGCTTCGCAGAAGGAAGTGACGTCTTCCCATTCCGTCTCGCTCCGGACCATGGATTGAACCAGGGCCGGACGCGAGAGGTCGCCGCCGCCGTAGGAAGTGTACCATTGTTAGCATAGATGGCACCGCACATCAATTGACTTATCTCCTCGCTGATAGATGGCGTTGTTGCAAGTTGACCAAGGAAGCTTGCCAAAAATAAACAGCGAGACCAAGAGTAATGCCAGATTCCAACTCATAAAATGGTAAGATTTACTCAGTAGGTAAGAATGGCATAAGGCCGAAATTAACGATGGTCATAAAACAGTTCGAACTTTTTACTTTGAGATCCTCCATAGTTTTACTAGATAATCTTAGGATTAACCGAAGTTCGGGCTTTTCCATTTCAGATGGTTATGTCTGACGATGGCTGAGCAGATTGTCTTGAAACATAGTTGATTCCCTTTCAAAAAACTTGATCAAAATCGGTTCATCCGTTCAGGAGCTATGATGCCACATATGAACACACAGATACACACTTCAACCTTATAACACCCCTGTTTTTCGGGGTTAAAATTTAAGTGAAGTACCTAATACTGAAGTATATTGAAGTACTGCTTCTCAATTTCTGCTGAAGCCGATCTTTTCTGCCTAATAAATAAACTAATAAATAAACATCTTTATTGATTTGATAGAGTTGATTGTAGTGTTACTAAGAGTAATTTAAGTTTAAAAAGCAGGAAATGTATTTAGATTAAAATTTTCCACATCATGATCATTTTTTTTTCTTAGCCAGCTATGTGCCACTCCTACGCAAAGAGTGGGACAGAGTGAGGTTAAAGTGTTATGGAAACATTCCATCATTGAAGTCATTTAATTAACATTACCCAAGTTCAATCGAAAACACCTATTGATTATGTAATAGCAACAACAAAGTTATGTGATTTCTGCTTTTAAGAGCTATTCAAGGCTCCCCACATTTTATGTCTATTCATGCAACTTATTGCTGTTCGTTAATTTTCAGTAACTTTATTTTGATCTTCAGTATAATTTACTAATATTATAAAGCTGCAGAGTTTATTTGTTTGTTTGAACGCGCTAATCTCAGGAACGACTGGTTCGAATTGAAAAATTATTGTGTTGGATAGTCCATTTATCGAAGAAGGCTATATAACATCACGCTACGACCAATAGGAGCGGAGCATAGGTAAATGAAAAATATAGCAAAAACGGAGGAAATTTATTCCCTTGGGATTTTTTCTCTCATAACTGACGCAGACGATGTTGCGTGGGTCGGCTAGTAATTTATAAGCACTGTCTAACCACCTGTTTTTAGGGTTTCGTAATCGACAATAAACCCTTACCTAGAGTTTCACCAAGGCTTTATTTTTTAATTTCACCAATTAGTTTAGATATATATAACCAGGTGGGGCTGGAAAATCGCTGGCGCCTGCTAAATATAGTTTCTACCTCCTCTCGCTACGTTGAATTTGCGGACGCCAAACTGCGCGTACCAATTCCTTATTAACTGACTTCAAAAATAGGAGTAGTTCAAAATCGGAAGCATTTTTAAAGTTTATTGTCTCGTAACTGCATTTTTAATAACTGATTTAAAAAAAAACTTATTTTATTTGAAAGGATACATAAACCTATGGGGTGGATTTTTTCAATGCCATCTGGAGGGAAAGTACTCTAAATACTGGATATAGCAAATATAACTCAAAGGAAACATTCCTTTATTTTAAAAAGAAACGACGAACTTAAGTGGCAGTGGGTCATATTGCTCAGAGAACAGATGGCCGAAAGGGGCGAAAAGTTAACGATGCGTTGGAAGAAATTCCACTAGGTGGACCGATGACCTGATGAAGGTTGCGGGAATCCGTTGGATGCGAGTCGCACGGGACCGGTCAATGTGGCGACACTTGGGGGAGGCCTTATCCAGCAGTGGACGTGTTTCGGCTGAAATGATGATGATGACACGTGAATTAAGTCAATTTCCCCGTTAGGTAATAAGTAATAACAAATGTCACTTAACTCAATAGTAATTATCGTCACTTTGACGTAAAAAAATACTGTGTATAAAAATTGGTTGTCTGTAAAGTCGGTTTACGGACGATAGATTTACGTGATTACGTCATAATCATTATTTTATGTAATAAAACACGTGGAACGGTGGAACGTTACTATGGAACGTTACTATGGAACGTTACTATTTTTCATGAGTGTTGCTGGTATTATCAATTTATAAGACGTTATCACGTCAAAATGACGTGTAAAAGTGTTTGAGAAAACCTACTTGCTGAATAAATATCATTTATCATATATCATTTATCATTTATCATTTATCATTTATCATTTATCATTTATCATTTATCATTTATCATTTATCATTTATCATTTATCATTTATCATTTATCATTTATCATTTATCATTTATCATTTATCGTTTATCATTTATCATTTATCATTTACCGTTTGAGATGTTACGTAACAAGGACACTTTTGAGTCGGCCTGTTTTAAAACTCCGCAAAAAAACCTACTTGCTGAATAAATATCATTTATCATATATCTTTTATCATTTATCATTTATCAATTATCATTTATCATTTATCATTTATCATTTATCATTTATCATTTATCATTTATCATTTATCATTTATCATTTATCATTTATTATTTATCATTTATCATTTATCATTTATCATTTATCATTTATCATTTATCATTTATCATTTATCATTTATCATTTATCGTTTATCATTTATCATTTACCGTTTGAGATGTTACGTAACAAGGACACTTTTGAGTCGGCCTGTTTTAAAACTCCGCAAAAAACGTCATAATCATTATTTTATGTAATAAAACACGTGGAACGGTGGAACGTTACTATGGAACATGGAACGTTACTATTTTTCATGAGTGTTGCTGGTATTATCAATTTATAAGACGTTATCACGTCAAAAACCGTACAACAATAACTCTTATAGAGTTCATATGAGTGAGATTTATTTCGCAACTCCTTTACTTGAATAACTATCAGTTATGGTTCATAGTAACTATACATTTTAATGAACATTTCATAGTATAAACGCTATAGAAACATTAATGGTTCTAAACATTTCTGTTATTTTCCACGGAAGTTTTGAATTCTCAGTAACAATCACAAATATCGTCAACATATCAAGAAACATAAAATATTTTCCACGTTGTTTTCTCAGTACATCTTTGGTTAATGAATATTGAATGTAATAAAATGTTGTAACTAAATTATTGTTAAAAACCCCGTAGTTAATTTATTTCACTTCTTTACGAATTTGATCAACGGATTGGAAAACATTAGTTTAGTTTACGTCCAGTTAGGTAATGGTAACACCGACAAGTTCAGGGTGGCTGTAGTCTTGCGTTAAAGGTTGGATTTGAGTCCTTACCCCTTTCTGTTGAATATTGTATTATTACCTATAGTAGGTAATGTGGTGGCATTATTGACGCCGACGTCATTGCTATTTGACGACGACATTGTTGTCAAGGTAGATGGACCTGAGATTTTTAGTAGATTGGAGAAATGGCAACAGAACTTAGATAATGTTGACTTGAAAATCTGAAGAACTAAAACTGAATACTTGTTCTACGATTCTGGCTTTCCATCTACTTCTGGAGCCATAGCTTTATATAGCGCGGAATCTCGGTTCACTCAGGCAAAGCGATGACTAAGGAGATCGGAGAGCTAATGAATGAAATGACGGTCACGGGAACAATCTGCGATTCCGAAAGATGTACAAAATAGTGGAATGAGCTGTCTTGTGTGGATTAGAATATTGGGCCACAAGATGAGAGATGAGATGAGAATGTTAGGAGCCTAGAGATGAAGGTAGAAGAGATGAAGCGCCGGTGGCTGAAATAAAAAAATGGCTAGAAAGGCTGGCTTGCTGGCTGCTGAGGTGACGAGTAATAATGAATAGAATAGAATAGAATAGAATAGAAACGGTGAAACGGTTTTTATAGAGATGATAATAAATGGTGTGAGCTAAAAGGTATGCGCTTCGGAAAGCTTCGTACTATTTTCGGAAAAGCACGAATGTAACAAACACCCTTTCCTTTTTTTTTAGGATGGGTAATCATCAAATAACTTCTCCCACTCTGGGCGGAGCGGGAGGGGGAGTGTCAGGCTTTTACTGACTAAAACCCATCCATGTTCCTTCCTCGCCCTTTATGTTCCGGGGCCGCGGTATAGTTCGGTTCAAACTTTATGGCGGTTTGGAAGTTAGCTGCGAGTGACGGTCTGCACATTATACAGTCAAGACGATGCGTCCTCTGTGTCTCGCTGATACGTAACATTGTGTTTTGAGCACCTTTACGTTAGATGTTCCTAGGCGTCGTAAAGTTTGAACCGTAATACGTGCGCAGAATGTCACTCGCAGCTAACTTCCGAGCCCCAATAAAGTTTGAACCGAACTATATCAGCTCTTTCGAACAGGCCCGCAGCCTCGGCAGGCGAGCATGAGGTCCTGAGTTTGATTCCCGGGTCGGTTTAAGTTTTATTGGGTTTTTCCAATAGGATTTACTCAGTATTAGCCATGAAGTCTGAATTTGTGCCCCGTGGATGGCAATAAGCTCGCCAATTATTACATGGGACTTAACTGGCGAAATGTGAAATGAATGTATAAGGTAACCCCCCTTTTTTTTTTTGTAATGGGTAATCATCAAATGTCTTCTCCCACTCTGGGCGGAGCGGGAGGTAGTGTCAGACTCTTACTGACTAAAACTCATCCATGTTCCTTCCTCGCCCTTTACTTTCCAGGGCCGCGGTATCTCTTTCGAACAGGCCCGCAACCCCGGCGGGCTTCGGCCCTTGCCGACTACGAGTCCTAGGTACTTCAACGTCGACTCGACGCCGATGGATACCCCTCCTACCGTCAGTGTGGATCCCGACGGTGGCGCATTCCGAGGCCCATGAAAGCACATGGCCTCGGACTTGTGCAATGCCACCTCGAGACCCAGTTGCCGGATCCTCTCTACGACTATCGCAACCCCGCGTGTCATATTGTCGGCCGCGGCCTCGTGCGACCTCCCCTGTGCCAGCACCAGGGCGTCGTCTGCGTAGCAGATGACGCTGACACCACTAGGGAGGTCCGCGCGCAGCACCCAGTTGTAACCGATGTTCCACAGGGGCGGTCCCAGAACCGATCCCTGTGGGACACCGCACGACATCTCTCGCCGGTTCCAATCTCCGCAGCGACTGGGGTAGATGACGGCCCTGTCCGTGAAATAGTCCCCGACCACACGACGGAGGTAGGTCGGCAACCGGTGATTACGGAGTGCCTCCTTGATGCAGCTCCAGGGCAGGGAGTTGAAGGCGTTGGCGATGTCAAAACAACCCCGCCCCGGGATATTGCATCCCCCGTCGTGAGGGCTCTCACGCGCATGATGGCGTCCACAGTAGAGCGCCCCTTGCGGAAACCAAACTGGTTCTCCGCAAGATTCGGCCCCATCCCCTCAAGGTGCTCGGCGAGGCGGTTTGCAATTACTCTCTCAAAGAGCTTGCCCACCTCGTCGAGCAGCACAATGGGCCGAAATGCGGACGGAGAGCGGGAACTGGCCTCTCTCCAAGCATGCGCTAAAGAGGACTTTCCGTCGGGGCCCGAGAGCCTCCGCATCTGAGGCCAGGACCCAGGCTTTGCCAGGCAAGCCATCGGGTCCCGGGGCGGTATTTTTGGCCTTAAGCCTACCTACCGCCACTCTCAGGTCTACCCAAGTCACTTCCGGAGTGTCGTCGTCGTCGCTTGGGTCCTCTTCCGGCACCGCAGGTGGCGGAGCCATAGGCGGGGGCGGATGTTCCCCCCGCGAGGGGAACAGAGCGCTCACCACGTCCTCTACGAGCTCTGGCCGGAGACTCTGCGTCAGCGGGGGGGCCCAGGTGCGGAGTTTATTCCGCACCATCTTGTAAGGGCGCCCCCACGGATCTCTGTCGAGAGTCTCCAGCATCTCCGAGCGGGCCAGTTCCCTGGCCCGCAGGACAGCGTCCCGGAGGGCGGTCTTCGCCGCTCTGTATCCCTCGTACAGCTCCGCCTCGATGGCTGCCGCATCCGGCGGGCGGATGCGGAGCCTGCGATGCCTGGCGTACAGGCGCCGCGCTTCAACACACGCCTCGCGTAGAGACGTTATTTCGCGCGACCACCAGAACACCAGACGTCGGGCGCTTCCTGGCCGGACTCGGGGCATTGCCACGTCACAAATGTCGGACATGGCCTCCTGGAGCCACTCTGCCTCGCTATTAACATCGGCAGGCCTGTCCGGTGATGTCACCCAGGCCTGCACGATCGAGGCTTCGAGGAGGAGCTCCCGGTCCAGCTGCTTCAGCGAAGGTAACCCCCTTTTTTTTTTTTTTTTTTTTAAGGATGGGAAATCATCAAATGACCCCCCCCACTCTGGGCGGAGCGGGAGGGAGTGTCAGACTCTTACTGACTAAAAACCATCCATGTTCCTTCCTCGCCTTTTACGTTCCGGGGTCGCGGTATCTCTTTCGAACAGGCCCGCAACCCCGGCAGGCTTCGGCCCTTGCGGGCCCCTCTCTTTTTGCTGACACTCTTTGAGGCGCGCGTGGAACACGAACGCGCCGTCGACACGGCCTGTCGTCGTCGTTAGACGGCCGGACGGCCAGCTATTGCCCATAGCCAGCCGTCCACAGGCCCGCATCTACGGTGGCCGGTAGCCACCACGTGGCCCCCGACGCCCGTTGCGTCTCCCGCGGCGGCCGGGAAGAGAGGATCTCTCCCTCTCTCGTTCCGCCACCTCCTTCGCTAGCATAACTGCTTCGCAGAAGGAGGCGACGGCTTCCCATTCCGTCTCGCTCCGGACCATGGATTGAACCAGGGCCGGACGCGAGAGGTCGCCGCCGCCGATCGCCGCCACGAGGACACGGCGGAGCTCCGCCCACGCAGGGCAGACTTCCACCGTGTGCTCCACCGTGTCCTCCGGTCGATCCTCGCAGTGGAGACACCCGGGCGATTCCTCCCGCCCGATTCGGTGCAGGTACCTCCCGAAACATCCGTGTCCGGTGAGGACCTGCGTCAGGCGGAAGGTGAGGACGCCGTGGCGCCTCTCCAGCCACTCCTCAAAGAGGGGACTTACCGCCACTATCGTGGCGTGCCCTAAGGTAACCCCCTGACTCAAGCTTCTAATCTTCTAACTATTGTCCTACTTTGCATTGTAATAGTGTCCTACCAATCCTATTATTGCAAGTTAGTACCTGTGTAGTTTCTCTTTATCGTTTTTATACGCGTTTTAACTCCTCGTCTCTCGTTCGTATTTCCTAAGATAAACGATGCTTACCAAAGTGGATATTTTTCTGAAGAGATTTTTAAGTACTTATTTATAAAGATTGCAAGCGACTGCGGCTTGAGTCATCATACTTATCAACTGATTAGTCACAGTTCGGCCTCATATTTGCATTACCACCTTAAGGTTGTAAATCATTAAAGGCTTTTATGTTGGCTTAGGGTTGTTAATGTTTTTTTTGTAACATTAAATGACGATAAGTGCACAACTATATTTTTTTAAGAGTGAGTATTATTCAAAGCTGAGAGAGTAGATGGCACCACCTGACCACTTACGGCCATTTACGGCGTTGACTGTTCGGTTTCAGTAGAAAAAACACCGATAGCTTCGAGACTTGGCATATTAACTGACAGTTATGCGTAAGTAAGTTATAAAGGGTGTAAAACACCTCTTCACGAAGCCGAAAGGCAATTGTTCTCCCCATTATTGCGATCATTTCTACACCATACCTGGGAACCTTCTAGTTACGGAGATATGGGAGGTCAAAGTTACAACTTTTTGACAAGTTTTTAAAAAAATACAAGTTTTTTTCTAATATTTTGACTTTTAACACCTGCACAACCCCCGTGCTATTTAATCCATCCATCAGCACAATGTTTTAGGCGCGTAACATTGAGTTCTACCACAAAACATGATTTATAACCTCAAAAAAAAGTTGTTTCCCAGCAATAATTTTTGCGTAACGTTACTTAGTTTGATGTACAGAATGCTTGGTTAACGGCTTTGTGATGAGGAAACACCCTGTAGAAAACCGGCCTTGGCAAACAAAGCTAACTGTCAAAGGATAAATCTCATACCATCGATTTTTTACCTTTATTTTAGCCATGACCGGACAAACCTTAACATCATATTTTTTGTATATTTTACTTTTTATCTCCCTTATAACTATCATTACTCTTTCCAGTTTTAATTGCTAGGGCAGTGCGGTCTTTTAAAATGTTTAATTTTAAAGTGGTTAGGTAAACTTTAAAATTATTCAGAACTTTAACCTTTTTGGTGCCTAGTGCAGCCTGGCGGGAGAAATTCATACTTTGAAAATTATAATATCGCCACCATTTTGTGTCTTTGATACATTTTTCTAAACATTTGCGCATGTGCAGTGATATTAATATAATGACCAATATTTACTTACTATTTTTTTTGTGCCTAGTGAAGTATAAACTATAGGCATTTGCTAAAACTGGTAAAGCAATTACGTGGTCGATCGTACACGATATGTTTTTATCCGCAACGCAATGTCTGACTTAAATCAGTAGTAGGTAATTATAGGAACTAATTACGGCAGGGTGGCAGGTTAAGTGTTTTACATAATTATCGACGACAATGGGCAGCCATTTTCCGCATGTAATCTTTTCTAGGCTATAAATGAAATCGATTTTCATCTAATCATCAGTTTCTTCAGTACTCTCTAATAGATATCTAATATCCGCGTAAATCGTTTTACAGGTAGGTGTATTTAAATTTTTATGACGTTTAAAAATAGGGGAGACGACAAAAAGTAGTGTAGTGTCTACGACACAAGCTTTGCTTAGTGTGGCACTAGGTGGCGCTGTGTCCAGCGATATTTATTTATTATTTATTTTAAAAGCATCAAATTAGTCCGTCACGTAGATTATTAATTAAAAAATATTTGACACGTACTTTTTCTTTTGTTACGTAAATCATAATTGACTAAGATACGACGCTTTTAAAATTCTCAATACGTCACGCCAAGATACAATTTTGAGTAGTTCTGACGTCACGAGTGGGAACTCCCGAGTTTTGATACGTTTTATCTTTGTTATTATCACTGATTTACAAAAACAAAAACACATGTCCATTATTCAATACTCTAATCGACGGACTAAATAGATTTGTATTTTTTTTATACTGTCATCATGTAGCCATTATTCTATTTTCTTCATTTATTAGCAAACTTATGACCGCGGCTGCACCCGCGTGGAAGTCTGTAATTGTCTCACGATATCGTACTACCGAAATAAAAAGTACTGTAAGTGTTAATCCAGGCTATAAACTATCTCTGTGCTAAATTTTATTCAAATTCGGTCAGTAGTTTTTGAGTGAAAGAGTAAGAAACACCCAGACATCCATTCATCCTCACAAATCGCATTTAAAATATTATTAGGATTTTAATTAGTGTTGTTTTATGTTTTTTTAATCTAGTGAAGGACATCAGCCCAATAATTCACAACTTATTTTGAATACAGTGAATACTTACTTTAAAAAAATGTTTTAGACATAGGTACTAGAAGTTATTCAAAAGATGTTTTGTTAGTCATCCATAACATATGTATGAAGTCGTAAATGAGTATACTATGTAAAAACTACTTGAAAAATTGTGTAATTTTACAAAAGGACAAAGGTGGCCATCATAAATTACTAACGTAATAAAGAAAATAGTTATAAAACAGCGAAAATGTTGTGATTTCTAATCATTTAACGTGTGTCCAAGAAACGAAGACAGTGAATTCGAAGTTTCATAGAATATTTCAGTAGTTATCTTATTTTCATTATTTATCCTTCCAGGATGAATTTTCTCGTGCTATCAATGGTGGTAACCCTGGCGGGTTTTGTGGCAGCTGAAACTTACACAGATAGGTACGACCACATTAACATCGATGAGATCATTGACAACCGGAAGCTGCTGGTTCCTTACATCAAGTGTACTCTCGACCTAGGAAGATGTACTCCTGAAGGAAAGGAACTTAAAGGTATGTAATGTTCTTCCTCAATTGGAGGAGCTATTGGCTGAATAATAACATCCACTCGGGTCGATCTTTAGGTTAAGCCGTGCTTGCCTAGGTTGGTATGTGGATAGGTGACCACCCTTACATATCGAGTTCCCTCCGTGCCTCGGAAAGCACGTTAACCTGTGGTTCCGGCTGTCATTTGTCCATCTTTGACAGTTGTTACAAGTAGTCAGTGGCAAAAAAAGTATGACAACCAGCCTTTCCAAGTAGTATCGTATCACCCGGTATCAACTGGATTTTAGAGGTCAGATAGGCAGTCGCTCTAAGTAAAATACTGGTATTCATCCGATTAGACTGGAAGCCGACCCCAACATAGTTGGGAAAAGGCTAGGCAAATGATTTAAGTACGGTAACACTACAATATTTTTAGGCATTACATTTACATCTCCCCTCAAGTTTAATGAACACGGGTTTTGTGTTTTTATAAATCTAACTAGCTGACCCGCGCAACATAGACTACTTAGAGAAAAAAAAAGGAAAGAAAATCCCCGTTTTTGCAACATTTTTCATTCCTGCTCCGCTTCTAATAATTGTAGTTCGATGTTATATAGCCTAAAGCCTTCCTCGATAAATGGACTATCCAACACAAAAATATTTTTTTAATTCGAACCAGTAGTTCCTGAGATTAGCGCGTTCAACCAAACTAACAAATAAACTCTTCTGGTTTATAATATTAGTATAGATTGTACTCTAAAGCAGTACCTAACTAATCATAACAGATTACATAGCGCCTTTTGATGATTCACAGGCATGTTATTAATACGTTTGAGGCGCAAAAAACAACCAACCTTCCGTGACCACAATTAAATCTTCAACAATACCTATCGCTAGGTGGCTTGGAAGAGCGGAAAAGTACCCACAATATTACCAATCTGGCCATGCAATGTTATTGTTTACTTATAGAGTTATACATTTCCTTGATCTTCCTTCACGATCGTAATCAATGGTTGATAATGTTGCTATAGGTAAATTCAGCCTCAAAAAGATGTGAACACCGACAATAATTCGTTTGAATGTGTACAATATTTCCTTATACTATTGTAATTTTTAGCTACAGTGAAATACCCAATCTCCGAAACGTCTGAATCTATTTTGACGGGACTTTTACCAGTAGATAGCTGATGGATTAAAAAGTAACTGAGACTTTTATTTTTGAGCAAAGAGATTAAAATATACGTGTAGTATATAATTTAATGACTTTGTTTTTGAGGAAGGATTAAGGTTACGTGCAATAAAATAAAACCATCGAAGTTATTAACAAAATTCAATAATTTAAAGGGAATTATAATATTTTTATTTAAAAAATATAATTGATAAGTTTTCAATTATTCTATAATTTCACACGGTAAACGGTCGCGGGCAACAAATACTTAGGTCCATGTTCACCGAAAAGATAACGGTCTGATTATCTAAAAACAGCTGTTTAAGGGCCGGTTTCGAGTTATACATATTTTTGAAGCTGACTGTTTTAAACATCGCCATCGACTGACGTGGAAACGAGATGACGTTGTTGTTATAATTGTGCATATCGAATTGGATTAGTTTGAATCTCTTATTTTATCTGGAAAAATATGACATGCCACATTAAGCACCTGCTCCAAAGGTACTTGACGACAAAAATATTACTTGGAAGCATTTGCCAACGTAACAGGCGTCATCACGTGATGTCCGAAGTGTTACCCATTCGGTAAGTTCTTAGTATTAACACTTCCATCTAATTCCAGCACACATCAAGGATGCCATGCAGACCTCGTGTTCCAAGTGCACGGCGAAGCAGAGGAAGGGTGCTAGAAAGGTAGTGAAGCACATCAGAGCTAAGGAACAGGACTACTGGAAGCAGATCATCGCTAAGTACGACCCTGACAATCAATACACTGAGACCTATGAGGCTTTCCTTGCCGCTGACGACTAAAGAGATAGACAGGCGGTTGAAACTGTGCATTTGTGCAACAATTCTGAAGGAATGTAGTTGTTTTGATTGTAGAAATAAATTATCTGAAAGAGTTAATAATGTTCTATTATTTTTGTCAAGTATACAGCTAGGTATGTCACATCATCATTTTAACCGAAAGACGTCCACTGCTGGACATATTTTTTTAATTTGACCAAAAACTTGAAAATTACTAGATTTGTTTTTCATAATTAATTTTTTTTGATAAAAAGTACAAAACGAGGAACCGACACAGCTCGGTTATCATCTTGTTTTGACTCGATTTGTTGCTAATGACCTCAATTACTTATGGTTATGACCCATTAAAAAATACTGGATGAGGTTGGCACAGGAACGTGGAGATTGACACAGGAAAATACTGTGTGTACCGTGTACCTGTCTAGGCCTATATCCAGTGGTGGGTGCATTCAGGCTGCTGAAGAAGATGATCCCTTTCAGGTCAAGTTTCCCTGTCACCCGTTACAGCATCAATTATCAGCCATCATGCCTAGCCTTTTCCCAACTACGTTGGGGTCGGCTTCCAGTCTAACCAGATGCAGCTGAATACCAGTATTTTACATGGAGCTGGACTAACTGTAACGACTGCCAAAGATGGGCAAATTACAGCCGGGACCAACAGTTTAACGTGTTATTCGAGGCACGGAGGAAATTTGGTATGAAAGGGTGGTCACCCATCCACCTAGGCAAGCACAGCTTAACCTAAAGATAGGCCCGAGCGGCTGTTATTATCTAGCTACGAGCTCCTCCGTATAGAGTCAATTACCAGCCACTAATCGTATTAATTTATAAGGGAACTTATACGAAATAAATATATCATTGCGTTCATGCCTTTGCACAGCAGTGAGATGATACGGGCTGACAGTAACGTTACATTTTAATCTTATTGTAATTAAACTATATCTGATGAAGGGGGGGCTCAGTGGTGTCGGTCCTGACTTATGAGATGTAGGTACCGGGTTCGAATTCAGGTTTGAATTTCATAACATTGTGTTATTTACTTATAAATTGTAGTGATAGCATGTCATAGAACCAAAAGTTCGAAGCCATGTAGCATTTACTAACTCGCACTGGGCCCGTGTAGTGTATTATATACAGCACCCTCTGCACTCCTCTGCACTCTGGGAACATGAAATAGGTTGATTATACTAAGGCTATATATCTATACGTGTCCGCGGCTAAATGTCTTGTGATGAAACCATTGCTGTTCCGCAATAACGATGAAATTGGCGACAAACTGTAAATTGTTCACAACGCATTATGTTATGTAACTATGTAGTATTAACTTTTTGAAACCTTGAAGATATTGAGACATCAACCGAAACGCCAAAAATATATTTTAAAGCATAAATATTTTCCAACTATATTTTCTTGATGTTGCATTTAGCTATTATGATTTTAAACAGCTGAATCTAGCTAGATACACGCAAAAAAATGCACAAACAACAGAGATTTCAACGTAGGTAATTTGTTTCTATTTTAGACTGGAACTTACCACAAAAATGAACCCAGACGGTCTATAAATAAAATTGGTATCAGACAATTTAATGTTTAGGTAACACCCAAATGAGATAACGAGCGGTTGGGTTGCATTTAAATCGGCCGTCCCACAATTATTAAAAACAATAAGCATCTTGCGTCAGAGGACCCCAACGTGCGTCAGTGATCGACATGAAGAAAAAGCAAAAAAACAACGAAACAGGCTTCAATCACTGTGTTTTTGCATCTGGAGAAAAACGCGAAGCTTGTCGAATTGATTCGACAGCGATAACTATTTTTATGCGAGATAACTCGCATCGTAACACACTATAAACAACACAAAAAAAATTAACTACTTACACCGTTGTTGTAAAACTAAAACTCAAGATTTGTTATTATATCAGTGAAGAGCCTTCATGCTTAAAACTTTTATGAATATACAACTCTAGGCAGGATTGTAACAACTATAAATATAAAACTAAAATTATTTTTTGGAGGGTGTTCTTATTGTCTCCCTGAAGCGAAAACTCATCGATATAATATGCATCATGCCCGTTCTAACCTACGGTGCTCAGATCTGGGTATTCACTGAGTCTCAGAAGTTCCGCCTTGGAATTTGCCAAAAGAGTCTGCTGTGTCAAAAGAGTTTGAAACACGATTCTCCGTTACAAAACGGGCATATAGGACGTTGGCGAGAAAGTTGCTAGGCTAAAATAGGATTGGGCGGGTCACGTCAGCCGCATGCACGATGACCGCTAGACAAAAAATACTCCACACAATGTTTGCCGGAAGACGGCGGACGGTGCCGCCGAGACAAGCCCAGAAAGATGTGGTAAGCTCGCTTGGGCTCGTCCAAGGAGGCTCGGGATAAGAACATATGGAAGGAATTGAGGGAGACCTTTGCCCAGCAGTGGGACAGTACCGGCTAATTATAATTTTCTTGTCAATAAATTAACTAACACATACCGCCTAGAGGCCCTATCGACGCATAAACGAATATGCAGCTTTTCAGAACATCATTCCAAATTTCCGGACCCAAGCAAAATTCTTAAAAAAAAAAACAAAGCCACCGGGCAGGAAACATAAAACAGCGAGTCATTATTCACAGCTCGGTAGTTTTGGACCAAAAAATATATTTTTTGATATTATTCCGCAAAAGTATTTTCGAAAAGGTCGTTCTCAAACACGTCACGTGTAACGTAAGCATTATTTGAGTATCATTGTACTCTCGGCTCGTTCGAGAGCTCCGTTTACAGTGTTGAGTTTGTGATTAGAAACTTGCATCATTTACACCAATCGACAACAGGAACTGGGATGAGGACGCGCAGAGTCCGAGAGGGAACGGAAGGAGGAATGAAGTGACCGAAGTGGAGAAATGAAGGGTAGGTGTGGATGAGCGAAGAATAGAAATAATCCTCCTTTTTTGCGTCGCACAGCCGGGTAAAAAACGACAGCCTATTTTACTAAGCAATAACGTAGGTACGGCAAGTCACCTTGGACGAGTTTTACCAAATTTGAACTGTCAAAACGCCTAGTTACCCAGTACAGCTATAAGTTTTTATTCAATGGTATTTTTTGTGTTTTTTTAGAAACACTTGATGGCTAGACGCTTTAGCTCAAGCGACGTAAATACATACGATTTTTAATAAAAAAAGGGACAACTATTCCAACACCATTTTGGTAAAATTGCTGGACCAATTAATCTAAGTATGTGAATAAATAAACAGAACTTTATATCATACCTGTAATCCCAGTTAGGCAGAGGTGTGTACCTTGAAGTACACCCACATTTCGCCGGTTATGTTTAAGTTCCATTCAATAGAGTTGACCCTATTGCCGTCAACCGAGCACAAACCTAGTCTCCGTGGGTGATACTGCGAAATTCCCGATGTAAAAACCTAAATCATACTTTCCCGACTCGGGTTTAATTAAACCCTGGACCTCATGCTATGTATTTTATGTGAAACGGGTTTTTTCAGTTTTAAAATCGTTCGTTACATTAACACTATTGTATGCTCGTGCTAGTGGAGTCGTGAAAGAGCTCGTCCCTTTTAATAATAATAGCAGCCCCTCGGATCGATCTGTAGGTTAAGCCGTGCGTGCCTAGGTTGGTCTGTGGATGCGTGACCACCCTTACATACAGAGTTTCCTCCGTGCCTCGGAAAGCAAGTAAAGCTGTTGGTCCCGGCTGTCATTTGTAGATCTTTGACAGTCGTTACAAGTAGTCAGTGGCCCAAAAAAGTATCTCAACCAGTCTTACCAAGTGGTATCGTATTACCCAGTACTAACTGGGTTGTGGAGGTTAGATAGGCAGTCGCTCCATGTAAAATACAGGTATTCAGCTGCATCCAGTTAGACTGGAAGCCGACCCCAACATAGGTGGGAAAAGGCCATGCAGATGATGACGCTCGCTCGTGCTAGTGGCAACTTTACATTCATAGACAGACCAGTCTCGAACAAACCACTTTATTGAATGACCTTAGGTTTTTGATCTGAGTTATGTGATTAATAATATCAAGTGCCATCTGAGTCGATTACTTCAAAACATGATGGACGCTATAGCAACTGCATAGATCGAACGTTAAAAAAAAACACAGTTTTCATAATATCTTTTAATAGCTCGTAACAAGCAGTTAGCAATGCCCGAAAACGAATAAACAATTTATGAAAAAAAACATAGGAACACGCCAATAGTGGTCATAGAGTTTTGGAAAAGAAAATATTGCCCTACTGGCATTATCCAGGGAGAAAACAGGGGACGACGCGTTTGTAATGGAAAAACGGCCGTGCTGTGTCTTTTTAAGGAATAATTTTGAAGAGAAGTTTGGTTTGGGTGGCTAAGTGTTATTTCGCTTCATCTTTGAAGCGATTTAGCCTTAAACACTGTTAGAACACTGTCACTTAGGCTTTCACAGTTTGAAACTAAACTTATATTGTCACTTACGGGATATCTTCCGTGATTATTTGTTATGTTGAGCTCCCGATATTTCGACGCTGTTGCAACCCGCGATCATGGCGCTTGCAACAGCGTCGAAATATCGGGAGCTCAACATAACAAATAATCACGGAAGATATCCCGTAAGTGACAATATAAGTTTTGATTTAGCCTTAGTTTCCAAGATGTGAAATTAATGTCGGTCACCTGAATTCTTTGCAGTCGATTGTGGTAGAAACTTTTCTTAGCCTTAAACAGTTTAGGGTTGAAGGTTGGTTCATTTCTATTTAAAATTTCAGCCCTGTTTTTACTGATAAGAAAATGTCTATACAAAAAACCAGTCCTGTTTTTACTATAAAGAAAAGGATTTTACCTGCCATTCGAACCCGATTACAGTGAATATAATTTAGATTATTATTATTTTCTCTTGTGTAGGTAGGTACACTGTTTTTGTGAGCATGGGTAATAATAAGTTTATGAAGTTGAAGGTGAACTATTTACCAGCTTATTTGTAAACCTGTCCAGAGTGGATGTAAAAGAAAAAAAATAACATAAGAAGTTGCTCACGTTATTACTCTACTTGGAAGTCTCGGACAAAATATAATTCCTTACGATGTTTTCAAACGCCAAGAGCAATTACTGATTAAATAGTTTAGACAGTTTTTTTACTTTTATCTTGTTAACGATCTCGTCCATAAAAGCACTCTTATTAAAGAACTCAAGATGAATTACTTGAGAAACCCCGATTAAAGGGACTACATGAGCTAAATTAGCAACTCTATTGTGGTGGTTCAAACTTCGTTTGAAATACTATTAGAATAAAGTTCTAATCAGCTTACACTACCAGTGCGAAATGAGTGGTTTCAATCTTTTTCCAAAAAATCTGTTGATTGGACTACAAAAATAAAACACTATGATGCTCATACATAATATGTTGTTTGTAGAATTATTTGCCAAAAAATCTGAATGATCGCATGTATTTCAGTATGGTTTTTACTCGTTAAAAGAATTATTTTTAATCGACTAAAATTATTGTACCTTATTATGTTTTCAAAACACTATCACACTAGCATACATTTTTCTGATTTTGTTTATTGCAGTGAATCATATCATAATCATCATCATCACCATCGGCCTGTTAATGTTCCCACTGCTGGGACAGCCCTCCTCTCAATGAGAGGGAATGGGCTATATAATTCACCACGCGGGCCCAGTGAATCATACACTTTCGTATAAAACTCGCGTTAAGCTCCTGTATGATCTTTTTCTTCTGCTGCTGGCCCAGAATTTCGCAACTTGTTTGTAAGTTTGAATATTTTTTTATTTCTATTCATTTTCATATTCTATTAATATGATGTGGTGATGCTAGCTGGATCTCTTAGAAATATTCGTGCCTTTCATAGGACCAATCTACGTTTTAAAGAAGTATACTGAACTACTTAGAAAGTATTGTGAAAACCACAAAAGTCCTAGACCCGGTGAACTATATTTCCTTGATCTGACCTCGTAATGCTAAACGTTAAAGACATAAAACATTATAACAAAAATATTTAAATATAAAACCACAGCAAGGAAGTTGACCAAACCGAAGGCTAACTTGTGAAGGTACCCGGTTTGCTAGCTACAAAGTATAAAATAATAAAAATACCTGTCTTAACCAGCTGCACAGGAATAGTCTGTACTAAGATTATAAAGAGTTATTTGTTTGTAAGTTTGTATGAAGAGATTAATCTTCGGAACTACTTATCTGTTCCGGAAAAGTATTTCTCTGAGGAGTAGCTACATTGTCCCCAAGAATTATAAGGCTTCATTCAAACCGTTTCCGTGACTTATTTTCCGTCCATAATTGAGCGAAGCATGAGCAAAAGTTAGTTACGAAGTAAATAAAGAAAACAACAGAGTTATTTTATCGTATACTTTATTGGCACAGCCTATTAATCTTAGAGAGTGATAACAACACTTCTACATTATCTTCTGTTTTAATGCAACGATTTGAGCTCCTTTTCGTACTTGGCCGAGTACTTTCCGGTGGGGTCGTATTTATCGCAGAGCTTCTTCCAGACTTCAGGTTTCTGGTTGATCACATATTTCAACACCAAGTTGACTGCTTCCTTTTGTTTCTCATTGCACTTCTCGCAGTTGGTTTCCAGTGCATCAGTGATGTGGGCTGTAAATGGAAGTGCATGTTGAAACAAACACATCAAATATCAAAAGGACTTGTTGCAGTGTACGTTTTATTGTTAAAGTTTGTTTACTTTGTTTTTCAATGAATTTACATAATTAGATATGTATTGTGAAACGAAACAATGTTGTTAAAGTTTTAATAAATGAAATATTGTGATAAGTGATGATTGTTAATTGGGCATGGTGACTAACCCCCGTATTCACAGACACTTCGAATGGATTTTTATTCGACAAGTCGTATGTCGTCGTCTACTCTTCCGAGCGAGATAGACAAGCGACTTCCCGAATCGAAATCGAATCAAGGCGTTATGAATACAGGGTCAGAAATTTAATGTTCTTAATCGATCAGGGCAGGAGATTGCTGATGAGTCGATATTCCATTAAATCCGGTTGCCACCAATTATGTTTGTCCATGTAAGGATATAAAAGGTGATTGTTAACTGCATGCAGGCCTTGAAATGGGGGATGCTAGACCTGATTTGCAACAATTTTGGCCCCGATAACTTGGAATATAAACTGGGTGGATTTTGAGAAATCGAAGTTAAAGTGTTCCTTGAAATGTTTCACCTTTACACTGTAAAGTGCCGATTGTGAGAAATCTACGCCATTCAGGGTATTCAACTGGTACCAATCAGTAGTAAACCCAGTTACCAATCACTCTATATGCGTTTATGGCATCAGTGCCAGGTGCCAGTATACGGATAAATGCGTACTTACGAGTACAAAAGGCTAATTAGAATCTTCGTTTACGATATAAATATGGTAGAAAAAATATTTTTTATAGAGTTACTAAAATGTAACACCGATTTTGTTTTCTTTTACAAAAAAAGTCTAAAAATGTCCTCTTTGGACATTTTTAGACCTTTTTGTGTCAAAATGTCAAAAGTATTCGTAGTATATGTCCAAAGAGCTTTTTTTTTCATATCTATGTATAATATAAAAATGAATCCAAAAATGTGTTGGTAAGCGCGTAACTCAACAACGCCTGGACTGATTTCACAATTTTTTTTTTTGTGTTTGTTAGTTAATTATTCAATGTAGTAGTAGGTAGGTAGTAGTAGGTAGCTTTTTCCCTCTTATGTGACGCAGACGAAGTGGCGGGGGTCAGCTAGTTTGTCAATAAAGTTACTGTTTTATTAAATATTGTTTTATATGAGATGCCATCCTACATTAAAACACTTGATTTGTGAGGCCAGTTCCTACGTACCTAACTAACCATGGACGGCGACCTGCATACAAAATGTATACAGATAGATCCATAATCGGGATTCCATGGGTAACGTTGAATAAAGAAGAAGATCCAGAACTACTTACATTTAAGTTCCTTGCCGTCTGGCGTGCATCTGCCAACGTCTAGTATGCAATCGCAGTAAGCGTTAAACAGCCTGTCGTTATGCAGGATCTCCTCGACGTCAGTGCCATCGTATTTGGTGGTATACTTGGCGGCATCTGGGCGAGCGCTGACGACGACCACCAGGGCACACAGGACGACAGCTGCTTTCATGTTGAATCGTCTGTTATAAAAATATATTTCATCTAAGTATGCTTATATTAAAACAATGAAGAAAACATCGTGAGGAAACGCCGGTTTGTGCATGCCGTTGTCCTAGAACCAAAAATTTGAAGACATGACATGTGACATCTATCAATCCGCATTGGACTCGCGTGGCAGATTATAGCCCATTCCCTCTCATTGAGAAGTGGGAACATTATAGGCTGATAATGATGATGCTAACATTATAAAAATATTAACTTATATAAGTTAATATTTTTATAATATTTACCTGGATAGTACCTAATACCTACCACACCATTACAATTCCCGATTAGTGAGACATTTAAATTGGTAAAAAAGTGACCCTAAACTGTTTTGTTTTTGGTATCTGAACATTTCCTCAAAAAATGTCTAAAGAAACAATTAAGATTTTAGAAATATAAAGGGTGTAAAACACCTCTTCACGGAGCCGATAGCCACATGTTCTCCCCGTCATTGCGATCATAACTTTTTTATTACGGAGATATGGAGGGTCAAAGTTACAGTTTGTTTTTTTTGTAAGATTATGACACCTCCACGACCCCCATACATACTATTCAATCCATCCATCAGCACAATGTTTTAAGTTACATTGAGTTCTACCACAAAACATGATTTATAACCTCAAAAAAAATTTTTTGTTTCCCAGCAATAATTTTTGCGTAAAGCTACTTAGTTTGATGTACAGAACCCTGTATTTGTAAATAGAATATAATTTATTAAAGCTCAATTTGGGTTAAATACAGTATTAAATCGTAGAAACAATGAAAGGGTACATGGTTTGAACATAGTTTGATGCCTTTTTTATGATGGGAAATCATCAAATAACTTCTCTCCACTCTGGGCCGAGCGGGAGGGAGTGTCAGACTTTTACTGACTAAAACCCATCCATGTTCCTTCCTCTCACTTTATGTTCCGGAGCCACGGTATCTCTTTCGAACAACCCCGATAGTTTGATGCCTGAGCTAATGATTGTGTAATAATGATACACATAAAGTTTCTTGAAAAAAAAAATGGTACATACTCTAAATTATGGAGAAAACTGTATCAACATTCGATGTGCAATTTTGAAAATGTACTGTACATCATTCTGAGAAATTAAAAAAAATAAGAAATGAAACGGTCGATTGCGTAACCTCCTCCTTTGTGAAGTCGTTTAAAAAAACAGCAATTCCATACATTTTTACCGTGTATTTTGGTTTTATAGGAAACAGCTGTTTTTTTAATAAGCGACGAAAAATTTTATATGTACAATGATGTAATAAATACATTATTATAGTAACCGTTTTAGCGTCCGTCGGTGCTACTTACACCCTGTATGTAAATTACAAGGCAAGGGATGAGGATTTTTAAATAAAGCTATAACTGAACTTTTTACTGTAAAGTCTAGAAACAAGTTACTAACCACTGAATTATATAAAACATTATTTAATAACGTTCTGGAGTTTTAATGTTGTTAATATTTTGTGCAACACCGAATATCCTGCAAAGAATTCATATTCTTGAAAACTAGAGACAAAGATAAAGATGTTTGCAATGCCAAACCAGTATAAAATCAACACTTACCTGGATCTAGAATAGAACGTGGAATTAACAAGATCACCTGTCGACGTTCACTGAAGGTTTGAAATATTGCTCGATCTTTGTATTTTATATACTACCTAAGTCATGGCAAAGAAACAGATGTTTTTTATTTTTCCTTCCAAATCTAAGATCTTGCAGTTGACCTACCTACGTCCAGGACTAAGGATCAGTTCACACAGAGACGCGACGGTACTGATCAGAGGCCAGCGATGCGAGGCGACGCCGCCGCCGCGCCGCCGCGCAGCGCTTCCTAAAATCGTTGGTAGCACGATGCCTACCGCGACGCCTCGTTGCGCAGCGTGAAATCACCGACCTCTTTGGTGCTGCACATTATAATAGAGCGACTCAAAATGTACCGCTAATACTACACGACAAAATACACATTCCATTGTGAGAATTCAGAGCGCGGTGCAGAGCGGCGCGGCGCGGCGCAGCAAGGCGCAGCGGTGCAGCACTGAATAGTACTTCGTGTAGCAAATAAAGTTATATTTTGAGTCACTCTATTAAAAAGTGCGCGCAACTGCGCGTTGGGTTGCATCTCGGTGTGAACTAACCCTTAATCTAAACTCGTTTCGCGGGGTTTTTACTTGATGCATGCAGCGTGCATAATTGACAAACAAAGTCTAAGAATAAATCAGATAACTCAGTATTCTGTTGATTTGTTTTGTTGGTAACGGCGGTGGTCTAGAAATCAATACCTACGCTAATTTAAAAATATCCCAAGTCTGTCTGGCGACAAAACCCGTTCTGAGACACTAATAAAACATACGAGTATATAGTGCCCACTTTCCTTTGTGTAGGGAGAATGGCGAGAATTTAGTCCTAAAACCCATCCATGTTCCTTCTTCATCCTTTATATTCCGTGGCCGCAGTATCTCTTTCAAACAGTCCCGCAGCCCCTGCAAGCATCGGCCCTCTTCGTGGGTTTAATTTCCAAGTTGGGGAAAGTGTTATTGTGATTTTCGATAAGGAATTCTTCAGTTAAGCCCTGGATAGAAAGAACTGATAGTCATGATGATGGGCCTTTGCCCAGCCGTGGGATTATGAAGGGTTACACTCATAGTAATTTCTCATTGGCAGTCTCGGAGTCTGAATTTGTAGCCAGTTGATGGCATAAGGCTCACCTCACCTCCTACTGGGGAAATGTTACTTGAACGTCACTAGTGAAATTTAGCTGTATAGTATTCAGTACACATCTGCCTAACTCTTGGGAGATTAAAGGAGTGATGTTATGTTATCTTATGCATTGAATTTAACCTGTACAAAAAAGGATATTTTTTTGCCAGTGTGAAGTTTAATTATTTACGTAAATAAAATCAGTAAAATGTACATCAAAATTAGTTAACGCGTCTGTCTGTCCGACCACGTTGATCTCCGTACGGATATTGATGCGGGCTTCAACATCATTTAGTGAATTTATTCCGGTCTGAAAGTTTTGAGAAATCCACCCTTTTTTTTTAGGATGGAAATCACTCTAGGCGGAGCGGGAGGGAGTGTCAGACTCTTACTGACTAAAACCCATCCATGTTCCTTCCTCGCCCTTTATGTTCCGGGGCCGCGGTATCTCTTTCGAACAGGCCCGCAACCCCGGCAGTGAATATTTTTTTATTAAAAAAAAATATATATATATCCCACCGCAGTATGAGGGACGATTGTGTTAACGGACGCGTCCAACGGTACTCGTGGTGCGGGTTTTTAGACCAGTCTAAGGCCCGTATTACAGAACATCGCTCAATACTCAAGCATTACTTAAAACTAGATTCAAGCCATTTGATTGGTTGAAACTAGTTTTAAGCAACGCTTGAGTTTTGAGCGATGTTCTGTAATACGGGCCTAAGTCACCGTGAGAGGACGCGACGCGAGAACGACGCGCGCTTCGCTTCAAGCCAGGCGCTAGGTCCTCGGCTCGTCGAAGGGAAGAAATTTAGGTTCGTTCTGAAACTAGTAGTTCTAAAGAAGTTATTAAATAAACGATATCTATTTTGTTTTAGCATTTGTCATGAACATTAAAATCATTTATAAAAGAAAAAAGGACATTTAATGAAATTATTGTTGTTTTAGTAATAGTTATTTATCATCGTTCAACATCGTGTACATCGAGCGACTGTTTCAAAACGAAAATGGTTGTGGTTGTAATGTGGATCGATGGTTGTCAAAATGTCAATGTCACGTCATGCCCGTCAAGACCCGTCATTCGTTTTAGGGATAGGCAAGTGAAAAAAATATATCGATATCTATATTTATATTTTGAAACAGTTTCGATAGTTCTAGAGTGAAAAAAAAATCGATATATCGTCCGTTTTCGGATGATTATTCGGACATTTTCCCAAAGCATTCAAACTTCGTAAAAAGAATAAAAGAAAACAGTATTGTTATTGATACTTGAGCCTAAATATTTATACACAATTTAATCAAACCAGCAATCATCGGATACAGACACAAAACGAAATTGATACGAATTCGATACTCTAAAATAAATATCGAATATCGATACATCGCGATTAAAAATATCGACGATATAAATCGATAATTGTAGGGAAAAATATCGATATTTCGATATATTTTGGCCATTCCTAATTCGTTTTCGTACCCGTGCGCTTACTCGATTTCTGCGGTTTATTCCCATCTCGGCACCCATGAATTTATTTGTCTTGTCTACGAAAAATTCTCATTTCGGCAACCACTCATAAATCATTTTAAGGTACACAAAAAGAAACGGAAACACAGTATCAGTATAGTAAGTAAATCAACTTTATTATTTATAAAATAATTTTTGTTTCTTTTTAAATTACCATTTTCACAGACAAGCCCTTGAATCGCTTTTTAGAGGCTCCATTATCTCTGCCTTGGCAGTACTATAACAAATTTTAAAATATATGAAAAATTCACGGTTCGTAGGAATAATTGTTTTAAAATCTTTCCAGCAATTATGAAAAAACATATTACAAAAATCAACAGTTATTATGTACAATTAACGTTTAATCAGTATAACCGGGACGTAGGCAAAAGGGCGTCCATACTTTGAGGACTTTCATACTAGTACTAAATGATACGAGTAGGCTTGATTACGCGTTCACTGTATAGTCATGGCAATTAACTGATCCCCCTTTGCAATCTTTTATATTTTATTTACTTCGCTCAAATAAATAAAATAGAAAATAATTGCAAAGGGGGTCAGCTAATTGCTATAACTCGCTGTACATTCATTTTCAGTCTTAATTATCACATAAATCGGAATTGTATATTTTCATACCTACATAATAGGTAAAAATTCGAAATATAAAACAATATTAGTCTTAAAAATATCTGAAATAATAAAATCACAGCAAGTTGTTACTGTTCATACAAAAAACAAACTAATAAAAAAATGTTACACTAATCAACAGTTGTAAATAGATTATTTTTTTTAATCTTCTATATCACATAATTTTCTTACAATAATAGCAATCATTTTAAACATTACTTTTCAAAAATCACACGTTTTTTATTTTTGAGTTCACGCATCGCCACCTTGTAGAGTCCTTATTTTGCTTTTGTACATAGTATTGATGACCTGCGTGTAGAAGTACCTTTTGGCCACGTTGGGACTTCACATAATTTAGCACTGATCTCCCATTACTTGATCCTGCACTCATTATTATTTTGTAACTCACTTGAACTCATAACGTGAAGATCCGTTTATCTCTAAAAAACTAGAAATACTGATAAAATGACTGAAGAGTAAACACATGCATTAACGAATGTAATAATATTGTACATTAAACAGGTTTGGCACCTCGCTTTTTCTTTTGTTAGTTTGCGCTATTGTCTTATTATACTATCTGGACTGAGCACTTCTAATTTAGTATTACACAAAAATGAACCATAATGAGCAGTCGTTAGGTTTACTTTGGTTTGACTGTCTTAACCGAGGCGAAAGAGATAAAATATGACACTTACTTGCTTACTTGCTGACAAAAAAAAATACGCAAGTAATAATACTTGCGTATTTTTTTTTTATTCCCATGAAAATATATTTTACTTTGTCCACTAAACACAAAAAAAATAAAATTAAACTTATTTTAAAGGTACTTTTTTTTACATTTTTTAGTTTTGATTCAATTTGATTTACTCACTATACTGATACAGTGTCTCCATTTTTTTATGACTGTGTACTTAGCAACGACTAATGACGGAGTGCCGAGATGGGAAGGTGCCGAGATGGGACTAAACCATTTCTGCTATATTTCTGACGACTTTGGATTGATTTTACGGACTGGGATCCTAGGTATTGTGTATTTTGTTGGACACCGATTTTGAGTATGAAAATGATTAAAGTATTGAAAAAATAACTGGTTTTTATTTTAGGTACCTATTTAATTCCTTTTGTATGCTATGCTAATATGCTAACAGTAACATACAAATATGTTTCAAACAATAAAATCAATGTGTCTATTTATGGTAATTATTTTAAAATACATTTTGGCATTATAAATACAATTCTTACTAGATATCTGCCGCATAACCTAACCTAGTGAACAACTTATTTTCTTCGTAATTTCCATATAATTTTGAAAAAAATCTTTCTGATATTAATATGTATGTGTTTTATCTATTAAATAACACATAAATGATTACTGTTCACATTTGGCCCAACGATGTAAAATTTCAATTTTCCATACGATTTTTCGGGTAGTTGGCATCCCCCGACCGGATTGTGATGTATGAAGCGGTCATGTACAAAAAAAATCCCCACTTTTAGGGTGTTTTCTCAGATTTTGGCAAAAACATAAAATGTAGGAATAACGACATTATAAATGGAAATGTTGCATAACCACCAAGAATGGGATGCCCCAAATCATACTTTACCAGTGTAATCACTTTCAGCTGTCAACCCCGAGAGCTGTAGGGGATTGAATTTTCGGGCTAGACCCGACTTTGGTGAATTCTTTTGTTCTACCAAACACAAAAGCTGGCAACACCGAGTACACCACTCGGTGACCTGTATCCTCAAGATTTCAGAAAAGTTACGACTTTTCAAAAAAAACAAGATGGCGGATAGTGTAGAGGCCGTCTTGTAAAATAGCCAAAAATCCCAATTTTCGACATGATAACCGCTGGCATCCCCCGACCGTATTGTGATGTATGAACTGGTTATGTTCTTCGTCCTTATAACGAGTGTTGCCTGGTATAAAAAAATCCCCATTTTTAGGGTATTTTCCCAGATTTTGCCAAAAAACATACAAAGTAGAAACAACGACATTTAAAATAGAAATGTTGCATAAACACCCAGAATGGGGTGCCTCAATTGACATTTGACCATTTTTATCACTAATTGTAGAGTGCAGCCTCGAGAACCATTGAAGATATTATGGAAGTGGCGATAGAAGAACCACCCTTCACAGAAGCTAACTGGTTGCTTATTTACGTTGGTAAAGAGTTTATGATTTTTTGCTATTTATAGGTAGGTCACCATCATTTCACCACCCCAATTATTTTTGTAGTTCGCTTGAGAAAATTTTGCAGGCATACGATTCGATAGCAAATTGTGGCAGGCGACATCAACATAGACATAGGTCTGTACTAGTTCTGCAGACAATCGTGCGAGCGATTATCTGGACATCACCGGGCATTATGGTTATTATCCTTGACCTGTAGAGAGAGACCTGTTCAGCAACAATTGAAATTCGAAACGTACCAAAACTGATTTCCGACCAGAATAAGTTTGAAGGGAAATTGGAACTCAGCAATTTTTTGTTTGAGTTGGGCAAGATAGTTGATGTAGAGATCAAAGATACAGACATCAAAGATGTATATAGAATCAAGCCACATGAAAAATCGAATAGCACAGGTACTATTATTGCCGAGTTTTCTACAGTACTAAGGAAAGAAAAGATTCAATCAGCTACAAAACAATTCAACAAAGGTAAAGGATTGAGTGATAAGCTTCATACTGGACATTTTAACTTGAAAGGAGAAAGGAAACCTATCTATGTGTCTGAGAGTGTCACAAAAAAAACTGCCAAGTTATTTTCAAAAGTCCAGGAAATTGCTAAAACAAATGGCTACACGTGTTGGATTTTTCGTGGAGCGGTTTTTCTACGCCTCGATGATAACGAACGCGTGCAGATCAAATCAGAGACAGATCTCACCAGCATTAGAAATAAATCAGAAAAAAAAAACAAAAAAAAAAAACAATCAATCAAAACAAAACAAACAATTAATCAGATAAATTAGAAGCAGGCAGTTTCGTCACAACGGAAATGTTTTCGTCATTGTTTGTCTTTTTATTTTAGTATATCCATGTTAATGTCCATTTAATTTTATTTTAATATATATTTATAGTATTTGATAAATATGTATAATATTTTATATATCTTTGTAGTGTATCGTAGTATTAAATAAAATTATTCTCAGAATTTCAGAAATGACACCTACCACTGCTTGTCTCTGCATCACCTAAAGGTTGACTGGTAGAAAATGCCTATGGCATTAAGTCCGCCTCTGTACTTTTGTGCTTGAAGTGTTAATAAATAAATAAATAATAAATAAATCATAACTTCCAGTATTTTAACCTCTCTATAATTTTGGATTGTATAATTCTAATTTATTTATTAGCTTTAAACGAAAATTGTATTATTAATTTTAAAATCACACTCACCTACAATAAACAACAAAATCCACATAATTCCTTCAATTACTTTAGACAACACTACAATAAACACACTTCTAAAATATATGTCCAAACAAACACAAGCACACTCAAGACAAACACAAACATCATACCGACACACAACACACATTTTAAGCAAAGGCCTGCAGGGACTACTATTACTTATTATTTTAAAAATGGCTGTCGCGTGTGAATCTTTAGAAACACTACAAGAAATAGACAACATACAGCTCGCTAAATCGGTGACATGCGACTGTACAGATCTTGAGAAACATACATCCATACACAAAAATGATTTTACATTAATATCACAGAATATTAGAGGCATTTGCTGCAATTTCGACGATTTTTTACTTACACTTTCTAGCCTTAAATTTGAAACAGATGTCATCATATTAACGGAATGCCAACTAAACTTAAATAAAACCATACCACAACTTGATAACTACAATTGCTACTTTACCACAAATCTTTTAAATAAACATGACGGGGTCGTCGCGTATGTGAAAAAATCTATAAAACATAAAGTTTCTGAAGTTAAGCTTTTACACGCATCTTGTCTCCAAATTGAGGTGCTAAATAAAATTGTCTTGGGAGTATATAGATCCCCTGCAAATTTAAGCGCAGAAAACTTTGTTGACTCTTTAGGTTTACATCTGGAATCACTTAATGTTCAAAAAAGAAACATTGTGATCACAGGGGATATAAATATTAACCTAAGACCCAGGGAAACTGAACAATATTACGAACACAAAAATAGAGTGAACTACCTTACTATGTTATCGTCATACGGAATTCTGGCTGGGCATACACTACCCACTAGAGGCACGAATTGTCTTGATCATTTCATGCTTAAAATGAATCCGAAAAAAATATCTGCATTTATAGCTATATTACGCACTACTACTACAGACCATTATACCACCTTTCTTTCTTTGGCAAAAACAAAAGACAAAATAACTCCTAATAAAACTAAAACTACTATTGATTTTAACAGCGCTCTCCTATATTTGCAAAACAAAAATTTAGCTGAACTTTTATTTATTGATGACCCCAGTATAGTTACAATGTCTTTAATAGAAAAGATAACTGAATCTTTGACTGCCATCCCAAGCAGTAAACGTTTATTAAAACCCTGGATTACACACGGTATTCTGAGATGTATTCGGAATCGTAATGCATTACAGAAAAAGGCACAAAATGATCCTCACAGTGAAATTGCCAAAATGACATACACGCGGTATAGAAACTACTGTAATAATCTCATTAAAAATTTAAGAAGAAAATATAATAGGGATCAAATTAGTAACGCTGTCAAAAACAATAGACTTCTTTGGAAAAACATAAAAAATATCACTTATACTAATAAATCACAGACAAAAAACTTAGAACTGTTGCAGGTCAAATCATCTCCCGTAGAATCCGCTAACTTTATAAATAAATATTTTGCAAGTATAGGCAGAGATCTGGCCTAAAAAAATAGCATTCGGCACTAACTTATCTAGCCATCCCCTAAATATAACGGCATCACACATAGGCTCAATGGTACTTTTAGACACTGATCAGCCCGAAGTTTGTACTACACTTATGAATCTACGATCTGATAGTGCCCCCGGATGGGACAATATTCCTACGTGCTTCTTGAAAATGGCTAAGAACGAAGTTGTACCAATTATCACGCACCTTGCCAACCTATGTTTTCAATAAGGTGCTTTTCCAGCCCCATTAAAAAAATCTATTATTACACCTGTGTATAAGGGTGGTGATAGAGACGACGTCAACAATTATCGACCTATTTCCGTTTTAACTGCGATTTCAAAAATACTAGAAAAATTGATAAATACTCGCCTCTTGCAGTATCTAGATAGATTTGACATACTGTCACCTTCTCAATTCGGATTCAGGCAAAAAAAGTCAACTGAAGATGCTGTTACAGCACTAAGTTCCTTAGTAACTGAACAGCTTGACAAAGGAAACAAATGTATGCCAGCCTTCTTGGATCTAAGAAAGGCATTTGACACCGTCTCTATTCCCATTCTTTTACACAAGTTTGAAGATGTCGGAGTTCGTGGAATACCACTGGCACTTTTTGAGGATTACCTTTCTGGTAGAACTCAAAAGGTGAAGCTGGAACAAATTGTTGGTGAGGACGCGGATGTATCATACGGTGTACCTCAGGGAAGCGTTCTAGGACCTACCTTATTTTTAATTTATAAAAATGACCTCTGCAATATGAGGATTAATAATGCCAAAGTTTTCTCATACGCTGATGATAGAGCTGTCGTCTTCTCGGGGAAAACATGGGATGAGGTTAAAAATAGTGCAGAAGAAGGGCTAGCTCTTGTTGCAACATGGCTAAACAAAAATCTGCTCACCCTGAAGACTAACAAAACCAACTATATTTGTTTTAATATTTATAATCAGTTCCAACCAGACAAGGAATTTAATTTGAGAATACACACTTGCAACATGCACACGTTTCGAACTTGCTGCAATTGCCCTACTATCCAACAAGTGACCCAAACAAAATATCTGGGAGTGATTATTGACCAGCGTCTTTCCTGGCATCCTCAACTGGAACTAGTCATGAGTAGAGTGCGAAAACTTGTCTGGATATTCAAAGAGCTGAGATATGTTGTACCAAGGAGAAATTCTGTAAATAAAAACAATGACAACCAAAGAAATATTTTAAACGAAATGTATGTATCTTTGGTCCAGTCCGTTTTAATATATTGCATAACAGTATGGGGTGGAGCAACGAAATCCAGTTTTCTAGAGTTAGAACGTGCTCAAAGAGCGAAACTAAAGGTGATGTACTTCAAAAAAAGAATATTCTCCACTGAAAAACTTTACAAATTGTGTAATCTGCTGTCAGTGAGAAAATTGTACATCCTTCTCATCATCCTCAAAATGCACAAGGAGATACCTTATGATCCTAAAATTCAAGAAAAGAGAAAGAAACACTATATAGTAAACGTTCCCTCAACTAAAACTGAGTTTGCCAGTAGACAATTTAAACAACGCTCCGCCTACTTGTACAATAAAATTAATAAACGAATGTATATTTATGATAAAAAAAAATATGAATGTAAAAAAAAAACTAATAATATGGCTACACAATTTAAATTATGATGACACAGAGTTACTCTTGCAACGGGTGAGTTAACAATAAATAAAAACTTAATGATGTTACTCGATTAGCAAGACACACATGTACAGTTCTACACTCTAACTTATCTCCCTCTCACTCGCACACTCACTCTGACACACGCACACACACTCACACACACGCACACACACACACACACACAAACATACTCATGCGTACACACGCTTATACAATTTATCGTACTTTTATAGCTTTGTTTTTTATTTTTTTTCTCTTTTTGTTAATTTCTAATTTATTTTGTATCACTAAAATGTAAGGGAAGAGCGGAGCCTTCAACTACAGGCATTTTTTATGCCTAAATGGAGACTCCTTGACATGCAATGTAACCCAAATTGATACGTAATAAACTTATTTTATTTTTTATTTTTTATCCTGGCCATCTACTGATGACCCTACCCGTGACCGTACTTGTTTAGAACACGCTCTTCTTAAAACCAAAAGAACTGCTAGAGTATCAATTTGGGACTCTGGAATAACCGACCATGATACTATTATCGTTATCTGTAAAGCTACTCCCTGCCTATTGCCTAGCGGTAATAATAGAATTAAGATAGACTAAGTTACCCAAATCTATCCAAAGCAATCGCAGATTCTGACTGGAGCCACATTTTTAACCACAGTGACGTTGCCAAGGCAGTTTCTGATTTCACGGAAACTCTTAGTGAGAAAATACTCGCTTTTACAACAACGGAGACAATACGAAATTCAAAAGCTATTATAAAACCTTGAATTACACAAGGATTGCTAAACCGACACTGGGAACCCGAGTGTGGTGGCTATAGTGATATTTCAACCTGTGTAATGCTCTTTTGAACAATAAAGCTTTTTATATTTTTTAAATTTAAGTTAGGTGGTGGTTGGGAGGTGACGAGCGAAGCGAGCCGGCGACCACACCGTATCGTAGAGGGAAGGTCACGATAGCTTCCCGGTGCGCGGTAGTAGTCAGGTCCTGAGTGGAAAGAAGCGGGGTGGTGGCGAGCATAGCGAGCCGGCGACGGCGGCGCCCGGTCCAGAGTTGGTTAAAATATTTTTTCTAAACTCCTTTTCTCCCCCCCCCCCACTTTACCCCCCCTTCACTCCTCCTCTCATCGTATCTAGAAAATGTAGCGGTTGTTTCTTATTTTCACCTAAAAATTTTAAGGGGCGTAATAATTTGTGTTTTTTCACCTCGTCTCCCGAACTTCCCCTAAAATTGAAAAGGCTGTAACTTTATAACGGGTAGAGATAGCCATGAGGTGTTTGAACAAATACTATTTTAGGCGTCAAAACCTGTCCGGTGGTGGTACCGTGAACTTCCCCTCATTTTCCCCCCTTACCCCCTCCCTATCGTATCTCGGAAACTAAGAGACCCGTGTTTTGTTTTGCTTTACGGATTCGTATAGAAGAGGCTCGGGGAATTAAAAACCATTTTTAAAGTGGTCTCCCTTGTCCTCCTTCTCCCCCCCATTAGGTGGATCTCCGAAGTTAAGAGACTTGTTTTTTTTTAGTTTCGTATAAAAGGGCTATGAATTAGTCAAAATCATTTTTCGAATCTCCATCCTCTCCCCCTCTTCACCCCTCTCCCCATAGAATGTTTTAGGGGTTCTTAAGGGTTTTCATACTGATTTAGTGTCTCCTAAGGGTTTTGGTACTGCTGTAAAGGTTTTCAAAATGCTTAAAAACTTGTAACAAAGGATTCTTTCAGTCTCCACTTTCGTTTGCCAGACTTTAGAGTTACAGGGTAATGAAAATAACGGGAGTTATTTTATCGTATAGTTTATTGGCACAGCCTATTTAATCTTAGAGAGAGATAACAACACTCCTACATTATCTTCTGTTTTACTGCAACGATTTGAGTTCCTTTTCGTATTGGGCCTTGTATTTTCCGTTGGGGTCGTATTTATCACAGAGCTTCGTCCAGACTTCAGGTTTTTTGTTGATCACATATTTTAACACAAAGTTGACTGCTTCCTTTTGTTTTTCATTGCACTTCTCGCAGTGGGTTTCCAGTGCATCAGTGATGTGGGCTGTAAATGGAAGTGCATATTATTACAAACACATTATAAAATGTCAAAAGTACTCAAGTACATGTCCAAAGAGCTTTTCTTTGCTTATAGTCAATAAAGTTACTCTTTTATTACGAGTAAATAAAGTTTTATTTGAGACGCCATCCTATATTAAAATACTCGATTGGTGAGGCCAGTTACTGTATATTCTATTGAAACTTAATAATATAGTGAACTCCTACGGATCTATCTGTTGCCGGCGTCCTGCTGTATGTTTATTTTTATTTTTATTGTCCTCTATCACAATGCTATCCCAATGGTTGACTGGTACAGAATGCCTTGTGGCATTAAGTCCGCCTATGTACCACTATTGTACATGATGTTTAAATAAATAAATAAATCTGTAGTCGGCATTTAATGGGTAACGTTGAATAGAGAAGAAGATCCAGAACTAGGTACTTACATTTAAGTTCCTTGCCTTCAGGCGTGCATCTGCCAACGTCCAGTATGCAATCGCAGTAAGCGTTAAACAGCCTGTCGTTCTCCACGATCTCTTTGTAGTCTGTGTTATCGTATTTGGTTGTATACTTCTCATTAGGGAGAGCGCTGACGACAACCACTAGGGCGCACAGGACGACTGCAGCTTTCATGTTGAATCGTCTGTTATAAGAAATAAGTTTGATAGTATTTTAAAAGTGTTTTACTTTATAAAGGGTGCAAAAAAACCTCGTAACGAAGCTGAGCGGCACTTGTTCTCCTCGTCATTGCAATATTTCTTATTGATCTACACCAAACATAACCTTCTAGTTACGAAGATATTCGGGGTCAAAGTTCCAACTTTTTGAAAAGTTTTTTTTAATACAAGTTTTTATTGTGAGATTTTTAAAACACCTCTACGACCCCCGTACTATTCAATCCACCACCACAATGGTTTAAGTGCGTTACATTGAGTTCTACCACACAACGTGTCATGATTTTTCACCCCAAAGAAAATGTTTCCCAGCAATAATTTTTACGTAAAGTTACTTAGTATGATATACAATGTACAGAATGCTTGGTTGACGGCTTCATGAAGAAGTTGTTTAATTACATCTTGCATCATATTTTATTAATGCCTACCACACCATTACAATGCTGGATTAGTTATTTGAATTGGTAAAAAATGTAGAGGCACAACTAAACTGATTTTCTTTTTTTAGTCCATGAACATTTCCTCATAAAATGTCTAAAAAATTCAGATTTCTGAGATATATTAAGTTTTAAATATTTATTTTATTAAAATTAAATGTGGGTTAAATACAGAATTATATTGTAGAAATAATGAGAGGGTACATAGTTTGATGTTTGAGCAAATGTGTAATAATGACACACAAAATATGCTCAAAATTATGGAGAAAACTGCATCAAAATTCAATGCACAATTTTGAAAATCGAAGCGATCTAATCAAACATAGTACTTACGAAAATCAAAGACAATATAAAAAATAATTTAAAAATCTGGTTATCTTAAGGCATAACACAAGGTGTATTATGGGATGCCAACGATACATTAAAACGGTTACAAAAAAATCATACATTTTGACCGTGTATTGCGGTTTTATAGGAAATAGCTGTCTTTTTTTTAATAAAACACGTTTTTTTTTTATGTAGAATGATATACTGAATACATATCACAAAACCCCTTTTAGTGACGGTGTCCCTATTCCCTGTATACATTACAATGCAAGCGATGACGATTTTTAAATAAAGCTAACTGAACTTTTTACTGTTAAGTCTAGAACCATTTGTAATATTAGAAGTAACTAACTAACCACTGAATTATGTAAAACACTATTTAACAACGTTCTGCAGTTTTAGTGTAAGTAATATTAAAAAAAAAAAAAACTAGACTAAGATGCAACAATACAGTTCGCAATCCCAAACACGTTTATTTTTATTTATTAAAGTATAAATCAACACTTACCTGAGTCTAGAATAGAACGTGGAAATAACAAGATCACCTGTCGACGATCACTGAAGGTTTGAAAATATTGCTCGATCTTTGTATTTTATATACTACCTAAGGCATGACTTCATTCTCAAAAGAAACAGATGATTTTGTTTTTTCCTCTAAAAAAATCTTGTTGTTGATCTAAACTCGTTTCGCGGGTTTTTTTGTTGATGCATGCAGCATGCATAATTTATAAACAAAGTCTAAGAATAAATTAGATTACTCAGTTTATTTCCGAGTTTCCCAGAATTCTGTTGATTTGTTTTGTTGGTAACGGTGGTTGAGTAGTCGTTATGCTAATTTAAAAATAGCCCAAATCAAACTGACGACAAAACCCGTTGCGAGACCCATCCATGTTCTTTCCTCGCACTTTATGTTCCGGGGCCACGGTATCTCTTTTGAAAAGTCCCTCAGCCCTGGCAGGCTTCGGCCCTTGCGGACCTTTTCGTGGGTTTAATTTCCAAGTTGGGGAAAGTGTTATTGTGATTTTCGATAAGGAAAGAAAGCTGCTGGATATTGATGCGGCCTTCAACATCATTTAATGAAATTATTCCGGTCTGGAAGTTTTGTGAAATCCACCAATAAATACTTATAATTTTTGAAAAAATAACAATAACATTTTTGTTACTGCCCGGTTTCAACAACAAACGTGGAGAATTAGGAAAAACTGTCAATATTGATCAATCCGTACGTATTCAAGCTAAGTTTTAAAGTAAATAAATAAATAAATAAATACTGCTGGACACTACACACAGCGCCACCTAGTGCCACACTAAGCAAGGCTTGTGTCGTGGTCACCAGACAGTTGATATACTATATATATACTTTTTTTTTGTAAATACATACTTACTATAGAATCATATAAACATCCATGAAAGTAAAATCTTTCACAAGATATCCCGGACAAGCGACAGAATTCGTAATACCGCAATACGCTGATGTGGGCAATAAGACTGCTGGGTTGAAGTTGAATTGGGATAGGGCCATGTCTGCAGAATGCATCCGGACTGATTGCGGCCGACTCATCACGCAATGGGTGAGATTCGTTTGTGCGTGATTGACCGGAAAAAAACCGAGCAGCGAGGAGAGTGGAAGGCAATGGGGGAGGCCTTAGCCCTGCAGTGTGACCATATAAGCTAAGGAAAGAAGAAAAACCTCCTCATAGATTGAGATTTACAGAAAATTCATTGTGTGAGTTCTTCCGTTTGATTTCCTAGGTAAGTGGTTCCTGGCATCAGAGTTTTAATGCTGCTCATGGGCCTCTTACTTGGCTTTACATGCCGTTAATAAATATCTAAGGCATGCTGGTTTCCTTACGACCTTTCCTTGTAACTTGCTTCGGTGAAGGAAAGCCGAAGCAAGTTACAATTATAAAATACGCTCATAAATCCGAAAAATCAAAGGTACGTGTTTTTGGTTCGAACTTGGGATTTTATTTGTGTCCAGCTGAATAAGTTTTTGGGGGTGGGTGGGCTCAAATCAATTGACGTTAAGGTCGACTTTTGCAAAATTCCAGCTTAGTGGGACACTTCGTTTAAACACAGTACAATTCTATCCAACATTCATATTAAATGATGATGTGGGCAGTGTAAAAAGTCCTCCATTTTACGAACTTACCCTTATCATCATCTGCCTAGCCTTTCCTAACTATGTTGGGGTCGGCTCCCAGTCTAAACTGAGGCAGCTGAATAGCAGTACTTTACGTGGAGCGACTGCCTATCTGACCTCCACCCAGTTAATATTGGGTAATACCCCATGGTAAGACTAGTTTATTTAGTACTCTATTGGTCACTACCTGTAACGACTGTCAAAGAGCAGGGCGCTCTTTGAAATTAATGTGCAGTCTATAGAGGGATTTTTTTAAGTTGGTTAGTGCAGCGTGGATATGTCCGAGCCTAAAAGAGATACCTACCAGGTTTATTTCTTGGCAACTAATAGCCCTTTTGAATGAAAACAACTTAATGATATAACTTTTTTTTTGGTCAAAAGTGAGCCTTCCAAAACATAAGTAAAAAATACTAATTGCGAGGCTGTGTTTGAATTTGTTACCACTTCATGCTGAAACGATCACAGATATTAATATGGATTAAAGACTTCGGCTGTAAACAGGTGCATATATCGCAGTAAGATAGTTTTAGCCGTGATATAATATACAGGGTGTAAACCACCTCATCACGAAGCCGTCAACCAAGCATTCTGTACATCAAAAAAAGTAACTTTACGAAAAAAATATTGCTGGGAAACTACTTTTTTTTTTGAAGTTATAAATCATGTTTTGTGGTAGAACTCAATGTTACACACTCAAAACATTGTGCTGATGAACGGATTGAATTACTATTCAATCCGGGGGTCGTGGAGGTGCTGAAAGTCAAAATCTTGCAAAAAAAACTTGTATTTAAAAAAAAGCTTGTCAAAATGTTGTAACTTTGACCCCTCATATCTCCGTAACTAGAAGGTTCCCAGGTATTGTGTTGAACAAAAAAAATATCGCAATGATGGGGAGAACAAATGCCTTTTGGCTTCGTGAAGAGGTGTTTTACATCCTTTATAGCTGTATCCCTTGGAATGTTGATATGAAGTATAACGTTTATTTAAACCCTGCAGACAGAAAGAGCCTAACAGTGACTATGTATCAGTTTGGTTTAGTTATAACATAAATCTGAAATGATTTGGCAGTATAAAAACCTGACCTTTGTTTGATCGATTTACTTAGTTTTTTGTCACCGACTTCATAGAGTATATAATCACTACGTTTAAACCGACTTCTGAAGCTAAAGTTATTTCTCACTTTTTAGTTTTTTTTTTTTGGAGTCGGTTTTATTTTTTGTAAAAAAGGTTTTACTCGCCACAGCGTAGAGGCGTGATGTTATATTATGAACTGGTGTAAACAATAGATAGACATGAGATTTCAGCAATCCCAGTCCATTTGCCATCATTTATTAAGAAGTTCCGTTGCCTATCTCCGAAGTTCTTCATCAGATTTTCACCAAATTGAAATGGGACCACTTTAAAAAGTATTCTTTAGAAAACTACCCAAATCACATCAAGTGTGCTTATAAAATTTGAAGAGTTCTCTCAATTTCTCCAGGATCCCATCGTCAGATTCCGACTTGATGATTATGGGACCACCTGGAAAGTATACCCTTTCAAACAAAATAAATAATCATTCAAAACGCTCTAGCCATCTTCGAGTAATCGGGCAACATATATAAAAAAAGAACCTCCTCCTTTTTGAAGTCGGTTAAAAATGTTTTCATCTATTACTATTCCACTAGATTAGTCTAGTAAAATAGTTTTAAAACGCTTTTTTAATAATCTTTCGGGATAATGAGCTTACTGCGACACATAATACTTTCGAAGACATCGCGAGTGAAACCGCCGACAAAAGCTGGTATGGACATAATTTGTAGGTGCTCACGTTCGTTTTTATTGGAATTACCGAATTAGGTACACAAAAAGTTCTAGACGAGCATAGGAGCACTATATAAGCAGACATTTGGTTTGATGTTTCGGTAGATAGGAACATGATAGGTGTTTAGTTTTGTCTTCGAAAAGCTCTTGCAGTAGGTACATTTCTCATGGTTGCAAAACTTGTTTTAAATATTATGCAGGGTGGAATTTTTCAATGCCACCTGGAGGAAATACTCGAAATACTAGAGATTGCATTTTTTACTCAAAGGAAATATACCTTTATTATTTTAAAGAAACAAATCTGCATTCACAGATTTTTGAAAATTCACTTTCCACACGGGGCAATTATATGGATCAAATCTCTCTAACAGACATGATAAATGAAATGAAGGGAAAAACATCCTGTAAGTAAGTATCCTCAACCAAGCCGAAAGACTCTCCCCGTCATTGAGATCATTTTTTGTTCTACACCATACTTCCAAACCTTCTTGTTACGGAGATATTTGAGGTCAAAGTTCCATTTTTTTAATACATGCTTTAACTGTAAGATTTTTACTTTAAACACCTCTATGCACCGTACTATTCAATCAATCCATAAGCACAATGTTTTACGTGCTTCAATACATTGAGTTCTACCACAAAACTTTATTTTCACCCCAAAAAAAAGTCGTTTCCCAGCAATCATCTTTGCGTATGTACTTATAGAATGCTTGGTTGATGACTTCCTGATGAGGTGGTGTTCCGGACGATATCCATAAACTTCGTCTGATCATTGTAGTCATCATTATGAACAACTTTTATTAAGGGACCAAACCCTGAACCGGTAGGAGTCATTTGATGATTTGCCATGTTAAAAAAGGGGGGTATATTGAAGTCCTCGACAGCCGGCGGAAGTTCGTGGAGCACTTAAAATTCCGACGTTTGGCCCCCTAACTGGAACGGCCCGGTGCTGCGTTCAGGCGGCTCCTGCCGAACCTGGGTGGGCCGAACGCCTCCTGCCATAGGCTCTACGCGGGGGTCGGTCGGTCCATGACTCTTTACAGTGCCCCGGTGTAGGGGCGTTACTTAAGGCGCTACGCCGGGGAAAACTCTGCTGCCGCGGCAGACCGCCGCTCAGCGAACAGACCGCGTGATCTCATGGCGACATGGAGAGAGCGACAATAGTGGCGATAAGTCCCCTCTTTGAGGAGTGGCTTGAGAGACGCTACAGCGAGAGGACACGGTGGAGGTTTACCACGCGTGGGCGGAGCACCGCCGTGTCCTCGTAGAGAGGTAGAAAAAAAAGCTATATACAAAAAACGACAACAACAGTCGGGCACCAAACACAACACCCGTCTGGACGAAAAAGCCTCCCTTTTGTTTGGGGATATATGTAACTTTACACCCATAAAAATTAATTGCTATAAAAGTATAAATTACAATGATTGCCGACTAATCTGCCCGGACACATGCAGCTGCAGCGGGGATTTGAACGCTCCCATTATTGTTGTGGAACCTTTGACACAGTCAGTTTGGCGTAGTTTCGCAAACTATGCTCCAAATCCTATACATACTGGCGAAAATCGTACTGCCGAAGTGACGTTTGCATTGCTATTGACGACGCGGTGGAAATGGCGAAGTTCTGGGATAACACAATATAAAATTGCGACACGAAGAGGAAGAAGTTATTAGATTGGAATAATATTATTCCTAGTGTTCACGCGCTTGCGTGGGTTTTAGGTCTTCTTCAATGAAACAAGACTGAATAATAAATAAACTGATGTATTGACTGGAATTAGATTCTCACAATAATGTCGCTGGACCCGTTACAGAAATATGCGTTGGACTGTTAGCGGCCCTCGTGGCCAAGTGAAGGATTCTTCAGCGGAGCCCTGTGCTCCCGCTCGCGCGACGCCGCTGCCGCCCCGCTGTCCATTGGCTCGGCTGAGGTGGCGTGATCGCGGCGCGCAGCCATTGGCCCGCGCGCAAGACGGCGCGCGATCGGCGCACCCATTGGCTGCGCGCTCGGTGACGCGGTGCTCCACGTCACCCGGCAGTGTTGCCAGGCGGCGGAGGCCGGAACACCTAGGAAAACTACTTTTCATCACTTGACTCGTTAGCTCTCTGCACCAAATCAGTTTTTAGGATTCGGTATAGTCAACAAGAAAGCTTTATAGTTTCGGTATGCCCGTTCGCCTGTCTGTTTGTCTCCAGCTTTGCTTGGAGACTCCTAGTATTAGAAAGTTGTCATTTGGTACGACAAAATGGTAAATAATATACAGTTAATTTTTTACCCATTTGTGTACTTTCTTACACAACTTGCATATTTACAGCCTGCTCTGCAAATTGCAAAAAAATGTAGGAAAATTTGAAGTTCACGGGCGACACGCTCTTCCGAATTTTCCTGAATGCGGAAACCAATCCTAAAAACACAAAACAACATGACTGCTCGCTGCGGCTTCTTTGTTACGTACACATATTTTTTCCTTACAAGATGTACTAGAACAAATCATTAAAATAATAATTAATTGCCTTAACCATTCCTAATTGAAGTCACAAAAATACTTAATTAAATTAATGTTTACAGATGTACTGCTCGACACGAGTTGTGAAGATTTATAATAATAATAATAATAATATATCGTTTATTTCAGGCAGTAAACCCATATAGATTACATGATAAAATTACATCACATTACATTATTTAAAACCATAATCAAAATTAAAATTCACATCTAAATAAAATTTCACCGTCTAAATCGAAAATTAAAATCAATTTAAAAATAAAAATTAAAGTCAACATTAAAATAAAATAAACATCACAATCAGAATTAAAATAATCAAATTAACAATAAAATATAAGTCCAAAAGAAGAGCAAGTTATAAGAGCAGTTAATTTCGTTCATAAAATAGTTTTTCAACCTAATTATACTTGCTCGAAAACTGGCTCTTATTAGCCCGCTTTAAGGTTCATGTTGTTGCTTGCGGTTTATTTGCATTATGGCAGAAAACTCAGATATTTAATAATTTATTAGATAGCTAAGATATATTTTCTAGCTCTGCACCCTCCAATCCAAAAAAGGAGCTTCTCAATTCGACGCGTATACTATTTTTAATGTAAGTACACGTAACTTTTTATATAGTAGGTAGTTTTTTTGTCGGAGGAAAGAGGAGTAACCTTGAATCTTTGTTACTACAATAATGACAAACACGTTGGTAATAAGTCTTGTTGATTATACGAGTACTAGCTGACCCACGCCACTTAGGTCCGTATTACAGAACGAAACTCAAGTCCAGTTTGATCTTAAATCGCCCAATCATAGTTTAAACATAGAATCTGTACTTGAGGATCCGTCTTATTCCAGAACAGCAATCAAACTACATTCAGCTGAATCGAGATTCAAATCGTTTCTCAAGCAGAGAATATCTTTTGTCTATGCATCAGCCGGCTTTCGTTTACATTTTTTTTTTTCGCCAAGTCTGTTTCAAGTTACGCAAAATAAGAATTTAGTTTAAAACCAATTTATTTATGAAATTATGATTTTAACAAAGCATTAACCTTTTAGATATAAGTTTTAGATAAAAAAGTGACTTTTTGGATAAAAAATGTGTTGAAGGATGAGGCAATCGGATTTATTGTATAAAAACAGACTAGTGTGTTCGTAGAACGGAGTGTTTGCCGTATCTGTGGTGGTAGAGATTGACACAATTGACAGATATTTACAAATAAACTTATTAATTAATGTGTAAATATTATCAAGCAAACTCTGTCTGTTATTAAACAATGTCTACAAGAAAGAAAATTTTAGCTTATTAGAGAGAAATTTGTTAGTTGAGATTATATTAAAAGAATTCCAGCATGTGGTAGAAAACAAAAAAACGGACACCGTAAGCACGGCGATGAAGAAGACTGCTTAGGCGCGTATTGTACGCTAAAATTCAACCTTCTGTTCGAATCATCGTTAAATATATCATCGTAATATTCAAGCTCTTCGAAATTATTCATTTTGTTTGTATTATAAACTACAATTCGACAACACAATAATTTGACACTGACAAGGAAATCTCTGCTCAAAGGGGTGTCGACCACACTTGCGTGTTCATAGATCAATCTCTACTTAAACCATAATCTACAACTGAGTAATGATCTTTAATAAAGCTATACTCGGCTGAACTACAATCAATGAATCTATGCTTGAGGAACGTTCTAAAATCAAAACTCGACTTAAAACTAGTTTTAAACACAGATCAGTGCTTGAGTTTCGTTCTGTAATACGGACCTAAAGTCTGCGTCACATGGGAGAAAAATCTCACAAAAGGCATACATTTCTCCCCTATTGGTTGCAGCGTAGTGTTATTTAGCCTAAAGCCTTCTTCGATAAATGCACTATCCAATACAAAAATATTTTTTCAATTCGAAATATTTATCACACGACATAGTTGCTGTGGGAGGAATAACCTGGATGAGGCTGGCACAAAACCGTGGAAATTTGCACAAGAAAAAAGAGGCCTATACCCAGCAGTGGGTGAGTTTGGGCTGTGGATGATGATGATGATAGTTAAGGTACCTCTTTTTATAGAAATCTCCATCCGTGTCTTTTACATCATTCTCCCTGTTTATTGCCAATCTATACAGGGTGTAAAGCACCTCATCACAAAGCCGCTAACCAAGCATTCTGTACATCAAAGTAAGTAACTTTACGCAAAAAAGAAACAACTTTTTTTTGAGGTTATAATAAATCATGTTTTGTGGTAGAACTCAATGTAACGCACTTATAACATTGTGCTGATGGATGTATTGAATAGTACGTGGGTCTTGGAGGTGTTAAAAGTTAAAATCTTAAAAAAAAACGTGTATTTAAAAAAAAGCTTGTCAAAAAGTTGTAACTTTAACCCCCTATATCTCCGTAACTAGAAGGTTCCCAGGTATGGGGTAGAACAAAAAAAATATCGTGATGATGGGGAAAACAAGTGCCTTTCGGCTTCGTGAAGAGGTGTTTTACACCCTTTATAGTTCAAGTGGTAGAGAAGCTGAGTAGCCTAGAAGGATTTCTGCAAACAAGTCTTCTGAATATGTTATACTAGCGAGCGGCCCGTCCCGGCTTCGCACGAGTGGGCATTTTTTTTTTTAGTTTATTATTGCCTATTTCTCTCAGGGTTAATATAACTTTCTAATATTGAAAGAATTTTTTAAATTGTTCCAGCAGTGTTTGAGTTTTGTCGTTACAAACATACTTCGGTCTTTACGTATAACACACTAACTTCTGCCCGTGACTTCGTTCGCGTGAAGTTTTGATATCGCAACGCATCCCCTGCTCAACGGAATCTTTTTTCTCGCTTGGAATATTTCTTATTGCTGCTCCTTTTTTTTTTTTTTTTTTTTTTTTGGAATGGGCATCTCGCAGTTCAGTCTGAGAAGACTGGCTTCTGCTTAACCGGGCAAGTCCTGTGGATGCCTTGAATTTAAGGCCTCCAGCCAGGGCGAAAATAACTAAAAACTAAGCGACAGCGCTCTAAGGGCACCCCCTGTGGGGTACGAACCTCGGCTTAGGGCGTCGCTGGGGGCAGCAAAGGGACAGGCTGGATCTGATTGTCATTATTTAGGGACTGATTTATCACTACAGGCTCAGCATCGCGGGCTGGCTCGAGCAAGGGTCGGGGAGGGATTGAACGGGGATTTCGCGCCGGACCTCTGCGGCGAGGTCGGTAGGTTTTCGGTCTGTATTTGTAAGCTCTACGAACTGTACTGGTATCTTTCCTACTCTCTTGCAAGATAGTGATCGGATCGTCGGGGGCGACTAGGGTGTGACGCGGACGTTGGACGGAGCTAATACGCGATGGGTCGTACCGGACGGCCGATGCGATTAGGGGATTCCTATGCTTAATAGCAGAGTCGAAGTAACGCTTGGAAAGGCGTTTCATGAACTGCTTAACGGTGGGGATTCTAAGGTCTACGTGAAGACTATCGTTACGGACGTAAGGGGGGGCACCGGTGATCTTACGGAGAAATCGGTTCTGCAAGGTCTGCATCGTGTGGATATGACGCGGGTGGGCATGCGCGAATACTATGCAAGCATAGGTCATGATGGGACGGATGACTGCGGTGAAAAGACGCAATTTGCACTTGAGTGACAATTTGCTCTTCCTAGTGATCATGAAGTGAAGCCGGCCCATAGCAAAGGCAGCCCGGTCACGAGCTGCTTTGATGTGGGCCTTGAACGACAGATGGTCGTCCAGAATAACTCCGAGATACTTGGCTTGCCTCTCCCAGGGGATAGGCTTACCGAACATAGTGATGGGGGGACCTGGCGAACGCTTAAGGCGTGCCTTATAGTACAAAACTGCCTGGCTTTTTTCGGGATTAACTTCTATTCTCCACTTACGGAACCAAGCGCCGAGCGAGTCGGGCTTTCTGGAGAATGCGGCGGATGTTATCCGGAGAACGGCCGGTGTAATAGATCGCGGTGTCGTCAGCGAATAGTGCTGTTTGAACCTTCTGGTTCCTCGGAATGTCACTGGTGTACAGCGTGAACGCGAGGGGAGAGATAACGGAGCCCTGAGGGACTCCGGCGCGAATCGGATGGGGGGAGGATAACGTCTTACCCACACGGTAGCGGAAGGTACGGTTTGACAAAAAGTCTCGTAAGATGAGCACGAGACGGTCGGTATAGCTTGTATATCAGCCCGTTGTGCCAGACCTTGTCAAAAGCTTTCGCGATATCGAAATACATCACCCCCGTCATCGCACTACGCTGGAAACCAGCGCTAACGTGTTCGACGATGCGGTGGACTTGATGTATGCAAGAATGTTCGGTCCTGAAGCCGAACTGTTCTTTCGGGATGAGGCCCTTTGTCTCGGCATAATCTCTGAGACGCTTATAAATAAGCCTTTCATAGATTTTGCCGAGAGCACTCAGGAGACTGATCGGCCTGTAGCTGGAGGGCTGGGCTTTCGGTTTCCCAGGTTTGGGAATACCTATAACAGTGGCCTCTTTCCACGTTTGGGGGAAAATATTATTGCTCAGGGCGCCATTGAAGATGGCAGCCAAAAGGACTATGAGCCTAGCGGGGAGGGCTTTAAAAACTCTATTTGTGAAACCGTCGGCGCCTGGGGCTTTCCGAGGCTTTAACTTATCTATAATATACTTGACCTCTTCCGGGGTGATGGCGGGGAGGGGGTCATCGGGATCTTCAAAAGGGGGAAGCGATGCTCTACGTTCAACTTCTGCATCAACCTCATCGAGGTGCTGCTTGTCTACTGGTAGAGTGCTTGGCGAACATTGAGATTCCAAGCTGTCGGCTAGGCATTCTGCTTTTTCAGAGTCGTCAAAAGCGACGCTCTTATCGGGACGGATGAGGGGTGGAGAGGAGACCTCTTCCGAGGTGCGCAACTTCCTTTGAAGCTGCCAGAAGGCTTGATGAGTGGGCTCGAGTTCGCTAAGCGTTTTGTCCCATTGATTTGAGCGAAACTCACTAGTGCGTTTCTTTACAGCACGCTGTAAGGAACGCATGTGAGCTTTGTTCGCATCGCAGGGCCAAGAGCTGTAGGCACGTATGGCCGCGTTCTTCTCGGTTATCAGTTCACGTATATCGTCGGGAAGTATCCAGCGGCGATCACTCACCGCTGCGCGCTGGTACTTCACGAGAACAATCCTTCAGTACGGATTGTACGTGTTCTGTAAACGAGTCGATTGCAGCCTCGGTGTCTGCGACTGAGACGATATGGTCGGGAATACCATCTAGAAGTGGTGACGTTTCGGATTTCAGCATATCGCTTACTTTCCTCCAGTCGGTAGTGAGAATAGTGGGAAGGGGCTGGCTGGGGTCAATGATACCCGAGCGAGGAATTAAGTGCATGAGCACTGGGCGGTGATCGGAGTGGAGCTCGTGTAACGTCTCAATCATGTGTAACCGAAGGTTCACATTCTTGAGCAGCGCTATATCGAGAACGTCGGGAAGATGACTGACAGTGTCAGGATAGTGCGTGTGCTCCATAGGAGCGACCGCGTCGAAACTAAGAGTTTGACCTAGATCGTAGAGGACTTTCCCTCTCGGGTTCGTCGTTCTACTGTTCCAGGTCGGGTGTTTGGCGTTGAGATCGCCCGCGATGATCACGGAGTCACTCAAGCCGAAAAGAAGGGTGAGATCGCTAACCAGGAGGTTATGATCTTCCCATGTATTAGTGGGGGCCAAATAAGCAGAAACTAAATGTACCGGTTGATGACCGGTCATAGCAAGCCGACAGATTGAAACCTCAAGTAGGGACTTTAAAGGAGGGGGATCGATGGGAATACAATGCAATTCCTTGCGAAAGTAAATGAGGGTGCCACCCTTGTGACAACGTAGCCTATCATTGCGAACTATGCGGTAGTTGGCAATCTTGGGGTCGCGGTGGCTGGGTTTGAGGAACGTCTCCTGGATGAGGAGAACGTCAACGTTATGGTCACGGAGGAAGGCGGCGATCTCGTCGCGCTGTCCTGTCATGCCATTGGCGTTAAAATAACCTAATCTAAGGGACCGGGGTTGGGTGCAAGAGGGATTTGGTGTGATATCCATTACGGCGCGAAGTTGAGGTTACGTAGGGTTGACTTGATGACTGGATAGGCATCAATTATGTCGACGACTTGCTGAAGGTCCGTTGCAGCTCTGAGCTCAGCGACCATGCGGTTGGCCTCAGCGGTGCAGAGAGGTTGGAACCTCATCAAGTAATTCAAATTAGATTCCTGTGAAGCAGGAGCGCGGGTTGGAGCAGCGGGAGCTCGGGTTTGCGGAGGGACCTGAGGGGCGGCCACAGGAGTGGGCGCTGGGACAGGGTTGTCCAAAAGACCGGGCATGGGGGGGTTGAGATTTCCCTTCGCGAGGGCAGGGAACGCTTGCTGATGGTTCAGCATGTTCCAAGGAGAAGGCCTCTGCGGGCTGAGACGCTCTGGGAGGACCTTTGACGGGACTTTGAAAGAAGAGGGAGCTTCCCTCTGCTGGCGTTGGTTGGCGCGATTGGCAAACTTGCCAGCGGACTGTTTTGGGGCTTTGGGGCAGCCCCTGTAGTTAGCCGGGTGGCCAGACTGTCCGCATAGCACGCAACTAGGCGGCTCTGTGCAGAGACTCCTGTCCTTGGGACGGGTGCAGTCTGCCGTGGCGTGGTCGCCGAGGCACTTTACACACCTATGCGGTGCGTAACAGTACTTTTGGCTGTGGCCATAGAGTTGGCAGCGATGACACTGCCCTACTACTTTGAGTTTCTTGGGCCTCTCGATAATGATGCCCGAGAGCGAACATACCGATCGGACCTTGAATATTGGGTGGTGCCCTTCAACCGGGTCACATATTACGAGTACCATGTCGTACTCGTCACCCCCTTGGGACCTATTCTTGTGGAGGCGGTGGACCGCCGAAACAGGGATACCCTGGGATGTAAGATCATCCAGGATGTCGGAGGAGGGAATCTCCTTGGGGATCCGCTTAATGACCACACGGGTCGGCTTCTCCTCAGGGAGGCTATAGGTGTGGAAGGCGACGTTCCTTCCACGAAGCGCGTGAACGAGATTACGGAAATCCGTAGACGTGGGGGTCTTTACTTTGATACCCTGGAGGGTAGACGTGGCGTTAGTGAATTGGATCTTGCGATCCACACACATTTTGGAGATCTCTGTCCACCTGGATTTCTCCTGGATGTACAGAGCGGGTGGCTTCAGCTGCTTCTTTGAGGAAGGAGCAGCTGAGGAGGGGGCTGGCTGTGAAGCAGCCATGGGGCTTGCAGGGCGGCTGACAGGAGCCGCACCTTGCGGTTGAGATGTAGCCATAGGGCTAGGCGGGCGACTGCCCTGGGGGGCAGCTTGGGGAGCGATGGGGGCTAACGGGGACGGGGAGGCTTGAGGAGCAAATGGAGGCGCGTTGAGGGCTGTAACAGCCTTCTTGGCCTTATTGGCCTTAGCCTTCCTTCCCTTCTTCCTCTTGCCCTTTTGCACCAGCTGAAAGTCCTCCGATTCAGAGGACGAGGAGTTGGTGCTGGGGGAGTCAGGGGAGCTCTCAGCGGCCGAGGGCGCGGACTCAACAATCTCCATATCGGAGGAGGAGGGTTGAGTGATCGGAGCGGGGGAGGGCGAACGCGACGGACTTTCCCTAGGTGGAGTACGAATGGCCTTGAGGAGGGCCCTAAATCTATCCTTCTTAAAAGGAGTAAGGAGATCGGCGTACTTCTCCTTCATGTAGTCGCTGTCGTCAGCTAATAGCTCTGCTATTAGCTGATCGAACTGCCTATTCAAAATAGAATTACGTTCTTTCGCCATCTTGGCATGGGGAACCTAACCCTAAAAACCTAATATTGGTAGCCTAACTAGGAGCTAACTACCTAGTCCCGAGGAGACACGTAAAACGTGAGCTCCCCGGGCAGACAGTTCCCCGTTAAAAACGAACCCACCCTTGTGTTTTTCGTAGTGCTAACTGGCAAGAAGAAAAACACAAACAAACTTGCCAGCGACACGACTGTCTGAGAATTGCCTGAAGGGCCTAATCTGATTTCCTATCTAACGATACCAGTACCTAGGTCCCCGGGTAGGTGCGCCCGGGGATGTGTGGCCTCTCCTGAACTTGTGCGAACAGGGAGGTGAGTACCTAAGGTGTGCCCTAAGCTTGTAAACCTGTCGCCAGTCTTATTGTGCGACAGGGCCCTAGTCCCGCAAGGGGCTCTAGTGCGAAGGGGTAGACACTCCCAACCGACACTAGGTGTGTAGCTGTGAACGAAGTCGAAGACTAGGTTTGACGAGGGAAGCCCCCAAGGCCAAGGTCCTAGCTCCCGATGCCAATGGGATGCCTCGCCCTGAAGGGGTCCGGCGGGTAGGATTGGGTCACCACCCTCTTCACTTCGTTAACACCGTTAGGTTTCCCGTCAAGAACCACAAAACCGTGGCTTTTCCCTGAAGGGGCAACAAAACCGCGGACGATAAGGAAATATAGCCTCGAAAGAGGCTGTTTTTTTGCCACTGAGTGACACCGTTAATATGTGTACTAATACAAGTATCAGACACAAACTAACGATGCACTACGGGACGGTAGGCACTGGGCCTTGATGCTCGGCGAAGCGGCGAAGCTGCGACGAACAGGACGGGAGGCGCGGTGGGGCGCGGAGAGTCGACGGAGCGGGGCGGAGCGCACGTCTGCACGCTACGGCGGCCGAGCGTCGAAATGATTTTACCCGCTCCTATAGGTCATAGCGTGATATTTTATAGCCTTATAGCCTTCCTCGATAAATGGACTATTCAACGCAAAAATATTTTTTACTAACAAACTCTTCTACTTTATAATATTATCTAGTATAAACAAGTGTCTATGTATGAAAAACTGACGTGTGCCATCGATAGCATTGTGTAAGTGCGGCGTGATGAGAGAACGCCAAAATTAAAATTGAACAGTCTCAGATAGGAACCGTACAAGGAGGCACCGATTCAGGTTTTGAGGCTGTGCTGCAGCGGCTGCTGCAGGTGCTCAAATGGTGCAAATACAAATACCTCATTGGTAGAACTTTGTGTTTGAGCCGTTTGGTTTTGACTCACTAAGGCCATTTGGTTTCAGTACCTCTAGTATTTCAGGGCATCGACAAGTGGATAGTCGACTCTTCCCCTGACCAGAAGGCAGCCTTACCAATATTAACATCAACGCAATGCTTCCTACTTTCTTCACTGACAGCGATGCAGACGAAATTTTTGATGCCTTTTAATTCTTATCTACTTTTATACCACGAACAACGCAACGTAGACATTCCTACTTCTTTTGCCTAATTTTAAATGAATCCGATTTAATCAAGTATAGTTTATGGTGCATAGAGTAAATAAATATTAACAAATATCGCTGGACACAGCGCCATCTAGTGCCATAATAAGCAAGGCTTGTGTCGTGGACACCAGATAGTTGATATACCACATATATACTTTTTTGTTAGTAAATACATACCTATTATAAGTATAAACATCCTTGACTCGGAAACAAATGTCCATGCTCCGTAAAATTGTCAATGTTTCTCTTTAGCGATATTGTAAACTCTCGAATTATTATCAACTGAACATACAGAAGTATCTCTGCCCCCATAATCGGGACTTGGGGCACCCCTCCGTTAGGTTAGTTAGGTTCCTTTAAACCCTGCACTCGGAAATAGGTGCCCCGCGAAGCGGGGCTCCGTCGACTACGCTTTTTAAGGGAATATAAAGTGTTTTAAGGTTATAATAATCGGTATTTCTCAGGAATGGTACAATATCTTTTCATGAGAGTTGAACCACTGGGCAAGGGGGTCCTTCCCTCCACACCGCGTGAGTTGGCTACCATCGTATGCATTTCACGAAAAATAATGCGTTTTGTTGTAAGGAGTATGTTCATTTGACAATATTTCGAGTTTTTACAATATCGCTAGAGATATTACAATATATCGTATTTGACAATTTTACGGTGACATATACATGAGTATCATTTCGTTTGTAAACTACGATTATTTTATAAAGTAGCTACAAAAACCACGTACAAGCCTGATATTAAACATGGAATCTCGGAGATAATGTCCAACAGAATACACCAAAGTACATAATAATGTTTGTGGTAACCTCAGCTTAGGCAATTTTTTAGTTTACTGCAAAGCGATAATGACGAAAATTTGCGGTATTCACTACTCATTATTTGCCTTTTCCCAACCATACTGGTCGGCGGCAATCTCACTGGGTTTAACTGAATACTAGTGTTTTACATGGAGCGATTGCCTATTAGACCTCTACAACCTAGTTCATCATAATCTGCCTAACCTTTTCCCAACTATGTTGAGGTCGGCTTCCAGTCTAACCGAATGCAGCTGAATATAAATATTTTAGATGAAGCGACTGCCTAACTAACCTCCACAACCCAGTTAGTACTGAATGAAACGATACCTCTCAGTAAGACTGTTTGTCAGACTTTTGGGCCACTGACTACCTGTAACGACTGTCAAAGATCTACAAATGATAGCCGGGACCATGTAGCTCAGGTTGGCTGGACAAAACTTCAAAACAGCTCCCATTTTACTAGGTCAATAGGGCACTTTATGTGACGGCTAAACACCCTTATGTCAGAATTTGTGACGCTACAGAATCTTAGATAATCGATCGAAAACGAGTCCAGCCATCTTGAAAAACCACTTTTCGCTGGTCACTCAATCTTGGTAATGGAAGTGATTTTGACGACTTTTTGCATATCAACGGGCGTCACATAAGTTTGTGACAGGCATCGAGCTAAAAGTTTTGTGATACGTACAGTGGTTTAGTAGAAAAATGCAAAAATCTGTGCCAGCCATCTTGAATTTACGTATAAAACTTTTGGCTGGCACTTCCGAATCTCAATAACAGTAGCGTTTTCGGATATGGTTCCTTTACTCAAACTTGGTGACGCAATGTGTGACAGTAATAACGTTTGATTTATGGCGTCACATGCAAGGGTTTACGAGAAATCAATAAAAACCTACTGTCCAGCCAACCTGAGTTCAGGCTGACTGGACACCTGTATCTCCGCTGCCTGATGATCTACGACCTTCAAAATATGTTCAAGATGTTGTGACGGGGACGATAATGATAACCTGAATTTGTGACGGAGAAACTTTGCGTAGTTTCAAAGATATTGATCATTTAAATTTTCCCATACAAACATCCATTAATATTGTGAGGTGACCATATTTTTTTACATAAATAAAGGATTTCTTTTTAATATACTAATCGGCCGGTAGCTGCCACGCCTGCTTTGTATTTGATTTCTCCGTGGGAATAAAAGGTTTTCCTGCAATAAAAAGCGTAAACTTACTTTTTTTTATGTGTTAATTTAAAATAATAATTGACTACCAGCGCTGCAAAAGAGAGCCCACTTGTATTTCGCGTTTAGTTCATTATCTTAGGTAACGGAAAATGAGAACTAAACTCGACAGTCTGCAGTATACTTTTCGAAGTGTTATCACTAATCAGAGTAAGACAACTTTTAATATTAATCTGCGGTAAGACACCAAATTAATAAGAGAAGATTCGACCAGTTGTCCTAGCAGTACCAACTTTAAGCAATAGATGGCGACACTAACATCAGCTATCAAGGAAATATTACATTCCGTTCACAGATATTTTGTAATTTTTTTTGTATTGATTTCAAATTTTGAAATCGATATTGTTTATTTAATTATTATTCTGAAGTGCAAATGGAGTTGACCGTCGTCATTTGAAACGCTGTATAAGTACAAATAAATAAATGTGATTTTATTTACAGCAAACATTATTTTTTCATTTAAATACCTTAGAGCATTAGTTATCCTGACACATTAACTACCTATTTACTTACCATGAAAAACACCAATACCTACCTACTAAAAAGAGTAGATATCAGCACGTAAATAATCAATAACATTAAAAAATTACCCCCATTCCAGCTCACTTCTACACTTTTGTCTTTTATTGATTTAAATATCTACAGTTGTTCTTATAAGTATCACCAGTACACGGATTTTCGTCCATTAAAGAAAACACCAAAATATACTTAGTCCTACATAAAACCTACAATATTGGTAACCCTACTGCAGTGTTTGTATGGGAAAATTTAAATGATCAATATCTTTGAAACTACGCAAAGTTTCTCCGTCACAAATTCAGGTTATCATTATCGTCCCCGTCACAACATCTTGAACATATTTTGAAGGTCGTAGATCATCAGGCAGCGGAGATACAGGTGTCCAGTCAGCCTGAACTCAGGTTGGCTGGACAGTAGGTTTTTATTGATTTCTCGTAAACCCTTGCATGTGACGCCATAAATCAAACGTTATTACTGTCACACATTGCGTCACCAAGTTTGAGTAAAGGAACCATATCCGAAAACGCTACTGTTATTGAGATTCGGAAGTGCCAGCCAAAAGTTTTATACGTAAATTCAAGATGGCTGGCACAGATTTTTGCATTTTTCTACTAAACCACTGTACGTATCACAAAACTTTTAGCTCGATGCCTGTCACAAACTTATGTGACGCCCGTTGATATGCAAAAAGTCGTCAAAATCACTTCCATTACCAAGATTGAGTGACCAGCGAAAAGTGGTTTTTCAAGATGGCTGGACTCGTTTTCGATCGATTATCTAAGATTCTGTAGCGTCACAAATTCTGACATAAGGGTGTTTAGCCGTCACATAAAGTGCCCTATTGACCTAGCAAAATGGGAGCTGTTTTGAAGTTTTGTCCAGCCAACCTGAGCTACATCCGGGACCAACAGCTTAACGTGCTTTCCGAGGCACACCTCAACAACCCAGATACTGAGTAATAATAATACCACTTGGTGAAACTGGTTGACAGACGATCTGAACTTCTTTATGTCTACTCGTAACGACTGACAAAGATTTAAAAATGATTGCCGGGGCCAACGACTTTCCGAAGGTCAGAAAGGTATGTAAAGGTATGTAATGAATGACTGCTCACCCGCGTACGTATCGCAGCAAGCGTCGGTTTACTTTTATTTACGAGTTCTTCATCCATTTAATTTTTTTGTACTTTATTTGTAAGAGCAAAATTCTTACTAATTAATAAAATCAAAATCTAAATATTTTATTTCACATAGGCCTGGATGGGCACTTATAAAACGTCGAATAAGGTGCACGGTTCGCGTTGGTCGATTCCATGGAGAAGAACCGGCAAGAAACTCCATGGTTACTCTTAACATAATAACGATCTAGCCTAGATCAAGACGAATAACCAATTATATCTAACTTAATATGTTACGTGATAGAATATGTCGAAACCTAACTAACCTAAAGGAGGGTGCCCCAAGTCCCGGTTATGGGGGCAGAGATACTTCCGTATAAGAATAGTGCTCATTTGCACTTTTACAAGTCCGTAGCACTTTCTTAGAGTCTAATATAATTTATAAAACACTATGTTCATGTGTTATATATATCGCCCAACATTGTTTATATTACTCATTCACTTTGTAGACTACACTAATTCAAAAGGTTTAGTTCTTTTAAGCATACGTACTAAATCTGTGTTGTCTAGCAGCTGGATTGCCTCAACATTCACGTGTCGATGAAGTCTGTGTTCATGGGCTTCAGCAAATTTTTGGATAATTGTGGTGACGAATTCCATTTTAAGGTCACGATGAAGCTCGATCTAACTGACATTATTCTATTTAGACGATTTATAAATTCGTATATGAGTCGTTATATGAAGAAGCAAGAAGACTGAAAGATGGGATTTTATTACTTCCGATGTTGATATAAAAATTTCCTCAAAGATTAATCAACTATATCAATGAATGTTTTGGACTTTGTTTTACATGATTTAAATTGTTACTCGTACAGACATTGCGAAAAAAGAAGAAAAACCGTTGACTCCAAGTAAAATGGGGCAAGGGCTGAAAGACGATAATGGGATAACTCACTTATCCCATTTATACCAGTAAAAAGAAAGAAGTAAATTAGTTTTTTTTTTTATTTAGAAACTAAAATCACATTACAATTTTGACTTTTTTGCCGACTTTTTATCCAATCCAAAAAGACGGTGCAGGGGCACTTAATGCTTAATTTCTTTGAGATCCTTCTCGTACTTGGCGGTGAACTTTCTCTGAGGGTCATACTTCGCAGTCAGCTCGTTCCAGTAGTCATTCTCGTGGTTGATCAGGTGACCGATGACGCGGCGGGTTCCCTTCTTCTGGGTTTCAGTACATTTGCCACATTCGTTCTCCAGGGCTTCGCGAATGTGTTCTGTAAAAAGGTAATTAAGGTCAGGTTGATCTCAGTAAAGTAGAAGACTAAATTTTCTCCAAGTCATTTTCTGATTGGTGAAGATTTGTAGAGAGGTCGCCATTTTTGAAGATGGGATATCCGATCGAACACTAAGTTTGTTGAAATCAATGAACTAGCTATGACGAAGACATTTATAAATAAATAAACAAATTATATGATTCTAACTGACTTTGTATATTTATATCGATTTGTATGTTCTGCTCTACAAAATAAAGCTACATTAAATATGAACAAAATCAATGTGATGTAACGTAAAAGAAAATGAAGTGTCAATACTCTATTATATTTCCAACAATAGAGGAGTAAAAGGTAGAGTTTATAAATAATATGAGATACTATTTGTTTACTTGTATATTTTATCGCATCTTGAATTCATGCAACCCTACTTGTAGTAACAAGTAGGCTTGCTTGGCTTGCTGAGTTCAAGGCTATGTAATACCAGTTTAATCGGAAGTAAAGCTACACTGTCGAGGTCGATCTGAGGATGAGTAACTATCCATATTGAGATCCCTCCGCCCTACGAACAGTACATTAGTTGGATAACCAGTCTTTTCTACAGATATCTAAAATATCCGAATACCAATATGCCATTTGCAGCGACTATCTTTCTGGGGGCCTGAAATGGCCCCATCACGTTAAAACTCTAAAAATATTGCAGTTAATACGATAAATTGTCACTTTATGACCATTTTAAGAATTGAAATACCCTATTATGATTCTGTTAAAGCAGCCATTTTAACCCCTCTGATCAGACTCCCTGATCTGTACCTACAAACCTCAAGAGGCGAGGTATAGACGAAAATTAAACTAGACCTACAGACTTGTTCCTTATTGTATTAAAGAGGTATTTACCCTTGAGCTCCTTGCCATCGGGGGCGCACTTGCCCTGGTCGAGGATACACTTGACGTAGGGCACCAACAGGCGACGGTTGCTCAGCACCTCATCCAGATCTATGTTATCGTAGCGGTCGGTGTAACGAGCTTCCTCGGGACGAGCGTAAGCCATCACGGCCAGGGAAACGACGCATAGAACGATGTAGGTATTCATGTTGATGCTGGGGACAAAAGACATTTACGGGGTTAACACTAGATGTTCTCCAAAAACTACTGGATCACAAACTTTTCTCATTGTTAACATTGAATTCCCGGGAAACAGCGCGATTGTTGCCGGTTGAAGTCGCGGGGTCAACACTTGAATGGGGAACGCATCTAAACTAGAAGTAAGACGGATGGGAGGCCTATACCCGGATTGGTGATTCTAGCCTGGAATGGTGATAGAACCAGGAAGGGTTATTATCATCATCTACCTACCCTTTTCTCAACTATGTTGAGGTCGCCTTCGAGGCTAACCAGAAACAACTGAATACCAGTATTTCACATGGAGCGACTGCCTATCTGACCTCCGCAACCTAGTTAGTGCCAGGTAATACAATACCCCTTGGTAAGACTGGTTGTTGTACTTACGAACCCAGGAAGGGTACCAAAACAAATCAAAGCAATTATACCACAATTAACAAAAATCAACACTCTTCTGCAAAAGTAAAATGTCCAGATAAAGAATTTAATTTTTTTCTTTGCAAGTAAACAATTTATTTTTATAAACCCACAATATTATTATAAACTGAAGTATTAAAATATTATAATACCTGTTTGAGAGAGAGAGGTTTATTCACGGATCGAACACTGTGCGATCTACAACTGCCGACGGCTTTACCTGTCTTTATATACCATTAAACTTGTGAAGCAAAAAGCCTGCACGTACCAAGTATACTTACTGCAGTATATATGTCACCGTAAAATTGTCAAACACGTTATATTACAATATAACGTGTTTGACAACGCTTTTTAGGGGAATATATAGTGTTTTAAGGTTAAGTTATATTAATCGATATTTCTCAGGAATGGTACAGTATATTTTCATGAGAGTGGTACCACTGGGCAAGGGGGACCCTCCCTTCCCACCACACCGCGTGAGTTAACCACCATCGCATGCATTCCACGAAAAATAATGCGTTTTATTGTAAGCAATATGTTCGTTTGACAATAATTCGTTAGTTTACAATATCGCTAGAGATATTACAATATAACGTGTTTGACAATTTTACGGCGACATATACATGTATGACGAACTAACTATTATTATAATAAGTGATGAGTGTTTTCACTTGAGGTCACTGACTAGGAAATTGATCGAGTTAAGTCTAGATTTTTTACAATCTTGCGGTTGTGGGTTTTTTATCAGATGTGTAGGCTGATTTTGTAGGAAAGTTTTTAATTTGATGTTGTCTGGTGCGGTTTTCGTGTTAGCTTTTAACTTCATCCTTACAGCGGCAATACAAACAAAGTTTTTTCCCTTTCACCCCTAGTTTAGTTTCTAAACATTTCATCATCATCATTTGGAATATTTAGAAGACAAGTCAATAGAATCTGTCATTTGCATGTTAGAGTAACTCACATCACTGACTGTGAATATATAATTTGCCGTGTTGTGGCAGGATATGCTGAAACAATCCTACTGTAACACCTTATGTATACCATGTTGTAGCAAATACATGTTTCGATTTAAATCAAAATACGGGATAAAACGGGGTTTATGTAGATACAAGGCTGAATCGAGACAAAAGTCATTTAAACTATTACTATTATATCTTACGACAAGTACCTATTCGGTTATATTTACTTATATACAATTATAGACACCTTTTTGGCAACATACCTACCATTTTAATTCAACAATAAAATCCCTTTCACAGGTTTGTTTTGATTCACCCCTTTTTTTTAGTATGGGAAATCATCAAATAGCGGGCGGAGCGGGTGGCAGTGTCAGACTTTTACTGACTAAAACCCATCCCTGTTCCTTCCTCGCCCTTTAAGTTCCGGGGCCGTGGAATCTCTTTCAAACAGTCCCGTAACCCGCCCAGAAACAGTCCCGCTACCCCGGCAGGATTTTGATGCACCCCTTGAGATTCTATTCGCCGCGTTGTTCGCTAACTACCACACAAGATTCCAAAATTATAATTAATTAACCAGTAAAGTCATAATATAATATAAGAAGTACCTAACTGCACCAAAGCTCACGCGGTATGAGGTCATTGAACGCATCCACAATTCAACTATCTATAATAATATTCGTTATTGTTACCTATATTTAATTTTAAAGACCGATTTATATCAAGTCAAGGTTTTGAAAACTTTTGGAAAGCTCGATGTATGTTCTGAAACTGTTTTTTTTTTTAAATTTGATTTTTGTTACTGTCTGTTATATTTTGGACTACAGCCGCCAGGGGTTGGTTTCATAAATGCGATTGCATTCGCCCATAAAGGGTGTAAATTAACCCATTACGAAGCCGAAAGGCACTGGTTCATATTTTTGTTCTGGACCATACCTGGGGAACCTACTAGTTGTATTGTATTGTATTGTACAACGGCTGGTGTCCGCAACTCCACGTCAAAGCGCGTATTTTGCGTATGGGCTATAATCTACCAAGCGGGCCCAGTACAGTTTAGGTAGATGTCATATGTCTTGTCGAATTTTTGATTTTAGAACATGCCGGCTTCCTCACGATGTTTTCCTTCACCGTTTTGAGAGCAGTGGTGATGAAATAAATTACACAAAGTAATGCGCCTATCTGGGTTCGAACTCAAGACTTACTTTTCGTAAGTCGCGGCCGCCACCACTGGGCCACTGCTGCTCTTAACCTACTAGTTACATAGATATTGGTGGTCAAAGTTCCATCTTTTTCACAAGTTTCTCTTCAAATACTTACTAGTTTTTAAGATCATCACATTACTTTATATACCTACACAACCCGTTCATTATTAAATGCGTCCTTAATCACAATATTTTGAGCGCGTTACATTAAGTTTTACCGGAAAACGTAATTTTTAACCTTAATAACTAATCCCAGCTGAGTTTACCACCTATCATTTTTGTGTCGGGTTACTTAGTTTGATGGAATGCTTGGTTGATGGCTTCGTGATGAGGTGGTTTACACCCTGAATTTCGTACTATCCGCTACGAGTTAAAGAGGCCTGCGGAGCACGCGAATTTCATACAAACGTAATACCAAAATAGTTTGTAATCAAACATATTCTTAAGGTAGTGTGTATTTATTTTGATTGGATTACAGAATCTATAGGTTCCCAACTTCGATCAATAATAGTACTTCCCAAACACATATTTTGAATGTACAACTTGTTTGTTTGGCTTTCATATTATTTTGGTATTGCGTTTGTATGAAAAATGCATGCTCCGCCGCCGGCCCCTTACAGTCACCTTCTACGGCTTCCATCCCTTTTAATTGTTACTCTTCTCAAACCGCGCTTGCGGCTCCCGAGCATGAGGTAGTAGTGGAATAACTCAAAATTAAAAGGGGACTTTCTGAATTATTCTTACATTAGGGTCCCGTTTTCCCCCCTAAGGGGGATTCTCTGAAGGGGGATTAGTGGAATAAGCCGATTTCCAGGCCGGGCAGTGTGTTATTCGATTTTTTCATCAGGACTTTCTCAGCTGCAACCATGTACTCTAGATCTGTGCCCGGTTGATGCCATTAGGCTCGTCCCCTATTACATGGGACTTAAAACATAACTGGCGAAATATTTGAATACGGTCGAACACGCTTTTTGGTTTACACTTTACAATGTAATTTGTAGGTCAAACTGTAAACCAAATAGCTTGTTCAACCGTACTATAAGGTACCTACTACTCAGCTTATAGTTAGAATTTGATTAAAATGAGAAACGTGTTATGTATAGGACACATTTTGATCGCCAATATTCAACTTGATCAATAATGACTTAAGTGTTACTCACAGTATTAATTTTTCCACTGACAATTTCTTAGAAATTGACGTCAATAGGGATGTCAATTCACTGTAAAACGAATGGTGCTAACATAACTGGGTCCAAGCATCGTCATTTGTTGAAAATTAGGTAATGTCATTTTATATTTCACAATGCCTCATTGGTCAGATTGAGAACTAGCTATGGTCGCGCCATCTGCAATTAGCTTTTAAAAGTCTTTCCCATTGTCTTTGCTTACTCTTTTGAAACTATTTCGGCGGGACTGGAAGACATACCTAGGTAAATGGTGTAAAAAAACTCTTTACGAACCCGAAAGGCACTAGTTCTCCCGTCTTTGCAATCATTTTTTTGTTCTACACCTGCACCATACTTGGAAACCATCTAGTTACGGAGATGTTGGGGTCAAAGCTCCAACTTTTTTTTTTCTCAAGATTTTTGGGTGGAGTCCCTAAGTTTGATGCACAGAATGCTTGGTTGTCGGCTTTGTGAAAAGTCTGTTTACACTCTGTTATTGATTGCCACTTTTAATTTAGGTTTATAACGAAATATTTCGTCAACATTTTTAATTCCCGCAGTGATAACGTTTGTATTGAATAAGAAAGAGTAGGTCTAGGTACACACGACCTCTCATTTGAACAGAAAATCTATATAAAGGGGGACCATTTTATACTGAAATTTTGCTCAAATTCTGATTCCGGGTTTTAACTAAGAAATCCCAGTTGGAGACCAACTTACAGTTTCTCTGGACTGGGGATTGAAACCACATCTCCAAGCTAGACACACCTGCGACCACTGGGCCAAAGAGACTAATTTCTACAGACTGTAGGTAAACTGTTTTTTTTTTTTAAGATCAGGCTTTATTTATTTATTTGTATATTTATTTAACACTTCAACCACAACAATACAGAGGCGGACTTAATGCTCTAGGCATTTTCTCAAAGTGTCATTACTGAAAATAATTTTATTTGATACTACGCTATACTACAAGAATATCTAAAAAACTTTACATATTTTTCAAATTAGTATCATGTTAAGCATGCAAGTTCCTCTTAATCATGAAATGGCATATAAAATCATTAAAAAATATAAAAAGGTGTAAATATCCATACACGAAATCTCCTAGGGGATAAACTCGAATCGCGAAAAAAAATCAACTGTTCCATACATTTTGAAGAGTTACACGAACATAATATTGTAGGGAACAGCTGATGTTTTTAGCGATTCACGGTTTGGTCCTATGGTATAAGTTGTCCATAATGATGGGTACAATGACCCCTTCTTTTTTTTTTAGGATGGGAAATCATCAAATGACTTCTCCCACTCACTCTGGGCAGAACGGGAGGGAGTATCAGACTTTTACTGACTAAAACCCATCCATGTTCCTTACTCGCCGTTTATGTTCCGGGGCCGCGGTATCTCTTTCGAATAGGCCCGCAACCCCGGCGTACAATGACCCCTTTAGAGAGTTTGTGTATGAATAGATACATCTTAATACATTTCTCAGTATTTCACAACTGCAACGTTTATAAAAAAGCAAACCAGCGGCCATTTGTTTGGCAAGCTCAATCGAAACTTGGAATACCCCATCTATTTCAGGACCAGACTGGTTGTGTGTAGCCTGCTCATTGACGTCATCGGTCTCATCTTATCAGCATCAAAGCAGGGTTACTTAACTCTCAGAGCAAGGCTTTTAAGAGGCTTGCAATTAAAACGCAAAATTTCGATTTGATTCGTTCGAAACAAGTAATTTTTATTTATCAATCAAACCATGATTGATAAATAAAAATTACTTGTTATAAATTATTTAGTGCGTTTTCTCTACTTCAATAATAAAATATTTTAGATAACTTATTTATTGATTTAGTAATAATCATTCTCCTGATGCATGTTTTAAGCAAAAACTTACGGAAACCTGATTTCATGATTTGGGTCCTCTAATTTGTAGATACTATTGAATACAAAGACAATCAACATTATTTTTCATCACACAAATATCCCGTACTCGTATTCTATTTATTCTTATTAACCATTTGTTTATTTGTTTATGTAAGAATGTTTGAAACCGTTTATTCAGTATCGTACCCTCTCAAGGTTCATTGGAAGACCAGCGTCAGACAGCTTCATCACCTGTCTGGCATGAATGCTGAAATGGACCTTTTTGGCGCAGCCGTGAGGCACACAGCACATTTCTACTAAGTCCTACTCATTGTTTTGTATCTTTTTTATTTATTATTGTGTGTGTGCTTTATTAATTGACGTCAAATAAATATTTATCTTTCTTTCTTTCTTTCTATACTTTCGTAATAATAGAATACTTTTACGCTATATGCCTTTCTAAGTAAATTGTAAAATTAGCGTAACCCCAAAATGTAACAGAGCTCTTAAGATCGTGTTTATATTTTTGCTATAAAACGTTATGACGTCAATGGATATCTGAGCCGAGCGCGGTATGTCGTGAAACTAGTACATACATTAATTAGCAATACGCTTGGTTACCTCTGCAGCTTCAAGTTTTTATAAGATCTCGAATTATTGTAGGCATAATTTTGTGCTGTAAAAATAAAGTTTTTGTTTAGATACCTACTCTTAAACTCGATTTGACGCAAGTTCTATATTAAGAAATGCTGATCGGATGTCCAAGATTAAAACAAAACATTCAAATTAAATTATTATGCAATTCTTCATATCCGGACAGGAAGTCCTTTTAGAGATATTATCATCTTCCTGCCCTTGTCTCATGTTACTTGGGGTCGCGCAACATATCTTTTTCTCTCATTCTTCTCTGTCAACCATGCATTACTTTTCTTTCATATCATTCCTCACACAATACATCCATTATTTCCGTGGTCTTCTTCTCCCTCTCCATCCATCAATAATTATATTCATCACTGATTTAGTCCCTCCTCACCCAAGTAGCACATGACAGCCGCACAGTGACTTGATAATAGAATTTTGTGTATAGTCAAGGCTGTTGTAGTTTTCTACATAAGGGCTGTATAGTTAGCTACGCAGCCCTTGTAATTCTAATTTGGGCCACAAATTAACCAGCCTTGAGCATTACAGTTGCTGGTTAACGGCAGTATTATTATTGAAACAGCTGTGCAAGGCCTGTACAATGGCTTATACAGCTATACAACAGTCATTGCAGCGTAAGATTCAGCTACTTTAAATCTCTTCAACAGCTTTTAGATGTTTTGAGGCTTGGAAACAACTTTTATTAAAGTTTAAATAACAAAAAACTTTTGTGATTGTGACAGCTAGACGACATTTATTATTCGTTTTAATTGTGCAGGAGGACATATTTAATTAGTAAGATATTTTAAATATTTTTCACGTTGGTTTTTGAATGTCCTTGTGTGTAAATTGAGTTGCGAGTATCATTTTACTGTAAATGTGTATAGGTAATTACATCAAATATTTCACGCGCCATCAGAATAATATCGCTTTAACGAAAATATTTTACAAGATATATGGTGTAGGAATCCCTAATATAATTATCCCTTTAATTATTGCTTTCCAACTTATTGTATTCTATTAGGAAATAAGTGGAAAATATATTGTTTGAATTAAAACCTATCAAATATCCTTGAAATCCATAAAAAAAACATTTGGATATTTAATAACAAATCGTCTGTAATGCTAAAATGGCGTCCATTTGATATCCAGCACAAACTCTCCATAAATTCTTTTGTAAAGTTATTTACTGTACAGTAGTTTTACCAAGTCTTACGTACCAGCTTCCAGCACTATGCAGGCTGGAGAAAGGATTTCAATTATCTTTCTTACTGTGTACTGGTATAAAAAGAGAGTATACAATAGCTTTTCAGGGATAAATAAATCTCCACAGAAAACCATTTCATTATGTACTTACATAGCGCGCTTGCTGCAAACTAGCACGTGTTCATAACGGATTCATGGGATTCACCGACGGCGACGTAAGTGCGGTGTTTCTGTTTATGTACAAAATCTTTGTTTGTACGTCTGTTGGTCGTCATTTCAGTGATTTCATAGGCAAGCTTATAGTGTCTGACTGACGAACATAGGGATTGAACTTTAACTGTAGGTATCTTTCGGACATGCAAGAGTATTTGGAAAGTCAATCGTACATAATTTACCTACAAATTCTTAGTTCATTTGATTTATTTTTATTTTCCCTTTTCGTACTATATATTATGATTGCTAATTACTTTATTATTGTTTTTAGGAATAATACTGCCATTTAAAATAATTAAAACATTTAAAAAGGAAAGGAAAGATTAACAGTTGTTCCAAGTGGTTGGGAGCATAATGGCATTTTGAGATGGCCAGGAAGAAACGTTTCTTTAAAATTGACAAAAAGTGAGAAAACGACGCCGCTTCCAGACTGGACTAAAATGGAGTGCACAGTCAAACGATCGTCTATTCCCACTTACGATAAAGCTGAAGAACTTCTTGAATCAATGTTAAATTATAGTGATACGTCCGATTATCCAGATGATGAGCAAAGAGTTATAATATTTCTTTTTATGGCCCATTCTTTAATGCTATTTTTAAATTACATATTTTTAATAAATATGCATTCTTCCTTGTCTTCATCTGTACTTGATCCAAATTCGTCTCTGTCGGAATCTATTAAATATATAGAACTCTGTTTGTTCTCCAACGACGTTTTCTCTTTACTGCAGCTTGGTTCATGAAAATCCTGATTACCTAAGCATCTGCAATATTTTGATCAAAATCTATTTGTGCGGAACCCTCACTATTCGTAAACGACACGGGCTTGTAAATATCAACTGCATCAGCCTTAGCGTATTCTTTTGACAGTTTTTTTTTTTACTCCACCAGTTCGTTTTCTTTTATTCCATGGTTTTAAGTTGTTCATTTTTTATTTAAAGTGTACTAAAACATACGTAGTAACTCTTGAACTTTAATTAGGTCGTGTCGACGTTATGCAAAAACAAATCAAATCTGACGTAATTTAAACACCATTAATCTAAATTTATTCTTAAATAACGCCGTAAGCTGTAAAATAGTAGTCAGCTACACTTTATGCATTGGCATTAGGATGGAGTACGCCTACTCCAATTTACAACTAACGGTGTTTAATGATTCTCTTATAAATGTAACGGCATTTGTAGAGATTCATATATTCACTTTAAACAGCCATTAACAAGCTCGTTGAAGTAGAATTAAAATAGAATTAGTGTAGACCAATTAAAAGCCAGTGGCATATTTTGATACCATAATGCAGCCCGCAACATTACAAGAGAGGCGAATTTGTCATATTAACCAGTCGTTAACAAGCTTGGACTTCTAAACCAGCTAGTAGTATCACATGCAGCCAAAAGCTGGACTAGATCATTTTAAAATTCTACTTAAATGCTTTTGGTATACTTTTGCGTCATTATAAAGTCATTAGTCAGCTATGCTGTTTAATAGTGTATAATCTTTCCATAATACAGTCTAAAGACTCGTCCTATCCTTTAGTACATCTGCATAAAAGCTGTAGACTGTAATGTGGCTAGTTTATGACCTAATTCATCGCTAATGTGCTACTTGGACTGATTTAGTTTCCCTTATAACTTTTTTGTAATTGGCGCAACTTACAAACTTCCTCTAATGCTGGGTGTAAACAGACTCTTCACAACCCATTTGTATTCTGTACATCCAACTAAGTAACTAAGTAAATTTTTTTGCTGGAAAATGATTTATTTGGGTTGAAAAATCATTTTTTTCGGTAGGACTCAAAACGAAAAAAAAACTAACTACTTAAAACATTGTGCTGATGAATGGATTGAAGGTGTTAAAAGTAATAATCTTGCAATTTAAAAGAGACGTGTGAAACGTGTATGGTTTGACCCCTAATATCTCCGTAACTAGAAGGTTCCCAAGTAATGGTCTAGATTCTAGACCATTACTTGTTCTAGACTCTAGAACAAAAAAAATGATCGCAATGACAGAGAAAGCAAATGTTTTTGTTTCGTTAAGAGTCTTTTTGCACCCTTTATATTCATTCCAATTACTTTATCCATTCTTGTCACACCACATATCCACTTCAACATCCTCATCTTCGCTAAACTAATCAATCCTTTAAGAGATAATACAAATACGGAAAAGTTTACGCACCTACTTCATTCAATGTAATTTTTTCCTAAAATCGTTTCTTTTTTCAATTAATAAAAATTGCAAGCAAATTATTGTAACAGAATCTTCCAAAGCATTTTTTTTTGCATAGTCTATATTGCCCCAATGCTGGGCAACGGCCATAGTCTTCCACTCTGCTCGTTGTGCTGTTTTTTCCGACCAATCTCGCACAAACGAATCTAAGTCGTCACGCCAGCGTTTTCTAGGCCTCCCTCGGCGACGACGCCCGTCTTCTGGCACCCACTGCAGATTCATTCTGCAGACGTGGTCTGCCCAATTCCACTTCAATCCAGCAGTCTTGTTGCCCACATCAGCGATTCCAGTTTTTGAGCGTATTGTGCCTTACAAAGCATAATTAATTTTATGTTAATAGTGTAACGTACAGATTATATACTTCCCAAATAACAATTTCTGGGCTTGCCAAAGAATCCTCGCACATTTTTGGATATTCCCGCAGTTAGCAGTTCTTAGCAAATATTATTTTAGTTTATTATGCCTTGTAAGCTTTCGTTACAAATTCCCTCCATTTAATTCCGCAGCAATGTAAATGTAGCATGTAAAAATGCACGACAATGTTAAACCCTGTAAAAAACATTAGGCTATGATTAGACTAGTCATTGACTCGGTACCTACCTTAAACTGTATTCAAACTATTGTAAATACGAACTTCATGGTCATGTGTTGAATTTAAGAAAATAAGTGTGATTACTTTTCATAATTTTTTGCAAAGTATTTAAAACTACAACAAGCTTTTCCCCTCGTTTATTTTATCCTACACAAACTCCCCACGAGATAAATACATACGTGTGTTCAGGGGCCTAATTCTGCTATTTTAATAAATTCGTCACTCCAACACGATTCCATTTCCATCCCATTGTCATTTTGCTTAAAGTTCGTAATCTGCTAAGTTCGAAATGGTCGATAAATTGGTCGGTCAATGGTCTTGTAATAAAATTGTGTTTTAATGGCAATGTCGTATTGCCATTATTATAAAACCCAATTACAAATGGTTTTCGTAATCTACTACTAAATGCGAACATTTATTCATACCATATTTTTATGTACGAGATTACCATCCTATTAAATTTCTTTCAATGGAGTGTCAGTGGTTGACCATTGAGAAGTCATAATGGTGGCATTATATTAGTAGAATAACAAACACGTCAAAACTTGTCCATTATGAAATCAAAGATCGACTATTTTGACACTATTTTAATAACAGAATTGAGGCCTTGTACATGTACATACTGAACGCATACAACGGCGAGTCACTATTGATACTACGATGAACAATTACAATGCAAACTGACAGATTTCTGACATCGACAGACTTTGACTCTTGCAAGAGGTCACATGATCATGGCCTTGTTAGTAATGTATAATTAATTTATTATCTATACTATTTAGTAGTACCCCACGTGATTTTATTCGAGACCAGGCAAGCAGTTGAAACAACTGATAGCTGACTATCATCAGCAACATATTAATGTTCCCACTGCTGGGACACAGGCCTCGTCTCTATGAGTGTGAATGGGCTATAATCCACCACGCAGGCCCAGTGCCAAATTGGTATACGGGCAGGTTGTCTATTGTTTGCCCGAAGATTATATGCCATAATCATCATTTTCCCGAATTTCATTTACCCGAATTTCATTTGCCCGAATTTCATTTGCCCGAATGTTTCATTTGCCCTAAAAGACATATGACATACTTTTAATTGCCCGAATTTTAGATACCATAAGATACGAATGCCATAAGTATTGTTTGCCTTATTTTTATGTGCCATAATAATTATTAGACATAATATTTAAATGGCATAACAAGAATTAGACAAACTTATTTATTCTGTGCATGGTTGATGGTGGGCCAGGTCGACGGAGCCTCGCTTCGCGGGGCTCCTATTTCTGTGTGGTTTATAAAAAAATAACCACGAAGGGGATGGCGGGTCGGGGTGCCCTAAAGTCCCAATTGCATCCAATTTCTCTTGATATAAACAACCGTTACACACCCGATGTCGATGGCAAATTATGTTATGGCATATCATAATTATGGCATGTGATAATTAGGGCATGTGATGATTAGGGCTTACAATGATTATGACAAATGATGTTATGGTAAGTGACTTTATGGGAAACAATGATTCTGGCACGTGACTAATATGGCAAATGAGAGTAGGGCAAATGAGTATTATGTCGTATGATATTATGGCTGATGACTATTATGGCAAATGATATTAGAGCAAATAAAATTCGGGTAAACGGCGGTATACCATACGGGCACATAATGCTCGATTTTGTTTTTTTTTTTACGACATGCCTCACGTTGTTTTCCGTTTTGAGAGAAGCGGTGATGACAATCGCTTTACACAAAATAATTCGGCTGCCTGGGTTCGAACCCACGTACTTTTCGTTAGTCGGGGTGGCTACCACTGGGCCATCGCTGCCTAGCTATCACTTAAAAAAACATTCTTAATAATTTATGTTCGAGCGAACTTCCAGTCTAACTTGGTGCAGCTCTGATTTGATCTCCATAACCAAGTTTCTGGGTAACACTGATCCCCCTAGACAGTTTTTCAGACACACAAATTACAGCCGGAACCAACGGCTTATAACTTGCTCTCCGAGGGTCATTTAAAAATCTGTTACAAATTATATTCTAAGTAAGTTACAAAATATATATAATTTTCATAAAATTATAAGCAAGCAAGAACTGCAATTTATGATCTTCGCTCATTACGCATACTTGACGCTTTCGCCACTTCATCTCGACCCACAGCACACAGAAAACATAATACCGAAACTTTAACCAGATTTCTTTAGATTTTAATTCCTATTTTTTTTTATTCTTCCAACACTGCCTGTATGTTATCAAAATTAGTCTCGTCATTAAAACTCTTTTGGATTTACCTTCCAGAAGAAAACGTTTTTTTATTCTCCACGAAAATGCACACATAAGTACAGTAGCGGTTTGTGCTGTGTGCGAAGACCTTTTACACCACTGCATGGGAATACCAAGTAAAACCACATAATGTCTTTGTTTGACTTTTAATTACACAAGTATGAATAAATAAATAATTTGAATAGTAATTATAAGACTGTTGCATGACTAATAATTACTATTAAAGTCAAGTCATTCATCTTTACTAGACAGACAAATGCTGGTTTCTTCCATACCTCCTACGCCTAGGTTTATAGTTGGTAGTAAATAACAATTACGAGTATAGAACACTGCTGGTTTGTTCACATTCATCTCCTTTTGTTATTATGTTGCTTCCACCTCTCCGCGTCTTTGTTTACAAAGTGTTATCGCAATCGGATGATCGGCAACTGATTTACTGATTGACATATCCGTGCACAGCAGAAACTGAGACTTGGAACCTGAAGTTTTGCAAAAGCCTTCCATTTATAATGTAAATAGGGTGGCACTAAGAAGGAGATTTAAGAAATTCAACCTGCAATTAAAAACAAAATACAAATGTGCTACGCGTATTATACACAACTGCTACGCTTCTGCTACAGAGTCATCTGTTACGCTTCTGCTACACATTTGCTATACATCTGCTACGTGTCTGCTACATATCTGCTACGCGTCTGCTACACAACTGCTATGCTTCTGCTACACAACTGCTACGATTCTGCTACACATCTGCGACGCTTCTGCTACACATCTGCTACGCGTCTGCTGCATATCCACTACGCGTCTGCAACATATCTGCTACGCTTCTGCATCGCATATAATATATTTTCAATACTACTTCCTCGAAAACTGGTTGTTATCGCAATACAATGAATTTCACTCACGCGTTTTCTGTCAGTTTTCCAACACGGGTGCGGGAAAGAAAATTGGCACAGCTACCCACCCACCTACCTACCTATACTTAGTCCAAATTGGTTCAATGCATAGCAAACATTCACCTCGGACTATAGAGTCAGAGGTGCATGTTTTTTTTAAATCGCGCTAAGCAATATGCGTATTTACGGTGTACACATTTTTGAATATTCAAATTGCATTTATAAATAGAATATTATAGATAAACATGTTTTTTTAAAACTAACATTTACTTTTATAAACAAATTAACATATAAGTAGTTCTGTTAAAAATATAAAAGAAAGCTATTTTTATATTCGGCTGTTTAGCGGCTTCATACCTTTGCTTTTCCATCAATCTGGCGAAAGCAAAGCGCGGAAACGATGAAAATCATAGTCTCATAATAATGAATAACAAAAATATTTTTAATTCTTTTATTTTATTTCTTCAAAAATGTATTGAAGAACGTCGTTTGATACACGTAGACATTTGTTATTGCAGTACTCGGCTCAAAAACACCTTCGCTTTCGACTCGTTTTCCGCCTCGAATACAATAACAAACTTTCTCCATTTGTCTCAAAATGTACTATTCCTTGCATATTTGCCTTGTTAATTTTCCTCGTCGCAAAACAATAACAGCCGCACGGGTGGATTTTCAAAGTTAAGCAGCTATATTTGACGTACCGAGTTTCCCCGTGCCTCGGACAGCACGTTACAGGATGACTCACGTCACGCTAGACCGGAGCCCAGCGTCCACAATTTTGTATGAAGATGGATGTTACTCGGTAGCGGCTCGGAGGCGTTAGTGTCTCCATACAAAATTACACGTCCGACACTGAGCTCGGACCCGGCATGGTCTAGCGTGCGTCATCCTTAAGCCGGGGGTCCCGGTTGTTATCTGAAGACAGTGGACAGCCGTTAAAATGAATACCCCTCTCTATTTTTTTATCATGTATGGTTGTGCCCTGAGGAATGATTTTGTTGCGCTTAGATGGTTGCTCTTAGAAATAGGTGCGCTCTGAGGAATTCCTCCAAAATTTGACCGGTACAAGTAGTTAGTGGCTCCAAAATCTGACGACCGGTGTTACCAAAAGGTATAAGTCCCTGCGACATTTTTTTCATGCTTCGATCATTTTACATCATAACACTAACTGGGTTGCGGAGGAAAGATAGGCAGTATTAGTATATGATGATCTTGCTTATGAGGTAAATAAAACGCAAAACACACAAAGTCTATTTCAAAAATAGCCTTCCTAAATTGAAAATGTTAACGTGTTTATTTCAAATTCTAAGAATGGTCTTGTGTAAACTTTTTACTATTCCATGGAAGTAGAGTTCAATGTTGGCATATATTATTATTTATTTTCTCAGACAAACACTTAAGTATTTGCATTAGCACGTTGACAGTGACGTTAGTGTCAAAGTTTATTATGTGACAATTATGATATTTGTATGCTAAACCATTACTCGTTACAAGTAAGAAATATGGTATTAAGTGTCAAAAAAACAGTATAATTGTTTGTGTAAGAAATTGCGCACACAATTGGTACGGAACCAAAACGTGGTCGCTCACAATGGGCCTCATCAGGAGGCTTAAAGTCGCACAAAGAGCATTGGAGAGGGCTATGCTCGGAGTTTCCTGACGTGATCGAATCAGAAATGAAGACATCCGCAAGAGAACCAAAGTTACCGACGTAGCCCGAAGAATTGGCAATCTAAAGTGGCAATGGGCAGGGCACATTGCTCGCAGAACGGATGGTCGATGGGGCCGAAAAGTTCTGGAGTACCGTGAACCGGAAGACGTTGTGTTGAAAGGCCTCCCACTAGGTGGACAGATGATCTGGTGAGGGCTGCGGAAATCCGCTGGATGCGATCGCACGGGACCGGTCAATGTGATGACACTTGGGGGAAGCCTATGTTCATCAGTGGACGTCCTTCGGCTGAAATGATGATGATGAATGATGAAAAAACTGCGTACCCTAGTATGATCATTTCAATATTAACTTTGTGTTAATAACTGAGATTTAAACTTGTAGCTGTTGAAGCTATTGGCCCGTATATCGCAAATTTTCAGATCGTTACAGACGGAGCCATAGACCGAGGAGAATTTATCCTTATTCGCAATATCTAGAGTAGTGGCAGAAATGGGGGAGGCCTTTGCCCATTAGGTGGACAGATCAGTTTAACCTCTGAGTCCCTAGTGTAACGAAAACTTTAACCTTATTTTCAATCGAAATGTGGTTTGTAATCCTATGCTCCCAAACTATGGGTAGGCCTCGAATATTGTCGGAGGTTAACCAACACAACATTTTAAAGTAATTTTCCTAAAATTAGTATTATAAGAAAATGGGCACGAAACTCCAATAGAACAGATTCAAGCTCCAACTTTTCTGTAATTAAAACCAGCACCTGTAGACGAACAAGTTTGAGACCAGAAATAAAAATGTCAACTCTTGCTTAACAACGAATAATTTATTATTAAAATGATCTACACTAAATTATTTAATGTGATTCACAAGCCTTGATATGAGGGGTATTCTAACTTTGTAGTTTTCCTAATTCCTAGAAAATTCACATACAAAATGATATCATAGATGTATCACTTATGAACAAACTGATGCATAATTTTCAAGGCAATAGGAACCTTGTCGACGAGCTGTTGTATTGCTACTTCTAAACAGTTCTCAAAGAAAAAAACACTAAGTAAGTTCCCTCAATTCTCCATTATTATTCACTTATGCCTTAAGTGTTCTAAGTTCCGCTTCATACTTCTTGGAGAACTTAGACTGGGGATCGTACTTGGCCTTCAGCTGGTTCCAGTATTCCACTTCGTGGTTGATGAGATGGCCCATGACCGTACGGGTTCCGTCGCGCTGGGCCTTGGTGCACTTGGCACAGTTCTCTTCTAACGCTTCCCTGAGGTGAGCTGCAAAATAAGACAGATTATAATTTCAACATAACATCACGCTCAAAATCCTCGAAGGACATTTTTTCGCCAGATATTGACTGTGTAGGTGCTACTAAAAAAAATCGAATGGAAAAACCCTGTAACACTATGTCCAACCCGGGAATTGAAACTAGGACTTCATGCTTAGCATTTGGTTTGTCCTTGTTCGCAAAAAGGCAACTGACTGTTGCAATTTCGATTAAACATAATTATTCTATTCGTTAATCTTTATGAAGATTTTGCAGAAAATGATTAGCAGCATTTATTTTTTTATGTAAGTACACTTGTAGATTTCCATTTCCACAAAGTAATTCAATTTTATCGCATCTGTAAATCTGTGTTCCATTTGAGTCACAAATTTTAAAAATGGAATAATCTTTCATGCAGGAATTCAACCGACTTAAAAACGGTGCAAGTGCAACAAAAAGGTCATGAACACAAAACCTTATATAATACGTATTAAGACACAAACTCGTACTTCAAATTCCCGTAGTACTTACATTTAAGCTCCTTGCCGTCGGGAGTGCACTTGCCCTGGTCGAGCATGCACTTGACGTAGGGTGCCAGGAGGCGACGGTTGCTGAGGATCTCGGTGAGGTCCACATTGTCATATCTGTCAGTGTAGGTGCTACCTGGCTTGGCCACGGTCAATGCCACAAGCCCGAATAAGCACAATACTATGAAGCTGTTCATTCTGAAAAGAAATGAAACCGTTAACATAGAATCTAAACGATTGTAATAAGGCTGAAGAGTTTTTTTGTTTTCGGATTAAGAAAATTATTTTTGCATTGAGGCAAGATATAAGTTATTCAATATCAAATACACGGACGAGTAACATAGGTTTAATAATATTGTAAAGAAAAACGGGCAGTGCGTGTACACAAATAAATATTGTCTTTTTTTTTCCAAAATAATAAGAATATAAGGAAGAAACATTTTTTAATTAAACTGGTGAACTTTATTATTGATGTATGCATACCTTGACCGTTTAAATGACAATGACCTGCACGTAAATGGTAATCCTTTTTAGCCTTATTATACAGAATGAGTTGAAAACTAAATTATTTTGGAACACCAAGAAACCGAGACCTTCGTAATCAATTGATCTACTTATATGAAGATGTGGCTTAAATTCGACCGTACTTAATTTGTTCTTTTCTGATTCTCCGTAATTCTTTTTTATGTACTTATTTTTTGTTTTATTGTTTAATTTGTTTTTAAACTCCTCCTTGTGAACTTAAACTATACCAAATGTCGATATAGACCAAAAGTGTATTTTTACGTACCTATATATTTTTATTTTTATATTTATAGAACTGAAAACCAATCGTATTTTTTTTTTCTAAATTTTGTATATTTAATTGAATTCTTAGATATATTTTTTTTCTCTCAATATTATATAAGGCACTTATTTTTTTTTTAATTTACCCGAAGTAAAAGTTTAGAAATAACAAAATTCTTCCTGAAGGTATTATGCAACACAAAAACTGACCTACCTTAGATATTTATAAAAATGTGTAAATTTTCAAAGGAGAACTGTCCAAGAGCTGAGCACAGGGCTTTGTAATTCGCTGGTAGATCTTCCGCCACTTTTTATACTAACATATAGCGTTTTGGTCCAGCAGCAAAACTAGTTTTGGTCATTTAACTCGGCTGATTATTCGAAGAATATGCTTTCGTCACACCGACGATAAACATTCAAAAACATGTGTATGGGATTTTTTCTTTGTCCGATATTATGGACGCATTTGCAAATCTGACTAAAACTTAAAAAAATTAGCAGTTTTTTGGATGCTTTTGCGGCAAAATGAAAACGAAATGTATCTAATAATTACAACAGATAGATTACTCCTTCATCTTTAAATAATAGTAGCTTTTTATTCGAAAATGTTCACTATGTTGTAAAAAATATTTTCCGGTGCCTCTCCATACAAAATTAACGATATCGTCTTGAATTTATGATCGGTTTTCTTCTATTTCACAACATAAATGTACACTAATTTGAAAATATTTTATGTACCTAAATATAAAAAAATGTAACTCAAAACGGGTTTAAAAAAAACTATCAAAATATTACAATCCAACTCAGAAAAAAAAAACGCATGCCTAAATATTTTCAACAAATTTTAAGTAAGTAATGTAAAACCTTGAATTTAATCTTACATTTTCTTAAGTAAATCTTTCTTCCGATAATCGTACGCACTACATCCAAGCTAGAATCGAATTAATATTACTATTGTTAATGCGAATGTTTGGATGGATGAATATTTGTAACTTAATAACGCCAGAACAGCTGAACTGATCTAAGTGAAATTTGACATAAACGTAGATTATAGTCTGAAATAGCACATAAGCTACATTTTATACTGGATGTATGATCTCGTCGGCCATTCTCGAACTCTTACCGAACGCGAGCAAAGCCGCGGACCCGCGTCATAAGCTAGTTCACCATAATTCCTAACAAATCTATATATTTGTCACAGTCATCCTACTTTCCATTCTCTTGAAATAATTTTATTTTCCGACATTGGGTTTAAACTTTGTGCCATAGATTTTTTTTTATTTAATACAGAATGTAAACCACCTCATCACGAAGCCGTCAACCAAGTATTCTGTACATCAAACTAAGTAACTTAACGCAAACATTATTGCTGGGAAACCCCCAACAACTCCTTAACTAAAAGGTTCCCAGGTATGGTGTAGAACAAACAAAAATATAGCAATGACAATGTTGGTTGGTCAAAGTTCCAACTTTTCGTATTTTTTTTTAATACAAGTTTTTATTGTAAATTTTCACTTTAAACACCCTTCAACACAACATCCCTTCAAACCCTTACTATTCAATTAATCCATCAGCACAATGTTATAAGTGCGTTACATTGAGTTCTACCACAAAACATGCAATTTCGACCCAATAACAAGTCGTTTCCCAGCAATATTTTTTGTGTAAATATACTTAGATTGATGATGATGATCGATTGACATGAAACAAACTTTAAATGTTAAGTGAAGCTTACCACAATATAATATTGAAAATCTCATCAAATGGGATAAGCCGTTTCTGAGTTTAGTGTGCACAAACGCACAGATTAACAGGCAAAAATTCTAACAATCATTGTTTTGGGTGCTTTTTGCACAGCATAAAAGTCCCAATAATATTTTTAATAATATTCATAGATCTTTCATATTCATACAGACAGCGATCCGTTAAATTTTTATTATATGTATATTAGATTATTGTATTTATTTTACGATGAACCACGCAACTTCGTCTGCTTCACTCGACTACTTCTTACGAGTTAAACCGCAGCTATCCCGATTTACATTTAAATTTAAATGACGATGTAAAAGATCTGAAAAGCAAGATATGTCTACTCGAAGAAAAGTTAATAATTGCAGAAACTGAAATAGAGAATTTGTTGTTGGAAAATCATTCGCAAGCCAAAATAATCACGGATTACAAACTAAGAATCGACAAACTGACCCATATTTGTACAACCACATCCACAAAAAAATCCGAGGCCAAAATAAAACGCAAATGCTTAATTAGAACCAAGCTCGACTTCAAAGAAACACAACAAAGTCCCATTCAACAGACCGGAATAAATAAAATGCCGTCGGAAGACACAATATTGGAACCTAATATGATTCAAGATGATATACCACAGCGGGCGACCCTAGAGGGCTCCACTCATTCGGAAGCAATGGACTCAATGACACAAGGAAATTTAGTTTTTAAAAAAGCTCATTTAAATAAGCTATGTATAATAAGTGATAATAATGTCAATGATGTGTTAAATTGCCAAAAACACTTTTCCGAATGACAAAATATGTCACTATTGTATGCCGAAGGCGGGTATTATCGGACTCATTGCTACATTAGACATGAAACTTATAAATTACACACTAAATGACTACTGTATAATCTTCCTAGGTGAAGCAGACTTTTTAGTCTCCAAGAATTATGCAGAACCAGCGGCTTCGCCCGCGTGAAGTTTCAAAATTGGGGTTGAGTGAGAATATTATAAACGTAAGAGTAAACAAATATAATAATAACAAATCTCCGAACTGCTAAGCTATCGGGAGTTACACGTGTTATTGTGAGTCAACTATAAAAGATAGACATATGCTGTCTTGGGATATTTTTTATATAATTTTATGTGGAATATTTCCGTTTTACATGATTTCTATGTAGCTTTAACCATTAAGGCTGCACACGCGACGGAAGCTAAAAAAACCAAGTTACTTCTCCCGTTTTCCCAACATTTCCTTTCACTGCTCTGCTCCTATTAATGGTAGCGTGATGAAAAGTATACTATTACCTGCTCAGGAGTATGTAGAATAATTGTACCAAGTTTCGTTAAAATCCGTCGAGTAGTTTTTTTTTCTATAAATAACATACAGACAGACAGACAGACAGACAGACAAAAATTTTACTGATTGCATTTTTGGCATCAGTATCGATCACTAATCACCCCCCGATAGTTATTTTGTAAATATATTTCATGTACAGAATTGACCTCTCTACAGATTTATTATAAGTATAGATTAGTAGATTACATTAAATGTAAACTCGAAAAAATATTGCATACGAATATTATAGTATGTTGTCCTACTTTTAAATTAAAATCGAATACTACCTTGTTTAACACCAGAATAGAAGCTTTTAATCGACTCTTGCACCTAAGTAATCAGATTTTTAAATTTGCGTACACTTTTGATACGAACAAACAACTAGAATATTCATATGAAATGTTTCATAAGTATACCGGCAAAGTCAATAATGCAGCAATAAAAAATGTCTTTGGGAACTTGAAAAACTACTTGGAGCTATTTAAAATTCCAGACTATGAACATTCCTGTAGTAATGATAATTTTAATATAATGCAAGGTAATGAAGATAGCGAAAAGTGTCGTTTTAAACCCGGTACTATTCCTTATTACTTCAACATAATTAATACAAACCAATTTTCAACTAAAGTTCAAAATCATAGCACAGTTAATAACGACACTGACTTTTTTCGTGAATAATGGATCTAATACAGTCTGTAAAAGTACTTTGATGCAGAGAACTAGCTGTTTAAGAATTTTTCATCAAAACGTTTGCGGAATAAGTAATAAAAAAACTGAGCTAGAATTATACATCGCAACCACAGGTATTCAGTTGGACTACTTGTGTATAACAGAACATTTCTTAAATCTACAATCTGCTCATGTATTTAACTTTTCCAATTATAACTTAGTTTCATACAATACTAGGACAAACAAAAAAAGGGGAGGAAGTCTTATTTTAGCACATTTAAACACAGAAAGTGAAAATATTGATTTTGTAAAGAAAATGTATAAATCAGATAGTTTTGAAATATGTGGGGTTGAAGATCTTGAAACAGGGTTACATCTTTGTTGCTGCTACAGAAGTCCTTACGATAAAAATTTTGAGAGTTTTTTATCTAGTTTAGAAACAATTTTAGAACATTTTATTAACAAGAAGTGCATTATATGTGGTGATTTTAATATTGACGTACTTGTTGACAGTAAGAAACATGCTGAATTTTTAAGCATATTGACCTGTTATAATTTTCGATACTTAGTAAATACTCCTACTTTTATACGGAACAATGCATATTCATGTTTAGACAATATTATTACAAATCTCGCTGATGATGACATAGATCATTGCTCTGTTGATCACAATGGTTTGGCAGATGGCCATGGTGGTCTTTTCTGTGATATGTAATAATAATCTAAAGAATATTTAATGATAAAAATAGAATTGCTTTCAAGGAAAGTATAAGTAAGAAAAATTGGACAAATATGGGAATAAATAGTTTTTTAAGCTGTTTGAGTAAAGTATTTCAAGATTGTTACCGAAAAAAATCAATTAGTATAAAACCATATAAAAACACCTCAATACAATGGATTACAAAAGGGGTTAAAGTTTCAAGTAAAATGAAAAGAGTGCTATGCTCAGGTACAGTACCTAATGCAAGCCTAAAGAAGTATAAAAACAACTATGTTCGAATTTATAGAAAAAATATTCACCAAATTAAGAAAAAAGCCATAATAAAACATTTTAATACTGCTACAAATTTAACAAAACAAACGTGGAAACTTGTTAATGAATGTACAAAGAAAACTAAAAATAGGCAATCTAGAAACTTAATCCTAAAAGTGAACAACAAAGTGGTATCTGACCCCCAGCAGGTCGCAAATCAATTTATTGACAGTTTTGTGTTCAAATCGTCACTCGCTAGCAATGAAAAAGAAAGAGCTATGACTTTTCTTTTAGAAGGCACAAAAAGAGTAGAAAGTGATTTAATGTTCTATACAACAACACCATCTGAAATTAAAAAGATTATAAGTAAAATGGCAAATAAAAAATCTTGTGGTTTTGATGATTTACCGATAACGATTTTGAAGGAGAATATAGACACTTTGGCTTGCCCTCTTTCTGAATTTTTTAATAAATGTCTTGAGGAGTCGGTTTTTCCAGACCAGTTAAAGTTGGCTAAAGTAATTCCAATATTCAAAAAAGGTATTAAGACAGATCCGAAAAATTATCGACCTATATCCCTTTTGCCAACCTTATCAAAAATATTTGAGAAAATCATCAAAACAAGGCTGATGGTACATTTAAATGTAAATAGAATAATTAATTTAAGACAATTTGGTTATCAGAAAGGCGTCGGTTGCTCAGATGCAATAAATACTCTTGTAAATGACATAATTAATAAATTAAATGACAAAATGAAAGTTGCAGGGCTATTTATCGACCTTAGCTCCGCTTTTGACACGATTGATTATGACTTATTACTGACAAAACTTGAATATTATGGAATCAGAGGCAAAGCCTTACAACTTTTAAGATCCTACTTACAAAATAGACGAATGTTTGTCGAAATAAAAAGCATCGACGAAAGTAATCATGAAGTCATATACACCTCTAAAATTACAAACATAAAACGTGGTGTGCCCCAAGGCTCTATTTTGGGACCTATACTTTTTATTCTATTTACAAATGATTTGCTAAACTTTATGCATTATATTCAGCCTGATGTAAGACTTGTTGTATTTGCAGATGATACAAATATAATAATGGGGGCGAATGACCTAAAAGAATTGACCATAAATGTTAATAAAAGCCTTCAATATCTCTGCGATTGGTTAAAAGCCAATAACCTTTTGCTAAACACAAGTAAGACTAACATTATTTTATTTAAATCTACATCTCGCAATAATGAAAATTTGGATGTACAAATCAATGGGGACAAGATTGCATTGGTGGATGTAGTCAAATTTTTAGGTATTAACATAGATGTGTATTTAAATTGGAAACAGGAGTTGGCTGCCATTGATTCTTCAGTTTCATCAGCATGCTATGCACTCAGGAGCCTTAGGGGTACGTTAGATCTAAAGCAACTCAAGGCTACATATTATGCGCTAGTAGAATCTAGATTAAGATACAGTATAATGCTGTGGGGTAACAGCTATAATTATAATTGCCGTAAAGCGTTTACTTTACAGAAACGTGCCATAAGGACTATAGTAAGGATCTCAGAAAGAGACTCATGTAGAGAGCACTTTAAAAAACTAGATATTTTAACAGTACCAAGCCTATACATATTAGTAGTACTAAATCATTTTGCCAAAAATATTTATGAGTATGAATCACAAGAGGAACGTAAGATAAGAAAAAAAAAGCACAAGAAGAAAGGAATTTAAACACAAGATGGCACCAAAATTTAATATAGCTAAGCACTGTCCCAGATACCAAGCAGTGGAGTTATTTAATAGGTTACCGACTGATTTGAAATTATTAATTTATAGCACTCACTCATTTAAAGCAAAATTAAAGGCCTTCTTGTTGAAAAAATGCTTTTACTCGGTATCTGAATTTATGTCAAACTAAAGCTACTAACTTGAATTTTTATTATTATTATTTTTGACATTCAGTAATATAATAATCACTTGTACCTTGACGAAGTTGTTCCCTTTATATTTTTGACATTAAATTTTGACATTATACCGATATTATTATTTTTTTTTTTTTTTTTGACATTTAATTTGAAATTGTACCGCTATTTGTTTATTTTGTACTTTTTTTGTTAGAATAATTATGTCATTATGAATATTTCACATTAATTTTAATAAGCTTTTAAATGTATTAGGTACCGCATGTTATAATTTTATGTAATATGTAATGTTCAACACAATGTAAATTGTTAACGAATAAATGAAATGACTTAAGAGAGAAAAAGCTTACAAAAGAAATAAGTATTCCCCGTTTTTGCAAGAAACATTTTTCATTTATGCTTTGCTCCTATTTTTGCAGCGTGATATTTATAGCCTATAACTTTCCTCGATAAATGGACTATCCCACACTACTATCCAAACTATTATTTCAAATTGGAAAATTATTTTCCAATTTGAAATAGTAGTTTCTGAGATTAGCGCGTTCAACCAAACAAACACAAACTCTTCTGCTTTATAATATTAGTATAGATGGTGTTGATAAAGGCTTTTTTTAACGAATATCTCCGGATTATTGTACAGTTGTACAGCCAGATAAAACAAATGTTTATAGATAGATAGATATATTTGCTCACAGCCGTTGCCCTAAGAAACGTGTAGAACCAGTTCCTAATGGACAAGTAAGTGTGAACAAATACTCGTTTGCTAAGTCATGCGTGTGTTGTTCTGAGTACGTCTATTAATGCGTCATAGTTAGCATACAAAAAGAACCGTGACACCACGACAGAGGGCAATTCATCATTATTTGATTTTAATCATCCTCCAGTGAGTTACGATTGGTAGGTCGTCGGCGTCGGTTCGAAGTTCGAACCCAAGCAGGCTAGTTTGAGTAATTTATTTTATCAAACGGCTCGGTGAAGAGAAACAACAAGAGGAAACCGAAAACTTTAGTGCTTCGGATGGATTAGGTACTTAAATGTTTCTTTTGACTACGTGTTCATAAAGATAGAGAAGGTTTTTTGTCGACTTATGCATAACCGATTCACCGCGAACCGGAAGACGACCAATGACGACCCGAATGGCGTAGTGAGACTGCCTTACGTTTTTAGGGTCCTGGGTTCGAATCCCGGAAGGAGCAAATGTTTGTGTGATGGCATTTATTTCCGAGTCATGGATGTTTATATGTATAGTAAGTAGGTATTTACAAAACAAAAAAGTAAATATGTACTTTATCAACTACCTCACGACACAAGCCTTGCTTAGTGTGGCACTAGGTGGCGCTGTGTGTTAATGTCCAGCGATATTTATTTATTTATTTTAGTGAGTCGCACGGGACCAGTCAATGTGGCGACACTTGGGGGAGGCTTATGTCCAGCAGTGGACGTCTTTCGGCTGAAATGAATGAATGAATGAATGCATAAAATGTTTATGTCACCGTAAAATTGTCAAATACGTTATATTACAATATAACGTGTTTTTTCTCGCGATATTGTAATTATTGTCAACTGAACATACGGAAGTAGCTCTGCCCCCATAATCGGGACTTGGGGCATCCCCCCGTTAGGTTAGTTAGGTTCCTTTAAACCCTGCACTCGGAAATAGGGGCCCCGCGAAGCGGGGCTCCGTCGACTACGCTTTTTAGGGGGAATTTAAAGTGTTTTAAGGTTATGTTATATTAATCGGTATTTCTCAGGAATGGTGCATTATCTTTTCATGAGAGTTGTGCCACTGGGCAAGGGGGACCCCTCCTTCCCTCCACACCGCGTAAGTTGACTACCATCGCATGCATTTCACGAAAAATAATGCGTTTTGTTGTAAGCAGTATGTTTATTTGACAATAATTCGAGACTATACAATATCGCTAGAGATATTACAATATAACGTTTTTGACAATTTTACGGTGACATTTACATTACAGAGCATCGTCTGATTCAAATGAATTTCAACTAACTTTGTCGCCCTACTCATAAAAGTATCGGAACAATTAAGAGACTGCGAAATGCAAAAAAGAAAATTTTAAAAAAATAATCTCGGATAGGTCAGATTTCTTTTTCAACCGACTTCCAAAAAATCGGTTCTCAATTCGTCTGTATTTTTTTTGTGTTTATTACTTACCTCAGAACTTTCGACTGGGTGAACTGATTTTGATGGTTCTTTTTTTGTTTGAAAGCTGGTGCTTCCCGTGTGCTCTATTTTAATTTGCTGAAAACCTGATGCTGATCTTCGGAGATATACAATGGAACTCTTCAAAAATACACAGCAAATCTGCAGTGATTGCTGCAATCGCTTGTAGGTTCATGGTCAAAACAACTAAATCAATCAAACAAACGTCAACAACTTCTGAAGCGTTTTTTCTGAAGTTATTTTTCACTATTTTGTTTTCTCTGAAGTCGGTTTTATTTTTTGTAAAAAAGTTTTTATTTACATAACATAAGGCTCGTAACTTTTTGAAAAAAATAAGAACGTGTTCGGAATCCTGTATAGTAAAGTACGCACTTCTACTAGACATCACGGGACAAGACGCAAATTCCCGGACTTTCCCAGATCTTTCTGCCATCTGTCAAGCCTGCTGCCAACACCTTTATTACCGTTTTCTGGTAGCCGGTCGGTGAGGGCCCTACTGCACCTGCCCTCGCCAGAAAGGTCAACGGTTGCATAGTTAACATGTTTAAACCATGGCTGCACTGAGACACCTTGAAAGTTCGGTTAAGCAACCAACAACCTACTAAGGTGTCTTCCAGTTTGTCAACGCATAGGTAATGTACTGTGCTCATCTGTGCGACATGTTTTAGAGCACTGGTTCCCAACCTGTGGACCGCGGACCACTGATGATCCGCAGGAGCCTCGACTACGGTCCGCGAAAGATTAAAATGTTATTCGTACTTTATAACACAAGTTTTTTACACAGAAGATGCAAGCTCAACCCAACTTAATTGAACATATCATCAGAGGAATTTTTTTTTTATTTTGCGAATCTCATACTAAATGATTGCTAAATTTTTCGAGCTCAATTCGATCGATTTTGTCCAAGTTTTGTATAGTGTGAGTTAAGTTTCACTCCCCTAGTTATGATACTGTCGGTGTCCATGTTTATCTAGGACCATATGGTCCCTGTTAACAATGAACATATCAAAGTGGTCCCTGTTCTAAGAAAGGTTGGGAACCACTGTTTTAGAGTTTTGGACCTTGAATCATTTGTTCAACGATGCGCTGTTTTGAATAAATAAATTCATTTATTTTCAGGTAAATAACACCCATTGCCAAATAAAAATTAACATCAACTAAAGCCAACTAACATCCAATACAATACTTAGGTAAGTATAATGAAATAAAATCAAAACTCAATCAACTAAAATTAAATTAAATCAAAAACATCTAATAACACAACACGTACTTTTAATTTTATTAATATTTTTGAATCAAATAGTACTACCGATAATGTTATTAATAATATTTTTTAATATTATTTAATTATATAAATATTATTTTTTAATAAATATTATTTTTTAATAATATTTATAGTGCATCACCCAAAAGTTGACTGGTAGAGAATTCCATTAGCTTTAAGCCCGTTTCTTTAATTACGTTATGTTTGCTTAAAGTGCTAAATAAATAGATAAAAATAAAAATCTGTATGACGTCCATGATTACTAATGTAATACGTAATGTAATAATACATTATGCGTAAATAGATTTGTTGTGCCTATAACTTAGCGGGTTGTTGGACCCTAAACCACTTTTAAATCACTTACGAAAGCACTGAACTGTCTAGCTAGGTATAACTTTTTCATTAGTTAGAATGTGACCGTAAATGATCGTCTGTAAATTATTTCCTGAAGGGAAATAGTTTCAAATCCACAAAAATTAAGCCTCAATAATAAGTCGGGGTGATTTTAAATTAGTTTAGACCGCAAAAAACCGACCTCTGAAAACACAAAAAAGTAAAAAATAATTTAAAAAAAAAATCAAATCGGTCCAGCCATCTTCTAGTAATCTGGGATCATAAAAAAATAAAATAAAAGGTTCCGACGAAATAAGAACCTCCTGCTTTCGGAAGTCTGTTCAAAAGTACGTTTTTAAGGAAGGACATCGGAAAGTCTATAATCTCATTTTTTACACAAAAGTTTTCAAAAGTACGTTTTTAAGGAAGGACATCGGAAAGTCTATAATCTCATTTTTTACACAAAAGTTTTCCGAGAAATCTTCGCTATACAGAAAATTTTATTTGGGCAAAATTGCAAAATATTTGATCTCGATGGCTGACAAACACACGTCAAAGACCATGAATTATAAATACCTAACGTTTAAAAGAGCTTTCCTCGAGAATTCTTATTCTGTTATCTCTCAGTCGCCTTTCAATTGCTTTCTTCTAAAGCTTCATACTATGTGACATATTTAGCTTTATTCCTCTAATACAGCTAAATATTATTCCTCTAATAAATTAACGAAATCAAAAACAAAAGATCGATTCAAAAGAAAGAAAGAACGAAAGAAAAACAAAAAGAACAAGAAAGAGAAGAAGAAGAAAAAAAAAAGAGAAACGACGAGATCGATTTAGAATTTGACAATCAAAAATACTTGAAATAAAATACGATTCAAATGACACGTTTCGCCATCTACTATAGTAAGAAGATTATTTTCATTTTCCTCGGGAATAAATATGTTTTTTATGTCTGTTTCTGTACACTTGAAAATGTATTTGTAATATTTCAAAGTGAATTGGTTCAGTGGTTTTGGTGTACAAATGTAACAAAAAAAATACTTTCGCATATATAAGATAAGACCTTATCACATCAGCTATCTGCCAGTAAAAGTCCCGTCAAAAACAGTTCAGGTGTTTCGAAAATTTGCCCGAACAAACAGACGGACAGTCTGAAAGACAAATATAGAAAAATGCGTGTTTTTGTTATAAGTGCCGTGTAAAACGTAAGGCACAATTTATGGTTATTTGTGTGCATCGTTGATTTTGAAAAGCAATGCCTCTGTTGCTAGCCGCTGCAGTAATGTAGGTACCTGTGGAGTGTGGATCATCTTCATTGCGAAAATGTTGAGAGTCTGTGGTGTGTTTACAATGGTTAATCTGTGACTGACCTGATAGAAGAAAAAACCCTTCTGGACTATAATTGACTATTTTTCTTGCACTCGACGTGAAAAGTACAGTTTGCACCTTGAGACTAAACGCCAATATAATATACCCTCGCTTTCATTGCCTCCCTCGCAAGCTCGGCAGTCAAACCACCTCGGGTATATAATGGCTTCGTTTAGTCCCCCATTATAAAATATACTATTATTAAAGCATTTTCTATTCTTATTTATCGAGATATTTACACCTGTACCATTTGCTACATGATTTAATTCAGAAATTATTAAAAACGTGCAGTTTTGAATTGTATATGGAAAAAATAACATGCGTGCAGTCCACCCGCCTCAAGAGTCCGTCACTGACGTATGCCGTCTGAATACGCGTACGCGTACGTGTGGAGTATCTATGGATAGGTCTTCAAAAATGATATTGAGGTTTCTAATATCATTTTTTTCTACCCCCCTGTAACTTCTAAAATAAGAGAATGATAAAACTAAAAAAAATATATGATGTACATTAACATGTAAACTACCACCGAAAATTGGTTTGAACGAGATCTAGTAAGTAGTTTTTTTTTAATACGTCATATATCGTAAACCGCAATTTACCTTTCATTTACAACGACCTGCAAGAACCCTTATACTTATATGTTACTTGCTGTTACGGAACCCTTCATGGGAGAGTCCGACTCGCACTTGGCCGCTTTTTTTTCTACACCATACCTTGGGTGTCATAGTTACAACTTTTTACGAAGTTTTTTTTTTAAAAACAAGTTTTTATTGTAAGATTTTTACTTTAAATACCTCCACGAACCCCGCCGTACTGTTCAATCCATCTAATTTTGAGTGCGTTACATTGTGTTATACCGCAAAACGTGATTTTTCACCCCAAAAAAAAAGTTGTTTCCCAGCAATAATTTTTGCATAAACTTACTTAGTTTGATGTAAGTACTTGATAAATACTTACATCATAAATGTAAGGCTTCGTGATGAGGTCATTTACACCCTGTATATTGTACATGGAGTTTAAATCAATGAAGCATAATAAACCTAGAAGTAGCGGTGGCCCAGTGGTGGTGGCCCCGACTTACGAACAGTAAGTCGTGGGTTGGAACCCAGACAAGCGCATTACGTTGCGTAATTTATTTCATCACCACTGCTCTCTAAACCATGAAGGAAAACATCGCCCACATAGCCCATTCTGCCTCATAGAGAGGAGGCCTGTGTCCCAGCAGTGGGAACATTAACCGGCTTATGATGATGACAAACCTAGAAAAATCCGATTTCCAACAAATATATTTAAGCTAAATAAATAGCTTTTCCTTGTAGAATTTCGTCGTCTACCTTGATGCCCCCTTAGAAGTCTCTAAAACATTAATATTTATTGGGTCTAGGATAACGGCTAACTCTATTATCGACGACTAGGTACATCGGTTGCATAATCGATAGAAAATCGCAGCGTGCTAAGTCGCACCTCTAGGTCACCAGTATCATGGTAAACAACAAACAATTCTTCTTACTTGACGTCACGTGTTTACGAGCGCTAATATTACTACCGAGTATTAGCAACGACTGTTGAATTAACAATCAAGTGTTAAGAAACATGATGTATATAATCAAAGGAAACATGTTTCCGCAACAGATTTAAAATGATAGATTCACCATTCCGCGGCAAAAATGATCGCGTTTCTATTGAGCCTTAATACAGCCAAATGTCGCGGCAGACCTCGTAGATGGCGGAACGAGCTAGACAAAACCAACGACCAGTGATCCACCTTAGCCCTGGATCGCTAGAACCTGGAAGTCACTGGGAGAGGCCTTTACCCAGCAGTCGAATGACACAGGCTAATTATTATTATCTCCTTTATTTAGTACATTTTTAAATATTTCTAAAAAAGATATAAAAACATTTAAAAATATAAAAAATAGGGATCCGCCGGTGTCGGGAGCAGGGTCCAAGTCACCGGTGGTTAGGGTTGCAGAGACAGGAACCTCCTCACAATGCGAGCCGTATCGAGGAGTACTGCCTTCTGTATCAGGCCCTTGATCCAACCGCCTAAAGAGAGCCTCGACAGATGTTCGTCGAGGCTCTTGGCTTATTATTATTATTATTATTATTTTATTAAGGGCATCTCGCAGTTCAGTCTGAGAAGCCAGTCTTCTCAGACTCTCTCTGCTTAACCGGGCAAGCCCTGACACAGGCTAACACTATTACTACCTTTTTATAGTTTGTTGACAATTAGTTTTAAATAGTAATGTCTCGCTCACTCATACTGCACATCGTATCTATCGTTGCATGCGGAATGTGCGAGCATATCTCAATGAATATGTCACCGTAAAATTGTCAAATACGTTATATTACAATATAACGTGTTTTTCTCGCGATATTGTAATGTCTCGAATTATTGTCAACTGAACATACGGAAGTATCTCTGCCCCCATAATCGGGACTTGGGGCACCCCCACGTTAGGTTAGTTAGGTTCCTTTAAACCCTGCACTCGGAAATAGGGGCCCCGCTTGGCGGGGCTCCGTCGACTACGCTTATTAGGGAGAATATAAAGTGTTTTAAGGTTATGTTATATTAATTGGTATTTCTCAGGAATGGTGCATTATCTTTTCATGAGAGTTGTGACACTGGGCAAGGGGGACCCCTCCTTCCCTCCACACCGCGTAAGTTGACTACCATCGCATGCATTTCCCGAAAAAGAATGCGTTTTGTTGTAAGCAGTATGTTCATTTGACAATAATTCGAGACTTTACAATATCGCAAGAGATATTACAATATAACGTATTTGACAATTTTACGGTGACAAATACATTTTTTTCGAGCGACATGTAGGTACGTTGTGGTCACCGGACACATCTATGATTTAAATCTACGTATTCTTTATATTTAATCTAGAGTGAGTAATATTGTAGGTACCTATTTTCTTCTATGGTAGAGATCAATAAGTCAAACAGCATACTGAAGACCAAAGTACATTTAGCCATTAGGTACAAAGTTACAAACTGCTGTCAATTCTTAATAATATTTTTTGTTTTTTGTCGCACACACCACACATCAACTTTCTGCCCTTGTCTCATTAATTACGCAAGATACCTACGCAAGTTTCATCCAATCGCTCCAGTAGTTTTCAATTTAGTTAAACGAAACGTTCTTGCTTTGCACGGGGTCATACGGCTGTTTGAAAACTGGGAAGAAACTCAGAAATTGATTTTATTTTTAAACTAATTGTAGATTTGATACCGGCTTTATTTAGTATGTATACCAATGCATGTCTTTTTCTTTCGGAAAGTTTTTTCTTGAGCATAATGATAATAAAACCCAGATCTTTGACCTTGAGTTCCCAAAATAGAGCCCTGACGTCCATGGTCCCGCCCGGACTCGAAATATAAATATTACCTTTTATTTCGGGCGCATTTTAACGATCCCCTCACCCTGTTTCCCCTTTTCCTTCAAGTCAGGTACAATAAAAAGCCACCTACAATAAAGGGTTCCGTAGCTGGGAAGTTTATTCACATTCTGTGATTCATAATTAAGTCGTTATTGTACTGTAGTCGGAAGTATATCTCGGTAAAATAACAATGTTATTTCTGCAATTTTAACCGAAAATCTCCTGAACTCACAAATTATTGGCTTTATTGAAAAAGAAAAACAGAAACGTGATTATCTTTTGAATTCTGGAGTCTGACGATACCGTGCGCGTGGTTCTGGTTTACCAGTTGGCTACGGAATCCTGTTATGGAATATCATTTAGATTAGACGCACACGAGTGAAGACCGACTGGGTTTTTACATGGGTTGCCTTAAAGCGTCAGAGGTTTTGTTTAATTCGAGTATTAATGCTAAAAATATATTTAACTGCGGAAGTTTTATTTCTAATTGTAACTTTAGATATACCTACCTACGTAAATGAGTTTATAAATAAATTTTGGAAATTTGTAATGTTTTTGTTTATGAATGTTACTTGTATGGTGTACCTATATAATTAAGAATATTGTATTTTCTTCTTGTACCACAGAGTAGGTATATAATCACTTGACTTATACGTGAGGTTTTGTAATTGACTTTCTGGTGACAATCTTTTTTTTTTTTTAAAGAAAGTAATAACATAAGTATAGACGGACACACAATGATATTATAAGTAAAAAGGTTTTAATAGGATAGAAGTGCTCAGAAAGCGGCCTGTTAAAATGTGGCTAATTAGCCAACCTTGACCTCGGCATTACTTTGACGGCTTCAACGGACGCATGACCGAGTGCATTATAAGTAAAAGTGACACAAATCACAAAACCACCGAAAATGCCGTAAATTTTTCTAACAATACATCTTTAATATCATACACGTATAAAGTACCTACTTAATGTTTCCATTTTCACATATGTTAGGTATATTTCCTTTTAATCTACCTATTGGTCTCTCACCTACGGGGATATACCTACATGTTTACGTATGTATATGGGTGACAAGCAAAATTTAGCCACACTCTACAAGTCGCAATTATGAATCGATTGCTTTGAAACTTGGCCAAAAATCGAAAAGGTTAAAACTAAGGCTAAGTTTGTAAATGGGCGGAATGCGTCCATGGGGGGCGGCGGGGTGCAGTTTTTCTAAAATCAGTTTTTGGCCATAACTTTTTTCCTATGGATAATTTTTGAACCGTTTTTCATTTTTATAATTCTAAGTAAAAATAAGGACAACTTTAAATTAAAACTTTTTGATGCAACCCCTAAATTAGGGGGTATAAATTTCCAAAAAAAATGCGAAAATAAATCATATCTCCAAAACAGTACACATTTTGAGCGTCGCCAATTTTTTTTAGAAAGCAAATTATCTACTCTACAATTGTTTTCTGTGAAGTTTAGCGTCAAAACTTATAGTTTTCGAAATAAAAAATAATAACTAAAAATTTGAGGGCGTTTCCATGCTAAACTCTTATGAGAGGATTTAAAAAGGATAAACTTTCCATTATAGGACAACGATTTTGAAATCAACAATTTATGTACACACTTATTACAGAAAATAAGAAAGGAACAAAAAATAGTACAAAGGTGATGCTTATTTCTAATGAAATCTCTTCCAGCATACCTGCGAAAGTAGATACTAAAAAAAGAGATGTAAACATTGTGTTTAAAAGACGGTGAGAAAACAATACAACAAACAGAAACACAAAACACAGATACAAAACAGATTAATATCTTAAATATATACAAAACTGGAATACGTAGGTACATACTCTACTCATACATACTAAAATAAAAAATAAACGAATGATAAATACTTATGCAATTATGAATTTATGACGAAATGGATAGGTTCTTTCATTCTTCTCTTGAAAACTGCAATCGTTTCGCAGTCCCTAATGTCAGGGGAAGAGAATTCCACAACCGAACGGCGCGGCGCGGTGATGGAAGTGTCTCTCGCGAAAACTATTTAGTTTAGAAAAAAATGAAACTAGAAACCTCGCTATAATTTTTGAAGACCTATCCATGGATACGCCACACATATGGGTTTGATGAAAAAAAAAAGAGTTTCAGTAGTTAGTTCATTCCAAGTAGGTAACCCCCAAAATTTATTGTTTTTTTTTTCTATTTTTATGTGAAAATCTTAATGCGTTTTACAGAATACATCTACTCGCCAAGTTTCAACAGCATAGTTTTTATAGTTTCGGAAAAAAGTGGCTGTGACATACGGACGGACAGACATACAGATACGACGAATCCATAAGGGTTTAGTTTTTTGTAATTTGGCTACGGAACCCTAAAAAAGAGCCTCTTACTTTATAAGTACTTAGATCTTAATTATTATTTCCGCTAAAATGTTGTACAAAATGTGTCTCCTAGGAATACAAATCGTCGCTCGCATGACTAACTGTCCTATCTCCGTATTGTCATTTGTTCAGGAAAAGCGTTTTGCGGTTACGACATTTCTAACTATGATTAAAGTATAATTTATGGGCAATTCTGAATATTTAATTATATTTATTCGTAAAGAGTATTTATTGTACTTTAATTTTACGATATAGCTACTTATTTATCTTCAATATTAGTATTTATTTTTAATTATCTAAACAGATAGGACACTTTGTGAAAACTTTATTTATCAACCTGAACAGTTTTTTTCTACTTACGACTATACGGTTTGGATTAAGTTTGGAAATAAAACAAGCAAAACATTAAGCTTTTAAATTTATATTAAGAAAAGAGTTTAACATAAGAGGAACCTAACACGTTTTATTGTTTTTTAAGAATCACAATTTAAAAAGACAGAAATTTTAAAAACAAAAACAACATAAAAGTATTTTTTATTTTATTATAAGCCTACATTGTCCCACTGCAGGGCAAAGGCCTCCCTTCCCTCCTTCCACATTTCACGATCTTGTGCGATTGTAGGCCAATCCTTTGCGAAAGAATCTAGCTCATCCCGCCATCGCCTTCTGGGCCTGCCGCGTTGCCGCGGTGCCAAGCTGCTATTTGGGAACCACTGAGTGGTCATTTTTGCCCATTGCTCCTCCGGCATGCGGCAGATGTGACCAGCAAATTCTAGTTCATTGACATTAAGAAGGCAAGTTTCTGGAGAATTGCACTCACAAATTTTACAATTTTAAATAAATAAATAAATAAAATTCGTTTAATTCAGATAACAGTGATCCATATTTTGTTAGTATTACACACATCTTACATACTAGTGTTAGTAACATTGATATAAAAAGTAATATTATTAAAACAAAGGACGACCAGGCAGAAAGACTTCTCCTACCTAATCAACCTCCGCACAAAATGCCTGATATTTGGAGTATAGCTCTCCGCCACAGCTCTCAGGATATAGTTGCGACTACTCCGCACTCTGCACAACAGCGAAGCCGTTTTTTTGCGGATAATGGCATGAAAGCCATCGGTGTGGGCCTGAGCAAACATTTCTGAAGCGCTACAAAAACGGGGCAATCGCAACAACATCCTGAATGCATTATTATATTGAACGCGCAGGACATCCAGCGATCTCTTAGTGTAGTTGACCCATAGATTGCTCGTGTAAAAGCTCTGACAGAAGGCTTTAAAAAGAGTAACTTTTACTTGGTCAGAGCACCTAGCAAATCTACGGGCCAGCATGTTACCTCTGACCGCCAGTGCCCTACGCTCCCTCTCAATATCTTTGTCATCCTTAAGGTCGTCGGTAATAAAATGTCCAAGGTACTTGAAATTGGAGACCCTATTTAAATGGAGCCCATTTAGCTTTATAAAGTCTGGTACAGAGTCTGGACATCTACCAGCGGCCTTAAAGAGCATATATTCACTCTTGGTGACATTATAAATAAGTCCATGTGAGGCAGCGTAAGTCTCACAAACTTTGAGCAATTCCCTGATTGCCCCAGCAGTCGGGCCCAGCAGCACCATGTCGTCTGCGTAACTAATGTTATTGACGTTCACTCCATTTATTCGACATCCAACAGTCATGCTGCTGAGCTCGGTGATGAGGCCATCAACATACAGATTGAAGAGCCTAGGGGATGTTAAACCCCCTTGTCTCACACCGCATTCCAATCCATATGCTGGAGAGAGAGTGTTAGACCACTTCACCTGGTTCTTCTGGTTGGCATACCAGAACTGAAAGATTTTCAGTATATCAGCAGGGGTACCCCTGTTCCTCAACTTGTCCCAAAGCACATCATAGGAGACGAGATCGAAGGCCTTTGAGAGGTCAAGGAAACAGGCGTACACCGGCGTCTTACGATCGGTATAATATTGAACAGTATGCTTGAGACTCAAGATAGCTGTTTCAGTTGAAAGTCCAGGCTGGAACCCAAATTGTGCTTCATGAAAGTTTAAAACGGTTTCCAAACATGAGTCAAGCACACTGTCCAATACCTTAGCCATTATCGTAGCCAAGGAAATCGGTCGATAATTCCCCTTATTCGATATGTCCCCTACCCTGTTCTTAACGATTGGGACCACAAGCGTTTTCATGAAATTTTCCGGCAGGTACGAATGGCGTAGACACAACGTATAGAACAATGACAAGACCCTCGGTATGTGGACTCCTGCATATTTCAAGTGCTCAACGCTGAGTCCATCATGACCTGGAGACCTGCCTCTGCTCATTTCCTGTATGACTCTTTTGATTTGCTTGGCAGAGAAGTGAATAGATGTCTCTTTTGCCTTACAAAAATACTCGACATCTTCAGAAGGAACTGAGGGACCAAGGGGAGACTGCACCTGGAAATGTTTCATAAACAGGTTAGCAATATCCCCGTGATCACTGTGTCCCTCCACACTCACCGCAAGGCCAGGCCTAACGTCCAACTTACCTGTGGATTTCCAAAATTTGCCAAAGTTATTGGTAGCTCGTTGTTCTGCTATTATGTCCATTTTTATTTGTTCTTGGTTATTCTGGCACCATTTCAAACGACTTTTGAAAACTTTACGAGCCTCTGTCATTTTTTCATATACATAACCATAAGTTGGTCGTCCATGTTCTATCCAGGTTTGAAATTTAAGCCTGGCCTCGCTATGAGCATCACGTACATGTTTATTCCAGCCACACAGCGAACGATGTTTTCTGTGAGGCCCATAGTTACTTGCCTCTTTAGATTGCTCAGCTGCCTCACTAAGAACGTTCACAATCCGATCATAAAACTTATCCAAACTTATTCTATGTTCAGTCAAGCTGCATGACCCATGACTGCACTCCGTAAATTCTTGGGGGAAATCGATATCTCGCAATTTACTGTTACATAGAAACCGGTATTTTTCAATTTCAGAACAGGTTCTTTCACCCCATATAATCGCCCTACGGGGCACTGTCTGAGTCACCAGTTTTGACCTAACTATACTTAAATCACATACAACATAGATGGGTAAATGATCAGAGTTATACACATCCTCGTTAATACCTACATCCACAACAGTGTGCCAAGCTGATAAAGATACCACACAATGATCGAGCCATCTCCTACACCCATGCGCCTCACTAATAAATGTGTAGTGATTTTGCTCAGCACCTAGGATTTCAATATCGGCACAAACCCATGACTGGTCAGTACAAAAGTTCGTCAACTCATCATAAAATTTTTGTTTGGGGTGCGCGTTAAAATCTCCCAATATAAAAACATTTTCAACATCATAACTTGCCACAATCGCATTGATCTCACTTAATATATCCGTAAACATAGTCAAATTCTCCGGCGAGTCCGTGGGCATGTACACAGAAAAAACAAGAATGGAGCGCTCGCCTATGGCTGCCTTTATGGCCACAATCCGTTTACTACCACAGTCCAAAACAGAGACAGATTCAAACAAGCCTTTCATTTTATCCTAATGCCTTTAATTTTACCGCTCTATGTTACACAAGACACAACCAAAGATTTCTCAAGACAAGTACAACGATCTAATGGCTTTGACTGCGGGTGACAGACCAGTCATAAGGTTACCCGAATTCGTTTCGTTATATCGTTCACTGCATCATTAAGATAGTACCTATAATTCAAACTGCAAACCACCTGTTTTCTAAAAGTAATTACAATTTACTGTTAAGATTTGATAAAAAGACTAATTTTAAAATGGATACTCAATTACTTTCTTCATGTGATCTCAAAATATGACTGAATGAATAGGTTTATAAATTGTTATTAATTGTTATTTTATTCTGTTTGCTAATAATTTGATTATAAAGTGGAACTGGGCTGGTCGCATCTGCCGCATGTCGGACGAGCAATGGGCTAAAATTACCACTCAGTGGTTACCAAATAGCAGGAAACGACAACGCGGCAGGCCCAGAAGGAGATGGCGGGATGAGCTAGACTCTTTCGCAAAGGATTGGCCTACAATCGCAATCTACCATAAGTCCTAAATGAGTTACGCTTTTTAGTAAAACATTTTTTTGAGTTAATATGAGATACGTTGACTTACAAAATGTTTATATTTTAATATCCAAATAACATAGAGAAACGACGGTTAGTGGAAAATGTAAAGAGTCACGAATTCAAAAATGTAGTTGTCCTAACTCAAATCAGCTAAAAAATGAGATAGGACTTTTAGTCATACGAGCGACGAAATGAGTGACTCACATTATAGCAGTTTTTTCCAACACTATTAAAAATGATATGAGAAATATTAAAATCTTTCCGTTGCAAATTACAAAAAATAAGGAAAAGTTACGTCAATCGTTGATTTAATTATAACCTTGGTCTGCAATCATATATTAATTTATTGGCGTTCTTAGAAAACATCGTCGTTTCAATACTTTTATCAGACAGCATTGCAATCATAAGAAACAATAAACAAATGAGAGATGAAATTATAGTACGAATTGAGCAAATGGAGTATCATCATCGTTCATGTCTTTTCCCATTTATGTTGAAATTAACTAAATACCAACATAAATGGTGAAAAAACCCTGTTTATTCATTTTAGTATATAGATGGAAAGCAAATAAGAAGGAAGGGGAGGAAGAAGGAAGCGAAGGAGCGAGGGGCGGAAAAAGGATTCAAAAACTCTCTCACTGATAACTATTGCCGGGATCCGAGTGCCAGAATTTTGTAAAGTAAGCCAGTGCCAAATAATTTCGTCCCATATCCACCACCTGAAGATATCAACATACTTAATTATTATTCGTAAAAGATTGGCTCTCACCTATTTTGCTGAAACAAGTGCACGTTAAACCAACTGCTGATCTTCCCACATTCTCAGCACGGACTGCAGTATAATTGTTGAGCTCACACATACGTTTCCATAGGCTTCAAGTCTGTTATTACTCTAATACACCTCATAAGTCTCATGCACCTACGTTTCACATTAGACCTACAATTTAACGCTTCATGCACATGCGTGAACCTTCGCACATTATCCTAAGTAGGACTGTAGAGGTTCTATGATGATACATCATCCTGGTCGCTAATTAACACTGGCCACTTGATATATTTAAAAAATAAAATTAGAATTAGAAAATAAGAATTGGAATGATGTTTTGTCAGAGGGCCTGACATGTCATAACTTACGAAAGAAAATGAAGGAGTTGTTTTAAAGAAACAAAACATAGTTTTAATATCCAAATCGCTAATAAATGTTGCAAAGTCTGCTTTAAAAGTGTTTAGTTTGACCTTTTTCGATGCAAAGGAGACGGAAAACGAGTTGAGTTATCGACTCAAAAGTTAGTCATATTGTTCTACATTTTTACTATCTCAAAATATGAAAAATCAGCTCAATTCTCAATCTGGAAGCGGAGAAAAATAAGAAAGATAGTTATCATAACAATATTGATTTAATTTATCGATTGCAGAATTACAAAAAGGAAAAGCTTTGCACTATGTTATTGACAAAGTAAGTATTTAAATGCTTGTACACAATATCGTGCATTTAACTACAGTTACAATAATAAAGAAAAACTAACTGAAAAATCAAAATGTTTACCGATTTCGTATCGATCAATCATATTAAAATAACAGCATAGTTTAGTATTACCTATCTGTAAAGCGGGCTCTACATTCGCGCCGCGAACAACTGTCAAATTCGCACCCGTAATTTTGCCGCGAAAAACAGGTCCCTCCACTTTCGCAATCGTTTAGTTTAGTTCGCGCGCTCGTCGAGAATGGACGCCGAATTAGGTCAGGGGGGTAAAACTTCCATACATTGGCTTCAAACAAAATTTTCATAGATAGTGCTGCCATCTGTGCATTTAAGGACACCAACTTTTCAACTGTCATAACGAGAACGGCTGTTTTAGACTATTTGTCTTCACAAGTTCGAATCCTCAGTCAAGAATTACTTTTTGTATTTATTTGATTGAACAAAAACTAACAGCACCATTTAACAGCATAGGTACCTACACAGTTTTAAAGACGAAAACCAGAATTGCGCACCTATCTTGTATTATAAAGTGTATCATCTTTGAATTAGGTAGCGCTATCGGCTTTGGCTCACTACAATTACGTGTAGTTAAAGAATCATCATCATCAACCAAGCCTTTTCCCAACTATGTTGGGGTCGGCTTCCAGTCTAACCAGATGCAGCTGAATACGAGTATTTTACATGGAGCGACTGCCTATCTGACCTCCACAACCCAGTTAATACTAGGAAATACGATACCACTTGGTAAGACTGGTGTCAGACTTTTGGGGCTACTGACTACCTATAACGACTGTCAAAGATGGACAAATGACAGCCGGGACCAACGGCTTAACGTGCACGGGAGGTTTGTGCCTGTGCATGTTCGCTGTGGAGCCCGCATAATGCGGGTGATCTTCCTTGTCTTTCGTGTCTTGTTTACCTACTTTTCATACTGTTAATTTATACAGGGTGTAAACCACCTCATCACAAAGCCGTTAACCAAGCATTCTGTACGTCAAACTAAGTAACTTAACGCAAAAAAAATTGCTGGGAAACAACTTTTTTTTTGGAGGTTTATAAATCATGTTTTGTGGTAGAACTCAATATAACGCACTTTAAACATTGCGCTGATGGATGGATTGAATAGCACGGGGGTAGTGGAGGTGTTAAAAGTTTAAATCTTACAAAAAAAACTTGTATTTAAAAAAAACTTGTCAAAAAGTTGTAACTTTGAGCCCCCGTAACCAAAACATTACGGGGGCTCAAAGTTACTATCGTATCTCCGTAACTAAAAGGTTCCCAGGTATGGTGTGGAACAAAAAAAATATCGCAATGATGATGGTGAGAACAAGTGCCTTTCGGCTTCGTGAAGCGGTGTTTTACACCCTTTATAGTGAACCTATTACCTTGAGTGATGAGTTCACTTGTCACCCTTATGCCTCAGGCAATAGAGTTGAAAAGTGGTTGACCCTCAGTGAACTGGGTATTACATAATGAAGAGTTTTTTTTTTCACCTATCTATCTACGTTGTATGGCTTATTATAAGGATAGGGTATCCAAAAATTCAGTTTCCAAAGCGAAACTTTAGGATTATTTATAACTGAATGCTAAGGGCGCGGGTTGATACCCTAAAAAAGGAAAATAACCATCTAGACTGCCCAAACCAGTTCTTTAGCGGGCCGTAAAGATGGCTATTTCCTTGAGCAAACTGGCCGCCAAACTCACCTAAAGGTTTGTGAGGCATTTTCTGAGATAAAGAGCAGTTCATGGCCCAGTGGTATCACCTACGACTTACGATTGGGCGTGAGTTCAAACCCAGAGAGGAGGATCCGTTTTTGACACTGCCTCTCTTAGAGAGGCCCAGAGGGTATGTCCCAGCAGTGAGTACAGCGTTGCCAGAGTTATTTTCGTCTAGGCCGGGATTTTTAATTTTAATGTTAGAAAGCTAAAAAATCGTGATTCGTTGGATGAAAGCGTACGTAACTTCCCTAGTCGACTGCATTTGTTTAAATATTGGTACAATTCAGTTCGGAACAACTCCAAATTAAACACGATAGAAAATACGAGTACATAAATTCTCAAAAAAGCGTGATTCCTAAATACATGCCATGCTCTAGAAATTGTTATTAATCAAAAGCGGGTCCCGCTAAAAGCCACCCGTCGCGTCGGCCAGCTACATTATCATGTGGCTAGTCATACTACGAAACATTTGTAATCCTACGCATTACAATAATAATGTAACGTTTACTGAGTGCCCTTGTATCATATTTATCAAGATCAGGAAAACCGCGCTCAATCACTTGATTTGCATATTTCTAGGTAAACCGAGGTTCTATCTAGATAAGGAAGTTTTATTTTATGACACCATTGGAAACATTAAATTCTTCCTTTATAAGCTTTTTGTTAATTTCTGGTTCACGAATAATTTGATGCAACAAATTCGGAATGTTTCCTTTCCGCATCGCCCAGACTTGAAAAAGAAAATATTAATTTATTTAAGGTAATTTTTGTAAGGATAAATCCTTTTTTATCTTATTATGTAGGTATCTCAGTTATCCTGCTATATCCGGTTAGACTGGTAGCCGACCCCAACATTTTGGAAAAAGGCTTGGTAGATGCAAATCATAATAAACCGGCCGAGTGTTCTATCTCGCACACAGAGTTCCGTAGCACCAAACAACATAATAGCAGTAGTTAACAGCAGTTAGTTTTTAGACATTGTTTTATATTTAATAACATCCTTTACTTAAGGGCAATCATATGGATTAAATCTCTCTAACAAACATTATAAATTAAATGAAGGCAAAACGATATTCACAATAAATCTAAACGGTTTCAGTACATTTAATCTGCGTTTAAGACCTGTCATCATTGCTGTAAAATATTGACACGGACATCTATTGAACGCGGTTTAGATGTACAGATCTGTTTTTTTTTTTTGTTTTTAGGCGATGGCGATGCGCGATGGAGTCTAGACTCCATCGCGCATCGCGCATCGCCTAGATCGCGTTCATTTTCGTGGGTGAAATTGCCTCTAAGTACATAACAATCATCTGTAACTAACTAACCTTAAGTTATTTAGATTATTAAGCTAAGTATATCCAATGATTTGACATAACAAGTCCTAATTTTCCCTCGTTATGTTATTTTCTACAGTCCTACAAATAAAAGAGTGGCTTCCTGATATCACTCAGTAATACATTATTTACCGTCCAGTGAACGAAGGTGTCTTCTTTGGGTATTGTTGGTAAGTAAAATTTATTATAGTTGACATTCGAACACATGTGACATCTACCTATCTGTACTGGGCCCGCGTGGTCAAAAATAGCTATACGCAAAATACGCGCTACCGTAATCTTAATATATATAAATCTCGTGTCACAATGTTTGTCCTCAATGGACTCCTAAACCACTAAACCGATTATAATAAAATTCGCACACCATGTACAGTTCGATCCAACTTGAGAGATAGGATAGTTTAAATCTCAAATTATGAGACGCAGACGAAGTTGCGCGAGTCAGCTATCTTAATATATATAAATCTCGTGTCACAATGTTTGTCCTCAATGGACTCCTAAACCACTAAACCGATTATAATAAAATTCGCACACCATGTACAGTTCGATCCAACTTGAGAGATAGGATAGTTTAAATCTCAAATTATGAGACGCAGACGAAGTTGCGCGAGTCAGCTAGTATATTATATATATGTCACCGTGAAATTGTCAAACACGTTATATTACAATATTACGTGTTTCTCTCTAGCGATATTGTAAAATCTCATGTTCAGTTGACAATATTTCGAGAATTTACAATATTGCTAGAGAGATTACAATATAACGTGTTTAACAACTTGACGGTGACATATACATATATTATTATTATCTTCCATGTACTAAATAAATAAAATAAATAATATACCTAGTTCACAATTTGACATTATTACAATTTCACCATCTTTCTCTTGCCCTAATCCCAGTTCATTTGGGAGTCGGCACAACATATCTTCTTCTTGTATACTTCTCTATTATAACCTAATCAGACACCTGGGCTCCTTTACGTGCAGAATACACCATTTTTAGAATATCTGTAGGTAGTATAGGACACTGGCAATGTATATTTTTTTGGATTATTAATTAAAAAAAACGAAATCTTTTTAGTCACAGTTTCTTGTCCGTCCAAATCACAAGTTTTCTGAGGATTTTGCGTAGTTGAGATTTGGGTGGAGAAGGTAGATTAAAATTTGGGCACAATTATAGGTCTCGGTGACTAACTCAATACTTAAACGCCAATCAAAGACCGATTTGGTTTTAACTACCATATCGTGACCGGTATCGATTAATAGAGCAGCTGCGTTTATAGATTCTAAAAATAGAAATGGTATTTCTTACAATGTTTGGTCTAGTGGCCTTGAAGATATAACTATGGCCAAAAAATGCTCCTAATCATTTAATGCAAACCTGTTTTACGTAAAAAAAATAAGTTTCAAGGTTAGGATCCATAATTTTGTTATTGTGCGAGCCCGACTCGCTCATGGCTGTCACCATCGTCATTTCAGCTTAAAGACGTCCATTGCTGGGACATAGGCTTCCCACAAGTGTCACATTGACGGGTCGCATGCTTCTCGCATCCAGCGGACTAACAACCTTCACCAGGTCATCAGTGCACCTAGTGGGAGGCCTACGCTACGTCTTCCGGTTCACGTTCGCCATTCCAGAATTTTTCGGCCTCATCGGCCATTCGTTCTGCCCTACCCACTGCCATTTAAGTTTGGCAATTTTTCGGGCTAAGTACATCGGTAATTTTGCAGATGATCTGATTTCTGATTTGATCAAGAAAGGAAACTCTGAGGATAGCCCTCTCTATTGCCTTTTGGGTCACTCATGGCTGTATTATGCATTAATGTAACTCACAGTGTTAGGAAACAAAAATATTGAATAATTTTGCTCGGGAGTAGTAGCTCTCCATGTCTTTTGCACACCCGGCTTGTCACTGAACAGAAACAGTTCTCAGCAGGTGGTTCGTGCAAGAGCAAGAAAACATCGCCCTGAACAAAACGTGTCGAATAAATTCGGACTACCAAAAAGGCACTCCTCTCGATTAGCAGTACATCTACAGCACAGGTTGGCTGGTATACTAAGGGTAACACCCGCGATAACCATTACTAAGAATTATGTTCCTGACATTATATCCTCACATCTAACACCGGGTACAATAAAGTCGGAAGAGTTATTTACAGCACAAGAGTATAAGAGACCAACCTTCAAAATTAAAATAAAAATTGTGGAAAGAAAGCCACGCACACCCAGCCTCACCAACCCCTTTTTTCGACCCCTGGACACTCGAATATAACTTTTTTGGACGGTGAAAATTCCTAACGCACCTTCCGGGGACACGATCTGGTTCTGTGGGGCTTGCAACCTCTAAAAAACCCCGCTGTGAGCTAACTGTTGCCTTTGTAAGCCGCGAGAACTGTAGTAACCTAATACGGCAAGCATTAACAGCCATTTTCAATAACTACTAACAAGTAACTAAATCAAAATCAAAGCATTTATATCAAGTAGTCCACACAGGCACTTCTGAATTGTCGAAACAAAGATGAAAATTAAATATAGCTACAGTCCCAGTCACAAGACATAAAAACTGTGAAAGTACTGTAGTTGCCCATTCCCTAGCGTAGATCTCTATGGAGAAGAACGGGCAAAAAACTCAATGGACACTCTTTTGTTACAAAATCTTGCTTACATCATTCATGTTGAGATGGTATATTATGTGAGAACAATGTCGCAAGATGTGCACGTTAAAAGTGTCCATAGACAAAACAAAATAATTAATTAAAATAAGCCATGGCAACTAAGCGATGACCAGTCACAACTGACAGCGCCCGTTCACGAACATGACGCATGGATCCCGTTCAGCTCAACCATTTTGAGGGGAACTAAATGGTCTGACACACACGGCACCATCAGCGAGACATTTGAGTGAGCATGACATACTCTCAACCGCCAGGGCACATTCAAGTCAAGAACTGCCGTAGGTTTCCAGTGAATGATAGCTTACTAGTACGTAGTACTAACACAATATTGGCTATGCGATAATATGTATAATACTACAATTGAATCTATACAATGCAAAGATAAGTAAGTTAAGTACAGACCTTTATTTGATTGATTTAGTTTTTTTGTCACCGACTTCTGAAGCTAAAGTTATTTTTCACTTTTTTGTGTGAAGTCTGTTATATTTCATGCAAAACAGTTTTTATTTTTCACTTTTTAGTGGTTCACATGTGCATACCCTGGTGTAAACAATAGACAGACATGAGATTTCAGCGATCCCAGTACATTTGCTATCATTTATTGAGGAGTTCCGTTGCCCATCTTCCGAAGTTCTTCATCAGATCTTTACCAAATTGAAATGGGATCACTCCGAGAAAGTACTCTTCCTAAAACTACCCAAATTGCTTCTGGTGTGTGTGCTTATAAAATTTAAGGAGTTCCTTCTATTTCTCCAGGATCCCATAAATGGACTATAATGGACTTCTGCGGACTCCCTCAGAGCATACAGGCGTGATGTTACGTCATGATGTTGTATAAACAATAAACAACCAAGCGATTGCAGCAATTACTGCAGCTTTGCTGTGTATCTTTATTTATTTATTTTTTTATATATTTATTTATTGGATCTCCAACAGAAACAACACAATTACATTATTGCATAGAGATAATAGGGGAAATACAAGTGTGCGCTTCCAATTATAGGAGACCACATCATTCACTTATAATCTAGGTAGGTACAGTAAATTTGATAAGGTAAACTATCTACTCGTAAACAAATCAAAATACATTACACAAAGATATACAAAAGAAACAAGGCGAATTACATAAAAGAAGAGTTCAATTTATATCTCCGAAGATCAACCAACCAATCTTACCCAATTTGAAATCAAACAACATGGGAAGCACGGGCTTTCAAATAAAAAAAAAATCATCAAAATCGGTTCACGCAGTCGAAAGTTCTGAGGTAACAAACATTGACGAAATCTGGGTGTATTGTACACGTATAGATTCCTCAAACAAATATTTTCAATAAATAAATGTTTATTATTTCACTTTATTGCACCAATCACTTGCACCCATTTTTTAACCGACTTAAAAACGAAGGAGGTTATTACAATCGCAATAGTTTTCAGATCACTAAACGATAGTCATTTGTTTTAGACGTTCATTTGTTTTACACGATCATCCTATCCCCGTGGTCCAACCAGTTGGACATAATTCCACCGATGTACCACGGGTCATTATCATAAATATCAGAAAAAAGAGTTGAAGCATGTGTAAATTTACTTCTCCGTAGTACAACCAGTTGGACATCGCAGTTGTACCACGGGTCGGGCACGGATATTACGTCATGATGTAGTATTCCAATGAACCTACAAGCAATTGCAGCAATCACTGCAGATTAGCCGTCTATTTTTGAAGAATTCCATTGTATATCTCCGAAGATCAGCAACAGATCTTCAGCAAATTAAAATGCGACCACATGGGAAGCACCAGCTTTCAAATAAAAAAAGAATCATCAAAATCGGTTCACCCAGTCGAAAGTTCTGAGGTAACAAACACAAAAAAAAATACAGACGAATTGAGAACCTCCTCTTTTTGGAAGTCGGTTGACAATTAGGGAAGTGTCATCAGCAAATCACACCATATTTTGTGGTTGGTTTTTCAATTAATAGGGTAGATCATTTAATTTTATATAAATATTATACTACAAAAAGGAAAGGACCCAATATTGAGCCTTGCGGAACCACCATTTTTACTTTCAAACGCGAAAGGTTCAATATTTAGCTTACGGACCGTTACACGACACGTCACAGAAAAACTTTCAATCAAGGGACAGGTAGGTCGGACAGGGGCTGCCTTCAGGCGGCTCCTGCCCAACCTTGGGGGGCCGAACGCCTCCTGCCGCAGGCTCTACGCGGGAGTCGTGCGGTCCATGGCCCTCTACGGGGCCCCAGTGTGGGCGCGTTCGTTGAAGCGGCGTGCCGCTCACCATTTGAACGCGCCCCAAAAAGTGGTGGCCGTTAAGATGGTCCGTGGGTACCGCACGATCTCTCGCGAGGCGGCGGGCCTGCTTGCCGGATTGCCGCCGTGGGATCTGGAGGCGATAGTCCTCGCGCGCCTGCATGAGTGGCGCGCGGAGGTACTACGCCGGGGGGAAACTCCGCTGCCGCGGCAAATTGCCGCTCAGCGGACTGACCTCCGGCGCGATCTCATGGCGACATGGAGAGAGCGACTGTCGCAACCCCGTGCAGGGCACGCCACGATAGTGGCGGTAAGTCCCCTCTTTGAGGAGTGGCTGTAGAGGCGCCACGGCGTCCTCACCTTCCGCCTGACGCAGGTCCTCACCGGACACGGATGTTTCGGGAGGTACCTGCACCGAATCGGGCGGGAGGAATCGCCCGGGTGTCTCCACTGCGAGGATCGACCGGAGGACACGGTGGAGCACACGGTGGAAGTCTGCCCTGCGTGGGCGGAGCTCCGCCGTGTCCTCGTGGCGGCGATCGGCGGCGGCGACCTCTCGCGTCCGGCCCTGGTTCAATCCATGGTCCGGAGCGAGACGGAATGGGAAGCCGTCGCCTCCTTCTGCGAAGCAGTGATGCTAGCGAAGGAGGTGGCGGAACGAGAGAGGGAGAGATCCTCTCTTCCCGGCCGCCGCGGGAGACGCAACGGGCGTCGGGGGCCACGTGGTGGCTACCGGCCACCGTAGATGCGGGCCTGTGGACGGCTGGCTATGGGCAATAGCTGGCCGTCCGGCCGTCTAACGACGACGACAGGCCGTGTCGACGGCGCGTTCGTGTTCCACGCGCGCCTCAAAGAGATGTCAGCAAAAGGAGAGGGGCCCAAGGCAAGGGCCGAAGCCTGCCGGGGTTGCGGGCCTGTTCGAAAGAGATACCGCGGCCCCGGAACGTAAAAGGCGAGGAAGGAACATGGATGGGTTTTAGTCAGTAAGAGTCTGACACTCCCTCCCGCTCCGCCCAGAGTGGGAGAAGTCATTTGATGATTTCCCATCCTAAAAAAAAAAAAAAAAAAAAAAAAAAAAGGGACAGGTAGGTGAAGCGCAACTAATTTTGTTTATAGAAACACCTATAGCTCTACGAGCGGAGACTGGATTATTAACTAACAGTCGTACGTACAGACGTACGTAAGTTATAGAAAACGGCCGTTAATTGAATGCCGACCAAGTAAGGTCCATGTACACTAAAAAGATGACGGTCTGATTATCTAAAACAGCTGGTTAAACACATTTTTGTAGAGGTACATGTCACTTAATCACGGCTCACACAATTTAGGAAAATGTGGGATTTTAGACAGAAGAGGTGAAAGAAAACGTCAAATTACTTTTTTGTTATATCATGAGTGTATTCCCGCTGACACCACTGGTTCGTCCCACTGCACTGGTGGGGTCAATGGGAAAAATCAAAACTGTCGTTTTGTTGGCCACACCTACCCTACTGTTGAGGTCTTGTCAGTTATGCATACTAAAGTCTCGCTATTTGATTAAACACCTTTTTAGAATTGCTGTAGTATTAAAAAGCTTAAAATGATTCTGAGGACAAAGAGCGCGCCTGGTGGAAATATGATAGTAAATATTATACTTTGGAACTTCAAAGCAAAAATATATGGAACTACGCTACGGGCAAAGCTACATTGCAAAGACTTTGAAGTAGGCACTTAACAAAATTAAATTCTATAAACATGCCCCATTTCCTCTGAATTTAGTATAAGAAAATTTATCATTCAATGCCATTGATATGTTATTTTAAATAAGTATATCAATGTTCAATGCCTAATTTAAGCAAAACTTGTCAATTGTTTAACTTAAGTAGTCCGAAAGGGTTTTGTAATCGGAATGAATGCACAGTATTAATTTGTTGTATTTCATATCGTAGTACCTACTTCTCGAGAAAACGATGAAAAGCAAACTTCTTTGGGAGCTTGTAACTGAAAACCTTTTACTCAAATTCTAGAAATATCACTAAGTTTTATACATAGAAAATGGTAATGATGAAATAAAACTAGACACAGAAACCAAATCATTTAATCTTTTCAGGAATAATGATGTATTCAACTTTAGCCATGATGCTGCTAATATACTTGACAATTCAGAGCAACGCCACTGAGCCATCAACGTACACGACCAAGTACGATGGCATTGATCTGGACGAGATCCTGAACAATGAGCGCCTGCTGACGGGTTATGTCAAGTGTCTGATGGACCTTGGACCCTGCACGGCGGATGGAAAGGAATTGAAAAGTAAGTTCATGGTGTGACAAAAATCCTGAGCAATATGTTGTCTATTCGAATAAGAGTTATCACATCATAGTATGAGATCAGCTGTTTCGTGGTCGAAAGCGCATCCACTAGGTTTGTACTACCACGCGAATCAATAGTCGCTGTCGAAGTTTTCGCCAATCAACACTGTACTTGTGTAGTTGCTATTCCATTATCCTTGACCGATGTAAAACGGGTTTAATAACACTATTAGGTACTTTAATATCACTCTAGTGTGGGAAAGTTCAGTTCAGTTCCAGCCCTGTCTCACACTGTCATAAGCCTATCAACGTCATTAGGTGGCCACCAAGTGACGTTCATATAAAAGTGTAGAGCAATATATTATGTTACCCATCCAAAAAAAAGTCATTTGCACGAGACCAATAGACTGTCTGTGGTCTACTGAGCGTGAGCGACCTCGATTCGATTCTTGAATCGGCCAAAGTGTTATTGGGTTCATTCATCAGTAATTTGAATGAATTACTCATAAAAGTTACATAAACAAAGAAAGTTAATATTTTGATAAAAACTTGTAGATATCTGTAGTAGATATTTAGTGTAATTTTTAATGTAATTTTCTATTTCATCATACAGAGAACATTCCCGATGCGATAGAGAATGACTGCAAGAAGTGCACCGACAAACAACGTGATGGCTCTGATCGAGTGATGCACTACCTCATAGATCACAGACCTGATGACTGGATCAAACTAGAGGAGAAGTAAGACATTTGTTTATAGATACATCAACCATCATCCTATCCATCTCCATCGTGGACGAAGTGTTAGCAGACCAACAGCTAGGTGAGGGGATGAGATTGAGAAGATCGCGGGTAACCTTGACCTGGTTGAGAATAGCACTAGCTAGGGAAGCAAGGGCGGTACCTCGGAACAAGCCTATGAGGCTTGGCTTGCACTAAAACTTTCTACAATAATTTAAAGGTTTTTGGACAGTCAGATTGCCTTAGCTTGCCGTAATGTTGACTTTAGACACGCCACTGTAGGAAAGAATGACATCGAATCAAGTGATGCATGTATAATGTCTGTATGTTCTGACTATCTACACAATAGTTTATTAAGCAGATAGTATGGCTTATAATGATGGTACAGCCAATCAAAACTCGTTTCATTTTCAGATACAATTCCGATGGTAGCTACAAAATGAAATACCTATCAAGTAAGCCAGAAGAGAGTAAAGAAAGTAACGTCACCAAGTCGGATGAAGATACTAAGAATGCCGCAAAAGAATAAACACCCAGTGACCTACCAACATACTAAATACCAGTTACAACGGATCTGATTAATCCATAAGGTTTTTGAGGAAGCTGTTAATATTAAAGTCTTGGTGCCAATTGTCTTTTTGTTGTTTTTCGCATATTAAAACATCCTCAAGCTTTTTCGGAAATACGAGTAAGTTGGTGTTATACTTACTTTATATTAAAAGGACTACAGTGCTAAAGTTGAACTGAATTTTATAACAGTAAGGACACCCATGGATTTTTTTTATGAATATTACAAAAAACTACGATAGTTTTCGGACTTGAAAACAATTACCATAGATTTATTTAGGGAACAGGGTGGGTCACTAGGTCATCGTCTGCAATGGACTCACCGGGACATGGAGGTATGCAAATAGCTGGGATAGTACATATACATGTTACTGTTACTGTTAGCCTATGTCATCCCACAGCTGGGCAAAGGCCTTTCCTAATGACTTCCGTGTTCTTCGATCCAGGGCCAATGTGGACCACGGCTCGTTGGTTTTTTTCAGCTAGTCCCGCCATCTCCTGCAAGGCCTACCACGTCGCCTTCTGGCTGTGTCAGGGACATCGTGGTTATTTTGGTCCACAGCTCGTCGGGAACACGGCAGATATGGCCAAACCGGTCCTACTTTAGCTTTGCAGGATTTTGGACAAAGTCAGTAATTTGTGTTTTGGAGCGCAGTGTTGTGTTGCGTAGGTACATGGTAGATGAGTTTGACGCCTGGGATACTGCGCTCAATCGCACGTTGGCAAACCTTGAGCTTGGACTTGAATGTTTGTCAGAGACCAAGTCTGAGATCCACTATGTCAAAATGGGAAGACAACACTACATGATCACAATAAAAGTCAGTTTTCTTTGAAATGTTTATTTACATTGCTATAGTTGCTGCTAGTTAAAATCGCAATCGCAGTCGTTGACCCGCGTACATTAATCAAAGTTCTTAACTTTGAAATCCAAACGTAAGACTGTTAAAATCTTGAATCGTCATGTATCGCGATCTTTAACATTTTTTTTGTAATGAAAAACGATACACTGTTCATTTGTTTTGGTTCGTACGAAGAGATAATTATTAAGTCGTGTACGCACGTACGAACACGAACATAGCGAACACAAACATCAAATCTGAACATTTGGTTCATACGTATGGACGGCATATTCGAACACAAATCCTGAGTCATGGCAGCGCTGTTGGAAGTTATCGATCAACATTTATTAAAGCTTTTCGAACACCGTCCATAAAGAACATACTAAAGGATCGCCGCAAACTTGTTTGACCAACAGAGTATTCGATGTTCGTTAGTGGTACGCACGTGCGAACCAAGTTGTTGCGTATTATGCAACGTAACAAATTTGTTCGTACGTGCGTACACGGCTTTAGGGAAAGGTCAATGACCGTTATTACGATCTTAACTAGCAGCAACTATAATACTACAACTATTAAACAATATCATTCAACTACGGTATCTTTTCAGCAACGTATCTTTTAACTCTAACTCGCACGCCAGGCATCATGAAACTATTCTGAGATGATCTTATTACTTCTTCTGGCTTACCTATGTCTTTCAACTTAAGCTCTTCTTCTTTTTTAGGCATTTCTTTTGCCTTTAATTGAAGTGCAGATCTATAACAATATCAGAGTGGATCATTTTTCTTATTTAAATATAAAAAAAAAAAACAAATCTAACTACACAAGATAGGTACTGTGGCATAAAATTATCGCGGTGATAAAGTTGCAGTAATTTGATTTAGGTTATAATTAGAAAAGTTGTTGATAAAAGAAATGACCCACAGTCAAATACTATACACGGTGGCGCCGACAATATGAGAAAAAATAAAAACACTGGTAATATCCATGAACCTCCTATAGTTTAAAAGTATTCCTATGAACTACATAGGAACATTTTAAAACTATCAAGTAAACTGAATATCTAACAAACTAAATAGCATGAAACTGTTATCGAAATACAACACCATTTATTAATACTAATCTTAGGTATAATTTGCATTAATTCGTGTTTGGAAATATTAAAGGGAACGAATTTGATAAAGGTTTTTGAAGTAACGAGTTGACAACTTTTGTTAAGTGTTTATACCAATGCGGGTATCGTAAGCATAAAAGCAACATCATGTAGAAAAAGTGAAATATGAAAAATGTCTTATGACTAAACTTCACACTGTGCAGACTGGGAACGTCAACGACGATGTATAAGTAGTATAATTTATTGACATTAATGTTGATACTAACCTGTATTTATACACATAACAAACAATTCCAAAAACAATTTTTTTGTTGACCATTTCATTTACTATGGCTTGCACATCAATTAGGTAACCAGTTCATAAGACTAAGAAAATGAGCTATTGGTTGTCTATCCTAGTATCCTCTGAACCTTGTTCATGCCGTCGTACCTGGTGAGGAACAGCTTCCATGCGACTGGATCATGAGCCATCATTGATGCGATCACTTTACCCACATCATCCTTCTGTTTCGATGAACATTTAACGCAGTCCTCTTTAATTGCTTGAATCAAAACACCTGTGAAGCAAGTATGAAGAATTTTTTACAATCTACCCCCGTAAATAAGTCTTGCATCTTCAGTAGGGTTAGTTACTTGTGTTACAGAACAGTTGGTACATACATAAGTATCTACTGCAAACGTCTTAGAAGTATATGCGGCTCCATTAAAAATTAAATCATGTGCATTTTACTCACTTTTCATAACTCCCATCTTCTTGGAACAATACCGATCGACAGACATCAGACACTTCACATCTTCCGCTGGCAATGGCTTTATGGCTTCATTTAAGTTAACTTTGTTCTTCAACACATTACTTTTCTCTGCTTCAGAAACCACTTCATTGACCATAGTTAAATCTTCGTCACCGTAGACAATCTTATATCCCCTGCTTTTTACTCCATCACTCAATTCTCTTTGTATAGGTATATCAGACATTCCCACAACAATTGCCACTATAGCAGAAAAAGTAATGCCTTGCGTCCACATTGTGATTGATCGAACACTTTGATTGCTCTGAGCTCAAAGAGTTGCTCAGCTTGATGACAGAATAGAGACAATGGAGGCGGGGCCGATGTTTTGTAACTCTGCGTGTTTTCTGCCTAAGTAATTATTGGATAGATTTATGTATGCTTTCAACAATATAATTAGGGTTGTCATGAATACGCACTTTATTTACACATTGTTTTCTTTTGTTTCGAACAGCGGTGGCCCAGTGGTGGCAGCCCCGACTTACGAACAGGAAATCGTGGGTTCGAACCCAGACAAGCGCATTACTTTGTGTAATTAATTTTAAATTTCATCACCACTGCTCTTAAAAACGGCGAAGTAAAATCGTAAGGAAACCGGCATGTCCTAGAACCAAAACATTCGAAGACATGTGACATCTACCAACCCGCACTAAGCCCGCGTGGTAGATTATAGCCCATCCTTCTCATAGAGAGGAGACCTGTGCCCAGCAGTGGGAACATTAATAGGCTGATGATGATAATGATTATGATGATGTTTCGAACGATGAGCTGTTCCCGGTCTACGACTCCAAACTTGGGAACTCTAATTTTGTTGATGTTCGCCATTAAGTTTTGACGAGAGGAGACAGTGTTGGCACAAGCCATAATAAGTATTAATAAGTATATACCATGCATGATGAGCTAGCACTAAACAATACTGATAACAGGGTTAGGCTGCCCACGCAGTACACGAACTTAATAAATGTTCGTGAAAATTTAGAGAACACAGTGGAGGTATGATATGTCCCGCTGAGCGAGACGGAATGGGAAACCGTCACCTCCTTCTGCGAAGCAGCATGCAGTCATGCTAGCGAAGGAGATAGCGGAACGTGGAAGGAACCTCACGTCCCGCGGCCGCGGGAGACGCACTGGGCGCCGGGGGCCACCGTACGCACGGGCCTGTGGACGGCGAGCCATGGGCTATCCCGCCGGCGGCGGCGCGGCGGCGGCGCGTTCGTGTTCCACGCGCGCCTCGATGTCTGCAAAATGGAAAAGGGGTCTGTTCGAAAGACGTAGGTACCGTGGCTCCGGAACACAAAGGGCTAAGAAGGAACAGCTAAAAGTCTGACACTCCCTTCCGCTCCGCCCAGAGCGGCAGAGGTCATTTGATGATTTCCCATCCGAAAAAAAGGCCTTTTTATGTCTAATGTACAACATTATTTCTTCTATACTCTATACTGCAACGCTTAGTTACAAGCATGGCATCGTAACTGCATTGCCTCGGTTCTGGATCAGATACTGAACAGCAATCTACGGCTATCGGCACCGGTGATGTATTACCCCATTAGTAGCAAATCTTCACCCCGCTAGCAACGAGCCGATCCTTTGCTTACACTGGCTTACTTCATCCAGCTGTAGGTAACCGAGTGGTGGAAAAGTCCTATGGCGAGACAGGTGGATCGGCTCTGAGCTCTGAGCCGATCCAGGTGTGTATAACGTGGTTTCTTTGGATGGGCTAATTCCATGCAGAGCTCATAAGTTCGCGTTGACCTTTTATCTAACAGTTTATGTTCGTAGTAACAGAGATTGGACCATTTTCAGTATTGTTTTTGTTTTTACTATCTTTTTTATTTTTTGTTTGTTTGTATATCTTTTCCAAAATATTGTATCTTTATTTTATTTTTTTTTAACTATTAGCTTCTATGCCATTAATATAGCCCTGCTACATTACAGTTAACGTTTGCTAACAGTTTGTTTTTGTTATATAGCATTGTAATCTGTGGAAAATGTTGTGGGTAGTATATTTGGTAAGTTTAATTTTAAGACAACACTGTTTATACTTAATATACTACTGTTTGTTTTCCCAAATTGAATAAATAAATAAATAAATAAATAAGTGTAGTGTAAAATTAAAACAAAATCGGAATGTTCATAATCAAAACGTCGCACCCCTACGTCGACTTGGTTTGTGTCGTATTCGGGGCGCGCGTCAACAAGTACTGTCAACAAACAACCTTCATCTGAGTTGCATACCAAGTGTGTATGTAAATAAATTGTGGATGGCATTGTTTCAAAGTCACACAGTGAAATATTTCACGTATTATCTAACAGGTACCTACTGGTTCAGTAAATGACCGCCACGTGTACCTACTTAGCAGATTTGGTTCGAGGGTCGTCTCGCGGCGGTGGTGCATCGTTCTGATTCACTCTGATAAAGTGGTCGATAAAGCTTTGTAAAAACAATTAGCCAGTTGTTGTAGTTAGATAATGGTGTTGATTCTGTTGTGCACAAACTAAACTTAATTTAGGCTATTGCTATCTTTCACTAAAAGACAGTGCGAGAAAAAGACGGCTATAGCTACGACCTAAGTTAGAGATGTCAAACTAGTTTATGCCTTGCGCTTTACCGTGTTTTTAGTCGACATGTTTTCACGTGCACCCTTCATTTGTATGGAAATATTAGTTTCAATTAAAATTGACAGCTCTTAATTACGTTCGTCTCTTTCTCGTTTCATTACAGAGAAAAAGATAGCAATAGCCTTAATAAAGTTTATTTTGTGCACAACAGAATCGACACCAATACCGAAATCACTAAATACAGGCTGTGTAAACCACCTCATCGCGAAGCCGTCAACCAAGCATTCTATACATCAAACTAAGTAACTTTGTGCAAAAATTATTGCTGGGAAACGACTTTTGGGGTGAATAATCATGTTTTGTGGTAGAACTCAATGTAGCGCACTTAAAACATTGTGCTGATGGATTTATTGAATAGTAGGAGGTCCGTGGAGGTGCTAAAAGTAAAAATCTTGCAATCAAACCTTGTATTACAAAAAAAAACTTCTCAAAAAAGTTGTAACTTTGACCCCCTATATCTCCGTAACTAGAAGGTTCCCAGGTATTGTGTAAAACAAAAAAAAATATCGCAATGACAGGGAGAACAAGTACCTTTCGGATTCCTGAAGAGGTGTTTTACACCCTTTATAGGGTCCAAGGTAGTCGGGAGTATTAAATAAAATGAATCCCAGAGCGGCCTTAAAATTCCCCCTTGAAGCAGCCCAAAACCTCTGAGCGGTACAAAGCTTCTTCATCTTATTGCATAAGTATTTCAAACCAGTATAAGATATTCATTAAATTCAACTATTGGGAAGGATATTATAACAATTGCAATGTTCTTGCTAATTTCACTAACTTGACGAGTAAATAAGGGACGGTGAACGCAATCAAACGCTTTAGTGAGATCATTCGAAAGAATGCGATAATTTTACAATTATTTCGATGAAATTAAACTCTTTAGAAGGTTAAGTATGACATGTTCAATACATTTAAGTGATATACAGTTAGACCTGAAAATAATCTTCGTGTTTCTAAATAAGCACGAACGTCACGCCACAGAGATGGAGTTTGTAGCACTGTCTGTTGGCCAAAATGTGAAGCTTCGTTTAGAACATGGGTTTAAAAGGCATTGCAATTAGAAATAAAAGAACGAATACAGATTTTCAATTTATTATCACTTTTTCAATAACCCTTCCATAATTTTAGATGCTACAGACATATCAATTTTATTGTTGTTCTTAGACAATATTCCTAAAAGTGCTTTAAATACTTTGGTTTTACCATTTTTATACTGATTCACCAACTTAGGATTATTCTCTAAGACGTCCATACATAATTTTGTTAGTTCTGCTTCATTGCTTGTCAATTTCCAACCTTTCTCTTCTATAACTCTTGATGGTGACACATCATTATCAGATAACACGATCAGTTCATCAACAACGTTTCTACAAATTTCTAAATTAATGTCTTTCTTCAAAAGCATGTCAGTCAGTTCTTTAAGTTGGTTAACAGTAATGGGACAGTCATCAGCGTCTAATTTTCTCTTATTAAGTACAGTTAGTAAATCATTTATTAGAAAATTGGCAACTTTGGTCGGATTTCTGGCTTTGTCTGAAGTTAAATGTTCAAAATATTCCATTAGGGTTGGCTCATTAACCAATTGTATGGCTGTTTCTGGGCGTAACTGGAACTGTTCAATGAGTCTCTTCCTGGATTGTTCTGGAAGCTCTGGTATTCTGTCTTGTATGAGAGGTACGCTTAGAACGTCTTTGTGATCTGTGTTGGTCGTTAAGTTCACGCGCAGCGGAGGCAGATTCGGTTCGGGCATGTACCTTAACAAAGAAAATGTTTTCATCAGAACCATACTTGAATAACAATAAAAATATTGATAATCACAATATCTTTTAATCAAAAATGTGAACACAGCACAAGAATCACCGCGTCCGCGGGCAACAATAATAAAAATCTCCTGACACAGCCCACCTTGGAAGCCATCAGTATCTACACGTCTTTTGTATCATAAATCGAGTAAATTTTCCGCGCCTTAGTGGCAACGTTGCGCTTAGGAACGCACATGGCCCTTGATCACGGTGCTGAGACATGTCAGTGAGATGTAGTTTTGAGTATTTACGTCATTTTTTTACCTATCAAATCGTAACTCGAGTTCTTTCACGGCTATTCTACATTTATTAAGCCCAAAATCAATTTTAATGTGTCAATAATAAAGGCTACTGGGATTTTTTAACAACTATACAAAAAATGGTATTAAAAGTCACTGTGATTTTGAGAGCGGTGTAAATCAGCGATAAAATAACTGTATGATCTACCGTCTATGTCTGTGTTCATTATCATCATACTACACAGCCCAACTTCAGCCACTGCTAGATATAGGTCTCTCTTTGCTTGTGCCAAGATCCACGTTTCCGTGCACGTCTCATCCAGGATATATACCCGCGATAGCAACCTAGGGCATAGCTATGATTTTATTAAGTGGGGGTAGGCGTAGACAAACCAAGAATATTCTAAGGTAAATGTTGCATGATGCAGTAGGACAGAATACGTTAAAAATGAAAAACGAATCTAAATTCAACCATTCATAATACAATCTTATTAAATTCGCATGTTAATAGAATCTAGTTTGTTTTTGTTTAGTAATAGGCTACCTACTTAATATTACTTTACGGTTTGTGAGCATATCTGCATCTTCTAGGGGGGTTCGTCTGCTCTCTTTTCAGTCCTTGGATCCCACTCAGTAATAGTCTAAAGAAGTGTTAGGAATATTACCTGTAATCCTGTACGACCTCCTTGTCCCTCATAGGTATGGTGACTCTGGCGGTCGCGTCCCAGGCGCGAGTCTCGTTGATGATACGACCCCCGCTGTTCAGGATCGTTTGTTGTCGCTCGATCTCGTGCCGAATCGCTCCTGCTACGCCGCGCACCGACCCAATGTTCTTGATCTGAAACAAAAAGAAGAACATTTTTGAAAACGAACGTAATAGGTGGTCGATGAAAAAAAGAGGAAATACAGTTATTTGAATGCTTTGAATGCTAAACATAACAAAAAAATAAGCACAAAAAGAATAAGGGCAAATATGCGTCACATTCACCCGAAATGGTCATCGCTGGGAATAGCATGATAGCTGAGCAGTTCTCAACTGTCGATGGAATACCTACTATCAGACATTATGAGTAAAGCACAAGTATCAGTGTGATATTACGAAAACACAACTTATATTTTTAAATAAGTACATAGTTATTTAAACCGACATTAATAGGATAATGACACCTTAAAACAATAATTCCAAGACACCAATTACTTAAAAAAAACGTTATTTTGTGCCTGAAAACCCGATTCATTTTAAATTAATTGCCAAATTAGATTTTTAGGTGCTTTTAAATCAATCAATAATAGGTAGTAGTTGAGTCATTGAGTTGACTCAAAAGTGACGTCACAGAATGATATTGCCACACAAAATCTATGAGAGAACCCCGTTTTGAAAAAATATGTCAATTGATTGGCTTGTCATCTGCCTTATTGTATTGATCGATATCCCGCATCGCTCATAAAACGAGGTGCTCCAGCAGAGAACCAAAGCCATCGACATCATAGGTCACAGAATAAGCAAGCTGAAGTGGTAATGATCTCATTAGCAGTATAACCCAATGACCGTTCGGGCAGACGAGTTCCTGAGTGGCGAACGCGAATTAGCTTAAAGTGGGATGCCGTCAGCGTAGGTGCACGACGATCTCCGCCGGGTAGTGGCCGAGAATCAAGCTGAGTGGCGTGCAATAGAGAATATGCCAAAAATTCTATATTTTTTTATTCTTAAAAATGCCTTGTGTTGGCCCAAAACACTGTGGTACGCTTATTTATCTTTCCAATACAACATTTATTTCACAATTTAATGTAGCGTGTTTTTGGTGAAACGGTTCGCAAATCCAAAACGCATCGTCATCGTTAGTGACGTCAAACGCTTTATGCCAAAGAATCACTTTTAATTAAAATCTAATGAAGGATGGCGATGATGATACTCGTACTTAAGGTGAAAGCGTCAAGGTAGCTCGCGAAATTTTCACATATATCTAGGATCAACTTTGACCTGGAATAAATCGTCCCTCGACATAAGTGAACTTAGAGGGTCGTGTTGATAATTTTGATGGTTATAATTCCGTAACTACATACGTCTTACAGCCGCGAACGATATTTTCCTCAACATACAACCTACCACTGGCCTGCAAATTCCTAAAAAACGTAAGAAAATTTTAATTTTGCGGTCAGACGCTTCCCCCTTAACTAACGGTAACGATGACGCGGTGGAAATATAACAGTTAATTGCACAGAAACAACTATCACAAACCACAAACAAACTCATTAACTTAATTATATTTTCTGTTGCCTTTTATCAGAATTATTTGCGCCACCGCAAGCATAGAATAGATAATAGCCGCGTGTAATGAATTCTTACTAATGTTCTTGTAATAGTAGATTATTAACCAAGGGCTGTATGACATCAATTGCATACGAGGTTTTTGGCGCCTGAGCGAAGCGAAGGCGCTAATTAACCCGAGTATGCAATTGATGCTTACGCCCGAGATAAATACTCTGCTTTACATATCGATTGTGAGGTAAGTAAACAACAAGACAGCAGGTTTCAATGAACATTTATTAAGAAGAAAAAAATGTGTATTTAATTAAAATTAATAGTAAAATTATTACAATTTGTAAGAGATATGGTCACGTTCTTTTTAGGTATATTTCTTTCGCGCCTACTAGTAGACTGCCTTTTTTTTTTCACGCACGCAAGCGCGTCAAATCTTGCTGGCCATCTAACATACGATGTGGAAACAAATAGTTCCATATTTAAAATAAAATCTTTATAAAATAAATTGTCTAGATTCCGATTCGAGTAATTAATCGATACCGAGAAAAAAAAATTAACTTTTTAAAAATATTCTTCGTGCAGTATGAGTATGACAGTTCTTTTTTCAAATTCCAGAACCTATGCTGTAATGATAGTCATACACCCCGGCATTCAGGGGTGTAAAAGGGTGTACTTACAGAGCAAGAGATATGTAAAGAAATTAAAATGTGGTATCAATTAGAATTAAATAGACCATTTGTCTATTTCATTCTATTTGATACTTACATCGACGACCTAATGACTGTGATTCCAAAAAACCTGTTCAGTGGGTATTTACGTTGACAGATTATTGTATCGAAATAGCTACCTACAGTAATGCGACTTTGAACCCATAAATAAACCTGATTATACTTGACGTCATTCATGTATTATCGACGTCAATGTACCAAATACCTGTAAAAATTAGAATCAATAAGCTTGTTTGTTATTTCTTACAAAGACATGCTTGATAGCTTAATATGTTGTTATAATAGTATCTACAGATACAAAGTAAAATGGTTTTTCCACATGTTAGTCGTCTCCTTTAGTTTAAACGCATTAAGGTTCAAATTAGAATAATTCACACGATGTTATGGTTACCTTTTCTAGGAAAGCTACAAGTTTTTTACTGAATGATAACGCGTCATACCTGATGCGCAATAACAGGTGCTAATGTTATTGTAAATATTGATGATCATTGACATCATCATCATCTGTCGAGCCTTTTCACTAACAACTAATTTGGAGTCGGCTTCCAGTGTAACCGGATGCAGCTAATACCACTGTTTTTTACATGAAGCGACTGCCTATCTGACCTGCACAACCCAGTTAAAACTGTGTTATACGATACCACTTGGTTAGACTGGTTGTCAGACTTTTCGGGCCGCTGACTACCTGTAACGACTGCCAAAGATGGACAAATGACAGCCGGGACAGCCGGCAGCGTTAACGTGCTTTCCGAGGCATGAAGGAAACTCGGTATGTAAGGGTTAACCTAGAGATCGGCCCGAGCGGCTGTTATTATTTAGCCACGAGCTCTTCCTCCTCCTCCTTGTTGTTGATCATTAACATTTTGTATGATTATTAGGGCTGACAGGGTCCATAAAGACTAAAGGCTAGTGCAGATATGCGCGGGCCGCACCACAACGCAACGCGTTTAGTGACGAGGGAGGATTTTTGTAATGCGTTTCGTTTCGTTGCGACCCTCGCAAATCTGCACAAGCCTCATTGCATTGGACTGGATTCAGTTCAATCCGGTGTGCTTAGGCGTCCGCCACTTTATTTCATTTTCAAAGGACAGGTTTTATGCGTGGTCGACCTGTATTAATGGATAGCCGGCATTAAAATAAACAAGTGTTGAGACATCTTTTAAAGTGTGAGGAGGTGTGAGGAGGAGAAGTTTGGCAGGCGAGGTTTCATACAATAAGAAAAACATTCTAATTACTACTACTACTAACTCCTTGCTCATTAGTGTGGCATTAAACCGTACCTCTGTGCGAGTAGACAGAGGGTCCCCGGGCCGCCTGAGTGAGACGTTGGCGTCCACCCTGAGCGCGCCCTCTTCCATGCGGCCCGTGCAAGCACCCAGTCTCTGCACGATCAGCACCAGTTCCTTCACCAGAGCCGCCGCTTCTTCGCCATCCTGAAATTTAATGAATAAACATGTAACATTTAATTCAAAATTCAAAAAATCCCGACACATAGGGCCATTATTTCAGATACATGTATATTCTACTAACCAAGCCCTTTCATTTGATACCCATATTGAGTGAGTTGTGAAAAAAATGTTAATGATCATTTTGTGGTGGCAGCCATCTTGGATTTGAAATTTATCATAGTATTTTAGTAATCAAGCCCTTTCATTTGATACACCAAATTGAGGGAGTTGTTGAATAAATATGTAATCCGCCATTTTGTGTCGGCGGCTAATTTTTTTGGTCTAGTGGTCACAAGGGCTACTGCTGACCATGAAGGTCTTGGTCAACAAGTAGATTTATTCTTTGAGCAAATTTTACAATAAACCCTAAACATCTGGTGTGTTTTTAATACAGTTTAAATTGTCTCCTTAAGCACACTTCATATGCATAATTGAAGATTATCATATTTATAACACCTTGACTATATTTAGAAACCGAACTCAAATGTTTTTGTCAAATAATTTTGGTGTTGAAACAAATGTATAGCAAATATCTAAACGACTATTCTTAATGATTAAACTTATGAGGAAAAAATATTTGTTAATTTATATTCTTATTAGGAAAAGAGTTTATTTTAAATTTTTAATATGTAAGTAATAATTATAAATAGTTAAAATGTAACAAGGCCGATGTCCGATGTTACAAATATGTTACAAAACAACAAAGCAACACATACTTAAGATTCACTTGATTGTTCATTTGCAAATTAATGAACTAAGTTACTCAATGTGTTTTGTATGAAAGGATGGAAGGTCGGCCAACTACTTCATCATGTTTAAAATTAATGAATTATTTCTTCATATTGACTACAAATGCGTTACTTAATACAATATTTATACTGTGGGATTAATAAATGGATAAATTCGAAATACTCTCAAATATTACTATTCCACTTTGACAGGAGCTTCGTTTTCATGGATTTCATACCTACACTTTCTTTTAAGAAAGAGTAACTTTGGAAAAGTTATAATTTAGTTACTGTCTTTAATTGTTTATCTGAACTAATCTGAAGTAGTAAAGGCAAAGTTTAAAATTTTTATAACCAAACAAATGAATGACTTTTCACACAAATATTCAGTATTCAAAAAAAGTTTCATAGAAGTCAAAGTTTTTAGTGTAAGTTCTAAAAGGGGAAAGGTAACAGACAGATAATGACGACACTAAAAGGGGTCTATTTAAGATAATTGGCTACGGAACTCTTCATCAACTGCCTAGCATTTTCCCAACTGTGTTGGGGTCGGCTTCCAGTCTAACGGGATTCAAAGTGATTGTTTTACTATTTTCTCTTTTCGTGGACAGTGAATGTGTAAATTTAGCCGCCAGCTATTCATTTAATTCATTAGATGTTACAAGCATATTTTAGGCTCAGGTTTGGCAGCCAACAGCATTAACAAACTGATAAGACAATGAAAAATATGCCTTATCAACAACAAGATAAGGTTATTTACCTCTAGATCAGGCTCAAACACCAGTTCTATGAGTGGGGCTCCAGCTCGGTTGAGGTCAATGAGACTCCGCTTAAGTTCAGCATCGTGCAACGACTTTCCACTGTCTTGTTCTAGCTGGATTTGTTTTATTTTTGAACTTTTCCTGTAGGGTTTCTTGTGTACTCCTGGTGTAAATACCTGGAATTAAGGAGAACAACAATAAGTTAAACTGAAAGAGCTAAAAACAAGTTGTAATGATAAGTAAACATAGTAAATTTTATGTTCTATTCATATTTTGAGGTTATCTAGTTTTATAATGATAATACCTGAAAGTTAATAACGCCATGGCTAGCTAGTGGATTTCTTTGCTGCGTTATTTGATAGCCAGTCGGTAAATCAGCGTAAAAGTAGTGCTTTCTGTCAAAAGTCGATATTTCATTGACTTTGCAAGACAGGGCTAAAGCAGTCATTATACCTAATTCAACGCATTTTCTGTTGAGCACTGGTAATGTACCAGGTGTGGCAGCATCAAATATTGACACACAATTATTCACTACACCGCCAAAAGTGTTTTGTGCACCAGAAAATAGTTTTGATTCTGTATTCAACTGTGCGTGCACTTCTAAACCCACTACACTTTGCCACTTTTTGTCGTACGCCGTGGATAACCCACGCGCAGCTACAGTCATAGGCTTGTAACTTAATTCACGACATAGCTTGGTAAATTTCATTATGGAATTATTAGTTAACTTCACATTCACTTCCACAAGTTTCGAGTCGATCTATAAGCACTAAGCAGCTGATTTTGACATCAACCTTGTTTGACAGTTTGACACATCGATTAACTTTTTTTCAATTTGCTACAGAGCCGATGCAATGTCGACTATTCTGCCAGCAGAACGTCGTCAAGACAGTGCATTAATTGACAAACAGAATAATTGACTTTTTCTAAAAGATCAAATAAAACTTTAGGTGTATATTTTTATTCCGAACCACTTTATTTTTTCCATTATTTGACAGAGAAAGGCTCGTACTAAATAAACAACACTCGAGGTCATGCTATAGTCTTCAATTAGTTATATTATAAAATAACAGATGTCGCTGTGCTTATTGGAACAAAGCAGAGGGAAATATTTATTTACATGTACGTAAATTTACAGTAAATGAATACATTGCTTTGGGAAAGACCCACTTGAAAGCCAATTAACGAACGAGAATATTTAAAAAAAGTTATAAATACATACCGAGCTGCTTTAGTTGGTCCAGTAGTATTTTTGATTCTTCAAAACATTTAATAGTAACGTGCACAAATAAATAATACCTAACTTATTACACCTAAATTGCATTGATTTTTTGACTAAATAACTTACGAACTAATTAAACACCTAACTTATAATTTTAGAGATATCACATTTTAGAAAGTAAATTATTAATTCATTTTCTGTTTATACAACTAATCCTGTCACCACTTCGAACAGGAACGAAAAGAGGTAGAGGACAACGAAAGCCAAAGTTACTTCAGCGATGGAGTACATTTTTATTGATCTTTTTTATAAAAGGTTAAAATGATTTTCGCGGGAAAACTCAGTGAGCGTACGGTCGATAGCGCTTCGTTGCGAGATATGACCGCGAGTCAAAACAAAGCAGTGCTATACAGCCTTGGCGCTGACGAGGGCATTATTACACGATTGAATTCTAACGAAACCACTCATCGATAGTTTGGACTGTTACCAACTTTATTTATCCGTATAATAGTCGCAAGTGCCGCTAACCGATAATAGCTATTAATTACCTTACACCGAGGTACCTATAGTCAATGATATATAAAACTAGTCATTGCCTATAGTAGGATGTGCAAGTGGATTTTTCTGTTAAGTATCAAAGAATGGTAGGTACCTACCTACTTTAATTTTAGATTCAGAAAACAAACACAGTGGCATCGTTTCTGCTAGTTTTTCGTTTTGTTGATTTTTTTAGGTAGGTAGTCAATCTTTACCTGGCCTCCATTTAAGTGACGAGTAGTATAAGAATTCTAGTCGGCCGAAACACCAGTCACCGTTATATTTTCTGTTAGTGCTGCAGCGCCTGCAGCATATACCATCTCATGCCATCCCAAGTGCCATTGTAACTGATTCAAACGAACTCTTAGTACCTAGAACCATTACTTAATCAAAAAATTCCAAGACAATTTGTACAAAAAAAAAACTTTAATTAACTTAATCCTTATAGTCCCATTTTTCAATTAGGTACCTAAATGCAAAATTGTTGCTTCTGTTGTGTGTTCTGTGTGCTAATTATTGGCTTAATGGACTTCAAACATAAAATACAACAATAAACGTAGGTACCTATCAGGTACTTTACCTTACAATCTAATAATATCGTATAAGCTATTTCCATTGTTTGAAATAAGTAGGTAACGTTAATTCCTTTTTCTAATGAAATGCGGAGATTACTTATGTAGGTATGCTGCCTACTCTATCAACTGTTACAGATAGTACATAAGTATACCTACCTACCTTCATTTACGTATGCCTGTAGACGGTTAGCTATGGGCTAGCTAGCCGCGTTTGTGTTCCACGCGCGCCTCTAAGGCATGTCAGCAATTCAGCATAAAGGGAGGGGCCCGCAAGGGCCGAAGCCTGCCGGGGTTGCGGGACTGTTCGAAAGAGATACCGTGGCCCCGGAACGTAAAGGACGAGGAAGGAACATGGATGAGTTTTAGTCAGTTGAAATCTGACACTCCCTGCCGCTCTGCCCAGAGTGGAAGAAGTCATTTGATGATTTCCCATCCGAAAAAAAAAGGGTTATCATTTCTAAAGGCATTTGAATATTTTAGTACATTGCGTTTCAAATATGACGTTCAGTCAATGACCTGTATCGGTCAATCGTCACTTCAAAATTAGGTAGGTAAAAAAAAAAACATGTCAAATGTTGCCAAATACGAGACCATAGGACTCGCACGGGTATCAGAGAGCCAACGACGTTCCTATTCTTATATGAAACGCACTGATATTATAGTGACTGGCCCGTCTAGCTGACTGCCATTTTATTTTGTTTTCCAAAATAGTAGCCACGCAATACACTTGTATTAAGCAATAGGTGGTATCAATACTGTAAACAAGCATCGCATGAGACAAAATGTTCCGAAGCGTCACGTTTCCGAGATATGCGCTATCATAGTTGAAAGAATCTTTGACTGATAGCGCAAGTCTTGTACAACTTTGATTATATTTCGGAAGATATGGTACAAATATACAAATAATACCGCTGGGCCATCATCTACCACAGCTGTAGCCATTTTAGGGCTAAACAAAATCAACCAGTGCCGGCATGATTCACTAAATAATTTTAATGAATCATGCTGGCTGGTTGATTTAGGCTAATATATCGATTCATAATCGTGATTTGACTCTTTACTAGATCCATTATTAATTGCAAGTACCGACATTCACGCTATAAATCTTTACCAATCCCATTAGATAGTTATTTGATTAGGCAATTGCCACCTTAATGCTCCATTAACGAAAAGTAGTCCTAAGTATTTTAACTAACGTAACGAATTGTACGTGGAAACTTATTAGAAGAAGTTAGCTGCGAGTGTCGATATGCGCAGGTATTACGGTTCAACGGAAGTTAGCGGCGAGTTTCGGTCTGCGCAGGTATAACGGTTCAAACTTAATGGCGCCTCAGAAGTTAGCTGCGAGTGTCGGTTTGCACAGGTAAAACGGTTCAAACATAAGGACGGCTCGGAAGTTAGCTGCGAGTGTCGGTTTGCGCAGGTATAACGGTTCAAACTTAATGGCGGCTCGGAAAATCTAACATAAATGAATTTTAGACCGCATCGTTTTGACTGTATATGTGCAGACCGTCGCTCGCAGCTAACTTCCGAGCCGCTGTAAAGTTAGAAAACTATGGCTACTGTTAGCCTGCATCATTCTACTATTGAGCGAATGCCTCTCCCCCCGTGCTTCCAGATTGTCATTGGCCGTGCACTGTGCTAATGTGGGCCACTGACCAACCAAAGAGATTTAAAAGACCATTATTTTAATGTCTTTGCCACTGACCCACACTGCTTCGCCTTCTGGCGTATGTTGTAGTCAGCATTGTGATACTAGTGCAAAATCCATTACATAATATTTATTCCAATTTACGTTAATGCTCTTGCACCTTTTTTGTTTCCGTATTGACCAAGTTCAGTGTCAATGACCAGTTTTAATTTGGTTACGTAAAACAATGTAGGTAAGGAAGAGTAAACAATTCATTAACAGTAGCGCAATTTTGAAGATAAACAGCATAAACAATAGTTGAAAATAAAGTGCAATATATAAGCGCGCGCCTCAAAGATATGTCAACTAACTTGAAGGGTTCTGCGAGGGCCGATGCCTGCCGGGGCTGTGGGACTGTTCGAAAGACATACCGTGGCCCTGGAACACAAAGGACTCCGAAGGGACTGCGGCAGGTAGTCATTAAAAGTCGGATTCTACCGCCCGGAACGAAAGAGTTCATTTGATGATTTCCCGTTCGGAAAAAAATAGCCGTTTTTTCCAGAAAACAAACAAAACACCAAAAAAAAAAAACATTAAATCAAAATTAATTGTAATAGTTCTAACAGGTCAACCTTTTAGATTTATCGGTCCTTGGTCTCGATGTGTATTGATTGGGCACCCATCTATGTGAAGACCTCGGCAGGCGTAGCTTAACCTTCGATTGAACCGTGTGCGGCTGTTTTTATTTAACAACGAGCCCCTCGGTCAATACAGATAATGCGGAAAAAACTAAGAATAATACCTAGTTGATTTGAGCCTCCATGACGTCAATTGGACAGGTACAAGGTGTTATGGATTTGTTTATCATATTTTACCTAAGCAAACACACCTACTGAGTACCGACTTTAATTTATTATAATCTTTACATGTAAAAAATAACAGATAAGTAGATACGTAGTATTAGGTGGTTTATGACCTGTTCAATCGGTTAATCAATTATCCCCCGGAGCTGCGGAACTGCTCGAAAGAGATACCGCGGCCCTGGAACACAAAAGGCTAAGATGGAACACGGATGGGTTTTAGTCAGTAAAAGTCTGACACTCCGCCCAGAGCGGAAGGAGTAACTTGATGATTTTTAATCAGAAAAGAAAAGGCCCTTATCCAAATCATCTGCATGAGTGGCGATTCTTTTTCACTACAGCAGTGTAATAGGTAGTAAATTTTTTTACTTGCCTATATTTTCTCACTGCTGGGCAATGGCCTCCCCCATTGGCTTCCACTCTTCTCTGTGCGGCTTTCTCAAGCCAATCTCTCGCAAACGCCTCTAAGTCGTAGAAAGTTAATAGGATAATAATTTATGAATTGCGTTACAATTCGTAAATGGTCACAAAGTCACAACTCATAATGTCAACCGTGATTCAGACGGAAGACGTTGCGTTGGATAACCTCCCACTAGAGGTGGACCGATGACCTGGTGAAGGTTGCGGGAATCAGCTGGATGCGAGTCGCACGGGACCGGTCAATGTGGCGACACTTGGGGAAGGCCTATGTCCAGCAGTGGACGTCTTTCGACTGAAATGATGAGGGTGAGGAACGTGATTTATATTATAACTCTGCTAAAGCGACCATTTTAGGCGCGAGACAAATACAAGAGGCGTCGGGTGGAGTCAAGACGCGGGCGCAGCGCAGAACGGGTGTGCTGTCGGTGTCGGAAAGGCGTGGCTAGTGTTGCCCAAAATCTGTCTTGGTCTTGCAGTCTTGGTCTTGTTCTTGCATTTTTGGAAGGCCAAGAATAAGTCTAAGCCTGCTTGCGTCTCGCAGTTAAGTCAAACTGAGATTTGGGTGTTATTAAGTAGGGATTGCACACTGATTGCGCACTGGGCCCGCGTGGTGGATTATAGCCCCTTCCCTCTCATTGAGAGGAGGCCGTGTCTCAGCAGTGGGAACATTATAGGCTGATGATGATGATGATGATGAAGTAGGGATTTGGTTTCAATCCCGATTTTAGACGTTGCCCAGTGTCAAAACCGTATCGTCATAACAGTACTACAAGGTATTGTATTGATTATTATATTTCGACTATTTATTAAGTGGGTAGCGTGTTACTCACAAATATATATTATGTTCCCATGTGATAAAAATGTACCTAACATAATTTTCTGGCAAAGTTCATTTCATACCTTATATTAATATCTACCTATAGTATTATATTATGCTTGTATGTATAAGTCTAATGTGCTGATCTAACGTTAGTAGGTTGGTAAACATAACGTATGTACTTATGTTTCGTTTATGTTATTCTTCTATTCAGTAAAATTTAAAATTACATCGAGTCGGTTAGGTCTAATACCAGATTTTAGGCCAGCCAATGTTATGATACAGATTGGCGCACATCAAGCTACTACAATCTGCCAAATTTCTTTTTCAGATTTATGGTTGATTAGGAAAATTTGACGTTCCGCGAATAAACCGTTGGTCTGTCAGTGTATTATGTACCTACTTATTTGATAATTTACCGACAAAGACGCCGCGGTGTATCAAAGACTGCAACAATTGTTTGTCACATCATTTGACACTGTTTGAGCGCCGCATGCGCCGCCACAGAGCACGTATAGAGGTATACAAAATTGTTACCTATTTTGGTAGGGTGGGCACAAGAGAATAAAAATTAAATTACCTTGAAGATGTATGTAAATAGCAATAGACTAATAGGTATTTGCAAGTAGTCTAGTTTCCATTATAAAACATATGTCAACGGGTATTTATCGCGAATTTTACCTTTAATGTAAGCGACGTTTCGTCCGTTTCCGTTTAGTCTAGTCTGAGTAGTAGAGTCCCGCATGACTTTCGAGACTCTTGCTGCAAGACCAAGACCAAGACTGAGAGCACAATACCAAGACTAAGACCAAGACCAGGTGTATTGACGCAAGACCAAGACCAAGACTGGCTAAGGCCTTGTCTTGGTCTTGCATTTGGGCAACACTAGGCGTGGCGCGGGTGCATTCTAGTCTTTACAGTCTAAATTGTCACGCATTTTCCCCGTCTTGTTCTCTCCCTGACATAGGTATTGAGACGGCGTGGCGGGGGTAGGTCGCGGCCACCGCTTCCTCGCCCTCGGCACATACGCAGTTAGCAGTGGCATGCACAGGGAGAGAACAAGACGGCCTAAATGCATGACAATATAGAATTTTAAAACTAGAATGCACCCGCGCCTCGCCTTTTCCACACCGTTAGCGCGCCTGTTCTACACTGCGCCGGCGGCGGCGCCGGCGTCGCGCCGTCACCTCGACCGCTCTGCGCCCGCGTCACACCTCCGCCCGACGCCTCTTGTATTTGTCCCGCGCCTAAGGGTATTGGTCTGGCGTGGCCTAGGTAACTTGAAATATTACTAGCTCCTCCTAGTCATCTACAGACGCGAGACATAACGTCTCCTGAAGTAAGTACAATGCCGGGCACGCCACGATAGTGGCGGTAAGTCCCCTCTTTGAGGAGTGGCTGGAGAGGCGCCACGGCGTCCTCACCTTCCGCCTGACGCAGGTCCTCACCGGACACGGATGTTTCGGGAGGTACCTGCACCGAATCGGGCGGGAGGAATCGCCCGGGTGTCTCCACTGCGAGGATCGACCGGAGGACACGGTGGAGCACACGGTGGAAGTCTGCCCTGCGTGGGCGGAGCTCCGCCGTGTCCTCGTGGCGGCGATCGGCGGCGGCGACCTCTCGCGTCCGGCCCTGGTTCAATCCATGGTCCGGAGCGAGACGGAATGGGAAGCCGTCGCCTCCTTCTGCGAAGCAGTCATGCTAGCGAAGGAGGTGGCGGAACGAGAGAAGGAGAGATCCTCTCTTCCCGGCCGCCGCGGGAGACGCAACGGGCGTCGGGGGCCACGTGGTGGCTACCGGCCACCGTAGATGCGGGCCTGTGGACGGCTGGCTATGGGCTAGCTAGCCGTCCGGCCGTCTAACGACGACGACAGGCCGTGTCGACGGCGCGTTCGTGTTCCACGCGCGCCTCAAAGAGATGTCAGCAAAAAGAGAGGGGCCCGCAAGGGCCGAAGCCTGCCGGGGTTGCGGGCCTGTTCGAAAGAGATACCGCGACCCCGGAACGTAAAAGGCGAGGAAGGAACATGGATGGTTTTTAGTCAGTAAGAGTCTGACACTCCCTCCCGCTCCGCCCAGAGTGGGGGGGTCATTTGATGATTTCCCATCCTTAAAAAAAAAAAATAAAAAAAAAAGTAAGTACAATGCTCTTTCATAAGATTTATAGTGTTTTACACAGTTAAATCAAGCTAGTATTTCATTACGATAATTTCGCGTGGAAAACTCCGATGCAAAGGTGACTTGACTTTTGTAAAGACACAAAAGCATTATAAATTAGTGTAATTTATATAGCTGTATTTGATGTACCGGTATAGATAAACACATAATAAGTGCTAAGTATCACCTATGTGGCTATGTTATACAGCACAATAGTACAGTCAGCAAAACAATTAGGTATGCAGGCTAGCAATCTTCTTACTACTATTATAAATGTAATAGTTTGTAAAGATCGATTTTTGTTATACTTTCACGCAGAAACTACTGAAAGTATTTAGAAGAATTTGCAAACAGATTGATTATACTCGTAACAGTCCCTTTTCCATTTATAATAGTAGTGCGAAGATTGCTAGCCTGTAAATCTAATTGTTTGGCTTACTGACTGTACATACTTATTCCAGGTACTTCATTGTAAACAAATTACCTACGTGACTGGATGTGACAGAGAAAGACAGACAGAGAAACTGTGGAATTTGTACCGTTACATCTATACTTCTAATACAATATTTAGGTATTTGTATGTTGGTATTTTTGTATGTAACGAATGAACTTAAAAACTACTGGACTGAATTGATTTTTTTTCAGCAATGGATAGTTTCACTATATCAGCGTGTAACATATATTTTATCCCCGTACTGCCACGAGAACGATTGTGATTGAGTGTAGAGCATAGATATATTAATATTTCTGTGGTGTAGAGTGAGCAGTGGTGTTCCGTAGTAACGATGGGAACGTGCGAGTATCATGGACTCGAATCCTCAGTCGAGAAATTCCAGAAACAGTATACAAACGGGCCTATAATAGGTACTTATGATTGTATGAGTACACCGACCCCTGCAGTCTGATTACCGCACGCTTCTAGACCTTTTCCCGATATCATAACTGATAGAAAATAATCGATAAAGCCTTATAATACCTTGATAAGGGAATGACTCGATAATTTTGTATGTGATAATGAAAAACCTTATCACAAGGCCGTTATGAAATATCTAAATCATCATTAAGTAAGCATTATTTAAACACATCTTATCCTTTGTGCCTACAGCTAAAGAATTAGCTCCCTCCCGGATATGGGTCAAGCGATAATTAAAAACAAACACTTTTTTTTACTTGCAATCTTTGGTCCCTTATATGGAACAGAACTTGGCCACAGCTGTAGTACTCCATTGAGGCACACCAATATTGCGGAACTAAGACCCGTGACGAAAGGGTTGCTAGAGAGACGGCACGGTGACTTCACTTTCCGGCTGACACAGGTGTTCTCTTGGTATGGGTGATCCGGAAAGTACCTGTGCCATGGTGGTCACCACTGCAAAGACTACCCCGACGACATGGCACAGCACACTCTGGAAGCCTGAGGCGTGCCCAGTCTGGCCAAGACAGTGCCGTGATACCGCTCTCGATTCCGGTCGTGGTTCAGTCAATGGTCAAGAGCAAGAGCTCGTGGGATGCCGTTTTACCCTTCGAATCAGTATCCAACTAAAGCGTCTATCCGTGATTGCCAGACAGGTCTCAGGAGTGCAAACTTACAGCGGGCTTTGATTTTGTAACTATGTCGTGGAAGAGGACTTTTGGCCGCAGGGAGTGGTGGTCCATCTCTTCCACGGGCAAGCGCCACATGAACGTGCAGTAACTTAGTACACAAGTGAATTGTTAATTTGTTACTAACATAATTATTTATAGTTTTAAGGGTCTATTTTATTTTATTAAGGTCTATACAATCTATGGGCCAAAGTTGCCTGAGAAAAAATAAATGTTGTTGTTGTACCTATCCATTCAGACTTTAGACACACTGATAAGAAAAAAAAAACATTATACTTACTTATAAAATACCTGTGAAACATACCTAATGATTGGTAGAAGGTATTTACCTACTGCGTATCAAAAATTCAAGATTGTTGTTGTTATGATTCCACGAAACTTCGCAATAGTAGGTATTGTTATTAATTTCATAGGTAAGTATATCCTTGTATCCTTGATTGTCTAGACTTCTTATCAAGCCTTCTTCGAATCATAATGAATCAAACTATCACAGTCAATGCATAAATTGGACGTAGTTTTGCAACTACACTATGCCAATCCACAATTTCTTTCAGAACTAAGTACCTCCTTCAACTCATTCAAACTCTCAGGCGCGGGACAAATACAAGAGGCGTCGGGCGGGTGGTGCGGTGCGATCGCAACGCGGTCGTGGCGCGCGGCGGCCGGGCGGCCCCTGCTTTTATATTTCATACAAAATGCGTAGAAGAGGTGTGGCGTGAAACATACTGAGACGTCGTGGCGAGGACGTGGCGCGGGCGCCCGCTTTCTCGCCCTCGGCGCATCCGCAGTTAGCAGTGGCATTCACAGGGAGCGAACAAGATCTGTTTCTGTACAAAGAAAGTGCATGCAAAGTCAGGTATGTTTTTGAAGTGAAAACTGCTTTAGGCGCGTTGAGCACATTTTCGGTGAACAAAAATCATGGAAACCGCGTGATCGTCACCTAATGCACTCGTAGCAACTTCGTTAAATCTATAGATACTCAGTCGCGCACACACCCACATTTCTTAAAACAGAACGTAGTACACAATCAATTGTAAACCTTATACCATCAAACACATCGTGTATTACCATGCACCGTACGACTTACGCACAGAAAAACATTGCTACACAAGCACATCGCTAACTCGTCAAGAAACAGCGGCCGCACTACGCGATGCATCCGCTTATTGAACTATAGTTTGATGATTTTTACATTGCTTGTCCAGTCACTTAGCGACAAACTTAGGTAGTGGTTGAGGAGCAATGTATGTATGTATTTATTGCAAAATAGTATAGCCATTTGCTTATGACTGGGCCTCTTGTGCCAGTCGCACAGCCTTGCAACTTCTCCTGTTTTTTTTAAATATTTCTATGGTGTAGAAAGACCAAGCAAGGCTGCAATCATATCTTGGATGTCGAGACTTGCGTTTCCCAGCAAGCATCAAAATCAAAAATCAAATAATTTTATTTCACATAGGCCTAGATGGGATCTTATAAAACGTCGAAAAAGGTGTACGGTTCGCATCGGTCGATTCAATGGAGAAGAACCGGCAAGAAACTCTATGGATACTCTTTTCAAATCATTTGGTATTACAATATTATTATGTTACAGCATTAGTAGGTACTTTAGTATGGGAGGACAGCGTAGGCCCGACAATAGGTCGTTGCTTATTATACAAAAATGTAAAACAAGATAAATATTTAACAAAATTAAACTGCATCTGGGAATCTACAAAACCTACAATGTTTCTACCTTGTATAAAGTATGTTACTCGTATATTCTACTACGATAGAAATGGCCACTGTACATTTTTAGTAGCCTTACATTTTAATGTTCATCTGTAAGTATTTCATTCCCATAATTTCCGGCTTTAACGCGACGCCGCGGGTAATCAATAGGGCCTAGATGGTAAAATAAACAAGTGATTTGGCCCAAGGAGAGGGCTGCAGGCGCGTGTGCTCGCCTCCAGCCCTCTCCCTGGAGTGACGCGCCAACCGTTCCGGCACCGCAGCAGCCGGATGGCGCGGCAAATCTGTGCGCTGTGCTGAGCTCCATACTATATGATATTATATTTAAATGCCGATATTATGTGCCTAGCATTTTCCTAACTATATCTGGGCGGCTTCCAGTCTAACCGAATGCAGCTGAATACCAGTATTTTACATGGAGCCATGGGGAAGAATAGGAATAAGAAAAAATGTAAAACAGTTTTGTTTCAAAATTGGTGTTCAACAAAGTATTTTACTACGGTCGAAACGGCAACTGTACATCATCTCTAAGTATTTATATTATTTCCGTAATCCTCGGCTGTAACGCGAGCGACGCCGCAGGTAAACGTTAGGGCCTAGACGCCAACGCCAGAAGAAACAAAGGATTGGGCCTAAGGAGAGGGCTGCAGGCGCGTGTTCTCGCCTCCAGCCCTCTCCCTGGAGTGACGCGTAACTCGCCGACTGAATCGTTCCGGCAGTTTATACACAAGTACCTACCTACCTGTATATTACCTACCTGTATATTACCTACCTGTATATTGGTAGTCCGTCACGAGGCCGTCAACCAATTACTTTACTGAAATAATCTGGAAATATGGTTTATTTCTACGTTTAAAGGAGATCGCCAGTATTGGGCTAAAGTATGTACAGAAACGATATGTATATAAAAAAAATCCAGATTTTTACTGATTAAAACTAACATGTAACAATAATAACTTTCTATCGGAGTGAGCTAAAAATCGTAATTTGAAATATGGTTTTTAATTTAATGTAGTTCTAAAACTAGCTCTGTAAACAAGCTGTCAGGTCATTTTAAGTTCGTTCTGAAACTAGTTGTTCTAAAGAAGTTATTAAAAAAACGATATCTATTTTGTTTTAGCATTTGTCATGAACATTACAATCATTTATAAAAGAAAAAAGGACATTTAAATGAAATTATTGTTGTTTTAGTAATCGTTATTTATTTATTTAATAATAACATCCTTCAAAATCGTGTACATCGGGCGACTGTTTCAAAACGAAAAAATATCGATGGTTGTCAAATGTCGATGTCACGTCACGCCCGTCAAGACCCGTCATTCGTTTTGGGGATGGGCAAGTGAAAAAAATATATCGATATTTATCGTGTCGATATTTTTAAACAGTATTCCCAACGCATTCAAACTTCGTAAAAAAGAATAGCTACTTGAGCCTACATAATTATACACAATTTAATCAAACGAGTAATCATCAAATATGGACACAAAACTAATTTGATACGAATTCGATACTCTAAAATAAATATCGAATATCGATACATCGGGATTAAAAATATCGACGTTATAAATCGATAATTGTATGGAAAAATATCGATATTTCGAGATATGTTGGCCATCCCCAATTCGTTTTCGTACCCGTGCGCTTACTCGATTTCTGCTATTTTTACATATTTTTCTGACGACTTTGGATTGATTTTACGGACTAGGATACTTGGTATTGTGTATTTGGTTGGACACCGATTTTGAGTATGAAAACGAAGATGATTAAAGCATTGAAAAAATAACTTGTTTTTATTTTCCCTACATATTTCCTTTTTTATGCTATGCAATAATATGCTAACAGTAACATACAAAAATATGTTTTCAAACAATAAAATCAATGTGTCAATTTATGGTAATTATTTTACAATACATTTTGGCATTATAAATACAATTCTTACCAACTAACGCATTACCTAACCTAGTGACCCAACAACTTATTTTCTTCCTAATTCCCATAGAATTTTGAAAAAAATCTTTCTGATATTAATATGTATGTGTTTTATCTATTAAATAACACATAAATGATTACTGTTCACATTTGGCCCAACGATGTATGGATTTCTGGCGATCTCCTTTTGTTCGATATGACTCCCGATAGCAAACAGCCGTTGGAAAGATTCAAGTCTTCTTAACGAATTGAACTGTCAAAATTAATCGGTTTCGGATTTGTGAATACCTAGCGTTTGGAGGACAACTTCGATATCTTAGACGTTCGTTTCGGTTCGGAATCGAGTCGAATGGTTGTGAATAAGGGGCCAGGGGCCGCGAAAGAATTTGTGTGGTTTACAACGCCCTAAAACCCCGACTACTGAAAACGTATACACACAGTACTGTTTATACACGGGAAAATCGACTCCTCCAGTCCTCATAATGTTAACGTCGCTTAATTGAAATGTAACCTACGTTACCCGGGCCATAATAACGAATCGATTGACACTTTATTCATAAAAATCTGATGAATATTTTAGGCGCTACGGAAAAAACATACATTATGTACATAGACTTCTCAAATCATAACCCTTCCCTTGGCTTCACCGTAGTCGGGTAAAACTATAACTTTTATTTAAGTACTACGCGTCCTAAGGTTTCCACACTATTTACCTATAAATAGCAATAATTATGGGTTTTTTGCTGCAACATGGGACGTGTGTGACGTCAGTAGCAGTCGTTGACCCAGGTTTGACTTGTTAAATGTATGTGCATGCACGTGCAATGCAAGCATGCGTACAGGCTACAGTTTCTATACTATATATATTTATATATAATATAATATTATAAAGCAGAAGAGTTTATTTGTTTGTTTGGTTGAACGCGCTAATCTCAGGAACTACCGGCTCGAATTTAAAAAATCTTTTTGTGATGGATAGTAAATTTATTGAGAAATGCTTTAGGCTATATAGCATCACGCTACGATTATTAGGAGCGGAGCAGAAATGAAAAATGTTGCAAAAACGGGGACGTTTTTCTCTCTTATGTGAAATCAAAATCAAAATCAATAATAATATTTTGGTGCATCCTACTAATTGAAATTCCTGACGTAAATGTGCGATTAAAGTAGTTTCTATGACGTTTTAGAGCATTATAAATCGTCAAACACTGTGATACACTGACAGAAACGGAAAACAATCATTTCAAAACGTATGTCAAGATACTGAAGACGTACATAATACCAAAATAATCAATAATGATTAAACACTGTTTTAAGCTTTCTCGGTTTAAAACTAAACTTAAATTGTCACTCACAGGATATCTTCCGTGATTATTTATTATTTTGATCCCGTAAGTGACAATATAAATAATGATTAAGTTTATGAACAAAATACCTGATTGATTTTACTTAAAAAAAAATATGCGGTCAATTTTGTATATATATTTAATACAATAATTCATTATTACACGACTACCCAAAACAAAGTGTTGCATTTCAATCTTTGCAGGATCATTCGCAAATCTTAACTTGAACCAACAAAGGAAAGCAGTACGCCACCGCAACTACACTAACTTGTATTTAGCCTAGGTAGGTACCTACATATTACTATTGACTAATTAGTGATGAACTGAGATCGGAGTAAGTAGATTGAATGGGTCCGTGGCTTAGGCCCCCAGTGGTGGTCGAGGCACCTGTGGCCGACGCCCCCGATTCTATTTATTTAATTTAAAAGAATTTTTGATCAAATCCACTGGCAGGCACAAAAATGTTTTACAAAAATAATAAGTGAATATTGATTGTAGGTATTTGTCTAATACCTATTAAATCATAATTAAACATAGAATTGGGGTCATTGATCTGAAAATAATGTATTTCTGTATTTTAAAATGGACATTCCTGTGGAATTGGTTGATTATTTTTTATTTAAGTGCAACAATTTATAGAAAGTTGTGGCCATAAAAAGACCAAAAAAAAAATACTTCGATCGGAATTCGATTGTCTACCTACTCCGATCACTGGTGATGAAACGAGTAAAACTAGTCAACTCATTATTTTTGCAACTATAGGTAGGTAAGTACAGGGACACAAGGTCCATGGACAGTAAAAGCCGGCCTTTACATTGATTTCTTTAAATATCTAAAAATAGTTAAAACATAGTAAATGTTTTAACTATTTAATTTTGACATTAAGTATCGAAAATCAATTTCTGCCTTTCCCATCCCAATTATCCATGGGAAGAGGGCATAAGAGAGACACATAGATATACATTAAGTATCAAAAATGAGTGCTATGACCTAAATCTTAAGACGTTAGGTAAATGCACATTTCTAAAGTCTATTTAAAAAATGGGTACAAGAACGTAGACTATTTCTAAAATGGGTGATCATAAAAACCACAGTGTTTACTGGTTGTACATTTGCAAACAAAGAATTCAAATAAAACAGTAGATGTAGAACTGTCATCCAATGACGCACTACCAACGATATTGACTACGTAAGTAAATAAGGTAAAACAGTACAGAGACAGTATAGAGATGAGTTTCCGGGCTGAATTTTCGGGGCCGAGCCGTTCGAGGGTCAGTTTATTGTCCCGAGATTGAAGAGCCGGGATCGAGTTGTCTGGGTCCAAGCATCGTCCTTGTTGAATTTTCACGGGTCCAAGTGTCGCGTTCATTATGTTTGGGTCTTGACTCGACAATTCAACTAGGACAGTTACTCCTAGTTGAATTGTTTTGGAATCGAGTACAGTAAAACGGGGTTATTTGGTACCATAGAAACTTTATCAATAAATAATATAATCAATCATCAAAATATCATTGGGCTTTTTCATACGGAATTTCTCAGTAGCAGCCAATCAAAGTGTTGCTAGAGTTTGTAAAAAACTTCTACCATACACCAGCCGAAAATCGATATTTTTGTCTGATTACTGGGCCCTTCCCAAATAGCTCCCAAAACCCAGCTAGTCGGGCTCCAGTTGTCCGGATAAGACAAGAGTTGTTCAGGGGTCGCGAGTTGTCCGGGTCGAGTATGATCCTAGTTGAATTGTTGTTGGGGTCGAGGGTTCAGACTCGAGTTGCCCGGGTCGAGTATTGTAGATACTTGTTGAAATGTTTCGGGGTCGAGGTGTCAGGCTCGAGTAATGTTATAGTTGAATTGTTTTAGTCGGGGTCGAGTTGTCCAGGTCATCGAGGAGATGGGCATGTGTTGTCCGGATCGATATCGCCCTAATTAAATTGTTAAGCGGTCGAGTTGTAGGGCTCATATTTTTCTAAGATTTATTCATTTGTTAGTCTGTTGAATGAGATGAGATCTGCTGTGTTGTCTTTTTTGTGATAATAACGTACGTTAGAAAATCCAAATACCCACAAAATTGGAGAAAAATAAAAAAGAAGAAATAGATAAGTATGGAAGAAGAAGATATGCTGCACCGACACCAAATTAATTGGGATAAGGGCAAGAGAATAATGGTCCAACTCAAGGACTAAGTGCGGAAGCCTAAACCCCCATGATAAAAGAAAGAAAGAAAGAAAAAGCATTTATTAGCCCGACAGGACACACATATTTTACACATATACATAAATTTAAAAAATATATAAAATATAGAAGAAGAGAATAATGATTATGATGATGGCCACAAACTTGGAGAAAGTTATTAATTAATTACTGCTAGGGCTGTCTGTTTGATATTATAGAAAGGGTAATTTTGGAACCAACTTATTTACCATTACATTTTTAGGTTCCGAACCTCAAAAGGAAAAAAAAGGAACCCTTAGAAATAACTTTATTTTCCGTCTGTGTGTCCATCTGTCTGTCTGTCCGTCTGTCACCACAGATTTTTTTTTTATCAAATTCAGACAACCCCGAACTTTCAAATTTACGATAAAAATATATAAAAATGCGGTTTGCATTAAAAAGATATGTACTGCGCACAAGCGGAGCTCTCACGAGTTCACACAAGGTCGTCCAAAGTCCAATTTCGGTTTGCGTCGCATTCGCACCGGCTCGCGGCTGCCGGCTGTGTTAGCTGTGTACCTAGTAAGTGGTGGGTAAATACACCGCAATCAACAATACGGCAGTTTCATTTATTACATGACATAGCATCTCGCTTGTAATTCTTTAAGGGTTATGCAGAGAAGGGGGAGTACCTACCCACACCCTCATTTACATTCTTCAATTTTGGAGATTTCTGCACGGGAGTGTTATATTCGCTATGTTATGGTTAAATCTCATGTGGAGGAGCGAGCCTATGGTCACCAGAAAAACACAGATCCTAGCTCCGTGCCAGCTAATGGAAAATTCCAGAAGGAAAAACCCAATAACTCTTTGTCCGACCGAGCATTGAACCCAAAACTTCGTTGTGGGAAGTAGCGCTAGTTTACTCGCGGAGTCGTTGGGTGTTGGATAATTGTGAACGCCTTATGCACTGTCGATGCATGATTTATATAAAAAGTCTGTTGAGTCAGCATAATATTACAGGTAGACTAAACGAACTCAGGGAATGCCATAGGACTGAGTTATTTTAAATACTTATTGCATTCTAAGGTTAATTACTAACATCGTAATCATTATTTCATCCGAAACACGCCCACTGCTGGACATAGACCTCCCAATCTCACAAGTGTCACCACATTGACTGGTTCCGTGCGACTCGCATCCAACGTATTCCAGCAACCTTCACCAGGTCGTCGGTCCACCTAATGGGAGGTCTAAAACGCGTCATATTCCGGTTCGCGGTCGCCACTCCAGAACTTTTCGGCCCCATCGGCCATCTGTTCTGCGAGCAATGTGCCCTGCCCACTGCCACTTCGTTGTCTAAGGTCCATGTTCACGCCGGGGTTGCGGGCCTGTTCGAAAGAGATACCGCGGCCCCGGAACATAAAGGGCGAGGAAGGAACATGGATGGGTTTTAGTCAGTAAAAGTCTGACACTCCCTCCCGCTCCGCCCAGAGTGGGAGAAGTCATTTGATGATTTCCCATCCCAAAAAAAAAAAAAAAGGGTCCATGTTTACCAAAAAGATGACGGACGATTATCTAAAAACAGCTGTTTAAAACACATTTTTGTATGGGAACATGTCACATTGACAGCTGTTTTTAAATAATCAGACTGTTATCTTCTCGGTGATCATGTACCTAAGTATTAACAAATGTAAGTAACAAACTAATCCTCTATGCGTAACTATAAAATTATAGGCTTGTAGGTAGGTTTGTGGGAACATAATTCTAATTGCTGGCACCCGTTTGTCAACAAATTAAAAGACTACTGCGTAGATTACCTGAGTGGAAATCAACTGAGTTACTAAATAACTCAGTTTGTAATAACTGAGTTAATAAATTAATCAGTTTGTTATAACTGAGTTACTAGATAACTCAGTTTGTAAACTAATAACTGAGTTAATAAATAGATACATCAGTTAGTAATAACTGAGTTAATAAATAAATCCGTTTGTTATAACTGAGTTACCAGATAACTCAGTTTGTTATAACTGAGTTACTAGATAACTCAGTTTGTTTTCATGTATTTGCAAATTACCTGATCTTATCTTCCAGTAGGTAATAACAAAAAATCATTGGTTATTAACAAAACATTCGAGGCTCGAGAAGGGTCCAACAAAAAGTGAATGTTGAACCCTGACACAAGATATACCACACCTCAGTCTCATCTGCAAGTCGCGTCATGATCAACCGCCTGTCCTCTAAGACTTTAACCTTTAAGCAAATGACAGAGTCCAGGTCAATGCACTGAATACTGAGAGTATAAATAATCTATTCAAAAAGATGATAACAATAGGTACTTATTCTATTTTTTCTCTCCTTTCACAGGTAGGTATACTGAAAGAGTTTTAGAAATAAGCATAACCTGTGTACCTAAGCTGTGTTCTGTTCCTTTCTTCTTTTCTGTATTTAGTGTGTACATAGTCTGTAAGTGAGAAGAAAACCACTTTACTATTTTCGTCTACTATTCCCATTTTTTCCGAGACAGCTGCTAAATTCTGTCTAGGAAATATTTCCTTGACCTTTGTACCGTCAAAGAAGTAAAAGCTGTGTCATTCACCACTAGTCAGTCATTGGCACCTTGCCATGTGTGAATGTGAAACTACAAACAACAATTTGTAACAATATTCTATGCATGGTTATCGTTCCGATTTCGGTGGTCGCACTGTTTATAAATTGTCAACTAATTAATATAATTATAAAACAAAGTTATCCGCCGCGTCTGCCAGTCTGTTAATTCGCGATAAACTCAAAAACTATTGCATCGATTTTCGTGCTGTTTTCACCAATGGATGGTGGTTTTCAAGGAATGTTTTAGTATATATGTCACCGTAAAATTGTCAAATACGTTATATTGTAATATCTCTAGCGATATTGTAAAGTCTCGAATTATTGTCAAATGAACATACTGCTTACAACAAAACGCATTATTTTTCGTGAAATGCATGCGATGGTAGTCAACTTACGCGGTGTGGAGGGAAGGAGGGGTCCCCCTTGCCCAGTGGCACAACTCTCATGAAAAGATAATGCACCTCCACCTCTCATTCCTGAGAAATACCGATTAATATAACATAACCTTAAAACACTTTATATGCCCCCTAAAAAGCGTAGTCGACGGAGCCCCGCTTCGCGGGGCCCCTATTTCCGAGGAACCTAACTAACCTAACGGGGGGGTGCCCCAAGTCCCGATTATGGGGGCAGAGATACTTCCGTATGTTCAGTTGACAATAATTCGAGACATTACAATATCGCGAGAAAAAACACGTTATATTGTAATATAACGTTTTTGACAATTTTACGGTGACATATATATAACTAGCTCCTGCCAGCGGCTTCGCCCGCGTGTAGTTTGTTGTCCTATGGGATCTTACTACCGGGATAAAAAGTAAAGGATCCTTTGTATTAACACAGGCTATAAACTATATGTGTGCAAAATTTCATCATTTGAATGAAATTTTGCACAGCGTTTGAACCGTTCAATAGTTATGGCGTGAAAGAGTAACAAACATCCATACATGTTCACAAAACTTTCGCATTTATAATATTAGTAGGATTTGTAGGCAGGCGAAGTCGTGGGCATCATCTAGTCTTTTATACAGGAAAATTCATAAACTGCATGGCATTTCTATTTACCTGGATATAGCTTGTAACAAAGTCCAACAACAATAGATGGTCGCCCATCCACAGAGCGACCTCGGCAGGCGTAGTTTAACCTTTGATCAACCCCAGCAGCTGCAGTCGTTATTGCTTAGTCTACGCTACGGTGGAAGGGACATCGACACAAAAACGTTACGAATACCGCGTAGGTACACATCCATCAGTAACTACACAAATTAACATTTATTTGTGTTCTAAATTCAAATATATATAAAAAACTATCCGCAAAACTAAAAAAAACGGCTAGATTTCCTTAGTATAAAAGTTAAATCCGTACCTGAACTGTCAAAATATTAAATGGAACAGCTGTTCTTTTTTTAAATTATCGATGGAAAATTTCTGTTACCCCCGTTTCGAATGATGTGTGTATAATTAGAATAATTACTTTATACGTGGCAATCGTAGAAGGGACACTGACGCACAAAACGGTTTTATCTACCCAAATATCATAAACCCTCTCTAATGCGTTCAAAAACCATAATCAATGACCAGCATTACCAACCTGCAGAAATAAACGGAACTGTAATGAACTCATAACGCAACTGAAAACAGTAGGTTATGAGTTTTAAATTTGGAACAGGTGTCAAATTCAAGTGAGACATTAAATCAGATATCGATTAAAAAAAAAACCTCAATTCAGTATGATTTTAATTATAAATCGCACGACATTTTGATCTCGAGTGACACAAGAATAGTGACTTTGTTCGTTTGCCTATGATTTAAAAAAAAATGACAGATATCCGAAACGCCGCCATTTCGAGCTGTCATTTGTTCGTTAGCTTTTTATTTCCAGTAATCCAGTTACGAGTAGACAAATTTTCTGATAAGTTCTTTATTTCTGTCGAAAATGAGTGATAGTGACTCAGAAATTGACATGAATACTCCGCCAGATATCGTAAATGCAGCGACGAATGCAACTAATAACCTGTTGGCACAAAAATCAAGGGCCAAGTAACAATGCAGGTCATTTCCCTATGGTTCCTGAACTCATCATAGAGCCCTTATGATATTTGGGTAGATAAAGTAGTGTATGCAACTATACATAATTAGGCATTACAACACTCGTGTGATGCTATTAAGAAACTCGCCTTCGGCTCGTTTCTTAAACCCACACTCGTGTTGTAATGCCCTTCATTATGCACAGTCGCATAAACTACTATTAAAATCAGAATGTTCGAGAATATGTTTTACTAAGTGCCAGTCCTATGTTGACTTTTATCTTTTGTGGACTACTACTTCAGAACTGACTGAACAACTTTCGAAGATACAAACTAGTTCGATTGCTGGTAAATCCCATACCCAGTTAAGCAGCTTCTAAAAATACTTTACCGGAGTCCGGATACCAAACAAAAATAATAAACACGCGTTGGTAATATGTAGGTAGGTACAAAATAAAATATTAAGATTAACCAGGATATAGGTAATACTGTTACTCAACCCCTGGCCCTTGGCCCTGGGGCAATCAAAAAGTGGACGCGGTTTCTTTTGTGGAACAAACTGGAAAGTAAGTATACTCAACAAACCTCGTGGCTCGGACCATGAACCTGGTCATGGACACAGTGTATTTTTTTTCTTAGGTATGAAAAAGTCAAGTAATGAACTCCCCTTCCTTATGAAGGCCCCGGGCAAATGCCCCTGTTGCTCTGCCCTAAATCCGGCGCTGCACTTACGGGATATACCTACCTAAGTACCTACTTATTCCGGGATCGTTTTTATTTTGAGCTGCCGACATTTCGACGTTGTTGCAAGCGCCATGATTGCGGGTTATCGTGTGAATGCTTAAAACAGGATTTATGTTCTTAGTGAATCAATAAAAAAACATTACCTATGTCTATCATCAATCACGTAACATAAGTACCTAGGGGGAGTACCTACTCGCTCTAGGTTGTACTTCAATTAATTACAGAACGAGAAACTAGAATCGTCGTAGGTAGAGTTGATTAGTTTCCATTGTTTTATTGTATTTCTCGGTACCTAACTGCTAAAATAATTAAACAGTTTTATATTTATATCCCTGCTTATCCATTTGACTTGCACGTTTATAGGAGTCATGAATGTCAGAGTAGGTAGGTACTTGGATATTTTTCAATAAATGGATAAGTAGAGATCTCCCAGCAAAATAACACGTTTGGGCAATCACCTTTTTCGGAAATAGATATTTGGATTAGCTCTGATAAAGTGCTGATAGAACCTCTATATCAACTCTGGAAGTTTTTACTAATTTCGGGAACACGAGAATTACCAAAGCACGGAAGCACAACATACTTTTTCTGTTCTAACTGTATTGACTACTGACTATCAAGATCCAAAACCTTGAAATTTTCAAGACTAGCTTGTTTGTAGGTAGGTGTGTCGCCATTCATGTTGGCGGAAAATAGAAAATGTCCTCAATTTTATTTCCGTCTGGTTGGACTGTGGTCGACACAGTTCTTCGACAAATAGTACACATTATTTAAAGTAGGTACGTATGTGGCCATAATAACACTTCAACAAAAGACGTCATTGCATTTTAATTAGGTGCCTACGCGTCGTACTGTAATGCACGTATGCGACCATCTTACCTTTACCCATAAAATAAATAAAAAACCCCATCAAATTCGGATCACCCATTCGAAAGTTCTGAGGTAACAAACTGAGGTCAGGTGGCGCCACCCGTCACGTAAACATTGAGCTCTGTATATATTTTTTTCAAAATAATGATTATCGGTGTCATTAATTCTCAATAACTTTAACAAGTGTAATATTAAGTGAGAACCGACTGTGCAAGTGTTATCTGAGCCAGAAATACATAAACAACAAAGATATCAATGTTTAAAGTACGTGATCTATTAACTGTAATATCTCCAATTTTAGTGACGCCAAAGCATTTAAACACAAAACCATATACTCATAGAAAACAAACAGTGTTAATTTTGATATAAACGTTACAAAAAGTGCAAAAAAACAAACAAAAACATACGAGAAAGTGCAAGTGAACTAACAAAGAACATTGTTAAAAAAAAACTTATACCGACATAAAAGTTTTAATCACAACGAACTTTTGTATATAAAACATCGAAAAACCGAACTTTATTTTCAACAAATCCTTTTTACACTATAATTTAGTTAAAATCTCACACACAAATGTGTTAGTTGGAAATGTACACAACGCGACATACATGAACTCATCAAAAATTAATTATATTCTTAATCTCATAACTGGTAATTTGAAGCATGTAGATTTTATTGATAGTGGTTATAAACAAAACACAGTAGTTAAGTCACGGCTATTTTTAAGACAGATTCTACGGATTCAGTATCGAAATAATTATGTGAAATACTGCAACAATAGAGTGCGCAAAAACATTATTTCTTGGAAGACCGAAAAATGTAACCTTACTAGCAGTGCTAATAAAATTGTTCCCCTTAAGGGCACTATACCATATTACTTCCAATCAGTCCCTAAATCTTTACCAAATATAATGTCAGAACCTTCGAATACTCAAACTTGTGCCAATGTAGTGCAACAAGCTGATGATTTTTTTCGCGGGCATTAAAATGGGGGACACTTGTTTACATAAACCTGGAAGTAGTAACTATAATCACAATGAAACAGCCACACCTGGATTACAAAATGTCAACATATTTCACCAGAATTTGTGTGGTATTAGCAATAAGAAGAATGAACTAGATGTTTATATACAATCTCTTAAGTTTAGAGTAGACTACATATGCATTAGTGAACATTTTTTAAACGACAAGTCCATCAATTATTTTTCTTTAGATAACTATAACCTGATTACATACAATACCAGACGCAAAAAGACTAGAGGGGGTAGTTTGATCCTGGGACACGTGGATAGAAAAGTAGTGAATATAGATGTCATAAACAAACTTTATAAGATGGATAGTTTTGAAATATGTTGTATTAAAGATATTGAAACTGGTGTTTACATATGCTGTTGTTATCGTAGTCCTTATGACAATAATTTTGATATTTTTATGACACGCATGGAAAAATTGTTGGAACATTTATTCAATAGAAAATGCATTATTTGCGGAGACTTTAATATAGATTTACTTTTAGATAATAAAAAACGCACTGAATTTGTGAGCTTATTGAAATGTTACAATTTTAGGTATCTTGTGAACGCTGCAACTTTTATCAGAAATAAATAACTCATATTCGTGCATCGACAATATCATAACAAATCTGCCTGAATATTATGTAAAGGAATGTGATATAGACCATAATGGTTTGGCTGATGGTCATGGAGGCCTTTTAGGTAAATTTTGGCTGGAATCTGTGACAAGTAAGTCAAGTAACTACAACCAGCATATTGTTGTAAATAAAAGAGTTTTCAGTTCTAATAACGGTATACATTTCAAGCAGGGAATATTGACACACAACTGGAACAGTATGGGAATTAATACGTTTATAAAGAAGTTCTCAGAAGTTTTTAAGAATAGTTATAAAAAAAAGGAACAGAAAATTAACATAATAAAGAGTTCTAAACTAAAGTGGGTCACTAAAGGTGTGAAGGTGTCCAGTAAAATGAAACGCATCTTATGCGCTAATAATGGTAATAATCTTGAAACAAGTGTCTTAAATTACAAGAAAAACTACATTAGAATTTATAGAAGGGTTATCACGAAAGCCAAAAAAATAACAGTTAGGGAAAAAGTAAATAATTCAACAAACTCAAGCAAAGAAATCTGGCAAATTGTGAACAAATGCACTAACCGATCAAAAGTTATGCATACGGAACCTCTATTACTAAAAATTGACGGCAAAATAGTTGATGATCCTAAAGAAGTAGCTAACACCCTAGCAAAAGTTTTTGATAACAAATGTCTTACCGAAAAGAATACAAATGAGGAAGGGATCTTTTTACTTCAGCAGAGTACACAGCGGGTTGACAATGAACTTTGTTTTACTCCTACCACTCCAAATGAAATTTGTAATATTGTCAAAAACATGAAAAATAAACGTTCGTGTGGATATGACGAAATTCCTATATCTGTAATTAAAGATCATTTAAATATACTTGCCGAACCGCTATCTTGCTTCTTTAATAAGTGCATTCATGAGGGAATATTTCCGGAGCAACTAAAAATTGCCAAGATAATACCGATTTACAAAAAAGGCACAAAGACTGATCCCAAAAATTACAGGCCCATCTCTTTGCTACCATTGCTTTCAAAGATTTTCGAAAAAATTATCAAATCTCGACTTTTACTTCATATCAATTTAAACAAAGTCTTACATAGAAGACAATTTGGATATCAGAAAAATGTTGGCACAGGAGACGCTATATATACTCTTGTTAACGATGTAATAAATAAAATAAATAATAAAATGAGAGTGGCTGGTGTATTTTTAGATTTGAGCTCAGCTTTTGATACTGTTGATCACCACTTACTTATAGCTAAATTAAACCACTACGGAGTGAGAGGCAAAGCCTCCCAACTTCTGTTATCCTACTTAAAACAGAGAAAAATGTTTGTAGAAATCAGTGAGATGCAAGATGGACATAAGCAAAGCTATACGTCATCCTTTTTTGATATATGTGCTGGTGTGCCGCAAGGATCGATATTAGGGCCCATATTATTTATTTTATTTACTAATGATTTAATAAATTATATAAACAAAATTCTACCAGATATACAACTTGTGGTCTTTGCAGATGACACAAATGCCATTATTGGGGCAAATGATACAAAAGAACTTCAAAAAAAAGTTAATGAAGCCATAAGTTATGTTTACTCGTGGTTTACAGCAAATAAGCTAAAGATAAATAGCACAAAAACAAAGGTTATTTTATTCAAAACAACTGCTCGAAATAAAGACACCATGGAAATAACCCTAAACGACGACAATATTGAACTCGTGAGAGAAACGAAATTCTTGGGAATACACATAGATGACTCATTCAATTGGAAAAGGGAACTAGCCGCTATTGATGCATCTATATCATCCGCGTGTTACGCGTTAAGAACTCTTAGAGACGAAATTGACGTTAAACATTTAAAAATGGTATACCACGCGCTAATTGAGTCTAAATTAAGATACAGTATACAATTTTGGGGAAATAGCTATAATTATAACTGCCAACGGGCTTTTGTCCTTCAGAAAAGAGCTATACGTACTATTGTCCGTATTTCCCAAACGGAGAGTTGTCGTCCACATTTCTCTGATTTAAACATTCTGACAGTACCCAGTCTCTACGTTCTAGTCCTGCTAACTAATCTAAAAAAGTATATTCATGAATATGAGACGGATGAGGAAAGACTGGTCAGGGAGAGCACACGTAGGAAAGATTTGAGTAATAAGATAAGTCCTCACTTTAACATAGTGAGGCATAGTACACAGTATCAAGCAGTGCAATTATTCAATAAGTTACCACTAGCACTAAAAAGCTTATTTTATACATCTTCATTTAAAACAAAGCTTCGAGCATTTCTACTGGATAAGTGTCTCTATTCAGTCGACGACATGTAATATTTGCGTTTGTGTTTTTTACTATATGTTGTCTTTATGTATGTTTTAACTATAATTTAAAAAAGTGACTTATCTACTATTATTTGCATTAAGCTGACATTGAACAATTTTTTATGTATTTAGGTTGACATTGAATAATTTTACTGTACTTTATTGTTATTATTTCTTTTTCTTGATCATGACATTAATTTCATTGAACTATTTTTTTTTATATTTTTTGGGTTGACATTGAATAATTTTTACTGTACCTTATTATTATTTTTTTTTTCTTAATCATGATTTTAATTTGGATTGATGTGAGATAATACTTATGTTGTTAATTTTTAATTGTGTTAATATTTATTTAATATATATATAATATTAATTTAATATATTTAATAGTTAATATTTATATAATATTTATTTTTCCCTTGATCATAACATCATTTTCGATTTGATGTGAGATAATATTTATGTTGTTCTTTTTAATTGTGTTGCTTGCATAATATTTTTCTTTTTGTCTATTTTGTTATCTTTGTTAAGTATTTCAAACACAATGTAAATTGTTTGTGAATAAATAAATTGAAATTGAGGGAATTGAGAACCTCCTCTTTTTGGAAGTCGGTTGAAAAGTTACTTACTTAAATAGAAAATATTAATCTTGGATTTTTATTTTATCATAGGTAGTGTATAGTATTCTACTAATCAAGCCCTCTCATTTGATACCCATATTGACACCACAACAACTCCGCTAGTTGAATGAATAATTATTTAATCCGCCATTTTGTGGCGGCGGCCATCTTGGACTGATTTTTACCAAACGTAGCTAAGACCACTTCCGACTTATTAACCTTTCAAACAAAAAAAAACAAAATCTTAATCGGTTCATCCGTTCGGACGCTACGATGCCACAGACAGACACGTCATAATTATAACACCCCGTCGTTTTTGCGTCGGGGGTTAAAAATTGGCTAGCGAAACTTTAGAGATGTGAAGGTATCGTAGAACTGTAGGTATACACTGGATGTGATCATTGACCACAAATAAAAAGATTTTCTTTTTGTTAGATAGTTTTTAACCGATACCCATCACGTATTTGAAGTTTCACTAGTTTTTTGTAAACCTTGTAGACATGACTATATGGTAAATTGTTTTTACTACGTTATTCATACCTTAAAACAAAGTTTTATTTTAAAAGTATTTTTTTATTAATTAAGCGATGGGCAAACCAGTTTAAAACGCGCAAAAAACGGTAATACCATACTAATATAATCGAACAATGTAAACTAGGTATTTTTTTATTCATCCGTTCAATACAACATAGGTACCAACTCGAAACATTTTAAACGGAAAGAACATTTAACCTTGGCCGGAATTGATTAATATTCGAGAATTATAATTGCATGCAGCTGTTTCAATGGTCATCCAATGGATTACCTAACCAATTGGAAACGAAACATATGTAGAATATACCAAAATTAATGCAATGTATTTATGTAGTGCGGGCATTGACCCTGCCTTCGTCTCTAGAATGCTCTGCGAACCTGCGACGACTGTACGCCTGCTTATACCTAATGCACCTTTGTATCGCTTAGCGCTTAGGCTTAGTTTACATTGCCATGAAATTAAATGGAAGCGCTTTACTACAACAAAATCCAAGACACAATGAACTCTATATCATTTGTGTAACGTCCAAAATAGATAATTTGTTGCTTACTACGGAAATTTTCGAGAATGCACTAGAGATCTCCCGAAGTCGGCGACCCGTTCTTTGGCCCGTCTCCAGTTTGTACGTTACCCGCTTTGACATAAAGCTAAAATAAATTATGCTTTGTGTTGCAAAAATTGCTCCACAACAATGTCCTACCACGAACATACTGCGATGTGACTTACATAACCATTATGTACTTACTTATTTTAATGAGTCCTTGAAAATGATTGTTAATTTACTAGTCTAGTGTTGGTTCAGCCAGAATATATTTGCCATAACTTGTTTGCGATTCAAATATAGCAAATAAGTTTGACTGACAAAACATCTATAGGTATAGATGTACTTACCTAGTTTACTAAACATGTGTGACAAATCACGACCAACAAAGCCACTTCTTGATGACAATATAATTCATTAGAGACCCCATTAAATGCAACTTAAAATCGTCGGAATACACATGCAAAAAAAAAGTGCCAAATATGCAACATATCATGAATTAAGTTCTACAAAACCATCATCTTCTTTCTGCCCTTGCTCCATTCTATTTGGGGTAAGGCAGCCGGCCGACGCGACACGTTTTTGTGTTCTTCTTCAATTCTTTTATATCTTTATAATTTGTTCTACACTACATCCACTTATTTCAAAGGGCATTACTACTATTAGACTATTGAATTTAGATGTATTTTTCGCGGGTCTCACCTCTGGCACATATTTCTAGTTAAATGGACCCAGAACATAAAGGGCGAGGAAGGAACATGGATGGGTTTTAGTCAGTAAAAGTCTGACACTCCCTCCCGCTCCGCCCAGATTGGGAGAAGTTATTTGATGATTTCCCATCCTAAAAAAAAGGTACAGTGCCGACCAAAAGTCGATAGGCAATCTCACAAAGCAATAGCTTGAGGTTTAGTTTGACTTACGACCTTCTACTTGCAACAAAATAGATATTGTCAGCAACTAGTTGTAGTTCATAATTTCAATGCCAATATCTAAGACATGATGGCCTAGCGGTTGGACCCGTTCAGAATTATGAGTGAATCAGTAAGCCGTGAGTTCAAATCCCGCACTGTTACTTTTAGACTTTTTGTAAGTTTTTACTCTACAGAAATATTATTTAACTTGTTTGCTTTGTTCACACATTTCGTAAAGTTAGGGAGGTAGATAGAAAAATAAGTCAAGAATTTAGTTAGATTTATGTGAGGTAGACATGAGTTTTATGAATATTTTAACTTGATCGGAATGAACTTTGTCGTTTGGTTGTAGTCATACATAATACACTATACAGGGTGTCTCATTCAAATCGGTCAGTATGGGAAAGTCTGAAACTATAAGACATACGAAGATCTGTTCTGAGGAACCATGTCATCGATTTTAATAACAAGAAAAACTGCATTCATACATTTTAAAAAACATCTGTACTCCGTTCGGGAATCGAACCCGGTTATTTTGAAAAAAAAAAACTTACTCTATTTCTATTTAGATCGATTGTGTAGGTCTTAAGCAGTAAATGTCTGTATGAAACATGATGTCTAAAATGAATAAAATGCATTGTTTCCACATACTTTAATTTATTTTAGTAGTTGCTCGAAGTGACCACCGCTTTTTTCAATACAATATTCAACACCTTTAGGTTGGATTCCCGAACCGAGTACAGATGTTTTTTAAAATGTATGAATGCTGTTTTTCTTGTTATTAAAATCGATAACATGGTTCCTCAGAACAGATCTTCATATGTCTTATAGTTTCAGACTTTCCCATACCACAGATAATATAATACTAGCGTACAGATACCCCATCCCATACAAAGAAACGTGACCGCCGTAACTACGTCATTTCTACGGGCTATTCGGGCTAATGTCTAAAGTGGCTGTGCCCGGCTTGTTTCACTAACCTCGGCGCTAGATGGAGCTACCAGCGTTGACTCGCCAGCTTGTGGGCCGCGACCAGTTTATTTTACACAAATTTACACCAATAGATGGCGTAAAAACCATACTCTACTTTTGTACTACCTATAAAACTAAGGTAGCCCCGTGACCTTGAAGCTTACGTCGTTAGTCACTGGCAATCGACAATAATAAATTCACTTTCATGCTAACTTTGCGATAGCGCATGATTTCTTGTGCATGGTAATGGTGCAGCTAGGGTACATGTTTTTCGGCCGACTTAGTTATTTATTATGTTCGGCGTCAAACGTCAACGCAAAATATTTTATATAACAAGTCGTTCAGTCAATTAGAATCATTTATAATATCGAAATACCTAGCTCTTGAAATGATTATTTGCCGCAAATTACATGACTTAAAGAAGGGAGAGTTATTTTATAACAGCGTCAGTTTCGAGTGTGTAGAAAACATTTTATTTTAATTACAAGCTGTTATTACTTAACTAAGTAGCAATATTTGTATGTTGTGTTGGTACCTATATAAGTAGGTAAGTATTAGGGAATGCAATCTCTCGAGTTTAACGAGATTGCACTCGAGCTTACGTCTTATTCGAAGCGCGGACTGACACGGACGGAGTTGCGATCTGTCGGTTGGACTGGTTGTTTCTTTCATTTGATAATTTGATAGGACGTACGTCAAAGTTTACTACTTAGGTCCACGTTCACCGAAAAGATAACGGTCTGATTATCTAAAAACAGCTGTCACTGTGACATGTTCCCATACTAAAATGTGTGTTAAACATTAGATATTTTTAAATAATCAGAGCGTCATCTTTTTGGTGAACACCTTAGAAGTTTGTTAAAAAAATATAGATAGAGACGTGAAACAATGCTTGATGTATGCATCAAGCACCGCTGGCAACAGCTAGTAGACACAATATATGTATTGTGTCTACTAGCTGTTGCCAGCGGTTTCTCCCGCTAGAACTCGAAAATTGGAATGGAACATAAAATTGGGATAAAACTACGTGTTAATCCAAGTTATACTTTATCTGTGTACCAAATTTCATGTAAATCCGTCCAGTAGTTTTTAAGTGAAAGAATAATAAACATACATCCATCCATCCAAACTAACTTTCACGTTTATAATATTTAGTAGGATTGTCTTAACTTATATAATACTTATAATGTTTATTTTTTTAATTTATTCAAACATTGTGATTATTTGCAAGAAAACACACAAAACTGCCAATTTCGCGAGATTTTGCATTCCCTAGTAAGTATACTTACCGGCTCGGATCTTGAGCGCTAGACGACCGAGTGGGGATGACCTTCCGCATTGCACAGACGCCAGTACATCAACTTACCCCAATCTGTCAAACTTTCCTAATCGAAAATGAACTTTCTTCTTTTGTTGTAAAGTTGAAAATCGATTAAATCTACCTTACAGTATTTATTAGGTTTACTTACTGGCGTCTGTACGCTCGCGCTCATAGAAAAACACTTACGAGATCCAAAAATTTATCTTCTGCGCATGTGGACGTAAGCAAGCGCTCAAGATCCGTGCCGATTGATAGGTAAGTACCTAAAGTCTTTCTATTCTACTATTATCCAACCACTTGCTGGCGTTCGATTGAACTGAATGTTGGACTGAGACAAAACAAGCGTAATTTTATGAGTAAGTAGGTACAAGTTTCGAGTCACTTAATTTACCTACAGTTTCATTTGAATTGCGTTTTGTGCTACAAGAAGAAGCATCTAGGCCGCGTACCGAGATAGGCTGTAAACGATTTGAGCGTCCATAAACCCGTTCCGTATTACTGTGAGCGCGATATCGATGTTCCTTGAATCGTCATAGGTGACGTCATGACACGCGCCATCATGCGATTCATGCGCCAAATAAATATCACATGAGCGCTGTCAAATGACCTAATGACAGATCTTAGCTGTCATAATCGTGAAAACTAAATCGGAACGCAAAATATTAATGTTAGCGTTGTGAGTGATTATTTGGTATATCGGAATGTACCCTAACTTAGTCCAAGCTTAAACCATGGAACCAGTTTCTTTTTAGTTATAAACAATAATCCGATTACAGAAGTCCTTAATACAAAATTGACCACCTCTCCCTCAGAGTCGGTTCAGTCGTGATTGTGTAAAATACATACAGTAAACTGGATCGAAGATTTGCGTGCCGATTATGAATAATAATTAATCAAATATATAATGAATATAATAGAAATCGGATTTTTTGGACGTGTACATTACACGCGTGTGCGCGGCTTGCAATGTATATGTCACCGTTAAATTGTCAAACACGTTAGATTGTAAAATAATTAGAGAGATTGTAAACTCTCGAAATATTGTCAAACGAATAATATGTCTGTTTACAATAAAAACGAATTATTTTTCGTAAAATGCATACGATGGTAGTCATCTCACGTCAACTCAGGTCACTATACGACAATATCAACTCGGGATTCCAGTGTCATCAAGTGATGTGAAAAGATATCATCGTTGATTTCATTTTAGATTTTCTTTTTTTTTATGTAAGTAATGTTTCTGAAATGGCTTCAAGGCCAAAAATTGACATTTGAGAGCGCAGAATTGCAGATTTTTTTTTACACGTCTAAATATATTTTGTTTAATATGATATATTTGCATTTCATAAATATTCCTAGATAAATAGTAATGTGTGAAGTATAGATATTGAGCTGTGTATGAGTAAAAGTCATAAAATGAAACAGCGCCATCTATTGGTACATTACATAAGTGAGCATCCACAACGTAGTACAAATTCTATTCACCAGAGGCAACACAATAATCTTATTTAGTAAAATCATGGAATTGGGAACTAGGAGCCCATTATTCCTTTTTTTGGGTTAAGGGGATTTTTTAAAACAAGTACATACTTTCTCCACAGTCAAATTTAAACAGATAAACAAACCTCAAAAACAAATCGATACATATGACGCCATCTATTGAGATTTTTTTGAACTATTTTTTCTTTCTTCGCAATGAGACCCCATGCCGTGTTACTAATGACATGAGCATTAACTAGCTCTAGCAGGGCCAAATGGGCCCTAATCACAATACAATTTTATTGTCTGTAATATTGGTAACTAATTAGAGAATAGCGAACGATAATAAGGGTAGTTGCATAAAAACAGGACAATTGACTCTAATTTTATCAGTAGCTCTCAGTACTTGTGCGCGCTAACTTATTACCTTATATTTGGTATTGTGTTGTGATGGAAGGTTTCGGTACCAATTTGGACATTTTCATGTTTGTGGCAAACAACAGTAGTTTTTCAGAGCCCAATGTTTTATTTGAAGCTTTGGAGAATTCTGTTGAATTGTCGGAAAATGAAAAGAAGGAATTGAAACAATTCTGTCAGAGTTATGTGAGTAACTTAAGGCAGAAATGGATCTCGTGTAATCGCACGAGACGTACATATATAAAAAAGTATGAGACCTGGCTGCAAGAAAACATCAAATGGCCCGAGGTCTTGAGAGAAAAAATGACTACTTCTGTGGTGTCGTCGCTAGAGCAGCAACCATGTTCCAGTTCTGACTTTGGTGAGGGTGCATCAACATCCTACACACCGAATACGTGCAGTGTTAGAACATCAACATCAGTTGTGTCGTCGAGAAAACCATTCGTGGAGCTAGGCCCTTTACAGAAGAGAAGGAGAGTGGAAGAGCTCCAAACGCATAGCACTGAAAGCCTTGCTCATGCAACTGGTTTAAAAGCACAAAACAAGAATGTAGCAGATATCATTAAACTGGTATCGGAGCATCCCCTAGAGGCTACAAAGATAAAGGAATTGTTAAATACAAACAAAACTGTGCCTATATATTCTGCTGACAAAGCTTTAGGTATTTTTACCTCATTGAAACTTTCAAAGTGGCAGTATATAACATTAAGATTTTGTGCAAAAGAAGAAGGAATACCACTGTTTCCTTCTTATACTGCTATCCTAGAGGCGAAAAAGGACTGCTACCCCCCAAAAGATACCATAGACATCACGGAAAGAGAGGTAAAAGTAAAGCTCCAAGCAATTTTGGACAAAACTGTGGCTAGGCTTGGAAAATCCTTACGTGTGGAATCTTCACTGAATGACAAAGAGTTGACACTTATATGCAAGTGGGGCTTTGATGGTGCTTCAGGGCAAAGGTTCTTCTTTTCTGGCTTTTTTATTATTTTTTGTTATACTTGCTGTAGATATTTGTAGTGAATCATAATATTAAAGACGTATTTTGTTGTAATGTCTTGATATTAAGTAAATTTTATAATGTAATATATTTATTTCTTCAAAATCGTTTATTGTTGCGAGATTTTTAACTTTATATTCATTGAAAAAATTAAAATTAGTTTTAAAAAATTACTACGTGCAAAGCAATACCCAAAGTTGCATTACATTAATGCTCATGTCATTAGTATCTAATAATATCTTAACCTTAACCACGGTGATTAACGAATGAGGTTCTAGGAATGAAATTTAAAGAAAAACCTTAAAAATCAACGTCTTTTTTAAATTATTGTCATCATTAAGGTCATTAGCAGGTTAATCTAATTATATTATAAGTAAATCGATCGTCAACGTCATTTAACCATGGCAAACATTTGAAAAATCACATTTCGAAAATTCAAAACTTCAAAAATTTTCTACGCGCGAAGCGGCGCCTAAAGGTACATAAGTTGTATGTCATCTTGATCGCCGTGTATGGGACTATAGCTCGTATAAGCACCAGCCTAACAGTTCCATTAAGTTTTGAGAAAACGTAGTTTTAGTGTTTTCTCCCATACAAAAAAAACGCAAATATTTTTTTTCTCACGCGTATTGTGACTTGTACCATTCATACGTTAATATGATGTAAAGGGAGGTATACCAGAGCCATTACAATTTTTATTTTTTTGATTCTTTACAAAAAGTTTCTATGAGTATGGAGCTCGATTTCCAGACCACTGTGCGGCGCCTAAAGGTACATAAGTTGTATGTCATCTTGATCGCCGTGTATGGGACTGTAGCTCGTATAAGCACCAGCCTAACAGTTCCATTAAGTTTCGAGAAAACGTACTTTTAGTGTTTTCTCCCATACAAAAAAAACGCAAATATTTTTTTTCTCACGCGGATTATGACTTGTACCATTCATACGTTAATATGATGTAAAGGGAGGTATACCAGAGCCATTACAATTTTTATTTTTTTGATTCTATAAAAAAAGTTTCTATGAGTATGGAGCTCGATTTCCAGACCACTGTGCGCCGCTTCGCGCGTAGCAAATTTTTTAAGTTTTGAATTTAAGAAATGTGATTTTTCAAATGTTTGCCATGGTTAAATGACGTTGACGATCGATTTACTTATAATATAATTAGATTTAGCCTGCTAATGACCTTAATGATGACAATAATTTAAAAAAGACGTTGATTTTAAAGGTTTTTCTTTAAATTTCATTCCTAGAACCTCATTCGTTAATCACCGTGTTCACAGATAATATAATACTAGCGTACAGATACCCCATCCCATACAAAGAAACGTGACCGCCGTAACTACGTCATTTCTACGGGCTATTCGGGCTAATGTCTAAAGTGGCTGTGCCCGGCTTGTTTCACTAACCTCGGCGCTAGATGGAGCTACCAGCGTTGACTCGCCAGCTTGTGGGCCGCGACCAGTTTATTTTACACAAATTTACACCAATAGATGGCGTAAAAACCATACTCTACTTTTGTACTACCTATAAAACTAAGGTAGCCCCGTGACCTTGAAGCTTACGTCGTTAGTCACTGGCAATCGACAATAATAAATTCACTTTCATGCTAACTTTGCGATAGCGCATGATTTCTTGTGCATGGTAATGGTGCAGCTAGGGTACATGTTTTTCGGCCGACTTAGTTATTTATTATGTTCGGCGTCAAACGTCAACGCAAAATATTTTATATAACAAGTCGTTCAGTCAATTAGAATCATTTATAATATCGAAATACCTAGCTCTTGAAATGATTATTTGCCGCAAATTACATGACTTAAAGAAGGGAGAGTTATTTTATAACAGCGTCAGTTTCGAGTGTGTAGAAAACATTTTATTTTAATTACAAGCTGTTATTACTTAACTAAGTAGCAATATTTGTATGTTGTGTTGGTACCTATATAAGTAGGTAAGTATTAGGGAATGCAATCTCTCGAGTTTAACGAGATTGCACTCGAGCTTACGTCTTATTCGAAGCGCGGACTGACACGGACGGAGTTGCGATCTGTCGGTTGGACTGGTTGTTTCTTTCATTTGATAATTTGATAGGACGTACGTCAAAGTTTACTACTTAGGTCCACGTTCACCGAAAAGATAACGGTCTGATTATCTAAAAACAGCTGTCACTGTGACATGTTCCCATACTAAAATGTGTGTTAAACATTAGATATTTTTAAATAATCAGAGCGTCATCTTTTTGGTGAACACCTTAGAAGTTTGTTAAAAAAATATAGATAGAGACGTGAAACAATGCTTGATGTATGCATCAAGCACCGCTGGCAACAGCTAGTAGACACAATATATGTATTGTGTCTACTAGCTGTTGCCAGCGGTTTCTCCCGCTAGAACTCGAAAATTGGAATGGAACATAAAATTGGGATAAAACTACGTGTTAATCCAAGTTATACTTTATCTGTGTACCAAATTTCATGTAAATCCGTCCAGTAGTTTTTAAGTGAAAGAATAATAAACATACATCCATCCATCCAAACTAACTTTCACGTTTATAATATTTAGTAGGATTGTCTTAACTTATATAATACTTATAATGTTTATTTTTTTAATTTATTCAAACATTGTGATTATTTGCAAGAAAACACACAAAACTGCCAATTTCGCGAGATTTTGCATTCCCTAGTAAGTATACTTACCGGCTCGGATCTTGAGCGCTAGACGACCGAGTGGGGATGACCTTCCGCATTGCACAGACGCCAGTACATCAACTTACCCCAATCTGTCAAACTTTCCTAATCGAAAATGAACTTTCTTCTTTTGTTGTAAAGTTGAAAATCGATTAAATCTACCTTACAGTATTTATTAGGTTTACTTACTGGCGTCTGTACGCTCGCGCTCATAGAAAAACACTTACGAGATCCAAAAATTTATCTTCTGCGCATGTGGACGTAAGCAAGCGCTCAAGATCCGTGCCGATTGATAGGTAAGTACCTAAAGTCTTTCTATTCTACTATTATCCAACCACTTGCTGGCGTTCGATTGAACTGAATGTTGGACTGAGACAAAACAAGCGTAATTTTATGAGTAAGTAGGTACAAGTTTCGAGTCACTTAATTTACCTACAGTTTCATTTGAATTGCGTTTTGTGCTACAAGAAGAAGCATCTAGGCCGCGTACCGAGATAGGCTGTAAACGATTTGAGCGTCCATAAACCCGTTCCGTATTACTGTGAGCGCGATATCGATGTTCCTTGAATCGTCATAGGTGACGTCATGACACGCGCCATCATGCGATTCATGCGCCAAATAAATATCACATGAGCGCTGTCAAATGACCTAATGACAGATCTTAGCTGTCATAATCGTGAAAACTAAATCGGAACGCAAAATATTAATGTTAGCGTTGTGAGTGATTATTTGGTATATCGGAATGTACCCTAACTTAGTCCAAGCTTAAACCATGGAACCAGTTTCTTTTTAGTTATAAACAATAATCCGATTACAGAAGTCCTTAATACAAAATTGACCACCTCTCCCTCAGAGTCGGTTCAGTCGTGATTGTGTAAAATACATACAGTAAACTGGATCGAAGATTTGCGTGCCGATTATGAATAATAATTAATCAAATATATAATGAATATAATAGAAATCGGATTTTTTGGACGTGTACATTACACGCGTGTGCGCGGCTTGCAATGTATATGTCACCGTTAAATTGTCAAACACGTTAGATTGTAAAATAATTAGAGAGATTGTAAACTCTCGAAATATTGTCAAACGAATAATATGTCTGTTTACAATAAAAACGAATTATTTTTCGTAAAATGCATACGATGGTAGTCATCTCACGTCAACTCAGGTCACTATACGACAATATCAACTCGGGATTCCAGTGTCATCAAGTGATGTGAAAAGATATCATCGTTGATTTCATTTTAGATTTTCTTTTTTTTTATGTAAGTAATGTTTCTGAAATGGCTTCAAGGCCAAAAATTGACATTTGAGAGCGCAGAATTGCAGATTTTTTTTTACACGTCTAAATATATTTTGTTTAATATGATATATTTGCATTTCATAAATATTCCTAGATAAATAGTAATGTGTGAAGTATAGATATTGAGCTGTGTATGAGTAAAAGTCATAAAATGAAACAGCGCCATCTATTGGTACATTACATAAGTGAGCATCCACAACGTAGTACAAATTCTATTCACCAGAGGCAACACAATAATCTTATTTAGTAAAATCATGGAATTGGGAACTAGGAGCCCATTATTCCTTTTTTTGGGTTAAGGGGATTTTTTAAAACAAGTACATACTTTCTCCACAGTCAAATTTAAACAGATAAACAAACCTCAAAAACAAATCGATACATATGACGCCATCTATTGAGATTTTTTTGAACTATTTTTTCTTTCTTCGCAATGAGACCCCATGCCCATACTGACCGATTTGAATGAGACACCCTGTATAATGTGGTAGTTGATGGTCAGTGACGTGTGGTTTAATAGATAGCGGTATTGTTGTTGGTGTGATTCTTAAAATGCGGGCAAATATTAATATTAAGGCGAGGGCGACTATTATCGCGAATTATCCGCACTTCATAAAAGTGGCCTTTAATAGAACTGAATGTGAGTATTATAATTATTTATGAATTGTAACTTAAACATTAAAAATTAAAAACGAATGGGTATTATAAATTGTTCATTTATTTGGTGACCTGTGGTTTACTTAATTCGTTGTTTTTTTTTTCAATCTATCATGCAAGATAAATAATTAGTGTTTATTATTGGATTTATAAATGCAGAATGAATGAAGTCACTTTAGTATTTATTACAGCTGCCTAACATCATTTTTTTTGTTTAGAGAAATGCAGTAAGTCTCTGGATCAAAAGGTATGAGGAAGAAGGGAGCCTTGCAAGTAGACAGCGAAGTGGAAGGTCGTCGCTTATTAGCGAAGCGCAGCGACAACATATCGTGGGCGAGTATGAAACCAATGGTTTCACACACACTCGGAGTCACCGCAAACTGTTCGCCGTGCCCTCCACGCTGAAGGCTTGCATCACAGAAGATCAGCTAAAATGCCCTTCTTGGCAGAAAGACATAAAGAAGAACGATTACGTTTCGCACGGGAATATTTAGACTTTGACTGGATTACTTCCATTTTGTTCCGGTTCGCGGTCGCCACTCCAGAACTTTTCGACCCCATCGGCCATCCGTTCTGCGAGCAATGTGCCCTGCCCACTGCCACTTAAGTTTAGCAATTCTTCGGGCTACGTCGGTGACCTTGGTTCTCTTGCGGATGTCTTCATTTCTGATGCGATCACGCAAGTAAACTCCGAGCATAGCCCTCTCCATTGCCCTTTGGGTGACTTTAAGCCGCATACGTCTACTTGACTGCATTGAAAATAATGGGGGTTATACAAAATATTAATCCCTAATGTTCTAGTTTTAATTAGACGTGTTACAAAATGTTTAGCGATATTAATAATTCCTAAATTGAGGTTTAGTTTCAATCTTCTTTTCTTCAGGAAAATGAACACTTAAACTATAACCTCAATATGAGTTACATTTATTGTGACGTCACATAAAAAACATATTCACGAAGTATAAATTATGTATTAGTTTTCAGTAAGCTCTGTTGAATACCGATAGATAGAAGTGGGTATCAACAATTATATTTGTGTTATTAGAATATCCTTGTTATGTTAATAAAAAACGACTTCAAAGTGGGTATACAGATACACAAAAAAATCTTATGAACAAGAGAACTTCTTATATCTAGGTAGGAATGTGACGTTACAAATCTTATTAAAGTTGTTAATTATATAAATAAATGAAACGAATCAGCACGACTTTTTTTTCCACCTTCCAACACCGAAAAAATATTACACAATCACATAAATAGTTATGATGGGTTATTAACTTATATTTAAATCTTTATAAAAATAAATAATGAGCATGAACCCATTTCAAAATAAATACCTAAGTAAATAGTTTTTGCATAAAATACAAATATTAATTAAAGTGGTTACAAAAAAAAAACCCGTATAACGTAAACGGGATTTGAACTCAAGACACGTTGATCGTGAACCCACTGCCTAACCTAAACAGCTATCAACACATGGTAGATATGGTCGAAGTTTAGCTATCCAATGCAAATACGATCATGCGTTTGCTGCGTGTATAACAAAAGAGACGGTAATATATATCTTTTTGTTTCGTGGAGAGCGACCCGACAACTTGCGACAGTAGGCGACTCTGTGGCTGTGGTGTGCGTAGGTACTGTATTGAGACAGCTCACACATACAGCCGCACGGACGCTCGCCCGTGCGTTCACAGCAATATGATCCTTAGCGTGCCTGTGTACTTATGAACGCTTACTGTACAATTCAAATTAAAGGCAATATGCTCAATATATGCACTACATGCCGATTGTGCCGGATTTTAGCACTACCTAGTCATCATCATCTGCCTATAAGGCTCAGCCTTTTCCCAACTATATTGGGGTCGGCTTCCAGTATGACCAGTCAGCAGAATGCCAGTATATTATGTGAAGCGACTGCCTTTAATACCTCCACAACCAAATTGCGTACCAACGATACCAATTGACTACGTTTAAAGTCTATCCTTTGATAGACCCCCCCCCCTGTCCATCCTTTGATCTTTATCTACAAATCTTGTTATCAATGTGTCCTAAAAAACCAGGTAACCCAAGCGTTTATCATGTATTCAGATAAACCTTCAAGTGTTTCCGCAATGTGGTGTTGTCATAATTTTGTCTGTTGATCTGTCATAACCGCGTTCATGTTTATGTCCGTACTGAATAAATTAATGATCTTTAAAGGTTAGGTAGCTGTTTGAGTGTACATATACCTACATAGAATTAAATTAGCAAAAGACATCAGTCCATTCAGTTCTACTAATTTGGGAATATACCAAAAATGATGACAGTAGTAGAGTGATGTTTGATGGTGTTAATTAGTCTATAAACACTTATAACACAAACCATCCAAGGAGTTCCCGCATTTTTATTATCGAAGCTTCTGCCTGCTTGCATTTTTCAAGCCTAGATCTACGTTTTGGCTGAATTAAAAATAACAATTTGCTTGTTAGAGGTATTAGCAATTAATACGGATATGACAATTCGTCTTTTTTTTCTATTTTCTCGATGAGACTCACTGAGCAATATCATCAGAATAAAAACGAACGAAAATATGTTAAATTGAAGTTTAGTACCTACCGGTTTTTAATAGTTATAAGGCTGTTTGACTTCTTTAAATGCGTAGGCACGGCATAGTATGAGAAAAAAAGGTGTAATTATGTATCAACACTGAGGCACTGCGCCCGCGCACCGCGCCTCTACGCAATCTTGGAACGGTTGCGTAGACGCAAGACGGCGCGCGGCGCGACTGACACACCCATTGCTTTCATACCTAAGCCAAACTTAAGTGCATGCATACTCAACTTGTAGGTACTGAATACCTAACTGCAGCATAGTAAAATGTTTTCTGAGACGACTCATCATGGTGACCCCCAGATAATGATAAATCGTTCCTTTTTCTCTTCGTAACTGTTCACGTAAGTACAGTAAAACGGGCTATTTGGGTTTTTGGGGGCTATTCGGTACCATACATACTAAAAGGTATTTGGTTTTTCCATCTAGAATTTCTCAGCCAAGGAAGGAGTTTCGCAGCCAATCAAAGTGTTGATAGAATTTATATATATATAACTTCTAAACTCAACTTCAACAAAATATCGATTTCTGACAGAAATCAATGTTTTGTTTGTAATTTGGGGTCATCTTATAAAGCCCCCAAAACCCAAATAGCCCCGTTTAACAAACAAGTAACATTTGACCAAAAATGCATAAATTATGAATATTATGATCCTTTATGAGAGACTGGCGTCCATAAACTAGGATACCCTGCCTCACGATTCCCCTCCTCATCATAAATTACCCGCGAGCGACTCGTATAATCGCTTAGAACAAAGGGCACGCGTCCTCGTCGCAATAATCATTATCAATTTGAGGCATTGCAACTTGCCCACACATTAAACCGATAAACACGTACTAAAGACGTATTGTACAGAAGAAGTCACGGCTGAATGACGTAGCTGCTTGAGTACTTGAGCACACACTCACACAAGTTTGCTGTATCGGTTGGGCAAACGTGGACTTTGACCAGTTCGCCTCGATAGTACTACGACCTGCTTTTAAGGAGGCCAGTATGAGGAGATATTTTATTTATTCTAAACCGATGTCTAAGCTGTTGACGACCAACACAAAAAAAAAAAACTTTAGTAGTAGATTAGCTGTTACCCGTGGCTACGGCTGTGTGGAAAAAATCTTCGTTTTTTCCCTGATAGTTACTTCTTAGAATATCAGCTATCTGCCAGTAAAGTCCCGTCAAAATAGGTTCAGCCGTCATGGAGATTAGCCGGAACAAAGTGTCAGAGAGACGATAATATAAACACACGACGACAGTTATAAGCCGTAATTTTGAAATTATAAACCAACACTTCAATTTTAATTAGGTACTTGTATGGATTTACATAATTATGTACATACAGTGGTATGACCATAGATTTATTAATATTTCTGTGGGTATTACGCTTGTTTTCACCAAACGTTTAATCAGGTGACAGAGTATACATTTCTGAGTTTTCTTAGCTAATTAATTAATTTCATAGGGAAGTAAGTATCTAACTAACAGTCGCTCCATGTAAAAACCTGGTATTCAGGTGCATACGGTAAAACTTGAAGTCGACCCCAACATGGTTGAGAAAAGGCTAGGCAGAAGATAACGTAAGTAAGTAGGCACCTATTTCGTTTTTGTTTTTCTTTAAAAATGTGGCTTGAGTGTAAGGCTCCAGCCCATCTCGTAACTTTTCCCATTTCGACAACTAAACAAAATAGCATCGCAATAGTCACATTTCGTAAATATGATATTTTAATCTTCATACATTGAATCCCATTTTTGACAATTTTTTTTTCGGCAAGTACAGTTAGCACTCAGGAGAACTACAAAGAAAATTCACAATTACTGTTCGGTACTCTTTTTTGCCAAGCTGTATAATTGTACTGTACTTGCCGAAAAAGAGTAGAAAATCCGAGGGCCGCCACTGTGCTGTTCATATGGCAACCCGGAGTGATCGCATAGCATACCAACATTGTCTAGATACTTTTACGTCGTCCCAATAGTTTACGTCGCCACCACAGTTTACGTCGCCACAATAGTTTACGCCGCCACAATAGTTTACGTCGCCATCATAATTTACATCGCCGCCATAGTTTACGTTGCCACAACAGTTTACGTCGCCACAGTAGTTTACGTCGGCACCATAGTTAACGTCGGTCGTCACCACCATAGTTTACGTCGCCCCCATAGTTTACGTCACCACCATAGTTTACTACACCACCATAGTTTACGTCGCCACCATAGTTTACGTCGCCACCATAGTTTTCTTCGCCATCATACTTTACGATGCCACAGTAGTTTACGTCGCCACCATAATTTACGTTGCCACCTAAGTTAAGTCGCCACAATAGTTTACGCCGCCACTATAGTTTACGTCGCCACCATAGTTTTCTTCGCCATCATACTTTACGATGCCACAGTAGTTTACGTCGCCACCATAATTTACGTTGCCACCTAAGTTAAGTCGCCACAATAGTTTACGCCGCCACTATAGTTTACGTCGCCACCATCGTTTTTATGGTTTTAGTGGTCGCTGATTACAAAAATGGGGTCAAAAAGAAAACCCAAGATGATACCCAGTAATTTTTATGGTTTTTCCGTCATGAGTGTCGTTTTCATAAAACGGCGTTACGTCACATATCAATATTACTGGTAACACTATGGTGGTGACGCAAACTATGGGGGCGACGTAAACAATGGTGGCGACCTAACTATGGTGGCGACGTAAACTATGGTGGTGACCTTAACTATAGTTAAGGTCACCACCATAGTTTACATGTAACAAAAAGGGTACATAATAGTCATATGAAAGGGTGTGCTATAGATTACGATTACGATGGTGGTCCCATAGAGAAAGTTGTTCAGTTTGATGGTCTGTACCACACCCTTTCATATGACTATACCTTTTCTGTTACACGTTGTATAGGCGACGTAGTTTATGGTGTCGACGTAAACTATTGTGTCAACGTAAACATTGACATGACATTGATCTGCAAATTGAAAAAATGATAGAAAAATTTAATTTCGTTATTATGAATAACCTTAAGTTACAACCCCATGCTGAGATGCCTTTTGGCCTCGTCCAGGACCAGTTTCTTATCTTATTCTTTTGATTTTTTTATGTTTATTTTTTTTATTAGTTGTAAATACTGTTAATTTTTATGTGTTTTGTCCGGTGCGGGCTAACAAATGCTTTTTCCTTCTTTCTTTAACCGAACCTCGCCTGCATCGTCATTTCACATCAGGCTAGTTACAGATGAAGGCAAGCCACAAACTACATGTAAAATACTTCAGCTGTGTGAAGCTGACTCGCACTTGGCCAGATTTATATTATCAGCGGATTTGAAGACTTTGTCCCAGTTTAAAAAATATTTTAGGTACCTACCTAAGTAGATATTGGAGATATGGAATGGCGCCCAGAATAATACCCAACGGGGTACTTACCACACTCACTAGTAGATAAGATGGAAATATAGATAATTTTGTAGATACGAAGCAATCTCGATAAAAAGTGAAGTTAATAATACTGCAGTACTTACATGTACTTAGTTATTAGTTACGTAGGTAATATTATTTATTTGATGATTTATAATGAGTAGATAGTTGAACATTTATTGCATACCTCCTGGTAGAATTATATGACGAACCTACAAAACTGTATGGCATCAACCAGGTACCTAATCCAGACTACATAGCTCATTCTGAGTATAATATGTATTATATTATATATATCTATATTATATAGAAAAGCCTATGACACTGCTGGACCCGAAAATCGAACCCAGGACTTCATGCTCAGTCGTCGTACATCGATGATCATCGTAGCATCGATGAAATAAGATACCTATTTATCAAAACAGTGAAATATTTTGACAGCTATTATTTGCGACTTTAAGCACCTAGGTACCGACTTTCAAACTGCATGCAGAGCAGAGTTACTTTCAAAATAATATAGGTACTTAAGTAAATTATTAAAAATAGGATATGGAATTAAAACACCCAGTTGGTAGGTGTATCCAAAATAATGATTTGGAAATACACACGAATACTATAAACACATTTTTCACTTCTCATGCTCTAAAAGTACGCCATTATAGCCCTACGAAGCGGGATTAAAGTGACAGTTTATTCCCTAGGGAGTAAAAAGTAATTTAAAAATGGAACGATCGTTTACTCTGAAACATGGTCACAAAAGAGTAACTTGTCAAAGGTTTTATTTCAATTTCGAATTGGCTTGCGAATAGAAAGCGGTATATTGAAAAAAAAAACAAATGAGTCTTCAACGCGGGAAAATTTATGGTTGTTTGTGTGCATCGTTGATTTTGAAAAAGTATGTGCTATTATAGCCGCTGCAGTAATGTAGGTACTATAATTATCTGTGGAGTGTGGATCATCTTCATTGCGAGAATGTTGAGAGTTTGTGTTGTGTTTTAAATTGTTAATCTGTGACTGACCATAGAAGAAAATCTGACTGCTCAGTTCAGAATTTTAGTCGAGTGTAAATTTGTTCGGTTTTAAATGACTATTTTCTCGCTCTCGAAGTGAAAAGTACAGTTTGCACCTCGAGACTAAACGCCAATTTAATATACCCTCGCTTTCATTGCCTCCCTCGCAAGCTCGGGAGTCAAACCACCTCGGGTATATAATGGCTTCGTTTAGTCCCTCGTTGTAAAATGTACTATGAATAATACGCTAAGTGCCTACCTAAAATAATCATTTGTATAAGTGTCTCATGAAAAACTAATAATTAATTATGAAAACAGGTAGTAACCTTCTTAAACTATTTGTATTGTATGTTAGTTAACTCGAACTTTATTGTTAGTGAACGACCTCTCATGGCCTGAATACAATGCAAATTAAATACTGCAGACACTAGTGCCACCTAGTATTAAATAACAACAACGTTACCTGTTGTTTTAAATCTTTAAGATCGAGCGAATCTTCTGATCGAAACTTAGCACCTAACGCCATCTTGAGGAAAATTGAGTAAACTTCAAGATCACACAGAGTGTTGATTTTTCGTCACTGTACAAATACGAACGCTTGTTACGTTAGCAACGGACTTAGTTACACACGATTTGGTGGGCAGATGGCACTACTAACTAGGAAAAGTTGTCCTACATTGCTTCCTGAAGTTAGAATAAAGGGCTCAAACACATCATAAGAAACACGTTACGACAGCGCACCGTGCCGTGATGCGGAAATCGACGTCGAGTAACGTAAATAATCACGTTACGACAACGCAACATGCCACGTTACATTTCATATGGATGGATCCAGTATTTTCTTTGTATCTGTTTCTTTTTTATCCGGAACACGTCTAGTGTGGTTCTCGAAATTAACAGCATGCGGCAATACTGCAAATGTGCCACCGTCAATACGATGTCATTCAACGTGGCACGTTGCGTTGTAATGACGTGTTTATTTACGTTGCCCGACGTGGAAGTCCACATCACGGTGCCGTGTCGTGGACTTCCACGTCACGTTGCCGTGCCGTGGCTCGTTGCGTCATCGTGCCGTGTATATGTGTTTGACCCCAAGACAGCAACGATACAGAACGGACAGCTTATCTGCCTCCCCTCCTCGCATCGTATTCCTTAATGCTGAGGCTCGTGACCTCCCTACGGCATCACCTTCTCTCGGATGATCTTTCTCCATCTCTTTTTGTCTCTGGCTGTGTGAAGGGTGCTGTGAACTGTGCCATGGAGTCAAGGGCGGTGCGGATCTGGTCAGACCATCGTACTGGGCTGCGTCCACGAGGTCTTTTCCCATCTACGTAGCCGGTCTCGATTAGCATCTCCTAGCTGCTATCGTCTTTCCTCGCAATTTGACCGAATTGTTCCTAGACTCTGCGCAGCACGTGCACAGCCGTGAAGAGATTTACGTACCTAAGTACTATCAGTCAAAAGCGGGGTCGTAGGCAAATAAATCAACCTACCTATCCGTGTTCACAGAGTTATCCTATTCTTATGTTTGTATTAGCGTCGGTCGCAGCAAAAGACTTGAGTGGGAGGTGCGGGGGGTCACACAAGACCTTTTTTGTTTTTTAGTATGGGAAATCATCAAATGACTTCTCCCACTCTGGGCGGAGCGGGAGGGAGTGTCAGACTCTTACTGACTAAAACCCATCCATGTTCCATCCTCGCCCTTTATGTTCCGGGGCTGCGGTATCTCTTTCGAACAGGCCCGCAACCCCGGCAGGCTTCGGCCCTTGCGGGCCCCTCCCCTTATGCTGACATCTCTTGGCGCGCGTGGAACACAAACGCGCCGTCGACACGGCCTGTCGTCCTTAGACGGACGGACGGCTAGCTAGCCCATAGCCAACCGTCCACAGGCCCGGTCACACAAGGCCTTAGACAGTTTTTGTACTTCATCTCCACCAGTCAGAACCCCAAAAAAAATGGAAGAGGATAACATGCTGCCCCGACACCAAATAAATAAGGGCAAGAGAATGATGATGTAGACGTAGACTTTGAGACTTACTGACTTCGCGTAGTACCCAGCTGGAATAAGGCTGAAAGCTGGTCTCTTCAAAAATAGAAAAAGAAAATGCCATCAAATTCTCTACGGACCTGCTGTTTGATTTTAACGTGAAAAAATAATATCGTTCAGTAATCCGTTTTGGAACGTAAGACGCTAGAAGGTTCTCAAGTATTTAGTATTTTTTTATACTTACAACTATGGTGAGCTAGGTTTACGGAAGTTCCCAGTCTATCCAATTCTAGGTAATATTATAATCAAGGTTTACCGCAAGTTCGCAGAAGATAATGTTTTCCTTCCATTAGATACAGATAATCACATAACAAATATTGTAACTCAACACGAGTTTTTCTTTTAGTAGGTAGTTTCATTTAGCATTGTAAGGCAAAGTAATGAACTGAAGTAATACACAAACACGTTACTGAATAATACTCTAATATAAAGAGATACCGTGGCCCCGGAACATAATGGGCGCCCAACTAGCACACAAGCTCTATAACAAGCCGTACACTGGCCGGTTAGAGGTTTTTAATAACGGCATAGCCTCCATAGATAAGTTCTACAGTAGACGTACAAGCGGCTATAGCGCTGCTGTACCCTGCAAAGAGTACAGTATATACGAGTAAATATATGAGAGTACCCTGTAAGGCCGAATAAACCGGCATGTCCTAGAACCAAACATTCGAAGACATGTGACATCTACCAATCCGCACTGGGCCCGCGTGGTAGATTATAGCCCATTCCCTCTCATTGAGAGGAGGCCGTGTCCCAGCAGTGGGAACATTATAGGCTGATGATGATGATGATGATGATGATGATGACCCTGTAAGGTTCTAAGATGTATCTACAATGGTTCTACAGATGTATAAGGCCTACGGCGCACTCTACCGCTCGCATAGCACTCTTGTATCTACAAAGGTGCTATGCGAGTGGTAGAGTGCGCCTCAGGATCTAAAATAAGTTCTTGTAGCGCGACCGTAGAGCTCGAATCGTTTTCATTAGGAATTTCTACTGAATTGTGGGTGCGTTTACAAACATTTTAATTGCCACACACAGCCAGACCCGGAACGGACCTGTAGGTCATAGACATATTTGTTCCATTATCTTAACAATAAGCATGACAGTAGACAGGTAGATCGAGATACTATTTTCCACAGAAACCCAAAAGAGGAACAAACGAACTCATTTGCCGGCGAACTGCCTTGCGCTCCCGTTATCATCACCAGCCAACAGCAACATAGCTTAGCTGCACACTGCTAGACATGTTCTCCGCCAATTGCACGCAACTTTGCTGAATTCTCGGCAAGTCTCCTCCAGCTGCTACCAGCCACCCTGCGAAGATCGCCGCTCAACCAATCTTGTCTTACGGCGATCTACCTAAGAGCGGTTTCGCACTACGTCCGATCGGGATCCGATCCGAACCCGGTCCGAAGTAATCGTAGAAATATTTCTATGGTAGTTTACGCACTAGATCTTGATCTAGATCTAGACTTGTTCCGTCATCCAATTTTATATTGTAGTGTATTTTCACGGGTAGGACGGTGGAGGCACGAAGGTGCCAACTCGCGAGCACTCGCGATATTCACAGTCGCCAGTTGACGAATAAGCTATTGCCCGTTCCATACCTCGCTTCGGAGACCAAAACATAATGCCAAATTATCATTTAAATAAACGGATGGACCAAGGCGGACAACAAATATTACGTATAAAGCGCAGGCCACACCGCCAGCTAGCGAGCGAGCATCGTTCCTCCTCTGTAAATACTTTGGCACTTTCGTTAGTTCGCGGTGTGAACCGAAGTAGGTATGAAAAGAGGTTAAACGATGCTCGCCCGCTGGTGTGGCCTACGCTTTAATGACCCGTTTATTTTTTATTCGTAACCTTAATAAATCTATAACCACTAACGTTTGCGTGCCAGATGTTTTTCAAACGACCTGATACTTAAGTCTCCAAAAGGTTTAAATAAAATAAAAGTTTTTTCGTGCTATATCGATAGTAGATACTTTATTAATTACCTACCCATAATGATTTCATAAATTAGCATCCTAATCCGATAAATTGTTACTTTTTAATAAGTATTTATTTTTGTTTGCTCTTTTTATTTGTTGCTAGCTCTTACCCGCGTCTATGCCTGCGTGGAGGTCGCCAATTTTATCCTGCGTATTTGTGCTTACAACGATATGAGTATCTAACGTACGAATTTAAGTCATAGTATACATATATACATAATGTTGATCCACACATTGTACAATATTTTATGGCGTGAAAAGGTAACGGACAAACGTTTTACCTAATTTATTACTTGTTAGAGTGATTCGCCCCCGACTCCATTGTGCTTCATCATCATCATCATCATCATCACATCATACATTGTGCTTCACTTCTCGGTAATCGGGTCCAAAACCATTATATCTGTCAAGCTGGAACCAAATATGGATGCATATCAAACATTCACGAGATTTCATCGAAATCGGTTTGGTGGTTTCGGAGATTAGCGTGTACAAACGTAGGGACACGTGAATTTTTATATGAATCAGAGATATATCAATTATATTTTTGGTAAAACAATTTATTTTTTGACATACAGAAGTTACATAGAAACAGTTTAAAAAATGACTTAAATTCAGATATCACCTGTAAAAGTAGTTTGCGTCGTGAACCCTGGTTCTGGCAATCTGATAACATATTAAATAGACAGATTTTGAATGATCTGTGCGACACAGCACCGCGCAAACGTTACTGCTGATCATGAACTCCCATTAGGTTTGAACTTCGAACCCCAGCTGCCTAGGTTGAAAATGCCTTTTTGGGCCTTTCATTAGGACTTTCTCAGTGGCAGCCTTGCAGCCTGGATGGATGGCAATAGGCTCACAGCGTATTATATGGGAGTTAAACATATCATCATCTGCCTAGCCTTTTCCCAACTATGCTGAGATCGGCTTCCAGTCCAACCGGATACAGCGGAATACCAGTATTTTTACATGGAGCGACTGCCTATCTAACCTCTACAGCCCAGTTAGTACTTGATAATACGATACCAGTTGGTAAGAGTAGTTGTCAGACTTTTGGGGTCACTGACTACCTGTAACGACTGTCAAAGATCTACAAAAGAAAGTCAGGTCCAACGGCTTAAGGGGAAAGCGTCAGCGTAGCGCACGAAGTTTAAATTTTCTTACGTTTTTTGCAACTTGCAGGCCAGTGGCAGATTGTATGAAGTTGAAAATATCGTTCGCGTTGATTTTGATTTTGAGATTTTGAATTTGAACAACTTTGACCTTGCAAAAGTCGTCCATCGACTTACATGAACTTAGAGGGTCGTACTGATTTTGATGGTTATAATTCTGTAACCACATACATATTACCGTCGCGAACGATCTTTTCAACTTCATACTACCTGCTACTGGTCTGCAAATGGCAAAAAACGTAAGATTTTTTGTATTTCGCGGGCTGCCCTGACCCTTTCCCCTTAACGTGCTTTCCGAGTTAAGGAAGAAATTCGGTATGTAATGTAAATGATAGTCACTTATCCACGGACCAATCTAGGCAAGTCCAGCTTAACTTAAGCCGTGCTATGGGAGTTAAACATATATATTATTATGTCGAAATGTGGGTGAACTATATCCACGTAACCTTTCGCGGAGGACTGTTGTGACGATATGTTTAACAAGTCAGTAAATGATGGGAATACTCCGGCAACCCATGTCTGCATTACCATAATCCGGCAGTTACCAAAATGCAATTTAATTTTAGCTTGAAATAAAAATTGTTAGTAATTTGATAACAGCAGTATTATTGTCAAACAGATCTAATTTATGGCTACGATTAGGTGCCATACCATCGCCAACGACATATGAAGGTGACCAGGCGGTGTTAAAATAAGATGAATATAATGTATTTTGTCCTTGTCTCTCACACAAATATTGGATATATAAAGTGATCCAATTACAAGGACTGGCATAATCCTTTATTCGTCAAACCGAACTCCAAGTTTGATTTTGGACAATCATGAAAATGGTAAGTTGGTCTATACTTTTATATAGTGGAACTCACAGACCATAGAATCAACAGATGTTTCTATGATCTGTGGTGGTATTCCTATTACTGGTAAACTACTGTTATTTGAATTTTGTTGTCTGCCTCATTGGTCTTGTGGTCTCAAGCACTGCCGCTGAACACAAGGTCCTGGGTTTGATTCACAGGGCAGACAAATGGTTAGTGGGTTTTCCAATAGGAATTTCTCATTAGCAGCCCCATTATTATGCCCGGTTGTTGTCAATAGGGTAAACTTAAAATTTTACTTACAGTATATCTTCCGTGATGGTTATTAATATTGAGCTCCCGATCTTAAACACGGAAGATATCCCATAGTTAGTAGATAGTGACATTTTAAGTTTAGTTGTGTAACGTGGTAGCTTGAAACAGTGTTTTTCAATAGGGTATCTCGCTATTACTTGAGATTTTTACAGATCTGGCTAAAAGTGGAAGTATACACACAATTTTTTAGGTGGTTATTCCCAAAGTCCTCCTCAAAGATATCCCAAAGTACTCCATGAAAAATGCAGGTTATATTTTTAATTAGGTTTCATTATACTCCAATAGAACACCTGTCTTACCCGTTGGGTATTTCAGGTGTGTTATTGTGTTATGTATGTGTTATTTGATATAAATATTATATGACAACAGATCAGAATAGATATCACAATATTAAATCACGCGCGATTGATCAATTCACGAACAGACCCGCAAATTATCACCTCACTTGTTGCCATGAAAGGGGCATAAGTACTAATACGAAAAAACAAGAAACGTTTACCAAATTTAGCATAGTTTACAGGATCTTTGTTACGTCTATATTTGGGAAAAGGCTAAGCAGATAACGATGACAGGATTTTATGTTTTATTAGCATCAATCAAATAAACATAATATATACCTTCCATTTTTGGATCTCAAATCTCAAATAACATGTGACAGTATCCAATTTGGCGAGGTGTGATAGTATTTTGTTTGCTTTAGAAAAAGATAGCATAGTATTGAACTCGAAATATCTTCTCTACACCAGTATTTTTCATCAGATATGGCTTGGCACCAAAGTGTCACAATTCTAAGGGCAAACGCAATTAGAATGTATTATCGTTTCGCGATTTACCTCATGTTTAAGTCATAAGACCTGCACGGGTCCAACGAAGGTTACGCGATACTTGACTGACGGGATCTGTCCGTATATGGGCGAGGGTGACCGTCCAGTGAAGTCTCCTCTATGCTTGAGAAAGCTCGTAGACGAGCTAAATTAACAACTCTATTTGTGGTGATTCAAACTTCGTTTGAAATGCTGTTAGAATAAAGTTCTAATCAGCTTGCACTACAAAGTGGTTGTTACGTCAGCCACTGCGGGCCAAAAAGCGCGAAATGAGTGGTTTCGATCGATTTACAAAAAAACTATTGATTGGATTAAAAAACTGAACAAGAAACAGTATCATGCTAATATATTGCTTGTAGAATTATTTGCTAAAAAATCAGAATGATCGCATGCATATTAGTAGGTTTTTTATTGTTTGAAAGATATTTTTAGAGAAAAGTTCGAGATTTCTTTTTATCGAGCCAAATTAATTGTATTATGTTTTTAAAACAGTATCATGCTAGCATATATCCTGAAGAATATCATATATTTTTTGGTCTTGTTTATAGCAGTGAATCATATACTTTTAGTAATTATAAAACTCGCGTTTAGCTCATGTAATCGCCTTAAGCCGGTCTCGGCTGTCCTTCGTAGATCTTTGTCAGTCGTTACACAGCCTGAATGGTCACTGTGCTCTCGAAGAGGAGCTCGTGGCTAAATAATAATAGCCGAGGTTGGTCTGTAGATGGGTGACCACCCTTACATACCGAGTTACCTCCATGCCTCGGAAAGATCATTAAGCTGTTGCTATCGGCAGTCATTTGTAGATCTTTAACAGTCGTTACCGGTCCAAAAAAGTCTGACAACCAGTCTTATCAAGGGGTATCGTATTACCCAGAACTAACTGGGTTGTGGAGGTCAGATAGGCAGTCGCTCCATGTAAAATTCAGATAATTATACAGCTGCATCTTGACTGGGAAAAGGCTATTTTGATGATGCCTGACTGTCTTACAAAAAGTTGTCGTGTTACCCACTACGATTTAGATTTCAGGTCGAAGTACTCCATTGAGCAAATCCATTTCAAGTGCACCTATAAGGAGGCCACACAGAAAATTCTAGATTGTACGCTATTGTATTGTATTGTATTGTATTGACTATTAAGGAATCTGTTCGTTCCGGAATTCTTGTTTGATGTGTTTACGGAACGCTAAAATTGTATTTTACACATAATACCCAACAAAAAGTACTTCCCGTCTTACCAATAGGTATCGTGTTACCAAAATCAAAATCAAAGCATTTATTTCAAGTAGGCCAATAACAGGCACTTTAGAATTGTCGAAACAAAGATGAAAATTAATTGTAGCTACAGTCCCAGTCACAAGACATAAAAACTGTGAAAATACTGTAGTTGCCCATTCCCTTTTTTTTTTTTTTAAGGATGGGAAATCATCAAATGACCCCCCCCCCACTCTGGGCGGAGCGGGAGGAAGTGTCAGACTCTTACTGACTAAAAACCATCCATGTTCCTTCCTCGCCTTTTACGTTCCGGGGCCGCGGTATCTCTTTCGAACAGGCCCGCAACCCCGGCAGGCTTCGGCCCTTGCGGGCCCCTCTCCTTTTGCTGACATCTCTTTGAGGCGCGCGTGGAACACGAACGCGCCGTCGACACGGCCTGTCGTCGTCGTTAGACGGCCGGACGGCTAGCTAGCCCATAGCCAGCCGTCCACAGGCCCGCATCTACGGTGGCCGGTAGCCACCACGTGGCCCCCGACGCCCGTTGCGTCTCCCGCGGCGGCCGGGAAGAGAGGATCTCTCCCTCTCTCGTTCCGCCACCTCCTTCGCTAGCATGACTGCTTCGCAGAAGGAGGCGACGGCTTCCCATTCCGTCTCGCTCCGGACCATGGATTGAACCAGGGCCGGACGCGAGAGGTCGCCGCCGCCGATCGCCGCCACGAGGACACGGCGGAGCTCCGCCCACGCAGGGCAGACTTCCACCGTGTGCTCCACCGTGTCCTCCGGTCGATCCTCGCAGTGGAGACACCCGGGCGTTTCCTCCCGCCCGATTCGGTGCAGGTACCTCCCGAAACATCCGTGTCCGGTGAGGACCTGCGTCAGGCGGAAGGTGAGGACGCCGTGGCGCCTCTCCAGCCACTCCTCAAAGAGGGGACTTACCGCCACTATCGTGGCGTGCCCTGTTGCCCATTCCCTAACGTAGATCTCGATGGAGAAGAACGGGCAAGAAACTCATGGACACTCTTTTAAATCAAATTATTGTTACAAAATCTTGGTTACATCATTCATGTTGAGATGGTAAATTATGTGTGAACAGTGTAGCAAGATGTGCACGTTTAAAGTGTCCATAGTAAAAACAAAATTATTCTTTCAAATAAGCCATGGCAACTAAGAGATGACCAGTCACAACTGACATCGCCCGTTCACGAACATGACGCATGGATCAGCACCATTCAGCTCAACCATTTTGAAGGGAGTTAAATGGTCCGACACACGCGCCATTATCAGCGAGACATTTGAGTGAGCATGACATACTCTCAACCGCCAGGGCACATTCAAGTCAAAAACTAAAGTAGGTTTCCAGTGACTGATAGCTTTCTAGTACATAGTACTCACACAATATGGGCTATGCGATTATATAATACTAACATTGAATCTGTACAATGCAAAGATAGTTGTACAATCTTCAGCAGCTCCAACAATACCATTTAATGCTATCAATTTTTGCGCCCCTGTCCTTGTGGAGCAGGACCAGCATTTAGCCAAGCATTTTTATCAGCGATATAATCGCTCAACTTGTAATATGCTTGCTTACATAGTGTGGGTTTAATGCATGTTTTAAATTTCGTTTCATTCAGTTCAAGAATACTTTGTGGAATTTTATTATAGCATCTCAAACAGTACCCCATGAAAGATGAGTCTACTTTAGCGAGTCAAAAGCCTGGCTGAACTAGTTGGTCCCTATTTCTAGTACTGTAATTGTATCTGTCGCCTCTTTTACCGAAAAGATGCAGATTTTTAACCGACTTCCAAAAAGGAGGAGGTTCTCTATTCGACTGTATGTTTTTTTTTTTTTTTTTATGTATGTTCACCGATTACTCGAAGACGCCTGAACCGATTTGAAAAATTCTTTTTTTGTTTGAAAGGGTATACTTCCAAGTTGGTCCCATAGCCACCAAATTGGGATCTGATGATGGAATCTTGGCGAAATCGAGGGAACTCTTCAAATTTTATCTGAAAACGTGTTGCGATTTTGGTATTTTCTACAACAAGTGAAGCATTTGCGTTTGATAAGAACCATTCTACCATCAGATCTGATGATGAAGCCAAGAGTCACGGAACTCCATAATGAGACAATGTACCATAGTCGTGTTTGGGCTTGTTGTAATTGTAACGGTATGCACTTTCCATGTATCAAGCACCTGTGAACCACTAAAAAGTGAAAAATAAAAACTTTTTTGCAAAAAATAAAACCGACTTCAAAAAAAACAAAATAGTGAAAAATAACTTTAGCTTCTGAAGTCGGTGACAAAATAACTAAAGCAATCAAACAAAGGTCACCGACTTCAGAAGCTAAAGTTATTTTTCACTTTTTTGTTTTTTTTGAAGTCGGTTTTATTTTTTGCAAAAAAGTTTTTATTTCTGACGTACATTATGTTTTCGTAGACGTATTGGCAATGAACCGTCATGATGCCAATATCCTTAAATAGGGAACTATTTGAGAATCGCGCCTACGAAGATTGTATATGGCTCTGATGGCTCTTTTCTGCAGAATTAATATAGACTCAATATCAGCAGCCCGTCCCCATCCAAGACAGTTAATTCATTCTCTGGGACTTCGTCGAGCTTCATTGTCTCGGCGCTTTTCTGGTGGTCGCCACTGTTGATTCTGGCTTTCAGGAGTTACAGTGGTTTGGGCGTGTGTGGCGGGCTTGTCCAAAAAAAAAAAAAAAAAAAAAAAAGCCCGTCCCCATAGCAAAATACCGTATTAAGACATTATACCATGGGAGTAACTAAAATAGACCAGTCTAGCGGTATCCACATCAGTGAGTTGACGGATTTTTCTAATGGCAAATGCTGCTGAACTTAAGCGCCCCGCAAGAGATGTTAAATGAGAACCCCATTGCAGCCTTGAACCCAGTTAGTAGGTAGTAGAGGTCAGATAGGTAATTATGTAATTTACTGGTTCTGGTTATCCGGTTAGACTAGGAGGCGACCCCAACATTGTAAAAGGCAGATGATGTTGATCCTAACTAAGACAAATAATAAAGGTGACCTCAAAATTCACAGCTCGTGAAAGTCGCTGCAATCGTCACCCTCTTGGGAGTATGCTGTGCTCTGCCAGTGGAGGAACCAAAAGTGATTGAAGACAAGCCGATTGAGGTGTTGGTGCCCTTGGAACCTGAGCCAGGAAAAGATGAAGACTCACCGAAACCACCGACCACTGACGACTCAGATCTGAAGACTGATGCTAGTACATGGTGGCACAGCTGGTACCACCACCAGTATCCGGTTTACTACGTCCCCGTGCAAAAGTAAGAACGAATATTGTTTACTTATTTTCAAATTCAAATTCAAATATATTTATTTGTGACACAGAGGTAATGTTTTTAGCCTGTGTCGGCCCACAGGGCATAGGCCTTCCTTCTTTCTTTCCACTTACCCATCCCATATATGTGGGATCGTACGGTGAAATAAAAGTAAAGTTTCATGGAAAACTCGTATATTTACTCAATGTACTTGAAAACTTTAAAAAAAATCACGTCGTTTTACATCGTATTGTATCCGTCTCGCCATATTTAATACTTCTTCTCTCTTTATCACACGCGCGCACCTTTCACTCGCACCTCTGCATACGTTCCCTTTGACACAAAATTCTTTTTATAGCTTTTATTAGCAAATCCTTGAGAAAAGTTTGCACTCAATACAAGTTACATTACTTAAATTAAAAATTAAAAAACCCCCGACACAGGGTCATAATATTTCAAGGTGTTTTTTTAACGAAGTTCCTTAACGCGACTTACGGGTATTGTGATTTTGGAGAAATCGTCACGTAACGAGTCAAGCCTTTTCATTTGATACCCATTTTGAGGGGATGTGAAAAATAAATGTAATTCACTATTTTGTGGTGGCGGTCATCTTTGATTTGAAATTTATTATAGCGTATAGTATTTTACTAGTCAACCCCTTTAATTTGATATCCATATTGAGTAGAATAAATTATGTAATCCGGCATTTTGTGACGGCGGCCATCTTGGACTGATTTTTATCAAACATAGCCAAGAATACTCCCAACAATTTAACATTTCAAACAAAAAAACCAATTCAAAATCAGTTCTTCCGTTCGGGAGCTACGATGCCACAGACAGACACATAGACACGACAAACTTATAACACCCCGTCGTTTATCGTCGGGGGTTAATTAAAAATTATTATGTTGCATACTCATCAGCTTTTCGGGTTAAATAGCAACTCATTGCTGATAGTTTTAAGAGTTCTATAAGTCTGAATGGAACCACACGGAACCCCTTTAGGATGACACGTCTGTCACAGCGAATTAGCTCCGAATCTACTGGACCGATTTAGGTAATTACCATTAAACCCCCATGAATCCGAAAGGAATGAGCCTAATATTCGTAGGTAATACCTGACTAACATGTTTTTGTTACAGTGTACCCAGTGTTCCTGTTCACTATACCTACTGGAAAACTTATTAGCTGACTTCATGAATGCCGCAGCAAACAGTGAATACTCTTCAAATTTCAAACTTTGTCACTATTTTTCAATGTTTTTTTTACAAAATAAATGAAACAGTAACTGTGACATGTTTCCCTTCTTTTATTTGGTTTAAAGCATATTCAAAGTGATATCATTATTAGTTAAAGTTACATGAATATTTAGTCGAAGATGGGCGATGTTTCTTTTGCAGCACTTTCTTGAACTGATTATGTGGGAGGTTTAATATCTGTGGCTTGATACAAAGAATTGATAGCTATATCTGAAGCAACGAATGCCATAGATTTCGCTAGAGTTGCCAATGACAAGGTATCCATCACAATTCTATTGGCGACATGATTCAAATGAGCTCCATGCGATTGTGCCGTATACTTTAGGGCCAGTTTAATGACACGTTCGCACGCTAAAGATTTAGATGTAGCACTCTTTGCTTGTTTCCCTGCTTGCTGGGCAGCAGTTTTCGCCAAGTTCATCATTAAGTCCTGGTGATTTGACATACCATTTTTCGCGTACCTTACAGACATTTGAACTTCGATAGACGCAGTCAAAGCTCGCCTCAGAGCAACAACGCTTGCAGCGGTCAAATAAGCCACATCACCAGCATATAAAATAGCTTTCTTAGCTTTCACTTCCATCCTTTCCAGTTTTTGTTTAGTTTTCTTTTCATTATCAGGTTCATCGTCAAATTCAGGTTGGTCTATTTCCATGTCAGCGACGATTTCGGGATTTATAGGTTTATAAATGTTGTCCTTGTTATCGATCCACCCGTCTTCCATAAGTCCTGGTGCACTTAACTCTTGAGTATCTAAGGTTTGTGTTTCCGTCACATAATGAGTTCCATTGAGTGTCTTTTCCATGAGGATTGGATCTGTGCCATTAAATCGCTCAATATTTTCGATATCTAAGGCTGTTTGATTCAGGAACCCTTTAACATCAGTCGCAATGTTTTGCCTACTATCAAGGACACGAAGAGCTTTCTTTTCAGTTCTAGACATCACTGAGAACGGTGAACGAAAATCTTTTGCTGATGTTCTATTAAGAACATTGTTAAAAGTTTTATTCAAAATAACGCTATAAACCGTCGCTGATGGAGCTGGAGATGGGGTAACTAGTGTGTTCTCATTTTCAGTGGTCTTTGCAATAGCTCTTTTCCTTCGTAGAGATAAATCAACAGATTGCTTCTTAGACAGCGCTGAGGCATACGTGGTATCTTTTAATGCTGAGACAATCGACACTTCAGCTGCAATTTGAGCTAATCCATATACCAACCGATGAAGTTCTGGCTCTGTTGAAGCTCTAGTAATACTAAGTATATGACCAGATAACGATCTCGAAATATAATCCAAAATACGTCTTGTCTCAATAGCCGTAATACCTCTATTTTTGCCAGGAGCTTCCAGTGCCTCCGTCGTAATTCTAGTTATTTTATCTTGTATTTCTAACTTTGATAAAATGGCTGAAACCATATCCTTTGAAATCTTATAAAGAATTTCGTCCATTTCCGGGTTCTGAGTAACATTTTTAGTTGCTTTTGAAAGAGTATTGTCTAAATGTTTCAACACATTATGTGGAGAGCTCAGTATAAGTTTTTCGTTATGGTTAGAACTTCTCAGCAATTTTTCTTTAAAATCGTGTACTGGCGATATTCCCCCACGCGAATCAGGAATCTAAAACGTAAATTTATTTGCGTTTTAACATACAGGGTTGCTTATGTATAGAGATCCATTTCGTACATGCTTTTTTATAAGAGATTTGCGATACGTAGTAGTAACTTAGCTCAAAAGATATGTAAAATTCGCACAAGATTCCAGTTTCTGACAACTGTTATGGACCGTTGACTTTCAAAAAAAAACACCATAACAGCTGAAGTAAAGCGTCCTCGAAATGTTTAAAAAAAAACCTCTTATAACGTTTTTGGCGAACTTGACAATATTCTGGAAATAATCGCGGCTTCTTAAACGTTTTGGAACACTAAAGGTAAAGGGCAGTCCTATATAACGGGGAAAAACGTACTTACAATAAGTAATACAACCACAGCCCAAATTCGAAATAAAATCATTGTCCTTGATACAGCAACTGCTAACTCTAGTATTGAACTAAATCGCAATTTACATCTCCTAGTTTGCAACTTTACGGTTATTGCTTTGTTGGCTTGTTAGTGTTTAATTGGAGGGGTTTTATTACTCTCCTTAATGATATCACGATAGTGTGTAACTACCTCGTTGATCTTGTCGCCAGTGCTAACGCTGAGTATGATCCTGTTTACGATTCCAAGGTCCCGATCTCTTTGCCCGTGTCAGTGGCTATTTCTCCATCAGGTGTTCCTCAGTAGCCGCTACGGAATCTGGATTTGTGCGCAATTGAATGCTCTATAGCTTTATCTGGGCTTAAATCATGCCCCCTATTGTATCCCTTCCCTTGATATGTCAAGCTTGACCATAACGGTCAGGCTTGACATATCAAGGGTGACAGTTAATTAAATAATTTAAGGGACTTCAACAAAACTGGAGAAAAATGGACGGACGTACTATTAGATATACTTGTGCCCTACTTTTCAGAAAAACAAAGTGATTACCTTAGAAACATCCACTTAGCCTGCAAAAGAGTTGAACATGGTGATTCTTCTTTTACTGTGTTGGATCCTTCTGTACACGAAGAGAGGTCGATATACTAAATTACTGGCTTCTGCTGTTTCAAACAATTCCTTGTTTCCGTCATTTATATCATTAATATTATGTTCCATGGCATTCCTTTTAGTTTTTGTTTCTTTCACTGTGTTATCCGGAGTTTTAATATTGTCTTCTAACATAGATATATTTTTAATGCCCAGTTCATTATCTGTATGCTCAATACTGAATGATGACGTCATGTTAACAACGCCTATGGCTAACAAAACCATAATGATTAACATTGTAACTCCAAAGAGGATTAAATTATTTCAAGAGGAAGATTTGCCTTTTATAGTCATGGCCACTACGTATTAGCTTCATGTTAATTTTATTAATTAACTTAGCAACCCCCTTATCTGTTACTACAATAATGTGAAGTACAGTTCTAAACAATTTGAATGAAATTGTAAATAAAATTCAGTCAGTTCTTCTTAACAATTTTTATTTCTAATAATATGTACAAAACTCTTGTACATTAGTAACCAAAGAGCTGGTTTAATGTTTTAATTATAATACCTTGATACAACCTTAAATAACTTATACGGTAACGTTTATCCGTTGTAGTGGTAGCATGTGGTCCGATGCTGTCGTTGGTTCAGCCGAGGTATGCGGGCAGCACCCTGATGCGGCCGCGACCCTCCAGCTGAGAGGTTTCTCCGAAGGGAGAGGCATCCACTTCATTGACGGCGGGGAGCAGGTCGCTCTCCTGGCCGGCTACATCACGGCGAGCCCTCTCAGATGCACCAGCAGCCTTTCCCGAAGCACCAGATACCGCAGCGTCTCTTCCGGTAACTGATGGTGTTGGCTCGTTGTTTTGTGGGATGTGCTGGATCACATCCTGCTCGGCGGGTGCGCACACGCAGAACGCCAGCAGCGCCAACGACGCGACGATAAATAGTGTTGAATGCATTTCCGAAAGATCCTATCTTGCTGTTACTTACTGGTAACTGAACTGTGACTTTGCTGATCTCGAAACACCTTATATGAGAATCTGTTGCTGACAGTAATGATTATGTTTTATTGGAATCGCACACTCAGATAATGCGCGTTATTATTTTTAGAACAGTACTGACGCACGTACACACAAGAGCATATTTCAAAACACAAGTTAGTGATCCTTTCATTATGAGCCTTGGCTATGGCCAACGTGCTAACGAGACGCCAAATGCTACTGATAACTGATAAAAATAAGGAGCAAACGTTACTACTTAACACATTGGTAGTCAATACATGATACGAACACCATTATTGTTACACAATATTTTGGTAGGTGTCTAAAATTGTGTGGAGAAACACCAAAGAATAATAACGTTTAATGATCAATCTGCTACACTTAGATCAATAAAATTCATTTGTGATTGGCACAGCATGTCTTCTTGTTCCATTTGTCTCTATTACCTACTCGCCATCTAAGCTGGTACTTGATTCTTTCTAGTCATATTATCATTCATCATCATCATCATCATCGTCATCATCAATTCAACCGAAAGACGTCCACTGCCGGACATAGGCCTCCCCAAAGTGTCGCCACATTGACCGGTCCCTTGCGACTCGCATCCAACGGATTCCCGCACCCTTCACCAGGTCATCGGTCCACCTAGTGGGAGGTCTTCCAACGCATCGTCTTCCGGTTCGCGGTGGCCACTCCAGAATGTTTTGGCCCCATCGGCCATACGTTCTGCGAGCAATGTGACCTGCTCACTGCCACTTAAGTTATCATACAACGGTTTCATACAGTCCATGCATCCATCCACCGACACCCCCATCGGTTCTTTCTAGACATCGGCATCGGTTCGAACTAGAACAAGCGCGCGTTCAAGCACTTTTGCCATAACATATTGTTAGAATCAAATAAGTATAAGATTAATCACCACGATCTCTTCATTATAAGCATTTTTTAAGGTTCCGTTGTCAACTGGAGGAACCCTTATAGTTTCGCCATGTTTGTCTGTCCGTCAGTCCTCCCTTAATCTCTGTGACCGTTAGCACTAGAAAGCTGAAATTTGGTACCAATATGTGTATCAATCACGCCGACAATGTGGTAAAATAAAAATTGGAAAAAAAATGTTTTATTAGGGTAGCCCCCCTATATGTAAAGTGGGAAGTGTTTTATTTTAATTTCAACCCTAACGTGTGATATATTGTTGGAAAGGTATTTAAAAATGAATAGGGGTTTACTAAAATCATTTTTTGATAATGTCAATAATTTCGGAAATAATCGCTCCAAAAGTAAAAACAATGTGTGTGTGTGTGACTTTTGAACCATAAGTTTAAAAATATGAAAAAAGTCTGAAAAGTAGAACTTTATAAGGACTTTCTAGGAAAATCAATTTGAACTTGGATGGAAACAAGTTTTTGTACAAAAAAGACAAAAGTTGTACAAAATAATTTCTGGACCAAGTTTGTAGTATAATCGTATACTTATGCAAGCATTTCTTTAAACTTCTTTTACATATTTCATTATCATGAACGTATCTTTTTTCAAAAAAAAAATAATTAAGTATTAAAATAGGATTGGATTGATCACTTATTGTGACGGACGGGAAACTACGGAACCCTACACTGAGCGTGGCCCGACACGCTCATGGCCGGTTCTTTTTCTGTAGCATCCACCGAGTCCGAATTTATGCCCACTTGGTGACAAAGTGACGCTGCAGTATAGATCTACTATTGATCCGAGAACAATTAATGTTAATTGCTATTTTTCGCTATTTTTACCCCTAGACTAAAGAGGATCTGCGTATCATCTGTACTAATCTGTACTAATATAATATTATAAAGCAGAAGAGATTGTTTGTTTTTTTGGTTGAACGCGCTAATCTCAGCAACTACTGGTTCAATTTGATATAATATTTTGTGTTGGATAGTCCATTTATCGAGGAAGGCTTTAGGTTATATAAAGAAGAGAAAGAAAGAAAGAAGAAAACATGTTGCAAAAACGGGGACTTTTTTTCCCTTCGTTTTTCTCTCTAGTCTAATATTTTAGTGTTCTCTGATAGACTAGGAACAGGTTTTGGAACTTTGTTAAATAACCGTTCTAATCATACAGTACTGAACCATTGCCACCATAACCTGCATTTTAATGAGCTCATTCATAAAATTCAACATACACAATTGAATGAGCAAAGTACTGTAGTTTTGCTAGTTGGAAATATATCAAAAAAAGACATAGTTAATGGTATTGACACTCTACTTAAGTTAAGACTAGGCAAATTAATATTGTGTGCGTTTCCATATTCTGACAATTTACTTGCTCAAGAAAATGATTAATATATTTCTAGCCTAAATACTTTGATGCATATTTTGTCATGTCGTCATAGTGACCGTTTATTGTTTTTTGATACTAACAATTTTGTTAGGGATTTTGTTTTGATTCGGGATCATTATATGTTTCTTCCCAAGATTAGGAAACATTTACATTGTTAGCTTTTAATATACACGCAGTTAATGATGATTTAACTGAGACTAGGTTAAGGGATGAATCAGTATTATTTGATAACACTGTTGTAGATTCTTTAAACTGTTAGAGCCGACAAAAGAGAAGACGGATAGTAATATTTTACTTTACCACCAGAACATAAATCGCTTCTCCGGCAAAATTTTAGACGTGGAAATGTTAGTAGATAATAATACCACATGGATATTTTATGTGTTAGTGAAACTTGGTTAAAACCAGATAGGATGTTGTTTAATGTTAGTAATTTTTCAGTTGTCAGCGCGTTCAACAGATCCACAGTGGGTGGTGGTACCCTGATACTTTGTAACAGTTCTCTCAGACATAAGGAAAGGAAGGATATCACTGCTTACTCTGTTGATCGCTTATGTGAGGTAGCATGTGCAGAGGTTGAAGGCCGAAGGAAAACAGTTAAAGTCAAAATTCTAAATCAAAATTTAGTGAATGGGCTACCGCGGGAATAAGAAAAAGCAGAGATAATTTATACAATTTATATCACGAAAAATCTCTAACCTCAGATCAAGTTTTTCATACTTATGTTAGAAATTATTCAAAAATATTCAAAAGTGTCTGTGCTCAAGCAAAATCACAGATAATAATTAACAAAATTGGTATTTCTAATAATAAAATAAAAACAGTGTGGCAGGTTATTAACAAAGAAACTGGAAAGTCACAACAACGTGATCAGACCGAATTGTCCTTGAAAATAGATAATCTGTAGAATATTCAGGCGCAGGGAACGATTGAGTCAGAAAGATAAACGGCAGGGAGGTTTCTTGAAAAGTAGCTTGTATTTCAATTCTTCAGAGTTGACATGTTGATGGCGGGACGTGCGACGGTAGACTGCGCTCGTTGCGTCTGACCGCCCGTCTTTTATACCGTCGAGTGTGATTGGGGTGCGGGGCGGGAAGCGCTCACGCCTACTTTCTTAGTTTATACAATCACGCTCGAGGTTTACACACACACATTGATGCTTTATTTACATAACAGACATCGTTATTTATTCTTACTAGATTTATATACATCGTTATTTATTCTTACTAGACTTATATAAGGACTAATTAGATTCATGTACATCTAATTTGAAACAGCTAGGAACTAATATGAATCACTTTCAGTGTATAGGGTAATAAAACAATACCAATAATCAACTTTTATGTTTCTAAGTTCTTATATGCTAACTTATTCTATTTATTTAGGTTATCTACGTGCTATGTCATACTTTTATGATATAGGTTGCTGTGCTCCTCAACATCTCCACCCCCCGTATGAGGGTTCAACCGACCATACTTCCGTCTGTGGGAAGCACAACAACCTTTACAACGGGTCTTCGCAGGACCCCATGATTAGTTCTTATGTCTACCACTCTTATTACAGAGTCCGCACCAGGAAAAACACTTTGTATGACCCCTTTGGTCCACTGATTTCGTGGCTTATTTTCGGCAACGATCACTACCACGTCGTTCACTTTCACATTAGGTTCATCTGTCGACCATTTGTTACGTCGTTGGAGTGTCGGCAGATATTCACGTAGCCAGCGCCGCCAGAACAGGTCGGCTAGCGCGTTCACCCGGCGCCACATCTTTCTCGCGTCCTCGTCGCGGGCGTGGCCCCTCGTACACGGAGCGTCGCCTGCGGCAGTGCCCAGCAGGAGATGGTTCGGCGTGAGCACCACCGGATGCTCGATGTCGCTGCTGACGTAGGTGAGCGGCCGGCTGTTCACGACCAGCTCGGCTTCGAGGAGGAGGGTGTAGAGTACCTCCTCGCGGGGGGCACGCTCGCGCAGAGTCGCTTTGAGTGCGTTTTTCACGGAGCGCACCAGCCTCTCCCAGCATCCGCCCATGTGTGGGGACGCCGGGGGGTTAAAGTGCCACGCGATGCCGCGGCCTGTAGCCTCGCTCGCCACGCGTGAGTGATCCATCTCACGGAGGGTTGCGCGTAGCTCGGTGTGGGCGCCGACGAAGTTGGTGCCTCGGTCGGAGTAGATGTCTGATGGTCGCCCGCGGCGCGCGATTAGGCGCCGCAGGGCCAGGATCGCCGAGTCGGCGCTCAGTGAGGCCGCCAGCTCCAGGTGCACGGCGCGGGTGGTGAGGCAGGTGAATAGCACACCCCACCGCTTCTCTCGCCGCCGTCCGATGGCCACCTCCATGGGGCCGAAGTAGTCGACCCCACAGTGGACGAACGCGCGCCGCGTCACCTCCAGCCTGGAGGTCGGCAGGTCACCCATCTTAGGCGCCCTGAGTTTCGCCTTCTCGTTGCGACAGCGCTGACAGCTTGCCACCACAGCTTTAACAGAGGATCGTAAATTAGTGACCCAATATAACTCACGGATGTTGTTCACTACTGCCTCTTGATTCGCGTGTAGCGCCGCTTCGTGGTGATGTTTGATGAGACGGCGAGCGAGGTCGTGTCTCCCGTCCAGGATGACAGGGTGCCTCTCGCCGAAGCTCAGCTCGCTGCAGGCCCGCAGCCTGCCGCGCACGCGCAGCAGTCCGTCCTCGTACAGCATCGGGTCCAGCGCGCGCAGCCTGCTGTCGGCCGGCAGCGAGCGCCCGTCTCTCAGGGCCGCGATGTCTGACGCATAGCTATCCGCCTGTGCTAGGCGGAGCAGGCGCACCCTCGCTTCGTCGAGGTCGCCAGCTGTCAAGGCACATGACTGTCGCTGCTTGGGGCAGCGCGCCACGAAAACAAAGCACGCGCGCCATTACGTATAGCGCGCGTGTCCACGTTGGTAGCCGAGTGTATGTCAGCACCGGCTCAGCTTGCGTGCTCGTGACGTGTACGCGCTGCACGCGTTCCAGGTCCGCTTCGTCCACCCCGCTCACGTCGCTGCTCACCGGCCACTGCTCCTGTGGACAGCGAAGAAACGGAGGGCCATCTAGCCACTCGCTGCTACTATTGGGCCAATCAAGCCTGGTCGCCTTATCAGCTGGGTTCTGCGCCGAGGGAACCCAGCGCCAGTCTGACCTCTTTGACCTAGTATCTATCTCAGCTAGCCTATGTGACACGAATCGTTGGAACTCGGTCGCTTCCGAGTTTATCCATTTTAAAACTGTTTTGCTGTCCATCCACATGTATTTATTTTGTACGGTGACACCTAGCTCTTTCTCGACGGTTTCAGCGAGCCTACACGCTAACACGGCTGCCTCTAAACGTGGGATGGAGACTACCCTCTGAGGGGCTACCCTGGCCTTTCCTATGACTATCGCCACGTTCCTATTCCCGGCGGCGTCCACCCCGACTAGGTAGATCACCGCTGCGTACGCGGCCTCGCTCGCGTCTCCGAAAGCATGCAGCTCCAGGTGGTCTGTGCACAACCCGTACCACCTGGGCACCGATACGTTGGCGAGATGCTGTAAGTTGTCGAGCCGAGATGCTGTAAGTAAATGTAAATGGGGCGACGTCCTCCGGGTCTCTAGTCAAGATAGGCGTGCCCCAAGGTTCAATTCTCGGTCCTTTCCTATTTCTTGTGTACATTAATGATCTCTCTTATATGATGGCCATATTATCAGATATAATTTTATTTGCTGATGACACCTCGCTATTTTTTAAAATAAATAGAAAGGATACGCTTGTCCAACATGTTGACGAAAGTCTAACCGTTCTCTCAAAATGGTTCGCTGCTAATAATCTTTTATTGAATGCAAGCAAAACTAAGTTTTTAAGATTCTCCTTACCAAATGTACCTCAACGTGATCTTAATTTAAATCATAAGGAAACTGTATTCTTAGGGATTACTATAGATTCAAAATTACAGTGGGGCGCGCACATTAGAACTCTTTCAGGTAGGTTAAGCTCAGCTGCATATGCCATTAGGAAAATAAGGCAGTTAACGGATGTAGCCACAGCTAGGTTAGTTTACTATGCTTATTTCCACAGTATTATGTCTTACGGCATCCTGCTGTGGGGATCAGCAGCAGACGTTGACTCCATTTTTATACTACAAAAAAGGGCAGTCCGCGCGATTTATAAAATGGGTCCTCGCGAGTCACTCAGACAAAAATTCAAAGAGATCGATATACTAACTCTGCCTTCACTTTATATCTTTGAATGTATTTTATATGTCCGCAAAAATCGAGGGCTTTTCAAAATTAGAAGCGACTTCCACAATAAAAATACACGCAGTAAACATGAAATTGTAATACCTAAATTCAGATTAAACAAAAACTAGCAAGTCTTTTATTATAAACAGTATACGCTTTTATAACAAGTTGCCAAAGTCAGTTATAGAACTGACCGATGGAAAGTTCAAGAACTATATTAAACGTGTCCTTATGAAAAAAGCATATTACAAAATCAAGGACTACGTTGATGACAAAGAAATTTGGCTATGATTCCTTCTGCGCATGCGGCTTCCCTGGTAGCTCATAAACGGCACAGATTTGTGGATGTCTCTGACTATTCTCAATCTCATTATTCTTTTTCTTTTGATTCAGATTATTACAGTAGTTTTCAAATCATTTTTTCTCATATTTTGCTCAGAATAGTTACAGCACTGATGACAATATTTGTGTCACTTGTTTAATTTAGTTCTTTAATTAAATATTCTTTTCATTTTTTTATTTACTTACCTTTGTATAGATGCTTTTTTACCTATTATTTGTGAATGAGTGAACATTGAAGGCCTTTTAGATTCCCGGATGCTGTTTAACTTTTGTTAAATATTCCTTTTGTTTTACATTTTTTGTATAGCAAGCAACGACCTATTGTCGGGCCTACGCTGTCCCCCCATGCTTTAGTACTAATGCTGTAATGAAACAATAATATTGTAATACCAAATGATTTGAAAAGAGTAACCATGGAGTTTCTTGCCGGTTCTTCTCCATGGAATTGACCAACGCGAACCGTGCACCTTTTTTGACGTTTTATAAGTGCCCATCCAGGCCTATGTGAAATAAAATATTTTGATTTTGATTTCTCGTATGTGACGCAGACGAAGTTGCGCGGGTCAGCTAGTTCGAAATAAAATCCAGCCTTACAAATTGGTACAGTTAATACAATAAAATGAATAACATATTATTGCTCAATGTTTCGATGCAACAATCACGATCCGATGGTGATTGTCCGAATTGGTTTTATTAGCATAACGGTAATCACTTTAAACGGTCCTTACAGAAAGCAGGCCCGAAAGTCAGTCAACCAGTCTTACCAAAGGGGTGTCGTATTATCCAGTACTAACTAAGTTGTGGGGGTCTGATTCTGATAGACTGGTGTTGGTGACAATTGAGTCTATTTGTCACCACACTAGTCTTGTTGGCGACCAAGCAACGAAGCAAAATGTGGGTACAACTCTGCTTTCCCATCCGGGGACTATGTGCGTGATGTTATGTTACTTGAGGGAAATTATCATGACTAAATAAAGTATATTTGTTAGGAGGCACATAAATAAACCGGTCATTCTCGCTTCTCGAACCAACCGTGGTTTGGTAAACATTAACTGCGTACTAATAGTACTTAAAAATTGCCTCATGTTTGTTAACTCTAGAAAAAAATCTTGAGGAAATGCCGATGTTCTAGAACAAAAAATTCGATTACATGTGACATCATCCAACCCTTACTGGGTAAAGGATTCAGGTCCAAGTGGTGTATCCCAACTTCTCATATGTAGAGGGGGCCTACGTCTCAACAGTTGGAACGAACATTCTAATAGACTGATTAAGTCATTATTTTCATGACATGATGATAAAGCAGATGCCTAGCCTTTTACTCATTTATCATGTCGGGGTCCGCTTCCAGTCTAATCGGACCAGTATTTTACATGAGGGACTGCCTATCAGAATCAGACGTTCACAACCCAGTTAGTACTGGATAATACGATACCCCTTGGTAAGACTGGTTGTTAGGCTTTCGGGTCTGTTTTCTATAACTACAGACTGCCGAAATGATTACCGGACATACACCATCGGATCGTGATTGGTGCGTCGAAACATTGAGCAATTTTGTTATGCATTTTATTGTACCAATTTGTAAGGCACGATTTTATTTCGAATCTTTAGTTTTAGGGGCAATAATAGGGGCAAAAATAGCGAAAATAAGCAATTAACATATAGTATATTTTATAACGAGGGACTAAACGAAGCCATTTTATACCCGAGGTGGTTTGACTCCCGAGCTTGCGAGGGAGGCAACGAAAGCGAGGGTATATTAGATTGGCGTTTAGTCTCGAGGTGCAAACTGTACTTTTCACTTCGAGTGCGAGAAAAATAGTCATTTAAAACCGAAAAAAATTACACTCGACTAAACTTCTGAACTGAGCAGTCAGATTTTTTTCTATCAGGTCAGTCACAGATTAACAATTTAAAACACAACACAAACTCTCAACATTCTCGCAATGAAGATGATCCACACTCCACAGATAATTATAGTACCTACATTACTGCAGCGGCTAGCAACAGAGGCATTCCACATACTTTTTCAAAATCAACGATGCACACAGACAACCATAAATTTTCCCGCGTTGAAGAGTTCATTTGTTTCTTTTTCAATATACCGCTTTCTATTTGCAAGCCAATTCGAAATCTAAATAAAACCTTGGACAAGTTACTCTTTTGTAACCATGTTTCAGAGTAAAAGATCGTTCCATTTTTAAATTACTTTTTACTCCCTAGGAAATAAACGGTCACTTTAATCCCGCTTCGTAGGGCTATAAAGGCGTACTTTTAGAGCATGAGAAGTGTAAAATTGTTTTCGGATCAATAGTTGATCTATAATGCAGCGTCACTTTGTAATTATAACATAACGCTTGTAATACCCGAAGGGTTAGGCTATGGTGTTCCTAATAGGACACCCACTTTTCCCGTTATTTTCAAGTCCAATTTAATAGGGTGCGAACAACCGGGCACAGATCCAGGCGCCGTAGCTGCTTCTGAGAAATGCCTAATAGAAAAACATAATAACACTTTGCTTGACCTGCGAATCATATCAAGAACCTCATGTTCCGGAGTAGCGTTTCAGTCCATCAGGCAGATTAACAGGGCAGGCACTTTGGAATCCCCGGCATTCTGCGGGACTGTTTGAAAGAGATACCGCGGCCCCGGAACATAAAGGGCGAAGAAGGAACATGGATGGGTTTTAGTCAGTCTGACTCTCCCTCTAGCTCCGCCCGGAGTGGGTGGAGTCATTCGATGATTTCCCATCCGAAAAAAAAAGCGGCCAAGTGGGAGTCGGACTCGCCCATGAAGGGTTCCGTAACAGCAAGTAACATAGTATAAAAGTTCTTGCAGTTCGTTGTAAATTAAAGGTAAATGGCGGTTTACGATTAATGTAATAATCTTAATGCGGTTCACAGAATACATCTACTTACCTAGTTTTAACAGCATAGTTCTTATAGTTTCGGAAAAAAGTGTGGCTGTGACATACGGACGGACAGACAGACAGACATGACGAATTTATAAGGATTCCGTTTTATGCCATTTGGCAACGGAACCCTAAAAAAAGGCACTTTTGAATGAATATAACATAATATCACGCCTGCAATCGCCGAAATATTAGACAGAGGTGTAACTAATTATTGTGTATCCACATTTCGCCAGTTATGTTTAAATGCCATGTAATAGGGGCGGCCCTAATGCCGCGTACAAATTCTGATTTCATAGCTGCTACTAAGAAAATTCCTGATGGAAAATCCAATAACACTCTGCACGACCCGGTAAGCGAACACAGGACCTCATACTTAGCAATCACGCTTGCGACCAATAAACCAACGCGGCAGTCTTGCCAACTTTGGAATTAATATAATATAGTAAAGTTAAGGACTACTCAATCACAACGGGCACTGGCTTATCTTAGGCTAAAACACGATTCCAGGTTACATTATTTCTGCCGGATCAACTCATACCGCGACTTATCACATGATCGGCCGAGATCTTGAGTCTTACCAAGGGGTATCGTATTACCCAGTAACTGGGTTTTGAAGGTCAGATAGGCAGTCACTCCATGTAAAATACTGGTAATCAGCTAAATCCGGTTAGACTGGAAGCGGGCGTCAACTTGAAGTTGGGACAGGCTAGACAGATGGTTCTGGAGGACACGGCGCGGCATACGCTGGCAGAGTGTGCCACATGGGAGGAGCCACGCCATGCCCTCGTGACAGAAGTGGGAACCGATCTGGCCGTCGCTCGCGTGATGGTCGGGAGCGCAGAGTCGTGGGATGTGGTGATCTCCTTCTGTGAAACGGTCATCTCACAGAAGGAGGCTGCGGAGAGGTTGAGAGAGGTGGAGAGCACTCTCCCGACCCGCAGCAGACGAACCGGGTGTCGGCGGAGGGCGGACAACGCCCTCTTCCAGCCCCCCTAGACGGCGGGTCCAGAGGGACGGCGGACTTGGGGACGTCCGCCGCCCCGCCGAATAACTGGACCCGAGGCGGTGGCGCGTAGTGTTCCGCGCCCGCCCCTATAGGAAGACGCCGGAGGAGTACACCTCACTCCCCCTGCAGACCTGAGGAGGCCCGCTGAGGCGGGCCGGCACTAGCCGGGGATCGTGGAAGGCGCACTAGTTCCCATGATCCCCGGTGCAAGTGTGGGAACGGAACACCGGAGTGGTTTTAAGTCAGTACGAGTATGACAGACCCCTCCGCTCTCCCCAGAGCGGAGGACATCCATCGATGATTTTCCACCCCGGCAACAAAAAAAAGGCTGGGCAGATGGTAAATAAACGGGATATTGTTTTTTTTAACCAGATTCTAAGAAAATATTTATCGTATTATCAAATAACATAGGTACATACCAAACAACTTATTGGTCACTCCACAAATAAGATTGAATTCCATTTAGAATCATGTTTACGGAAGCATTAAAATATGATGAATAAGTTCTAATTCAAAGAATTAATCTCAAGATGATTCAGTAAATTTTATCAGAATGTAACAATAAGTGTAGTAGATTATGATGCAACATGCTCAAATAACAGTCATTCAGCCTTACTCATCAATAATCGGAAGGATGCGTCTGTTTAGTTACAAAATGCGTCTTTTTACACAAATCACTTAAGTAAACTATATATGTTTGTCATCGTTTTTCAATATAGTGCACAACAATGGGTATTCATGGTCAATATGTTCTTGAGAATATTTGCTTCAGCAATTAACGGCACGGGTACAATGCGCGTCAATGATGCCCATTTCTGGATATTTTTAGTTAGCACAATTTTATTATTAGTATAAAAACAAAACCCTCGTCTCCAAATCATAAACACAAGTCAGCATCGGAAGACGGCTAACGTATACAAGTTCCAGGGAATATTTCCCAATCAATCTTCGCGGAGAAGTTACTCCGAAGCACCCAAGATCATGGCTTCAAAATTGATTATCCTTCTCACGCTCGCGCTCCTGAGTTGCGCGCACGCAGCACCTGCGACTACAGAACAGCTGGCTGAAACTACCACAGCAGCTGATGAAGATGTCCCAGTTTTGACAATAATAGAAGTGATTGAGGATGTACCAGTTCTGGTGGCAGTCGACGAGGGTACTACTACTCCAGTATCTGAAACCAAAGAACCAGCCCACACGGTTGTGAAGAGGTCGGCCCTGCGAGGAGACAACCCAAATAACGACCTTTTGGCCAACTCCGACGGATTCGCCTTCGACAACGCGGAGTTTGGTGTTGGTGGCCGCAGGATCAAGTTCCTCCCCTCTTGGGCAGGGTAATCTTCAGCTAAAGATTTTTTTTATTTGACACAGTCATATAATATTTACCTATACTATACCTAACATAAAAATTGTCTTTTGCTCACTCGTTACAGCAGCTCAATTGAAACGCGTGATGGATGAGTGTGATGATTATTTTTTTATGAAATAAATGTACTTTTTTATTTGAATTTTGTTTAGTCTATCTTTTTGTACCAAAGTTTCCTTTCCTTTTTTAGTCGGGCACATTAAATGGCTCGTTAATAATTAGTAACAGCCGCACGGGCCGATTTTCATGGTTAAGTAGAGCTTACTGAGATCGGTCTGTGAATGGTTGACACAACATACCTTGCCTTACCATGCCTTGGAAAGCCATCGGTCCCGACTGCAAGTCATTTGTCGATCTTGGCATTCGTTACGGGTAGTCACTTTAGAAGCTCGGAAATCCTTTGGTAAGATTCGTAACCAAAGGGTTTAGTTTCACCCAGTAACTGGGTTATGACGGTCAGATAGGCAGTCACTCGATGTAATGCCTCCGGTTGGACTGGAAGTCAACCCAGCAAGTTGACAAAAGGCGATCAAAGAATGTTTTGTAAGCATACCTAATGGAGTGAAAGTCAAAGACATAAATAACTATTAGCCAGGGTTCAACTGCAACTATCAAACCTTTATTTTTTGTTCTGGGTTAAAATTTCTCATGGTATGTCCTCCGCCCTGGGGCAGGCGGTGAGGTCTGTCAGTCTCTTTTCGCTTAAACCATCCCGGTGTTCCCTTCCCACACTTGCAGCGGAGTTCATCAACTGCCTAGCATTTTCCCAACTATGTTGGGGTCAGCTTTCAGTCTAAGCGGATGCAGCTGAAAATCAGACTTGTTGTCAGACTTCTTGGGTCACTGACGATCTGTAACGACTTTCAAAGATGGACAAAGGGCAGCCGGGACCAATAACTTAACGTGCCTTAAGAGGCACGAAGGAAACTCGGTATGTAAGGGTTGTCACCCATCCAGAGACCAGCCTCTCAAACCTGTCAACTCTTGCACTGGGGTTCATGGGACCTGTATCATGTATAGTGACTATTAAGTCTCACAAGACTACCTGTTTAATTGTTAGTACGTGCATATTAATAACATAACTTTAATAAATCAATTTGGAGATCACAAAGGTGCGCGTGGATAATTCCGCTCGGTGGAAACTGACCCTCAGCAGTCGCGCTTGCGACCGCGAGTCCCTACTGAAGGATCAGTACAAGTTTACTCAATTGAAACAGACATTACGAAGAAATATTAGAATTTAATTAATGGGTACTATTTCAATGGCTGCTTATCAAACCAGAATCACAGAGTATATAATCACACCAGAATAATTCAAATTCAAAATTCCAAATGACAGAACGATGACAGTTGTTAAAAAGAAATATAACTGTAACGGCCAGTAACAACAAGTCAGTTGAATATCGATTACAGCGACATTGATATAAAAACTCGAATAAGTACTATAAGGCTAACACTACGTTTCAGATCTTCGATTTTGACGACCCCGTTGTCGCTGGCATAAGCAACCGGAAGCTAGTTCTATATATTATTAGGTATACATTTTACGAATTTCTTTTAAAAGGTTTTTCGCCACTAACATTAGGTAGAGGTGAAAGCGACGTTGGCGACTGTAAAACGTATGTAGTTACAGAATTATAACCATCAAAATCACCAATACATTCCAAGCTCATAAAGGTCGAGCAATAATGACTTTTTCAAGGTCAAAGACAGTCCTCGACCTTTATGAGCTTACTTTAATCAAAATAAAACCTGGCACTGGCCTGCAAATGGCAAATAAAATAGAGAAATCTGAACTTTGCGGGCTACCCTGGAGCACCAGCCTTAGGGAGAAGTTATACAAAGCGGACAGGGCGCGCGCCCGGGTCGCTGTAGATAAATTGTATGGCGCTCTGGAACGAAATAGACGCGCGCCCGCGCCGAGCAACACATAATTATACAAAACTCATACACTCATCCGTAATTGGATGTGAGTCGCAAGGGACCGGTCAATGTGGCGACCCTTGGGGGAGGCCTATGTCCAGCAGTGGACGTCTTTCGGCTGAAATGATGATGATGATGATGATACACTCATCCCGCAGCACATCAGACAGACCGACATGATCGTGACTTTGGCTAACTAAAAACCAACGATAAATTAATCATCACGACATATTAGGAACGCGGCCTCAGTCAGGCTTAGAATCCTCGAGAGCTTTGGGCGCTGGTAGCTAACAGGGGATTGGGCTCGCGACTACCGACAATGGTGTAAAAGTCAAAACAATCTTTGTCTCACATTACGACAATATTATTTAACAGGGGCACAAAGTGAGGATAGTTCAACGTCATTCTGTTCAGGAGAATGGTATGTGGCTTCGCAAGTTGTGATACACTTTTATTTTTAGATCGTTCTGGAATCGAAGTCCATAAACTCGATCATCGAACTCGGAACGATTGGGACTTATTTTGGTTTTTGATTCCAGTATGACCTAAAAGTAACCGTGTATATTATCATTCGAAAGCATCATACATTTTTTTTTAATGTATGATATCTTTTCCGTCTTCTTTTAATTAGAAAATTAATAGAATAGCTAGAAAATTTTAGAATTGCTCATCATCATCCTACTACTTGCCTTCGGTCTGTCCTATTTTAAACCATTTAACATGATTCTAGGATATTCCTATCCAGCTTTACCTAAACGAACAGTGTTTTACCCTCATCATCTTCCTGACCTTTTACCATTCCATTTGGGGTCGACGCAACACGTTTTCTTCTTCCATTCCCCCCGTCGTCGTAATATGAAATCAGCTATCATTGTGCTGATTGTCGTTACGGCCAATGACCTGATGGACAAAAGCCTCGACGAGATGTTCGTTGAGGCTTATGGCCATTTTGCGAGAGCCTGATACAGAATGCAGTACTCGATACGGCCCTCATTGTGACAAGGTTCCCGTCTCTGGAGCCCTTACCAGCGGTAGCTTGGACCCTGCGCCCGACACTGACGGACCGAGGTCTTTCATAATCAGAATGACAGACAGCTTAATATTAAACAGTGAAACATCGTGTTGCAAAAAAAAATATTTATTATCTTAAAACAATAATCCAGTACATTAAAATACACTAAACAAAAGTCATTACAGTAAATCGTAAGTAGAAACGGTTAAGTTGATTGATTTCATATTCATGTTGAGGTCCCTTTATTTTTCTTCCATCATTCACCTTTCGTTTTATTTCTCGTTTGTTAGTTTTCCACAATTGCCAACACAGTGTGGGATGGTAACACAGGAATATCAGCGTGGTCCTTGACCCAAGACGAATGATAAGGACTATAGTCCATGTAATCGTTGCCCATACGTATTTCTATTGTGGTCTTCAGTATTTCTGGATGCAAATGCAGTCCATCCAAACTTCGTCCAGAAGAAATCGTCAATAGGACCGAAAGTATGAATATTATGAAGAGCTGTGCCATTCCCGACTTGTTCGGGACAATGATTTAGAAATAGAGCAAAGTGGTTTTATATACCATGGTACACTATTGATACTAAAATGTGATAATTTGTAAATCTATATGGAGTGCAAATCTCGAGTTGTAATTCGAAAGGCAAATGTTTGTCCACTTCTTTCGCGGAAAATTGTAGAATCAGGAGATCAGATGAATCAATACGCGCAAATGGAAACGCTCAAGATGATAAACAATATTTTAAAATCAATACAATTTAAGTTTGTTTAGATTGATTACAAAAATGTATTGTTAGTATTTTTTTTTTCGTTAGTATAAGTCTGCGGCGCTCATATTAATTTGTAATGTCATGTATACAGATTGACATCGCAGACGTTTTAGAATGATTAAAAGTCGGCAGACATATTGATACTGTACATATTATATTTACCAACATAAATTGAGAATCGTGCTAGGACGCCTTAGTGACTACTAAATTAAAAAGACGTTGAAGTACACAGTTGACCGAGCAGTGAAAACTGCGACTCTGCGACATCAAAATGAAGATCCTTGGATTTATCATAGTAGCAAAGTTTTTCTCAATTTCATGCTCTGAGACAAAGTACAAGTTGGCGCCAGTTGTGTCAAGTTGCCCGTTTGTTTTGCCAGTAGATAATTATTCACAAACAGTATTCTTCAACGCGGATGTACACGCTCACCAAGAATTTGAAATATGCATCCTGAAAAACAGTATATCTAAACAATCAGTCCTCTTAGTAAACAGAGATGTAGATATTATTACAGTGAATGTCACCAGAGATTTTATTGTGACCAACAATAATCCTAACGTCATTGTAACTACAAAATATTTAACATCTAAAATGTTTAACTCAACCCAATGGCGGTTTTTTATTAGATCTAATTGGTCTCTCTTATACATTATCGTCACCGGTGAGAGCAAATTCAAATGTGAAAATGGCACGATGACTCCGAAAGATTTTACTTTGTTGGACAATATATTGAACACTTTGTGGCACAGGTTTCAAATTATGCGTGTTGGTGTAGTGTTCCCTCATGCATGTAAACACAAGATGGTTATTTATAGCGGTAAAAGACCATCTACTCGGATTTTATATGACAGAACTATTCAATTAATTAACGCTACAAATCACGATGAGTTATACGTAGCCATAAAGAAAAGTGGTGAAAAGCTAGCTAATGGCTATCCCTTGCTGGCAGGCTTATTCTATAGATATCCGACATCTATCAACGATTGTGAGAATTTACACTATTACGTGCATTTTAATTTAAACTTAACGCTTGGGTTTTGCGGTTTGGACGGAATGGTATTGCACGATATCCTCTCCCGTTTAAAGTTCAATGTATCTTTTTATCAAGATGAAAATTGCAACTATTACGGGTATGAGTCTCATGGAAATGTAAATGGAGCTTTGGGCTGCATCATCCGTAACGATATAGATATATCCTTCAATTCAAGATTTATGACTCTGTATTCAAATGATCAAGTCTATTACCTGCATTATGTTACAACCGACCCATTATGCGCTTTAGTGAAGAAGCCTGATGTTGTACCACTTTGGCATGGAGTGTTTAATTTATTCTCTGCGCCGCTGTGGGCTTTGATTGGTGCGGTGTTAGTAGCGATAGGTGGCATCATGTGGGCCACTGCGACCATCAACAAAATAATGACAGGTGCAGCTCAGATACTGTCATTTTGGGGATACCTTCACATCTCCGTGATGACGACTATGCTTGGAAAATCACCGATGAAAACAAGAACTTTTCTTATGTTACGGACCGCTTGTCTACTGGGTTCGGTTTTTTTCCTGGCAATATATCAGGTATGTAAATTATTTTGGTTGATACTGTTTTTTACTGGATTAAAAAATACTCAAAAATTATGCTGTATAAATGGCGTTTGCCTTTTTATGGATTTCATCATCATTATTTCAGCCGAAAGACGTCTACTACTGGTCATAGGCCTCCTCCAAGTGTCGCCACATTGACCGGTCCCGTGCGACTCGCATCCAATGGATTCTCGCAACCTTCTCCAGGTCATCGGTCCACTAACGATTTAATGGATTGTAATGTTAATGTATTTTATATAACGCCTCCTCGGCGTCGGCGTCGTGGCCGGCTAGCGCAGATGTTTCTTTGGATGCATGTTTTGCAACTTCGCCTCGGGCATATCGAGTGCAACCCTAGCTGTGGGATATAAGGTGCTGACGGAGGCCGATCTAACACAGCTTGAAAACATTTAGCAGGAGAACGATGCCTTACTGAGCACGTACGTTTCGCCCGTAGGGAAGCTGAGTGCTAACCAATATTTAGTATCTGGGGAGAAGCTGACTAGCTGGTTTCCCTTTTTTTTTATTTTTAGGCGTTGGTTTTCAAATGTCAGAGGTATGCACCGGTATGTTTTTGTGAGATTCGGTCTGAGAGCGTTATATGTGTCAACAATAAATAGGAACCTCTCGTAACGTTCGCCGTTAGTGTAAGTAGATCTTGAGGGGGACGGCAAATCACTTCTCTTCGGCAAATCTTTGTTTTGTTATCCTGATCTGTTTTTTTACAAGTTTAAAAGGTCTTGGTATCTGCTATTACTATGCGTCTCGCCCAGGACCTGGATAAAACCCTGGTTACCGATACTGCAATATAGTTTTGCCCGCATAGTCTATTAATATAGACGGTATCAGATGCCGCTGCCGAAGTTAACGGCATTGATTTTCCATTAATCACTCTATTTGCACTGGCAAAGGGATCACGTAGACTTTGGAAGTTCTATCCCAAGGTACCAACAGTCAAAAAAATGCAAAAGTGTTTTAAGTTATCAACTATCGTCCGGTCAAAGATCCAATAAGTTATCATTTGACCGCATCGTCTCAACTCTTGTATATTCTTTCAGGGTCACATAAGCAGAGTGTACACCACAACGGAACGCTTCCATACTATAAAAACGCTAAAGGAGCTTTATCTTTCTGAAGATACTCTATACACTTCTCCATCGATGAGACAATTCATGAAATACCTTCAGAACCCAGAAGACAAAATAGAAGAGAAATTCTTTGATAGAGCTCATTTGACACTTGGTGATCACCATGGTAGGTTTGTAAACTAAATAAATACCGGCCCAGTGGGTGTCGATGCAGACTGTCATACTGAACTTCGAAGTTTAAAATACCGATGTACATATATTCTTAAAGTACGACGTACGTGAGTCAGAAAACACGTCAATTATTTGAAGTCGTCGGTAAAAATAAGTTTCATAATATTTTCTCAAAACAACATGTAAAAATTGAACCAGAAAAGGTTTACTTTTCACAGTTTTGTTTTGGTCATACAGGTTATGGTCGTAACCTAAAAAACCCTCTTTCTTTAGATAAATGTTTGTTGAAAATGTTCGTATGTTCTACCAACTTCATAGATTTCACAATTTCCCCAAGTTTGATTGGAAAGTGGAGAGGCGGAGCACATTTTTGAGCCTTCAAAGCCTTTCATCATTTTCAACAAAATAAACAATAAAAAGAGAAGATAAAAAGTAATGTCCGGTTTACCAAGATAAGACATAAGACGGACGGCCGCGATGAGGCCGAAAAGTTTTGGAATGGCGACTGCGAACCGGGAGACGTTGGAAGACCTCCCACTAGGTGGACCGATGACCTGGTGTAGGTTGCAGGAATACGCTGGATGCGAGTTGCACGGGACCGGTCAATGTGGACATTAGAGGCCTTAGGTCTAGCAGTGGACGTCTTTCGGCCGAAATGATGATGATGATGATGATAAGACAATTCAGTGTGTCTGCGGATAGTCTTACAATGTTATTCTTGTATTCTCATTCTCTACCAATAAGTGCGGTATCATCAGTTACTAGAAAATTTTAATAATTCAAGCTATTTCCCCCAGGAGTAATTCTAACAGAGCCATGCGTAGCAACCATTGACAGAAAATCGGACGCCCGAATGTCCATCCTTGAGCAGTATACAGACGATAACGGATCTCCTCTCATCGATATAGTGGATGAATGTTTCTATACTTTTTACATGTCCTACATTGCTCGAGCAGGTAAAGCTTATGAATCAAATCTCAATTCAATAGTTTTGGTGGGAAATATGTTTTTATACTATGAAAAGAAACCCTGTTCTAAAATCCCAATTACCATTTTTTTTTGTTTCGGATGGGAAATCATCAAATGACTTCTCCCATTCTGGGCGGAGCGGGCGTGAGTGTCAGACTTTTACTGACTAAAACCCATCCATGTTCCTTCCTCGCCCTTTACGTTCCGTTATAAATCTTACTTGGAATAAGTACTTTTAAAGCGGAAACAAGTAATTTGACTATGCCATGAGCCATGTTTTCAATTCTTTTTTGGTCCCTCAGGTTTCCCATTTGTCGAGGATATCCGAAAGATCACAGAACGTCTAAATGAAGCTGGCTTACCGAACATATACTACAAATGGACTCAGCAAATGCTTGAAATCCGAAATTGGATACCTGAAAATAATAATGAATCGCGGGCTTTCTCTAAAATAAGGCTACGAGACCAATATGTAGCTTTTGGGATACTATTTTTAGGTATTATTATGTCTGCTTTGGTGTTTGCAGCTGAAATATGGATAGGCAGACGCCAACACTTGAAATTGTATCGGCAAAGATCAAGCTAAACCAGGAAAAATGAATGTCAGTCTTGCCGAACGTCAGTAATGTTTTATTTGCACTGCTAACGTTTCGCGTCGGTTAGTAGGTACTATTGGTGCACTATAATGCGTTACATTGTTTTATGTGTCTGAAATCTATACTAATCTATACTACATATATATATAATATTATAAAGCAGAAGAGTTTGTTTGTTTGTTTGTATGTTTGGTTGAACGCGCTAATCTCAGGAAATACCGGCTCGAATTGAAAAATTATTTTTGCGTTGGATAGACCATTTATCGAGGAAGGCTATAGGCTATATAACATCACGCTATGACCAATAGGAGCGGAGCAGCAATAAGAAATGATGCAAGCGGGAAATTCACACGTATGAAGTCGCGGGCAGAAGCTACTTAGTTTATAATAAAAAAATTGCATTGTTAATAAAGTGTTGTCTATTCAAATCTGTTTAATTTCACCCCATCAGATCTTCCTCTGACTAGTAGGTACTTTGGTCTGACCATAAAACAACGAACGACTCCTGTAGTCCTGTCCTATTTTTGTTACTTTGTAAAGATATTCCAAATTTTCCAAAAAGTTTCCGATATTTCCTTCGTGTCGGCCTCATGATTTTCGGTGTCAAAATGAATATCCAAAATGGTCATCGAAAATTTGCCAAGATCATTTCATTCATTTTCAACAAAACTGAAAATTACACCCATTAAATTAGAATAAAAAACAAAGATGATTAACAATTTTCTACCTGTCTGTCCGGGTCTTTCAGTAACAACTCAGCCCAAGACTCCAAGCAAACGTATGTAAGGCATGAATGCGCGTTGTTATGTTTTACAGTTTCACTGGCTATTAAGTAGGGGTGGATTTCCCTATAGGCCGACTAGGCCCGGGCCTATGGTGGCAAAATTTAGGGGGCGGCAAAAGGTCGTTTTTTGTAGTTAGTAGTTGCCCACAAAGCTAACATGTAAAAACTCATAAACTCACAATTAGAAATGGTAAGAATCCGTATCTGAAATACTGATTGAGAGCATTAAATCATTTTACTGACTATCGTTTTTTATTTTTATTTTAATTTAATTTAAATCGTTTATGCAATTTTCATGCTTAACAGCGGGGGCGGCAATCTATCGTAGGCCTAGGGTAGCCAACGTATCAAATCCGACCCTGCTATTAAGTAGCGTACGTGCCCATCGGCCATTAAGTATAAATAAATAAATAAATATCGCTGGACATTAACACACAGCGCCATCTAGTGTGTGCCACGGTGTCCACGACACAAGCTTTGCTTAATGTGGACTAAGCAAGGCTTGTGTCGCTGACACCAGATAGTTGTTTTACTACTTATCTACTTTTTTTGTTTCTAGATACATACTCGTACTTATTATACATATAAACATCCATGACTCTGAAACAAATGACCATGCTCATCACACAAACATTTCTCCTATCGGGATTCGAACCCAGGATCTAAGACAGCCTAAATACCGCTACGCCATTCGGGTCGTCGGGGGTATCTGTTGCGCAATAATAATTCACGCAGTATATAATGTTATCCTTTTCCCTAACAATTTTATTCAAGATGAATAATCTTCGAATCTTATCTTAATTGTGCTGTAACACGTTAACAGATTGAAGTGCGTAAGCTGACATTTTGGAATGATTAACAGAGATAGCAGTATTGATATTGATAAGAATCTTAAACGCCTAAATTAAATGAAAGCTTGCTGGCACAAGTTTGTTAGAAATAAACCAAGAAGGCATTGAAGTGACGTGGAAAAATTGACGAGCTGTGATCGATTTTGTAACAACAAAATGAAATTCCTTGGATTTCTCATAGAAACGATGTTAATATCATTGTCACGCTGTGAGCTAATGTACAAGCTAGCACCAATTGTAACAACTTGTCCGATTCTGTTACCAGTTGACAATTATTCACAAACAGTATTCTACGACATGGATGCTCATGCTTACCCAGAATTAAAATCATGCATCCTGCAAGAAAATAGTTCTAGACAATCATTTCTATTACTAAACACAGATGTAGATATGACAGTGAATGTCACAAGAAATTTTACCTCTAATATTCCTAACGTCATCTTAACAACAAAATATTTGACACCAAATGTTGTTGACTCTCTCAGCTTTATTAGATCCAATTGGTCTCTACTTTATATTATCGTCACCGATGAGAGTAAATTCAAATGCGAGAATAACTCAATGAATCCGAAAGAATTTTCATTGTTGGACAATATCATGAACACTTTGTGGCACAGATTTCAAATCATGCGTGTTGGTATAGTCTTCCCTTTTGCATGTAAACAAAAGATGGTTATCTATGATGGCAAAAGACCATCTACCAGGATTTTATATAATAGATCTATTCAATTAATTAACGCCACTAATTACGATGAGTTATACGTAGCCGTAAAGAAAAGTGGTGAAAAGCTAGCTCATGACTATCCCATGCTGGCGGGCTTGTTCTACAGATTTCCAACATCTATCAACGATTGTGAAAATTTACACTATTACGTGCATTTTAATTTAAACTTAACGCTTGGGTTTTGTGGTTTAGACGGAATGGTAATGCATGATATCGTTTCACATTTAAAATTCAATGTATCTTTTTGTCAAGTTGAAAACTGTAACAAATACGGGTCTGAGTCTAACGGGAAAGCTACTGGTGCTTTAGGTTGCATCATCCAAAGCAAGATGGATATATCGTTCAATTCAAGATTTATAGCTCTATATTCAAATGAACGAATTTGTTACCTGCATTTTGTTTCAACCGACAGATTATGCGCTTTAGTAAGTAAGCCTCATATTGTTCCGATTTGGCACGGAGTATTCAATTTATACTCTCCGCCGCTGTGGGCTCTGATAGGTGCAGTGTTAGTGGCAATTGGTGGTATCATGTGGGCCACGGCTATGGTCAACAAAACAATGATTGGCGCAGAGATAATGCCATTCTGGTGCTACCTCCATAACTCTATGATTACGACTATGTCTGGAATTTCACCGATCAAAACAAGAACATTGATAATGTTACGGAGCGCGTGCTTGTTGGGTTCCATTTTTTTTCTGGCAATATATCAGGTAAATAAATTATTTGGTGGATAATAATGAATATGTACTGGCTTAGGCAAAATGCAAAATAAGTCATTCTACTACACCATTACAAGGTATTTAAAAAAAGGTAAACGAATTAACCGAAGCAAGAATCAAAGAATACGCATACTTCAATGCATGTAGGATGCGCTTCGGAAGGTGAAGAAACAGTCTAAACAAACGATCAACTAGACCAAGTGACTTATGAAAACCTAATGGTCACCAGCAAAAAGGAACAACTTGAGATTTTCGAAAGAAGGATGGTCAATTTTGTAAATGTTGAAGAGAATGGGTGCAAAGCCACTTCCCTGTGCCAAACTACTCCTCTGTTATCTCCTTTTTTTTTGGAGCGTTCGTGATACTTAACACTTGAAAACAACTGCAGTATTGTAAAAATGAACCGAACTGGTAATATATGAAAGATAAACTGAAATGAAGTATCTAGCAAGCAGCTACATCTATGTATTAGAGAAACGCAGATTAAACGATCAGTTTTAAAATATTTTAGAGCGTGCAAATTGGAAATAACTTCATACAAGTGGGAACAATCCACTGAGCACTGGAAAAGGCTTAACGTAGATTTTTGGGAACTTGTCCTTGGACATCAACTTTTTAGAATAGAAAATGCGATTAAAAAAGTTTATTTAGTTACCAAATGTCGTCCAATTGCGTTTTTATAATTTGAAGGCACCTTCTCAACTCTTTTATATTATTTCAGGGTCACATAAGCAGAGTATACACCACAGTGGAACACTTTCATGCCATAAAAACGCTAAAGGAGCTATTTCGTTCCGACCTTACTTTATATACATCGCCAGATATAAAAAGAAAATTCATGAAAAGCGTTCAGAACCCAGAAGACAAATTTCAAGAGAAATTCTTTGGTCGGGCTAATTTGACAATTGTTGATCATTACGGTAGGTTTGTAATCTAAATAAAAACCGACCCAGAGCGTGTCGTACTACGCACAATAAAGGTTTTCGTAATAGCCACAAGTATTTGCATTTTGTACCATATGGTTTTTGACGACCTTAAAAATAAATTACACAGTATTTCTACAGCTTCTTGAAAAAAAAATTCGTTCTATTTTTTTTTGTCTTTTACCATTTTCATTGTTTTATAATTTTCCACTGTATAGTTGACAATTTACAGGTATGCCACATTTAAGCGACAAAACATCTTAATTATGAGAAAATAAATAATACTAAACTTTCTTCGATTGGGCAATTCAGTTTGTCCGCGAATACCTTTGGAATGCTATTCTTGTCTCATCATTCTCTACCACAGCGTGATACTTCACTTACCAAAAAATAATTTTAGTCATTTTTTTGCCCCCAGGAGTAATTCTGACAAACCCAGGCGTAGCAACCATCGAGAGAAAGTCGGATGCTCAGATGAAAATTCTCAAGCTGTACTCTGACGATCACGGATCTCCTCTAATCGATATAGTGGAGGAATGTTTCTATACTTACTACTTGTCCCACATTGCTCGAACAGGTAAAACTTTAAATCTAAATAATCAAAACTCAATTCAGTCATTTTGGTGCGAATATATATTTATACTACGGATAAAATAAGTGCGACAGCCGCAACAGTAACCCCTGCTCAAAATCTTATCCATGACACTTTTAATGCAGAAACAACCGAATTGACTTTGCCAAAAGCCGTGTTATCAACTGTTCTTTATTCATTAGGGTTCCCGTTTATCGAAGATATCCGAAAGATTACACAACGTCTCAATGAAGCTGGCTTACCGAATATTTACTACAAATGGACTCAACGAATGCTTCGAATCCGAAATTGGATACCCGAAAATAATAGTGAATCACGGGCTTTCTCTAAAATAAGGCTACGAGACCAATATGTTGCTTTTGGAGTATTATTTTTTGGTATGATTGTGTCTGTTATCGTATTCGCAACTGAAATGTGGATAGGTAAACGTAAACATTCGAAATTGAATAACCAAAGATCGTAAAGTGTATTTAAATTGTACCTTGTCAGTATAGCTTTGTCGACCGTCAGTAATGTTTCATTTGCACTGCTTATAGTTATTTATGTCGGTATATTGGTGCACTATTGAATGCCTTACAATGTTATAAGTGTGTGAAATTAAAAAAATGTAGGTATTATGTGTTTATAAATAAATGTGTGCTGTGCATTCAAGTCTGTTTGATTTCACCCCATCAGCCTGCTTCCTCCGACTAGCAGTTTGGTCCACATCGACAATATAATCGAAAGTAAGTTTAATAAATGATTTTTCCTTCAAGGGTGTCGTTTTTATTGTTCTCGGAGTCGATTTAAATATCGAAGATGAAATTTAAATGAAAGTGGAGAATGTCGTCAATTTTAGCACAAAGGTTAGCTAAAAATGAAAAAATAAGATAGGAAAAGAAAATCTGATATTTACAAGATTAAGTGAGTATTAAGAGTTCCTCGTGGAGCAGAAATGCACCCCTCCCCCCCCCCCCCAAAAAAAGGTGGTTAGATGGTTGATATAATGGAACCCCTCATAATCTAGGAATCTAATCTTAATTGTGCTGTCACATGTTAACAGATTGAAGTAGGCAGCAGACATTTTGGAATGATTAACAGAGATAGCTGTATTGATATTGATAAGAATCGTACACGCCTATATTAAATGAAAAGCTTGATGGAACAAAATTGTTAGAATTTAATCTAGAAGACATTAATGTGAAGTGATAGAAGAAGTTATGATCGAATTTTATAACATCAAAATGCTGCTCGTTGTATTTCTCATAGTACCGACGTTTCTCTCAATTTCATGCTCTGAACTGAAGCACACGCTGTCACCATCTGTAACAAGTTGTCCGCTTCTATTACCCCTGGAGAATTATTCACAAACAATATTCCTTGACATCGATGTTCACGCTCACCCAGAGTTAAAGACATGCATCCTGAGAGACAATGTATTCAAACAATCTGTTCTATTATTGACCACCGATGTAGAAATGAGAGCAAATGCTACAAGAAAAATGATTATGACCAATAATAATCCTAATGTAATAATAACAACAAAATATTTAACAACGAATGTTGTTGACGCTGTCGTTTTTATCAGATCCCATTGGTCTTTACTATATGTTATCGTGACCGGTGAGAGCAAATTCAAATGTGAGAATGGCACAATGAATCCGAATGATTTTTCATTGTTGGACAATATCATGAACACTGTGTGGCATAGGTTCCAAATCATGCGTGTTGGGGTAGTGTTTCCTTTTGCATGTAAAAAAAAGATGGTTATTTATGACGGCAAAAGGCACTCTGCTCAGATTTTATACGACAGATCTATTAAATTAATTAACGCTACTAATTACGATGATTTAGGTGTAGCCATTAAGAAAAGTGGTAAAAAGCTAGCTCATGGCTATCCTATGCTGGCAGGCCTATTCTACAGATTTCCCACATCTATCAACGATTGTGAAAATTTACACTATTACGTGCATTTTAATTTAAACTTGACGCTTGGATTTTGTGGTTTAGACGGAATGGTGATGCACGATATCGTCTCACATTTAAAATTCAATGTATCATTCTGTCAAGAGGTAAAATGTAACAATTACGGATCTGAGTCTCAGGGGAATGTTAGCGGTGCTTTGGGCTGTATCATCCATAACGAGATGGATGTTTCGTTCAATTCAAGGTTTTTAACTCTGTATTCAAATGAACGACTTTATTACCTGCATTATGTTACAACTGACACATTATGTGCTTTGATAAGGAAGCCTGATGTTGTACCGCTTTGGCACGGAGTGATCAATTTATACTCTCCGTCGCTGTGGGCTCTGATAAGTGCGGTGTTAGTGGCAATAGGTGGTATCATGTGGGCCACTGCGGTCATCAACAAAAATATGAGTGGCGCAGACATATTGCCTTTCTGGGGCTACCTTTACAACTCTATAACTACGACTATGTTAGGATATTCACTGATGAGAACACGGACTTTGCTGCTGGTACGAAGTGCATGCTTATTGGGTTCTATTTTGTTTCTGGCAATATATCAGGTAAGTAAAGTATTTTGGGCTTAGTAAGGCAAGTTATGCAGAATCTGTTGCGCTGGCGGTGTATGATTATTTTTATACGGTTAAACATAATGTAACGCCTCATAGTGTATCACTTCATGGTGATTTTGAAAAAAATCACCATGAAGAAATCATCATCAAAAATTCAAACATTTCTGCAGAAAGGAATACTTATATAATTGCATTAAATCACAGCAGACGCTACGGAAGCTAAAGAAACAATCTAAAAAGACGAACAACTAGACCAAGTGCACACACGTTACCCATAGTCAGACAGGGAAATAATGATTTTAGAAAGTTGTTGTCCATTGAGGCACTATCCAATCGAGGATTCAATAAATTATATTAGTAGGCACCGTCTCATATCTTTTACATTATTTCAGGGTCACATAAGCAGAGTGTACACCACAGTGGAACGTTTTAAAACTGTAAAAACGCTAAAGGAGCTTTATCGTTCTGAACCTACTTTGTATACTTCTCCGTCAATGAGAAGGTTCATGAGGAGCCTTCAGAAACCGGGAGACAAATTACAAGACAAATTCTTTGACCGAGCTTATTTGACAATTGGAAATCGTCTTGGTATGTTAACTCGATGAACGAAAAAAATAGGTTAACTAAATAAAAACCAACCTTGTGCGTCCGACCAAGCACGGTGTAGGGCTTCGTAGTTGAGATAAATATTGTTATACTTGAATTATTTTGATTTTACAGACAGTAAAAATAGTTTCACGGTATCACCGAAAAAACCTACTTACTTCTTGAAACTTTTCATTGAAATTGATTTACGTTCCATAGCCAAGCCAAAGTCAATATTATCACAATTTGGCAACATGTTCGTGAGTTGTTGCCACTCGTGTCTCACCATTCCCTACTAAAATATTATAATTCAATCTATTGCCCCCAGGAGTAATTCTAACAGACCCATGCGTGGCAACCATTGACAGAAAATCGGACGCCCAAATGTCAATCCTCGAGCAGTATTCAGACGATAACGGATCTCCTCTCATCGATATAGTAGACGAATGTTTCTATACTTTTTATTTGTCCTACATCGCTCGAGCAGGTAAAACTTTCAAATCTCAGTTCAATCATTTTATTGGGAAATGTGTATTTGATATTATAAAGATAAAAGCCAGGGGCTATGCAATTTGAAGAACGCATTGAAGTTCGCGTATGCGGGTAAATATTCTCAAAAGACAGACGACGGTCTTTTGAAGTAAAATGTAGGTTATCACAAATAAAATATGTTTTCAACACAAGGTCCAGCCAGTAGAACGTTGTTATAAAATAGCAGTTATCCAAAAAATAAAATCTTAAAATAGACTATAGGTCATAAAATGAAAGCCCATTTTAAGAATTGAAAACTTTTAACATGATTCATATTATGATTCTGCTAAAGCGGCCATTTTAGATGCCCTGCTATCCACGGGGATAACAGGGGATCTAAACTGGCCGCTCGACAGTCATAATCTCACCCATCATTGAAAAAAAAAATTCTTAAATGCCGAAGCCACTGAACTAATTTTCCCATAATCTGTTTTTATATATTTCTCTTTGTTCCCTCAGGTTTCCCGTTTGTTGAGGATATCCGCAAGATTACAGAACGTCTAAATGAAGCTGGTTTACCGAATATATACTACAAATGGACCCAACAGATGCTTGAAATCCGAAATTGGATACCCGAAAATAACAGTGAATCGCGGGCTTTCTCTAAAATCAGGCTACGAGACCAATATGTAGCATTTGGGATACTTTTTTCGGGGATTATTGTGTCTATTATCGTGTTCGCAGCTGAAATGTGGATAGGCAGACGCCAACATTCGAAATTGTGTAAGCGAAGATTGTAAAGTTTAAATTAATTGAAGTCATTTCTGCTGCTGTTCTTTAGCAGCACAGTTTTGCATTTGACGATTATCGCTGGTACTATATTTCTTCTACTTTTAGGTACCTCCTTCGATTTATAACAGCACTGGTGTTTTATTTGTGTGTGGAATTAAAAGTTGTAGATTATTATTATTAATAATAAATGTGTGCATTCAAGTCTATTTGATTTTACTTGAGCCTGCTTCCACGAACCATTACTTTGGTCGGACCAACGAGTGGATCCCTTCGAAACAATTGGAAATTTTAGTAGGTAGGTGATTTTATCACTAACTTAAAATTAAGCCATGTTTTACCGCTCGTATGCGCCAAGCGCATGCGCGCATCGACAGAGGCTATAATTTCAGATGCTATAAGTAAGTAAATAGGTTGTAGCGGAATACTTAAACGCAATACCTCATAGGTGGTGATTCACACCAGCTAACTTCTAATAACGTCTAAACATACCAAGCAGACAGTCTTATAACGAAGAGTAACAACAGATATCTTGGGATAGAGCTTGAGACCTAAACCATGGCAGTCCGACGGACAAACCACGAGGCTTTCACTGCATATTGCAGTTAGCGGCTTCATAACACCCTTGCCGAGGAAACTTAGTACAAAAATGTTTACTAAAAACTAATTGCATCGTCATTAAAAAAAACAATGACTCTTCTGAATCACCACCTAAGGGACATTGCGCTTATTCTGTTACACCCAAGCCATGTGACAAAAGCGAACCTGCTCTTTTTCTTGCATCTTTCATATACCTTTGCCTTTCCTCAACTATATTGGGGTCGGCTCCCAGTCTTCAGCCCAACAAATATGTTTTCTTTCTTTCTTTTTAACCGGATCCAGCTGAATACTAGTATTTTACATGTAGCATTGCCAACCACACCTCCACAACCCAGTTAGTACTGGGTAATACGGTACCCTTGATTGTGATAAAAGAATCGGATTTTAATTTCATAAAGGCTCAAAAGTCAGTAACTTATATATTTGGAGTTATTCGAGACCAAGATTTTCCGTGAATTCTGAAGTTGATAAAAAAAAACATAAACACACACACACACACACACACACACAATATAATACACTTTATTTTACAAAATTATTTACCTTTGGGAAAGCTATTGTTAAAATAAATATTTAAATTCATTTAATTTTCTTCACTTTATTTATTTTACTTTAACATTTTAATGCACGTAAATAATCTTCAAATCTAACCTTAATTGTGCTGTCACACGTCAACAGATTGAAGTGCGTGCAAACATTTCAGAACGATAAACTGGAAAAGCAGTATTGATATTGATAAGAATCGTATACGCCTACATTAAATGAAAAGCTTACTGGCACAAGTTTGTTACAACTAAACCAAGAAGACTTTGGTTTGAAGAGGAAAATTTGACGTGCTATGAACCATTTTGTAACAACAAAATGAAATTTCTTGGATTTCTCATAGAAACGATGTTAATATCAATGTCATGCTGTGAGCTAATGTACAAGCTGGCACCAATTGTAACAACTTGTCCGATTCTGTTACCAGTTGACAATTATTCACAAACAGTATTCTACGACATGGATGCTCATGCTTACCCAGAATTAAAATCATGCATCCTGCAACAAAATACTTCTAAACAATCATTTCTATTACTAAACACAGATGTAGATATGAGAGTGAATGTCACAAGAAATTTTACCACTAATATTCCTAACGTCATTATGACAACAAAATATTTGACACCAAATGTGTTTGACTCTCTCAGTTTTATTAGATCCAATTGGTCTCTACTTTATATTATCGTCACCGATGAGAGTAAATTCAAATGCGAGAATAACTCAATGAATCCGAAAGAGTTTTCATTGTTGGACAATATCATGAACACTTTGTGGCACAGGTTTCAAATCATGCGTGTTGGTGTAGTGTTCCCTTTTGCATGTAAACAAAAAATGGTTATCTATGATGGCAAAAGACCATCTACCAGGATTTTATATGATAGATCTATCAAATTAATTAACGCTACTAATCACAACGAGTTATACGTAGCCGTAAAGAAAAGTGGTGAAAAGCTAGCTCATGACTATCCAATACTGGCGGGCTTATTCTACAGATATCCCACATCTATCAACGATTGTGAGAATTTACACTATTACGTGCATTTTAATTTGAACTTAACGCTTGGGTTTTGTGGTTTAGACGGAATGGTAATGCACGATATCCTTTCACATTTTAAATTCAATGTTTCTTTTTGTCAATGTGAAAGCTGCAACTATTTTGGTTTTGGAGCTCCCGGGAATATTACTGGTACTTTGGGTTATGTTACACGTAACGAGATGGATATATCTTTTAATTCAAGATTTTTAACTCTGTATTCAAATGAACGACTTTATTACCTGCATTATGTTACAACTGACACATTATGCGCTTTGATAAAGAAGCCTGGTGTTGTACCGCTCTGGCACGGAGCATTTAATTTATTCTCTCCGTCGCTGTGGGCTCTGATAGGTGCGGTCTTAGTGGCAATAGGTGGCATCATGTGGGCCACGGCGATGGTCAACAAAACAATGACCAACACAGAGATAATGCCATTCTGGGGCTACCTTTACAACTCTGTGATAACGACTATGCTAGGATTTTCACCGATGAAAACCAGGGCTTTGCTGATGTTAAGGATCGCATGTTTACTGGGTTCCGTTTTTATTCTGGCTGTATATCAAGTAAGTGAACAATTTTGTGAAATCTTTTGTAATTTTTTATTATTTTGAGATAATTAGTAATATTTATATTTTTTTCCATTACTTCAGGGTCACATAAGCAGGATATACACCACAGTAGAACGTTTTTCAACTATTAACTTTCTAAAGGACCTTTATAATTCTGAAGCTGTTTTATATACTTCTGATACAATAATAGATCTTATGAGAAGCGTGCAGAACCCGGAAGACAAGTTGCAAGAGAAATTCTTTAATCGAGCTCATTTGATACCTGGCGATCGTCTCGGTAAGTTGTTCAAATACAGAAGTGTCATGTAGACGATTTACCTGTATCACAAACGTCTACTGGCGTAATGTTCAGATCGCGGGAAAGGCATAAGATGCCAAAACAATCTACTGTGTAGACCTCTCGAAAGCATTTGATAGCGTAAATCACAAAACCCTGCCTTTGAAACTAGAGCATTACGAACTAGATAAACTTGCACCCAGTTTAGTGAAATCTTATTTATATGATACCTAGTCAACCAGTGTATTATTGATCTATACCCCTTTATTTAAAAACCGACAGCAAATGGGGTCCTAGGGTATGTTATTATGGGGACAGGCTGCATACATTTTAGTCTTTATTTATTCGGCAGAAATGAGCCATCAAAGCCATTTTCTACCCACGTAGGTTAAGCGTAAAGCTTACTGTTAAAAAATGTAAACATTATGACGTGACCTCGTCAATACATCTACAGAGATATCGTGTACATACGTTAAAAAACTTTTTTTTTTTTTGTTTTTTCGTTAAAAGAGGTGAAAGACACAAATTTTTAGCCATGTTTCAGGCTAGCTGGAAAACCTGTTAACGAACCTGAAGGGCACTTATTCTCACCATCATTCATATATTTTTTTGTTTTACACCTCACCTGGGGAATATCAGGGGCCACAATTACAACTTTCTGACAAGTTTTTTTTTTAATACAAGTTTTTAATCTAAAATTTTTACTTTAAACACCCCCGTACTATTCAATTCATTGATCAGCACAGCACCATGTTTTGAGTGCTTTACATTTAGTTCTACCGCAAACCATGATATTTCTCCCCAAAAAAAAGTTACTTTACGTTACTTAGTTTTAGTTATAAAATGCTTGATCGACGGCTTCGTGATGAGGTGGTTTACACCCTGTATTAATAAGATGAAAACCTGTACATTGTTAAAATTCATTAAAACATTATTTTATCTGTTTCCCTAGGAGTAATTATGCGACACCCATGCGCAGCAACTGTGGACAGGAAATCAGATGCTGAGATGTCAATTCTCGAGCAGTACACTGACGATCACGGCAATCCTCTCATCGATATAGTGGACGAATGTTTCTATACTTACTACTTGACCTACATAACTCGATCAGGTAAGGCAAGAAATAAAACAAAAACATAACTGTACTACTAATCAATCAACATTTATTTCGAACAAGAGTCCATATGGGTTAGTAGCGAGTACTTAGGAGCTATGTTATTACAACAATAAGCATAACACAACAGCCCAATCAGACAGTCCAAATTAGAACAACGACAGACCGTGACTTGACACTCCTAAGATGCATAATAATGTTATGATTAGAATAATGTTTACAACTACAGAAATTGAAACAGCTACACCGTAGTCTAGCTAGGACATAAGACTTTTTATTCCCAAATAAGGTTACGGTTGTCCTTAACCAAAAACAAAACCTAAAGCATCGGCAATTCTTCAATTATATTGCAGCTTCAAACTTAAATCATTTCCATAGCCTAGCTGAAATTTCAAAAGGTACTGAATAATAACGTTAATCATCGATGTCTTTTTCATAATTCATGTGTTAATTTTAATATTATTTATTCCTTCAGGTTTCCCGTTTTTCAAGGAGCTCAAAATTTTCTCAGAACGCCTAATTGAAGCCGGTTTACCAGCTAAGTACTACCAATGGACTCAACAAATGCTTGACATCCCAAATTCGATGCCTGACATCGACACCGAACCGCGACCTTTCTCTCAAATTTCGTTGAGAGACCAACGTGCAGCTTTTGGGATATTGTTTATTGGAATTATTATTTCTACTATCGTGTTTGCAGCTGAAATGTGGAAAGGTAGACGTCAAGATTTTAAGCTGTATGATATGAATGTTAGTGGAGGCCAAACTTAAATATTTTACTGAGGAGATACTGCACCATTTTGAGATCTTGATCTTTATTACTTTGGCACTGGGTGAATTTCGTCACACTACACTAGCGGACCGTCTTAATAAAAGAAACACTGTGTGTCGTGTATAAATTGATTGTAAGAACACTGTTAAACAATGTTTATGGTGTCGTTAAGTTATAAAACCCATGTTTGATTAACCCCTTCGTGTGGTAAATTGGATCCGCTTAAAATAAACGAGTGACGTTTTGTCGCATTTTAACTGGATTACGCGGATCCACGTTTCCGGCCTACCAAAGGTTCAAATAAAATCAATGTCTTGTACTTATACAGGGTGAATTTTAATTAATGCGACAAAATGAAATTGGAGCTTCAGTTACAGTAACATAGTAATTATAAACTGTTTTTTCTACAATCTAAATCGTTAAAAAAAATTACGCGATTATCGTTTTCAAAAGGTCCATTGATGTTATTATCTTTATTTAAGTACGAATTATCGGTACTCCAGTAATATGCAAATAAATAAGAAAAATTAAGGCAAAATTAGGTAAATGACCGCTATATTGAGCACTGCGATGAGTCGGCCAGATTTTTGATACTTTTATTATTTTAACGGTTTTCGTAACACTGATCAATTATTTTTTTAATTTTCTATTTTATACATTTTCTTGACAACACGTATTTTTGTTTATTTAAATTTGTCGCATCTATTCAATTTCACCCTGTATGTGTAGAGGCAAAGAGTAATCTTAAAATTAATAGTTAAAGTATATCATAATAAATGCGTGATGTGTCGATAAACCCGTTTTATTTAAACTCTTTTTGGGTCTTGACCCGACTTACCTACTTAGTTTTGCGGTTCGTTTATGGCTACAATCCCAGCGAAGGAAGCGTTCGTTTTATTTACAAAATTGTAAGAGTTTAGAATATGGCATATACTACCGATACCGACTCGCCTGCCCCTGCTCCATGCGGTCTTAAAACACCGAAATATCTTTATTTAATGTACTCATGTACACTTAATATGAATGCAATAGTAAACCAGCAGTAGGTATTATAGGGCGTTATTTCCGTCATCGTCAATATTTGTGGCACGCCTATCTCACCTAGCAAATACTTAACAACACCGGCGATTAGTTTGCCTCACTCCAGATTTTCAATCCTAGGTAGGTCGTTAGTATACACAGTTACTGGTAACTCCACGTATTCCTTGCAAGATGTCATAGTAACCCTTATATTAATGCAACAATTTGAGCCACCAAATATTCAACCGAAATTCAGTAGTTTTTTAGTTGGTTACATTTTTAGTTTTTATTTATGAAAATGCCATATTAAATAATTAGAAGCCAATTTAAAAAATGATTTACGGCGCGACGATACTGAAGTTATAGTTATTATCATAGTTGATGCCGTCATCATCATCATCATCATCATCTCAGCCGAAAGACGTCCACTGCTGGACATAGGCCTCCCCCAAGTGTCGCCACATTGACCGGTCTCTTGCGACTCGCATCCAACGGATTCCCGCAACCTTCACCAGTTCATCGGTCCACCTAGTGGGAGGTCTTCCAACGCATCGACTTCCGGTTCGCCAATGGTTCGTTGATGCCGTAGCAGGACTTAATTAGAAAACTTTTTAGCAAAAAACGAATAACCGACTTCACACAAAAAAGTGAAAAATAACTTTAGCTTCAGAAGTCGGTGACCTTTGTTTGATTGATTTAGTTTTTTTGTCCCCGACTTCTATCAAGCTGGAGTCGAGTGTGATTCATCTCCTTACTTCCTCTTACTGTGGCCAAGACACCTTTAGCCATCATCGATCCTATGAGTCTGTGGGATCGGCAGTGAGAAAACCATTTCCTGTGTACATTGCACGACGTACACAAAACCCTCTTCCTACCCAAACTCCGTCTGTTACCGTAGGTCTCCTTGTGACAGACTTCCCTCTCGCATAACCAACGTAACCTACGTTTGGTGTGGTTTGTATGGTAGGCTAGGGCGTTAGGATAACTTTTATTAGGGTGCTAGGTAGGTAATTACTATAGGGCTAGGATAACTAGGATACTAGGTAGTTACTGTAGGGCTAGGTTTGGCATTACTTGGGCTGTAGGCACTGATCCAGGCTCAATTGTCTCAAACGTAGTCACATCGTACGCACTTGGAGTAACGGCCGTATTAAGCTGTAAGTCCCGGTGTGTACATTTCCGGCTTTTTATGGTGAAAAAGGGACCCAACCATTTTATTCGACCTACTCACCTAAGCTCTATTGCCATTTATCCCAATGATAAATTTAAAACTAGTGACGAAACGAAAGAAATGGTGCAGAAAATCATAAGGCCCAAGCAAATGAAGCTGCAGGTTCGTGGTGTCCGCAAAACAAAAAATGGGGGCGTAATTATTAGTACCGAGACGAAGGATGACGCTAATAGGCTGATGAACGCAGTCCAGCTCTCTTCATTTGAACTTACCGCCGACGAACCCAAGAAACGCAAACCCCGGATCGTGGTTGTAGGTGTGCCAAGTTCCTTGACCGAAATTGAGGTATTCAAGTGCATTTTTGAACAGAATGTAGAACAAAAAATACCAGAGATGATGCTGGAAACTTTTTTGGCTGACATAAAATTAAGCCACAAATCTGGAAAGAGAGATGGTGCGACCTGCAATTACGTAATTGAAGTTCCAGCCAATATACGTAAAGCCATAATCCCTCAATCCAGGATTTTTATAAATTGGTCTTCCTGCCCTGTCAGAGATTTTACATTAGTAACGAGGTGTTATAAATGTCAACAGTACGGCCACGCAGCGAAATCTTGTCGAGAGGTCAATTCTACTTGTGGTCACTGTGGTGAAGTAGGTCATATGATGTCCGATTGCACAAAGAGATCAGACCCGTCGAAATGCGCGACTTGTTCACGCTTTAAAAAACCTAGTGACCATGACACCGGAGACACTGAATGTCCTGCCAGGAAAATCGCAGAGCAAAGATATATAAACTCTATTGATTATGAGGGCGCCTAGTGCGTCATACAAGACTAGACTTCATATATTGTTGCTAACTCATCGATACCAGTACGAAACCACTGCGCTGGGTTTGCTGCTGTCTAAGCAATTTCTCGACCGCTACAAAAATGCCATTACAATGATTTTTGCAATTCTTACATGACCGAACCTAACCTGTTTATTTATACCTACTGCTGATACTATTGTAATTAATTAAGTTGCGTAAATGAAATAGCATTTATATACATGTTTAAGACCTTCATTTATTTTTGTTCTTGTCTTAAAAATAATAGAGTTTAATTAAAAGAAGTAGTTTAAGTATTACTATAATAAATAAATCAGTTATTTCACTAAACCAAAAAAAAAAATCTTATGTTAAATATTGTTAGGTAATCTATTGCCCAAATAGTAATTATAAGAAGAATGCCGCCTGTGATACAGGTTTATCCTAGTACAGGCATCGTACTTTGTTATACTTTAATTATTTATAAGATTTATGTTGTATTGTACCAATTTAAACTTTGAATAAAAATTTATTATTATTATTTTATTATTATTCTTTTTTTGCTAAAAAGTTTTTATTTTTCACTTTTTAGTGCTTCATATGTGCTTACCGTTTCACAGCGTAACGGCGTGATTTTTTGTTATGAACTCTTGTAAACAATAGACAGACATGAGATTTCAGCGATCCCAGTACATTAGCTATCATTTATTGAGGAGTTCCCGTTGCCTATCTTCCGAAGTTCTTCATCAGATCTTTACCAAATTGAAATGGGATCACTCCAAGAACGTACTCTTCCTAAAACTACCCAAATCGCTTCTGGTGTGCCTATAAAATTTAAGGAATATTTCTCCATGATCCCATTAAATGGAACTTAACACATCTAACTGTCGAAATCTGGGTGTATTGTACACTTCTGCGTACTCCCTCAGAGCATACAGGCGTGATGTTATGTCACTATGTTACATAAACAATAAACAACCAAGCGATTGCAGCAATTACTGCAACTTTGCCGTGTATTTTTGAAGAGTTCCATTTATATCTCCGAAGATCAGCGTCAGATCTTAACCAAATTGAAATGGGTCCACACGGAAAGCACCTGCTTTAAAACAAAATAAAGAATCAAAAAGAAAAAAAAATACAGACGAATTGAGAACCTCCTTTTTTTGGAAGTCGGTTGAAAATTCAGAAATTCCTACAACTATCGGCTACTAGATAGCCGATAGTTGTAGGCATTTCTGAATTTGTATGCCAAATTTTTGCCCGATCCGTCAAGTGATTTGAACTGAGCGTCGATAGCCAGTCAGACAAACGATTTTAACAGTATAAGATTGGAGGTCATTAAAATTTCTACTGCGTCCAGAACTGTATCAGAGATTTTAAAAAGACATATCAGCAATTCTGGGAGCATCCCGATTATTTCCAATCATGCGTTTTATATTTCAATCAACAATTATGTTTGAGCATACAAAGAACTTGTTAAAAGTTATTGACCCATAAAAAGAACCTACTCCATCAATAATAAATGAATAATCAACCTCATATTGTGGTGTCAGGCGTTAACAGATTGAAGTTGAAAACGTTTTAAAGTGATTAAGGTCGAAAGATGTATTGATAATAATAATCAAGTACACGTCTATATTAAATGAGATCCTCCCGATTGTTGGTGAAGTAATATTAAGAAGGCATTGACGTGAAGTGAACAATTTGACGAATACCGGGTGCAATTACTTTGATTTTGTAACATACAAAAATGAAGTTACTTGGATTTCTCATCGTAACAACGATTCTCTCAATTTCAAATTCAAAGCCGATATACGAGCTAGCACCAGTTGTAACAAGTTGCCCGCTAACATTACCAGTTGAAAATTATTCAGAAACAGTATTTCTGGACATGGATAAAGACGCTCACCAAGAATTAAAAACATGCATCCTGCAAAACAGTATTTTTAAACACTCAGTTCTATTGCTAAACACAGATGTAGATGTTACAGTTAATGTCTCAATAAATTTTCTTAGGACAACTATTAAACCTAATGTCATTATTGTAACCAATAACTTAACAGAAAAGATGTTTGACTCTTCTCTATGGCAGTTTTTTGTTAGATCACACTGGTCTTTAATGTACATTATCATCACTGATGACAGGAAATTCAAATGCAGAAATAACAAAATGAACCCGAAAGATTTTGCATTGTTGGACAATTTCATGAACACTTTGTGGCACAGGTTTCAAATCATGCGTGTTGGTGTAGTGTTCCCTTTTGCATGTAAACAAAAGATGGGTATTTATGACGGCAGAAGGCCATCTGCTCGTATTTTATATGAAAGATCTGTTAAATTAATTAACGCTACTAATTCCAAAGACTTATTTGTAGCTATGAAGAAAAGTGGAGAAAAGTTAACTCAAGACTATCTAATAAAAGGCAGTATGTTCTACAGATACCCAACAGCTATTACAGATTGCGAAAATTTACATTACTACGTGAATTTTAATTTGAATTTAACGGATGGATACTGTGGTTTAGACGGAATGGTAATGCACGACATTCTCGCACATTTAAAATTTAATATAACTTTTACTAGAGATGAAAAATGTAACTATTACGGTTATGGAGAACCCGGGAATGTAAGCGGCACGTTGGGCTGTGTCATGCGAAAAGAGTTGGACATTTCCTTCAATTCGAGATTTATGACCTTATATTCCGATGAACACATTTATTACATGACCTATGTCAAAACTGATACATTGTGCGCATTAATAAGAAAGCCTGACGTTAAACCGCTTTGGCAAGGTGTGTATAATTTATTCTCCCCGTCGTTATGGGCTCTGATAGGTGCGGTGTTAGTGGCAATAGGTGGCATCATGTGGGCCACAGCGATGGTCAACAAAACAATGAAAAATCCGGAGAAAATGACATTCTGTTGGTACCTTCACAAATCTGTAATCACAACAATACTAGGATATTCACCGTTAAAAATAAAAAGTTTGCTAATGATAAGGAGCGCATGTTTATTGGGTTCCATTTTGTTTCTGGCTATATATCAGGTAAGTAAATTATTTTGGGGTTAGTTATCGGTCATAAAGACCAAATGGCCAACACAACCGAGAACTAAAATTGCATTGTCATTGAACAGGGTCACATAAGCAGAGTGTACACGACAGTCGAGCGTTTTCAACAAATAAAAACTCTCGAGGAGCTGTATTATTCCGGAATTACTTTGTACACATCTCCTTCAATGAGAGATATCTTGAAACAAATTCAAAATCCAGAAGACAAGCTGCAAGAGGAATTCTTTGATCGTACGAATGTAATAGCTGGCGATCGTGATCGTCTTGGTAAGTTTGTTAACTAAGACAGTTATTGTACTTCACATAAGGACTAAGTCATGGACGACATATATCTCATATGCGGCCCCACAGACAAAGATCCATGCATCCATCTTGCACCGCCTGCTCTACAATTAATTACCTTATTACTGCATCAGTGAGCAGAATTTGTGTAGCTGATGCCCGCGGCTTCACACGCGTGGAAATTATACACTAAAACCTTCCTCTTGAATCCCTCTATCTATTGAAAAAACCCGCAACATTTTAAAGATCAAAGCATACATAGGGACAGACAGACGCGGTGGGAGACTTTGTTTTATAATATGGAGTGATACTGATTTCTGCTGCCTGCGGTGTTCCAGTTGACAATAATTAAATCCATTCAATATTGTGCTGGAGTAGTCTTCATCTTCCTGCCCTTGTCCCATGTCATTCGGAGTCGGCTCAACAGGTTGTTGAGGTGAAAACTTCTTTGGACACGTTGAGCACACTTTTTGGGTGAACAAAAATCATGGAACTTCCGTGACCATCACCTAACGCTTCGTAGCACTCTTAGCCGATCCGCTACGACGTAGCACTTAGGCGTGCGCGGGGCACAATCCGTAGCAGATATGGATTACTTAATTTTCACTACTATCGGCAGTCCACAAAGAACTGCACCGCATGTTTTTTTTTCTTCCATGCTCACCTAACAGCCGTCACGCAGCGATTTACTCCTTTTCTCATTTCTTACCGATTCCATCGACCTTTCCTTTTTTTTCAGGCGTAGTATTGCAACACAAGTTTGCAGGGACTGTGGACAGGAAATCAGATGCCGTGATGGAAATTCTGGAGCAGTACTCAGACAACCAAGGAACTCCTCTCATCGATATAGTGGACGAATGTTTTTATACTTACTACTTATCCTGCATTACTCGATCAGGTAATATTTATTCTGTGTACCTATATGATCAAAAACGGTCTGTTAGATTACCAAAAACAAAACTTTGACATCTTTTGAGTACCTATTTCTCGTTTTCTACATAATCTTGTGCTTGTCATTTTAGTTAGTTTTTATTCAGTCGGTTTTTTTTAATGTTTTTTTTTTTAAATACCTTTAGAGATATACTAATCATAAGTTATCATGTTTCTTAGGTTTCCCATTCTTCGAAGAACTTCAAGTTTTTACGGAACGCCTAAATGAAGCTGGCTTACCAAATATTTACTACAAATGGACTCAGCAAATGCTTGAAATCCCAAATTCGAAATTCGAAACCAACACCGAACCGCGGGGTTTTTCGAAAATAAGGTTGCAAGACCAATGCGTAGCGTTTGGGATACTATTTGTTGGCACAGTGGTGTCTGCCATCGTGTTCGCAGCTGAAATATGGTTAGGCAGACGTAAATATTATAATATGCACAAGCGACGACCCTAATCAAATTCAAAATTATTTTCCTTTATGCACTTTGCTGTCGGGTAATTACGTAACATGCTAACAATGGCAATAGCATTCGTGAAGACAGTTTAAGAGCAGTAATTGTGCTATCTACGTTGCTAAGCAGACAAATTGTTCAAACGATTTCCTTAAAATCCTTCGGAAAATTATTGAAAATGTGTTACACAATTTATCGGGCTGCAGATCGATTTATGATGATTTAATGTAAAAGTTTCACAATTGCACTGTGTAAACTAGATAATCCTTTGATGCACTGCGGGATGGACATAAATGTCGTCCCACCTTGATGTTAAAATAAAGTGTCCTTAGAATCTTAAAATGGTTACAGATGCAACTAATTTTGTGCACAAAGTGATAATTCATAATATGTATTATAGCTGCTGCTATTTTACGAATTGTAACGTAATTATTATTATTATTTTTTATCCAACTATATGATTCTGCTAAAACGGTCATTTTAGGCCCCCTGTTCTGTTTAGTGGGAAATAAATGTGTGCCATGCAGCAAAGCCTGTTTTATTTCCTATTTCTTAAAGTTGGCGATTTGGTTTGGGTTTCCCTGTACATTTTATTTATGTATCTAAAATAGCTGGAATTAAGCCGTTTCGAAGCTGTTAGAATGTAGCTGCAATCTTTATTACTATAGCCCAAAAGCACACCCTTTAAAATATATTTTACCGTTTAAAAAAAAAATATGCAGGTGAAAAGTACTTGGAAGTATACAACGTGTTACGTTAAAACGTTAAAACAGTTTGATCAGAATCACGAGCAGAATCAATTGAACTACTTTTTAATATAGACCACATTTAAAAACAAATCCACATTAAAAATTTGATCTGTCTATTTATTAATAGGTATCAAGCCATCAGGTGCGCAAACCCGCCAAAATAGGTACACATACAAACACAAATGGTTGTCGTCCAATTAATTTTTTTTCATACGCGGGATAGTAATAGTTATTGCCAATAGTCAATCTAACTGCCAGTAAACCTAAAACAGCATATAAAACCTTAAAATTTTTGGAGATGTTTTTATTCTCTCAAAAATTAGGTTTAATTAAAAATCATTTGGGGTGTCTTATGCACATTTAACGTTACACCATGGTACAATAATATTATTAAACCATGAGTTAGACGTTGAATAAGGAGAGGCCTTTGCCCAACAGTTAATATACACTTTTTTTGGAGTATTTCTTAAAAAAAAAGGTACCTACATATTCATCAATAACAAAATATTCAAGTCATATTTGTACGGTACAGTTGACAGATTGACACAGCAATCATAATAAGTGTTACCGATTGTTGTAGGGGTGTTAGTATTGACAAGTAGGTAAAACACTGCTATATTAACCCGTCAAACGCTTACTCGCGAGTATTAACTATTTACAACGGAGACATTGGTGTGGTGTGAATTGTTTGAAGAAAAATGGATGTACTTTGATTTTGTAACATCAAAAATGGAGCTCCTTGCGTGCCTCATCTTAACGACGATTCTCACAATGTCATACTGTGAGACGAAGTACAAGCTTGCACCAGTTGTAACAAGCTGTCCGCTTCAGTTACCAGTTGCCAGTGATTCACAAACAGTATTCTTCGACATGGATGTTCACGCTCACCCAGAATTGAAGACATGCATCCTGAAAAGCAGTGATCAATCAGTTCTGTTACTTAATGTGTATGGGTCCAATTTGGACATAAGACTTAATGTAACAAGGAACTTTATTAAAACAACTGATAATCCGAACGTGATGATAATGACCAGATATTTAACACCGAAGATGGTTAACTCGACTTTATTACGTTTTTTTATAAGATCGAATTGGTCTCTATTGTACATTATCGTCACCGGTGAGAGAAAATTTCAATGTGAGAACGGCACGATGACTCCGAAAGATTTTTCACTGCTTGAAAATCTCATGAACATTTTGTGGCACAGGTTTCAAATCATGCGTATTGGTGTTGTGTTCCCTTTTGCATGTAAACGCAAGATGGTTGTTTATGATGGCAAAAGACCATCTGCTCGGATTTTATATGACAGATCTATTAAATTAATTGATTCTTCGAATTTAAACGACCTGTCTATAGCTATTAAGAAGAGTGGAGAAAAGCTAGCTGATGACTATCCTATAAAGGCGAGCATATTCTACAGATATCCAACATCTATCAGAGACTGTAAAAACTTACACTATCATGTGAATTTTGACTTTAAATTGACTAATGGTTTTTGCGGTTTGGATGGAATGGTAATGCACGACATCCTCTCGCATTTAAAATTTAAATTAACTTATAGTAACAATGAAGAATGTGACAGATACGGTTATGCGCTACCCGGAAATGTAAGCGGTTCTTTAGGTTGTATCATTCGTAACGAGTTGGATATATCCTTCAATTCAAGATTTATGACCCTGTATGCGGATGAACATATTTATTACTTGCATTATGTTAAAACCGATGATTTGTGCGCTTTATTAAGAAAGCCTGGTATTATACCGCTTTGGCACGGAACATTTAATTTATTCTCTCCGTCGCTGTGGGCTCTGATAGGTGCGGTTTTAGTGACAATAGGTGGCATCATGAGGACTATGGCGATGATCAACAAAACAATGACCGGCGCAGAGATAATGCCATTCTGGTTTTACCTTCGAGACTCCGTCATGACGACCATACTAGGATATTCACCTATCAAAACCAAGACATTCTTAATTTTAAAGAACACATGCTTATTGGGTTCGATTTTTTATATGGCTGTATATCAGGTAAGTTAAATTAGGACTGAGTGGATACAACATTTTTTAATTACTAATAACTTTAGTACAAAGAAAAGATAAAGCTTTACTCAGGCCATCTTGTATTTCAGGGTCACTTGAGCCGAGTGTACACCACTGTAAGACGTTTCACTCAAATAAAAACACTAGAGGAGCTATATTCTTCTGGAGCCACTTTGTACACTTCCCGTACAATAATACAATTCATGCAACAGCTACTGGACCCGGAGGACATAATACAAGCAAAATTCTTTGAACGAGCTGTTTTGACGTCTGTCGATCGTCTTGGTAAGTCTAAATAAAAAGAACCCAAGTTTTGGTGCGCTGGTTGTGTCAGGGCTCCACATTGTGGTTATTTTGGCCCACAGCTCGTCAGGCATACGGCAGATATGGCCAGCCCAGTCCCAGGCGACGCGGTATATCTCGCAGGAGATGGCGGGATGAACTGGACATAACCAACGACCAGTGGCCCACGTTGGCCCTGGATCGAAGAATTTGGAAGTCATGGGGAGAGGCCTTTGCCCAGCAGTGGGATGGCACAGGCTAACAGTAGGGCCTTCTAGCTTCTATCACAACGGTCTAGCACACATATAATATATAATACGTTTAGACGCATTACATCCGTGGATGCGTCTAAACGTAAGGAACTTGTTTTCTCCGTCATTGTATTTTTTTTGTTCTGTACCTACCGTACCTACCTGGGAACCTTCTAGTTACGGAGACTCCCCCATCTCCGTAACAAGAAGAAAGTTCCAACTTTCTCACAAGTTTATAAGCTATTGCATAGCTTCTATCGTGGGCCTTGAGCGTGGAGACCGAATCCAGAAATTCCGTAACGAAAATAACCTAACGAAAAAAACCTAACACCCCATGTCACCCCATGGCAGATAATGACAATGACAAGCTAGTTTTCATCTATATCTATACATATAATAAAATCGTTGAGACCAAAAAATCTGTACATTGAAGATTTAAAAAAAAAAACCGATCAGGGTGACTTAAAATAAGTAACTGAACATATTAAAACCATTTTTAAAATTCGTGTTTGTTTGTTTGTTTGACCGCGCATCACGTAAAAACTGCTGGACGGATTTTGATGAAAACTTCACTAATCTATTTAAATAAACTCAGAATAACACTTAGGCTATAGAAATTATGGAAAATTTTGGGAAAAGGGGGTGAAAAGGGGGGGTAAAGTTTGTATGAAAAAGAAATTTTTGATTGTTCTAGATTCCTGAAATTCAGAGTAAATACTTATTATTAAAAATAAAGAAATACCTGTTTCAGCATTTAAAAAAAAACATCCTGAGACGTAAAAAAGAGGGTTTTGTGTTTAAAATTAATTAACTTCATACACCTATAAAATAAAATCCATTGAAGTGGAAACCTTTAAAAATTGCTATAAATACTTCAAATCTATACAGGTAAATGTTATTTCTCAATTTTCTTGAAATTTGATTTTTGAAGTGAATACGCCCAAAATAGCGGAATTCAAGAAAATCGGCTTTCCTCGGTAGAAGTAGTTGGTAATATAGTAATAATAATAATAATATATTTTTCAGTTTATAACATCGCATCGCAATTTCTTATTTTAATTAAATACACGAAGGTCTATACAATATTTATCAAAAACAGTTCAATTTTCTCCATTAACACATCAAATAATATATAGTTTAAAAAAAGCAAAAGAAAACCAGAAAGTGCAAATGAAAAATTATGTTATACTACAATGACGGATGTCAAAACCTGTCAAACCATTCAATCAAAATATGAAAATTACCGAAAAATATAAAAGGAATGCATGATGCGATAAAATAATGATCACGAGAGCTGCCTCCCGACGACGCGCACGCCTACCATCCCCGGACTCGTCGCTCAGCTCCGCCTCGCCGCCACCGGACCCCGGTTCACCAGTGTCAACGGTTGCGGCAGTTGCGTCGAGCTCGAGCGACGAATATTTCTCTCCGCCGACGTCGCCAACACCTGTACGTCGTGCGGGGAGAGGCCGGCCACCGAGAAGCTTGGGACTTAGGGGCCAACAGGCCCCGAGCCGGGTCCCCGCTACCGGTGGTTGTGTGCAGCGCATGAGATGGACTCAGTCCATGAACGAGAACGCCATGCGCGCATACTACGGGTCTACAGAGGGGGGAACTAACCTCACTGCGTACCGTGTTAGGATGCTGTCTCTGTTCCAGGATCTTGAACCAGCCGTCAACGTCTCGGCCCAACGACTGTCGGATCAGGTGCGGGTCATTCAACGCAATCACATGTTGGATGACGCCGCGCTTGATAGGCTGCGCTCAGAGGTACTGAGCAATCGTATCATCTTGACTCCGGCACAAACCGTGGTGCAAGCGTCAGCTATTGATGCAACCCCACCGCGGTCCAATCCTGCTGTTGTAGAGGAAGATGGTAGGGTTGCCACGGTAAGTAGCCAGTGCAACGACCGATTGAGGAGCGCACTGGAGGATGCGCTTCGTGAGTATCGATCAACTCCTACCGAACTTAGGCCCCGCTTACCACGGTTACCCATGCATAAGAAAAATAGGGCGCTGGTGTGTGCCCTGGACTCGCAACTCAAGAATGTATTCGAGAGTAGCGAGGACCTCGTTGATACACACTCGATCCTGTTCTGTGGGGCTGTTGCGGCATGTCGTTTAGCTAATGTCAAGTTCCCGAACTGTGACTTAGCTACTCGACCAAAACCTGCCGTACCAGTCTGGCAGCGCAGGATTGAGCGTCGTATCGACGGGGCCAGGGTACTCATCGGCAAACTATACTGCTTCAGGGAGGGCAATACACGACCACGCGTGATGCGCTTTGTGAGGCGGGCATTCTCGGGGACTGAAATCAGTCCTCAAGAATACATGTCCCGTGTCACAGAGCGCATCGACTTCCTGAAGCAGAAAGTTTATGCATGGGCGAGCCGTATTCGGCGGTATAAGCGACGGGTTGATCGGTATTCGCAGAATCGCATGTTCCAGTGTGACGAGAGGTGGGTATACAGAGCTTGGGAGCGACCTGACCAAAATGTGACAGACGTGTGCCACCCGGGTGATGCCGCTACGAGTTCCTTCTGGCGCAGCATCTGGTCGGTGCCCGTCTGTCATTCTGAGGCTGATTGGATGCGCGATGTCGAACGAGTGTGTGAACCTATTCCAGAAATGGCACCAGTTGTAATCACATCGTTAGATATAGCCAGAGCAGTTCGTCCGTTACCAAACTGGAAGTCACCGGGACCGGACGGACTGCATAACTTCTGGCTTAAGTGGCTTAGTAGTTCACACACTTGCCTGGCATCCCAATTCCAGTCATCCTTAGAGTCTGGGTCCCTGCCGCAGTTCTTAACAACAGGCGTTACTCACCTGCTCCATAAGTCAGGTAGTCCCACGGAACCCCAGAACTACAGACCGATCACGTGTTTGTCGACGGTCTATAAACTTCTTACATCCATTTTGAGAACGAAAATTAATACACACATTGACAATAACTCCATTATGTCTGCGTCTCAAAATGGATGTAGGAATGGGTCCCGTGGTACTAAGGAGCTACTCCTCATCGACATGGCCATTAGCCAACAGGTCCGTCGATCCCGCAAGGATCTGTCAACATGTTGGATAGATTATAAGAAGGCCTACGACTCGGTGCCACATTCATGGCTCATGAGGGTGCTGGAGTTGTACAAGATAGATGCAACTCTATGCACCTTCCTTAAGTCATGTATGGGGCAATGGAGGACGGTCCTTCGATATCCAGGATGTCGACAGATCCAGGGGAACGATGAATCTGTATGGATAAAACGAGGTATATTCCAGGGCGACAGTCTGAGTCCACTTTGGTTCTGTTTAGCCCTGAATCCTTTAAGCACATTGCTGGAGAATTCAGGGCTAGGCTACCAGTTGAGGAAAGATGGTCAGGTTATATCTCACCTGCTTTACATGGATGACCTGAAGCTCTTTGCCCCCAACAAATTGCGACTGATGGAGCTACTGAAAGTAACTGAAACTTTTAGTAACGCCATCAGGATGGAATTTGGTGTGGACAAATGTGCAGTCATGTATGTAAAGCGAGGGGAGATTATGGAATCCGAGGGGCTTCAGCTCTCGGATTCCATATACCTAAGATCCCTTTCCTCATCCGAGAGCTATAAGTATTTGGGTATGTCGGAAGCGTTAGGCATCAACGTAACTGACATGAAGCAATCGTTGAGGGAGCGCTTCTTTGGTCGCCTAAAGAAGGTATTAAATAGCCTTCTTTCAGGTGGGAACAAGGTGCGCGCCTTCAACGGTTGGGTCATGCCGGTTTTAATGTACTCTTGCGGCATACTCAAATGGACTCAGACCGAACTCGACGCTCTGGATAGAAGAGTCCGTACACTGTTGACCGAAAATCGGATGCATCACCCACGATCATCGGTGATGAGACTGTACATCCCGCGGAAGTGCGGGGGTCGAGGCTTTTTAAATGCGAAGACCCTCCACAACCGCGAGGTGTGCAGCCTCAGGGAATATTTTCTAAAAGCCGAAGTGGGTATGCACCGAGATGTGGTCGCAGTGGACAAGGGACTCACCCCGTTGTCCATGGCTAAAGAGAACTGGCGCAAACCTGTAATACTTACTACCGATGACCGCAAGAAAGAATGGCAGGGCAAGGTGCTTCACGGGCGCTTCTACCGGGCTCTTCATGGGCCCGATGTAGATTTTCTAGCGTCCGTGTCCTGGCTACGTTTTGGTGACCTCTTCGGGGAAACTGAAGGTTTTGTCTGTGCAATTATGGATGAAGTTATGTTAACGAACAACTACCGGAAATATATTATGAAGGACGGGACGGTTGACGTGTGTCGGGCATGCCACTGTCCGGGTGAGTCCATCAGACATATTATTTCTGGTTGTTCCCGTCTAGCTAACGGCGAGTACTTGCACAGACACAATCAAGTAGCCAGAATTATTCACCAGCAACTTGCGTTGAAATTTAAGCTTGTGGAATCTGAGGTACCGTACTACAAGTATGTGCCCGACCCAGTTCTCGTGAAAGACCATATCACGCTGTACTGGGATCAGTCTATCATTACTGACAGGACTATTGTTGCCAATAAGCCTGACATAGTGGTGATAGACCGATCAGCGCGCCGAGTAATGATAATCGATGTTACTATCCCTCATGACGAGAACCTCGTGAAAGCTGAGAAAGAGAAACAAATTAAGTATCTCGACTTGGCACACGAGGTTCGCGACATGGTGAATATGATCTCGGTTATCATTGTGTCGATTGTCGTGACGGCCAATGGCCTGATAGCCAAGAGCCTCGACGAACATCTGTCGAAGCTCTCTTTAGGCGGTTGGATCAAGGGCCTGATACAGAAGGCAGTACTCCTCGATACGGCTCGCATTGTGAGGAGGTTCCTGTCTCTGCAACCCTAACCACCGGTGACTTGGACCCTGCTCCCGACACCGGCGGATCCCTATTTTTTATATTTTTAAATGTTTTTATATCTTTTTTAGAAATATTTAAGAATGTACTAAGTAAGATGAATAATAAATAAAGGAAATAATAATAATAATTAAGTATAATTTAAATGGTCTTAGGTAACAATTCGTAATTTTTTCACAAAATGTTTATCCCCATTTACAGATTTAATTAAAAAATAAAGTACAGTTAGCAAGAAAATTGCCATTTTACAATAAAACAATTTTTTTGATGCCAATTGATCATCTTTCCGACATCAAGAAGTGAAGAAGAAGAAGAAGAAGAAGAAGTTTTTAGAAGTTCTTCCAAACCAACCCAGTTAGAGTACTCAAAAAGTCAGAAATCGCAAAAAAATAACTTTCAGCGGGGCAGTGTAGGGAAAAATAGTTAGCCAGAAAATTGCTATTGTACACAAAACATTTTTTTGATGCCAATCATTCTTTTTTATCTTACATAAGACATGCAGCCGGAAAAGTTACAAAAACATACAAAAAAACACAACGAGTGCAAATCCTACTATCTACAAATAAAAAATGCTTTGTCCTGAAGGACTACTCTGATGGATCAACGCACAGCCTAAACCGCAGATTGTAGAAACCTGAAACTTCGAGGGTGTATTTTCTGTATAACGTAGGCATACGATAAGAAAGAATTTTAAAATTATACCCCTAAGGGGGTGAAAAGGGGGGGGGCAAAGATTGTATGGGAAAATGTGATTCCTTGGTCCAATCTACTTCAAACTTTGTAATCAACAATATTAACAGAATTGATGGACGCGTTTCATATTGCATTGAAATTCATCCCCTAACGGGGTTAAAAAGGGGTAGAAAGTTATTTTGGCGGTGATTTGTTTCGAATTTGATATTAATACTCCTTCGAGATTTTGATAATAAACTACAAGTTATTTTGATACATGTTTCAAAACCCAATCCGATTTTATTCCAAAAAGGTTGAACTCACATAAAAATTTGGTGCAAAATTGCTAATACTCTTTAAAATTGGACTGTCTCGAAAGTCACCGTAAAATATTAATACCGCATTTGAAGGTTTCTAAGCTTTGAAGAGGTTGTGCACTTTAAGACACGGCGTCATAGCGTAGGGACGTAGAGTTTGAAATTTTAAATGGTAAGCCGTTGTAAGAGGTCCGCAACGGTTTACAGCAGCTATATCGTGTTGCGCCACATTTAATGCACCTTGATGAGAACTGCAGACCTAGCTGGAGTATGACTGTCATCGAGTGTCTATGTATGAAGATGTATAGCTGTCAATAGAAGCCTTTAAAGCTGTTTTTGTAAACATGGTAATTTATTCTTATTCAAATAAATACGTTGTTAATCACAAGTATTTGATTTTGAACAAAATTGCCCTTGGGTACGTAAATTGACTTCAATGTATATCTTAGGAGATACACCGTTTTAAGTAATTCCGCAGCAAAATAATGATCATGTACCGGGCGCGCATTTTCATTATGCGGAAGGATGTGTGTTATGTGCTCTTTGATAACTGTATTATAGGTGCTTACGACCCACTCTCTGTAACCCTCTCTTTCTCTTATGTGACGCAGACGAAGTTGCGCGGGTCAGCTAGTTTTAATATATTGCCGTAACTAGGAGTTGTAGGTTGTATACATTTGATTAGACTTTCTTTGTAACCATTTTTATCAACTTAAGCAATTATAATTATTTATGTACCGCGGCAGTCCCCGAGTGCCACACGTCTATTTTTTTGGGTAAAAGTTTTAATGTAAAAATTTTACTTTAATATGTAATTTTACTTTAGTATGTGTATGTGTGTGTTTTTTAAATATGTAAGTACCTACTTCGACGGCCTCGTATGTGTTGCACCCATCAGCATAAAGGGGAAACACTATTGGGGGTCACGTGGTGTCCCCCCCCCCATAGTAGGCGCGGTCTGTAGACAGTGAGCTAAGTATGGCCTAGCTCGCCGTCCGACCGTCTTATGACGACAGGCCTAGTCAACGCGTGTTTGTGTTCCACGCGCACCTCAAAGATATGTCAGAACATTGAAAGGGGCCCCTTCGACTGTTCAAAGGAGATACCGCGGCCCCGGAACATAAAGGGGAGGAAGGAACATGGATGGGTTTTAGTCAAAAGTCTGACATTTCCCTCCCGCTCGGGGAACACTATTTTCTGGGCAAGGGAAAAAACTGGGTTTGGAGATTAGAGTACGTAGAGCTATTAAGTATCAACACCAAGGTGGTGTTACGAGTAGCTTAGCTAAAGCATGAGATGCGTTAAATAATCATTATAATAATAGGTAACAGTAGGTAGGATAGGATAAAAAGAAATTTACAAACTGAAGACAATATTCCAGGCGCTAAATTATACCTAGGCCTAAGACATGTTAAACTTAAAATGTCAGTAACGGGATATCTTCCGTAATTATTATATTAGATATTTAGAGGGGTTGTCTATTGTTTGCCCGAAGATTATATGCCATAATCATCATTTTCCCGAATTTCATTTGCCCGAATGTTTCATTTGCCCTAAAAGACATGTGACATACTTTTAATTGCCCGAATTTTAGATACCATAAGATACGAATGCCATAAGTATTGTTTGCCTTATTTTTATGTGCCATAATAATTATTAGACATAATATTTAAATGGCATAACAAGTATTAGACAAACTTATTTATTCTGTGCATGGTTTTTTTTTCTGTGCATGGTTGATGGTGGGCTAGGTCGACGGAGCCCCGCTTCGCGGGGCTCCTACTTCTGTGTGGTTTATAAAAAAATAACCACGATGGGGATGGCGGGGTCTATTCGCTCGCTTCGCTCGCTCACACGACCCCGCCATCCCCTTCTAACCTAACCTGTCCGAGTCGGGGTGCCCTAAAGTCCCAATTGCATCCAATTTCTCTTGATATAAACAACCGTTACACACCCGATGTCGATGGCAAATTATGTTATGGCATATCATAATTATGGCATGTGATAATTAGGGCTTACAATGATTATGACAAATTATGTTATGGTAAGTGTCTTTATGAGAAACAATGATTCTGGCACGTGACTAATATGGCAAATGAGAGTAGGGCAAATGAGTATTATGTCGTATGATATTATGGCTGTTGACTATTATGGCAAATGATATTAGGGCAAATAAAGTTCGGGTAAACGGCGGTATACCATTTAGAGGCTGTTCTTTGTCATTCTTTCTCTTTCTTTATCTTGACGCGCACTAAGTAAAAAGGACTCCACAAACTTGGTAATAATGTGAACTTGCGTTAAGTTCGTGCAGCTAAAGACAAAGAAAGAGGATAGACAGACTCCTAACATTTTTTTCAACACACTTCCTCGAAAACTGGTTCTTGTCGCAGTACGATTAGGTTCAACATGCAATGTATTTCACACACGTGCGTTTTTTTACAGTTTTCCAACTCGTATACGGGAATAAAAACTGCCACAGATAACTAGGTATACCGTATCGCCGGCGGTGATTGTTTTCTTTTAAATCTCGGCGAAGAAATATACGTCTTTACTGCGATTTTTTTTATATTTAAATAAGTAATGTTTCTAAATATATTTTCATCAAAAAACCATGATTATTAAACAGCGTAGGAATATTGGGAGCTCAAAATAAATAATAATCACGGAAGATATCCCGTAAGTGACATTTTAAGTTTAGTTATAACCCGTGAAAGCTAGGAAATGTTGTTGCATAGATAATATGATATGTAGCTAAATCTGTTGCTTCAGGAGTAGTCCTACAACACGGAAACGCAGTAACCATCGCGAGGAAATCCGATGCTGAAATAGAAATTACCAATCACTATTCAGACTACCACGACACGCCTCTCATCGATATAATGGAGGAATGCTTCGGAACTTATTACTTATCCTACATTGCCCGATCAGGTAAAATGCAGTCTAATTTTTATATTAAAGAAGTCAAGTCGATGAATATAATAAGTACCTAAGCCAGTGTTATACTATTTTTCTCCCTTAGGTTTCCCATTCTACGAGGATCTCCAAATTGTTACAGAGCGGCTTAACGAAGCTGGTCTACCACCAAAGTACTACAAGTGGACTCGAGAAATCCAAGATATAGCTGATTTCAAAATTGAACACGATAGCGAACGTCGCCCTTTTTACAAAATAAGGTTAGGCGACCAACGTGTAGCCTTCGTGGTTCTGTGGGTTGGTACAATTTTGTCTGTTGTGGTGTTTGCAGCTGAAATGTGGAAAGGACGTCATCATGCTAAACTTTAGGTCCCTGTAAGATAATAATGTCTTAAGGTGAATGCGGCAGTGCGGCCCGCGAAATTCAAATTTTCTTACGTTTTTTTGCAATTTGCAGGGCAGTGCTAAGTTTTATGTTGATAAACATATGGGTCGCGTCTCGCGAATGTAAGACGTATTAAGTTACAGAATTATAGTCATCAAAATCGTCAATACAACCCTCCAAGTTCATAAGAGTCGAAGAAGGACTTTGAGCGTGAAAAATTCGTTCATTGAGTCGCGATCGATATGTTTATCAACATACAACTTAGCACTGCCCTGCAAATTGCAAAAAACGTAAGAAAATTTGTATTTCGCGGGCTACCTTGAAGCATCCCCCTTGATGGGGAAGACCGTTAAAAGCTAATTGTAGATTGCGCCACCATAGCTGCTCTCAGTCTGACCAATGAAGTCAAGGTATTTTAAAATATGAAATGACTTTCCTTGATTTTCAACCAATGACGATGCTTGGAACCTGCAGCTATGCTAGCGCCATTAGTTCCACAGTGTGCATACCCATTTTGATGCAAGTTTGCGAAGTTTGTCATTGCATTCGAGGTGGTATTGATATGTAGCAAGTCAATGAGGCAAAGGAACGTGCCGAGAGTTCAACGACAAATGCTCACTCGTAATACTTAAACGACTTTTCTCAAAGCACCTGCAAGAAAAAAATGCACACTTTCACACGACCAGAGTGAGCGAAGCGAACCGCCTCCACAAGACTAATGAGGCTTCTGGCTGGCTGGAGCGCGGCGATCGTGGTGGCAGCTGGATGAGAATAGGTGAGGATCAAGTAAAATGACTTGCGATTGAAGAGATCTTTGCCCAGTAGTGAACAGCTATAGGCTAATGATGATACTTTTAGGCCTGCCGGAGTGACGCGTAGGTATATTATAAGTAGGTAAGATATTTTTTGTAGATAAAACAAGATTATTTTTTCCTCACAATATAGCACGAAGTGGCACAACACCGAGAGTTTTGGAGCAATAAAGTTAATGTTATTGTGAGCTTTAAAAATAATTAAGTATGATGTTTTCGGAGATATTATAAGTACCTACCTAAAAGGAGCCCATCGTCGTTTGTCTAATTAATATCTACTATGTATTCGTATATTATATGGTAGGTAATGTTAGTCGGAAGAAAACGAAAACCTGCTCAATCGATAGAGCACAGCAATACAGCAATAAAGACGGTACCTATGTGGAACATCACTAATTTTTCTACATGACATTATTTTGTACGATTTCGCGGCAACTGTTTCCAGTGATTTTATTCTGTAAAACTGCTTAAAGGATTAATTTGTTTATAAAAAGTGTTTTAATTACTAATAGTACCTAACCCATGGTCGATTTTGATGCAGTTTTAATCTCCTTTATATAAGAGAACATCGGATCTTAGCCGGTTACAGTTATAGGTAGGTATGTAATAAATACTGTTGTGTTGTCAGTAAATCCGGTTTGTTTTATTTGTTCAAAAAACGACTTATCTAGAAATAATTATGTCTTGTATCCGAGTCCAATACAAACCTACTACTTACCGCCTAGGAACCGACAATAGCAACTACGCAAAAATACCGATACTAAGGGTATTTTGTAATTCACTATTGATATTATCTACTAAGTACTATGTTATTTTAAGACCCTCGTCATCACTTCTTACGGGTTTTCCTGGAGGTAATATAAATGTGGTCAAGCTGCGAAGCTGTTTCCAGATCGGCCAACCTTAAACCCTTATATCTTTCGAACCAGTGACAACAAATGCTAATATTTGGCGAGAAATTTCGACTAAGCGGCAAATTTTTTGGGTTATCAAAATTAAAATCCCTGATGGTGGCCAAGCCAGTGTCAGTAACACGTCGCACGACGGACGAAAAAGAGCTACTGGTCCATGAAGGAACTATTCAAAGGAGTTGCATATGGCACTGAAAAGCAAGCTCATGGACGTATGCTCTTTTCCTTTTAGCCTGTGGTGTTCAGACTAGGTCTTAGGCTAACATCCAGAAGTCCAAACTAAAGTTTTGCCAACGAGCAAACATCTTAGCAGACTCTGCTAAAAATTCTGCCCAACTAAAATGAGGCTGGAAACTGGGCAATACATGTCTGCCGCATGCCGGACAAATTATGGGCCAAAATGGTACTAAACTGGTACACTGAGACGAGGCGGGGTCGCGGCATGTCAAGAAGGAGATGATGGGACGAACTGGATAGATTCAGTTAGAAGTGAAAGGACACGTGAGTTCGCGTGAAGTAGGAGTGGGACAGTGCAGGCTAGAAAAGAAAAACAAATATAAATTCAGGTTTTTATGGAATTTACTTTTGAAGTATTCTTTTTACAATGTCATGTCAAATGAAATAATAATACATTTTTATCTACAAATAACTGCCCACACTGTGGGGTTTCGATGTTTGCCTAAGCGTTTAGGAGGTAATTCTATTATTATTATGCACTTACAAAAGATTTTTAAAATTGCTTATTTAAAAGAATAAAACCTTAAAATAAAGTACTTGTTGTCTTTTTAGAATACAATTTGCTAACTACATACAAAATAATCATGATTAGTTTCGCCTTACCTACTTAACCGCGTTTAAAATCTGATTTCACATATTTTAAAAAGTATATAAAAATGATGATTTTATACAAAAGCTTGAATTCTAGTAAGATACTTTATTAGGTAGGAACAATATAACACATGCAGAGCACCACTGAGGTAACTCTTTGTCGTAGCTGCAACTAAAGGTTCTTCCACACCAGCGGCACGTTGCCAACTGCAAATAAACTGCAGCTGCTGACGCGTCGACAGCAGCCGTCGACACATATTTAAGCCGCATGACACAACTGCAAGCGTCCCGTTGACGGCAGTCGATGACGCTTCGGCAGCTGTAGTTTATCTGACGTTGGCAACGTGCTAAGGTAACGTTGAAGGGCTCATTTTCGAAATTAAGCAACGGTTGCCGAGTTCGATCCGTAGATGAGTGTCCATCCATTATAAACCGATACCCCTTCGTGCTTCAGAAAACATGTTAAACCGTTCTTATCTATCTGTCATGTTGATCCTTGACAGTCGTTACGAGTAGTCAAAAACCCGAAAGTCTAACGACTAGTCTTGCCTAAGGATATCGTGTTACCCAATTAATGGGTTCTGGAGGTCAGATAGGCAGTCGCTCCATGTTAAATTCAGCTGTATGGTCAGACTAGAAGGTGACCCCTACAAACTTGGGAAAAGTCTACACAGATGATGAGCACGATGATTCAAATGGGGTTAACTTGGTCATTATCTATCTACTAGCAAAAAAAAAAATCGACAATATTGTCTTTCTATGTTCATAGCAGCTTGGGGATGATCCTTATATATTTAATGAGCAGGAATTAGGTATCACTCGACAAATTCATTGCGTATTAGCTTAAAATTCCTAGCCAGTTTGTTTTTTTGTATTTGAGTTTTATACCGGCTACATTAAGGTTTTTAACCATACGCAAAATACACGCTTTGACGTGGAGTTGCAGACACCAGCCCGTTATACAATACAATAAGGTTCTTAATGCAAAATTGCCAGAACAAAAATAGGCCGCATATGTTTTTCGCCGGTAGGTGAATTGTAGGGATCACAGATATAGATATTAAAAATTTATATGACTGTGGAAGGCATACTGTTGGCAAGTTTCAGACAATTTAGCCGTAAATATCAATTTTACAGATTTTGGTCCATGTTCACCGAAAATATAACGGTCTCATTATCTAAAAACAGCTGTCACTGTGAGATGTTCCCATACAAAAAAGTGTTTTAAACAGTTGTCTTTAGATAATCAGACCGTCATGTTTTTGGTGAACATGGTATTTTTACATCCTGGTTAATACAGGGTTAGTTTTCAATAACCGGCCAAATTTTCTGAGGTTTAGAAACGATAATAATGTTCGATATAAAGAAAAATAGCACGCAGGGCAGTCTTTCGGAACTGCCCATAGAAGTGAAAATTCGTAGCCAATCCGTTACGGCGATCGGCCACGAGTGCTACGAAAAGCGTACGTGACGGTCATGCGACTTCCATGATTTTGGTCACTAAAAAGTGTTCAACGCGCCTACAGAAGTTTTCAATTTAAAAAAATTAATCCTATCCACCACAAAAAAAAACGTACGAGTGGATATTGCAACACCACACCACAATTCAGTTGAACAACCTAGATGAGTAGCAGTTACCCATTTTGGCGTTGGAAGCACGCACACAAGTGGATTGATTCCCACTAGATTTATGATTTAGGAAATTTTCAAATGAATGCTATTATTTTTTCTTTTTTTCGAATATAATCTTTAAAATGCACTTTTGGTTTGATATCTAGATTTAAATTTAAAATTTTGGCTGGTCATTCAAAAGTAACCCTGTATGAAGACTATTTCAGTTTCGCCTCTAGTTAGTTTATTTTTACAAAGTAAAGTTGTTATTTACAATCTGGTGAATATCACAAATATTAAACAGGTCTAACTAAACACGCAAGTCTTACATTGAGCGATTAACTACTTTACTAATAAACAATTAAAATATTATGCAACATAATTAAGTTTTTAATGTCATGGTAACGTCTGATCTCAATAATTATCACATAAAATACAACAGCGTAATAACAACCAAATTTAATCTCATGTCTAATCAATATTAAGAATATTGGCAACGTCGCAAATAGCATTCAATGGGGACTATCGCGCATGAATTCGCCGCTAGGGGCGCTCGTGTAGAGTAAGGTCTTCCGAAATGTCAGATGTCATAGATTGTTCACGCAATGCGCTTTTTTTATCACGTATTTTTACTCATATTCGCAATTGTGTTCTAAATTTTCCCATTCCTGATTAATAATGACTAGAAGATTTTAAGTAACAAGTTTGATTTTCAACATCTAATTTGTTTAGTATTTGGAAGAAAAAATATTTTTAAATGTTCAATGCTTGCTCATTTTAGTGGCAGTATTGTAAATATGAATCTAAAGTATGCACAATATGTAATAAAATTAACTTTTTATGAAGTTATTGGTACTTGAAAGTATCAAAAAGAATGAATGACAGGACCTTACTCACCAGTGGCGCCATCTGGTGAACTCAAAAACGATAGCGCCCATTACAGGTTTACATTGTGAGAATAAAAAAATATAGTTTCCAAGAACTCGGTAGATGGCGTTGAACTGACTACATTACTAGGTGACAAGGGCAAAACGCTTGAAAAAACACGTCATATTCGCTTGTTGACTGACACTTTTGTTTGCATAAGCTTCCGATTATAACCATGAGGTCCAAGTGAAATTATGTGACGTTCTGTTCCTTGCAGTAAAATACCGAGATCAGCGCCACCTATCCAGCGACTAGAGAAGAGTTGAAAAAGAAAACCCCTCATTACTTCACTACTGAACGATCTTCTTTTCTGAATGATATGGCTCTCTGTGTTGCACTGAAATATTGAAAGTTATTTGCGTCGTTGCCAACCTTCTGAATGCACCGCCTAAGAGGGGAGCGACAGGGTAGCCTACGAAATTCGAATTCTCTTAGGTTTTTTCTGCAATTGGCAGGTCGTGTCAGGCTGTATCATCATCCTGCCCTAATCCCGTTTTACTTGCGGGGTCGGCGCAACATGTTTTTGTAAGTGAAACTTTTAATGCGACTTCCAACAAGGTTGCGTTAAACGTTTAACGCTACCATGAAGGGCCCCCGCCCCCTTCCTATTTTCATTTCCTCATTACGAAGTTTCACTTCTCCACGCACAATTTTTTTTCCGTTCTCCCCTGTCAACCGCGACGCAATCATTTACACCTTTTTCCTTACAGACCATCAATCGCACATAAAAACTGATACTGACCAGCAAATTGGAATAAACTTAAGAAAATTTGAATTTCGCGTACGAAAATTTGATACCCGGGCGCTTGCACCTTAAACGTGGAGTGACTTATAAGGAATTCTAATGGTACAAATGTTGCATTTCAGGAACACCTCAGTCATTCCGATGTATACCTTATTGCAAGATACACAAGACGCACAGTCGTTGAATTGTATTTTCTACCGGTTCACAGTCACAGCGAATTTTCTTAAGTTACTAATGTTTAGCAATGCTTTGCAGTTGCCAATAAAATCATACAGAATGCTTCTTAAGCCGTTAGTTTTTTGTTTTCAATCTATAAATTAAATATACAGAATGACACTAGTTATCTGCATCCTTTAACAGTGTTTATACAGAAAATGGGCAACGTTGCAATAAACTGTCAAATATTTCGCTGTTTTGATTAATTTGGCAATGTCACTGTATGGAATAAGGAAATATGGCTAGCTGGAGGAGTAAAATATTGGTTATGAAAAACAATAATTAATATCGTAAAACCGAATAATCAATCAGTTTTAGATGTAAAAAAAGTATTTGGAAACTTTCGATTTGGAAACTTTCCATTTGGAAACAATCCCAATGCCTTTTCTACACCTAAAACGGTTTCAACATCAAATTCAGTGTTGTAATTGCAATTCACTAGTCAGCCAAATCTCATGTGCCATACAGTAAAATTGCAAAATTAATTAAAACAAGTAATAATTTGGCAGGTATTTGCAACGTTGCCAACTTTTTGGATGCGCGCTCTTAAGGTTTGTATATCCGTCCAATTAAACAACTTTTCCAAAGGAATATTGATTCGTGAAAAGAAAAGAAAATCATATGCAACAGTAGACATACTGTAAGAGGCCCGCGGAGCATGCATAGTTCATACAAACGTAATGCCAAAATTATTTGTAAATCAAATATATTCTTAGAAGGAACATGGATGGGTGTTAGTCAGTAAAAGTCTGACACTCCCTCCCGCTTCGCCCAGAGTGGGAGAAGTTATTTGAAGAATTCCCATCCGAAAAAAAAAGAGTAAACATGGTGAAAATCTCGTGATAGTAGTCAAACTGTTTCGTTGCATGAGAAAAGTTTCATTTTGTTTTATGAATCGGATTATCGGATATGAGTTTCTTTGGGAAAGTTGTTTAAGGAAACAGCGCCAGGGTAACCCGCGAAATTCAAAGGTTCTTACGTTTTTTTGCAATTTGCAGGCCAGTGGTAGGTTGTATGAAGTTAAAAATATCGTTCGCGACTGTAAAACGTATGTAATTACAGAATTATGATCATCGAAAGCGTCAATACAACCGTCCAAGCTCACATAGGTCTAGCAACGACTTTGCTATGAAAAAAAACGTTCCTCGACTTATATGAACGTAGAGGGTTGTATTGATGGTTATGAGTCTGTAACTGCATACGTTTTACAGTCGCGAACGATATTTTTAACTTCATACAACCTCCCACTGGCCTGCAAATTGCAAAAAACGTAAGAAAATCAGAATGTCGCGGGCTACCCCGACGCTTCCCCCTTAATATAACGGAGACTCGCCTCCTTGAGAGACGCAGGAACCTAAGTGGCAAATTTACTTCGTTCTTTCATGGCTTAATTTCACATTTTTCACATTGTTACCTAACTACCAACTAACCATTTAGTACAGCCGATCGCACGTCGATGGTAACACTTTGGCCTTGATATGGCGTAGTGTAGTACGGGGTTTTAATAGAATAAGAGGCCAGCTTATACTGGATTTGTTACCACTGACGTGCGGCCTGCTGTACATACACCCTTCTTGACTGACGAGTACTGTCACAAGCACTAATATGAACACGAAGAAAACATGGAAATAATGATCAATGAAAGAGATCATGAAATAATGGTTTCTACTAAACGAGATACGACTTTCTTCGTAACGTTCGGACCCATTCCCACTGTCGTGACGACAGATAATCGTGTAGTTTTGTGTCGTGGCTTAAATGGTTCACATACAGGGTGTAAACAAACTCATCACGAAGCCGTCAACCAAGCATTCTGTACATCATACTAAGTAACTTTACGCAAAAAATATTGCAGACTTTTTTTTGGGGTTAAAATCATGTTTTGTGGTGGAACTCAAAGTAACGCACTTAAAACATTGTGCTGATGGATGGATTGAATATTACGGGGATTGTAGAGGTGTTTATAGTAAAAATCTTACAATATAAACTTATATTTAAACACAAAACTTGTGAAACGTTGGAACTTTGACCCCCAATATCTCCGTAACCAGAAGGTTCCCAGGTATGGTGTAGAACAAAAAAATGAGCGAAATGACGGGGAGGACTAGTGCCTTTCGGCTTCGATAAGAGATGTTTTACACCCTATATAGGACAATACGATAACCTGTCGTCCATGACTTTTGCCATCGATAAATTAATCGTCACGACATTGTGGCTTTCAAAATACCTTGTTCGTGAAAACATAGACGTTAATCAATACAGAAAATCACTTCTAAAGTTGCTTCATGTATACATTTTTGCTCGTGACTGCACACCATTCATTATACAGTAGTCACCAACCTTTGAGCAGAAATATTGCACATTTTGCTACGTCATTCTGACCTCTCGGACAAAACTAAGCGTATCATTTAACGTATTACATACAACTATTCATTAATATCATTTTAACACATAATAAATCTTTGATATAGCTTAACAGTATCTTCCTTTAATCTAGTTATAACAGGCACTAAACATTACAAGACGCGTTTTCATTATATCAATTGTATTAGATTATATTATATATAGTATATTTTACAGTGTGATCTGATATTATATCAAGTCTATGCGGACGTGCCCGTTGTCAGACGGGCGTATTTAAATGAGCTTCTCAAGACGAAGTTAGGTGAGTGAGCTAGTGACGTCCAAACCTTCGAACCCTGAAGAAGTTCATCCAAGGCCTGTATCACCTGCAGACCGGTAAGCACGCGAGTACCGCGAGCACACAGAGAAGCCGCCGCTATTTAGATATTCTGCCATTCTTCATTCGTCCGCCGGCGAGCTTGAAACTGCTCTGTTGCGTCGCTATGCTGCTACTGGAATCTGCTATCGCGGTGGAATATGTCGCTTCGCCACTGTACCAGCCGCACATTCGTTTCACCGCGTCCTGCCATCGCATGAACGGGACTGCGTATGCTTTCTTTATTTGTGGACGCGGATTGAATATGCAGTCGATTTCTCTAAGTTTCTTTACTTCTTCTTTTGATTTCCATATACCTGTAAATAGAAACGTTTTTGAAAATGTTAATAAGGTTGCCCAAAAAAATATTTAATAAAAGTAATTAAAAAAATATCTTCAGAGACCAACATCAACATCATTTTGCATCTACGTGGTCTATCTAAATTGGACGAAAGAATTCAAATGAACGACCAACGCGTTATTATAAGAGCACAACCGACAGAGCGAAATAACATCAGGCGACATCTAGTGGCACTCACTTAAACTTACAGCTGAAATTATTCTTTTAAATGAGCTAATGAGTAACAAAGTCATGTTAGTATATTAGTGATAACTAACACATACAGCTAAAGCACAGCGATCATGCGTTTTGGACCACGGCTATGCTACTACGGGATACCATAGGAACATTTTATATAGCCTATGACACTCAGGGGTGATATAGGTTCCCATTAGTAAAAAAAATTTGGGAATCGGATCACTGGTTTCAAAGATTACCCCCTACATTCAAACTTACACACATAAATGGATGTCTATATTAATAATACGTATATATTTACAAAAACAAAATATCTGTAGTATATCAACTGTCCACGACACAAACCTCGTTGCTTAGTGTGGCACTAGATGGCGGTGTGTGTAACGTACAGGGATATTTGTTTATTTATACAAAGATTTCAGCTCTATAATATTAGTATAGATTAATGATTAAACAGGGTGATTGACTAGACCATATTTGCAACAATTTTGACCCGATAACTTGGGATGCAAATTGCGCTGTACCAAACAACCATCGTCATCATCTTTAAGTCTTACCGGATGCAGCTGAATACCATTATTTTACATGGAGCGACTGCCTATCTGACCTCCACAACCAATCACCTCGTGTATATTTTATATCCAACCTCACCTAATTGATATCCAACTATATGTGCACAGCCTTGCGATGACATCTCCACATGGACCGGCCGTTCAACGCGCAACCCTGTGAGATCAGCCACCAGCTGTGCTATGAAGTCGTTGTTCGATACACCACCATCTAGTCTGAAAGTTAAATATTAAATAAATACAAAAAAAAAAATTACTTCGACTTTGACTTTGACTTTAAATACTTAGTTCAATAAATTTTGGAAAATGTCGTTAGGAAAGTTATGAGTATGGATTAGTATAAGAGTAGGGGAAGACCAAAAAAACGATGGATGGACTGTGTGAAGGATGATAATGACTAGAAATGGGGTGATGTCTGATGTGACGACGATTAATGCGCCGACTCCAAATAGATCTGGGGGTCTAAAATTGCCGCTTTAGCAGAACATTACATGCACAGAAATATTAAAAACAGGAGAAGTGGCAAGGGGGCGTGTCGGTGACCACGTGGAGCTGAACGTTTCGCTCAGCTATTGAAAAAATGGCCGTCACCGCGAGTTAGTGTGTTGTCAACCGCGTTAGTAAAAAAACTATTATGCCGTCTTGTTCGGTGGTTTCGTGCAAAAATAGAAGCCAAGACAAAAACTTTAGAAGTCATGGCATCAGTTACCACAAGTTGGTACAAGTATTTTACAATATTTGTCTTAAAAATCACGAAAAACCAGAATCCCTAAAATATAATTATTTGACTTGTACTACTTTATTTATGTTTTCTTGTATTACTCCGACTGTATTATGTTTGCATTAAATACATTGCTCTTTTACAACCACCTTAGTCTGTCACTGAGTGACTGAACAAGCAATGTACACCTGACATAACGAAACATCATTAAGCCGTAATGTCGCATGGTGCGTCCGCTGCTCCGATCCGCCGTATTTGAGCGCGAGCTAGTGATGTGCTCGTGGAGGTTTGACAAGTCTGTCGACAAGAAAGTGGACTGCGAATTGTTATATTACTATTTCAGATTTTTTTTCAATTTGTTAACTCTTTTAATCCGGTTGGAAGGCCGATGTGGTTCTATGCTTAATTTTCGTTTTGTATTTGACAATTCCAAAGTGCCTGTAACTGGCCTAATTGAAATAAATGCTTTGATTTTGATTTTGAACTACGTGTAACTGTGTCATTTGATTTTTAATTGTTTTTGAAATGTTTTAATTCATTGAATAATGTTTGTAGGTTTCATATTATTTTTATTTACTTTATTTCCAAAACCTTTGTAAAAAATTATCGATATATTTATCGATAACTCTTCGATTTAGTCAAGCACTGTGTCGTATCCGCCCCCGTGTCCCGACAACACACAATGATAATTGTTTTAGTGTGAGTAAATTATACGGAAAGGTACGCTGTGATTTAACAAATAAGGCTCATATTTAAATAACAGAGTTATCGATGGCGCGTGTGTGCACTTGTTCGTAGTATTGTTTTGACAGAACTGTGTGTGCAATATTAGAGTTATGGAGGGGCAACTGTGGCTTCATCGGTTTTCTATACCTTTTTGAACTCCACGCCATATCTCCTTTTTTATTATATCTATGATAACATGAATCACGTAAAAAATCTAAATTCTAAAATTGGACTTTTCGATCATAACAATAAAGTCCATTTTAGGTAAGTATTTTTTTTTTTAAGATGATTCGTATTATGTTCTGCTAAAGCGGTCATGTTAGGCCCGCTGGTAAGGGCTGGTGCTCCAAGGTAGCCCGCCAAATTAATAAAATATCGCTGGACATTAACACACAGCGCCACCTAGTGCCACACTAAGCAAAGCTTGTGGACACTAGATAGATTAGTATACTACATATATACATTTTTTGTTTGTAAATACGTACTTATTATACATATTAATTGATCGAAGCATATAAACATCCATGACTCGGAAACAAATGTCCATGCTCATCACACAAACATTTGCTCGTACCGGGATTCGAACCCAGGACCCTAAGAACGTTAGGCAGCGTTACTACCACTACGCGTCAAATTCAAATATTCTTCCGTTTGTTGCTATTTGCAGGCCAGTGTTAGCTTATATGTTGATGAAAATATGATTCGACCCTGTAAGACGTATGTAGTTACAGAATTATAATCATCAAAATCATCAATACTCAATACTTATTGCATTCCACAATGTGAACTTAGGTGGTAGGTACATAAAGATACATACAATAGTTTTGGAGCATTGTGGGCCCTGTCGGGCATAACAACATAAAAATTAAAAATGAGGAGGGCTAAAATTAATATTTGTTCACAACTTCAATATTAATATTTTCTTTTTTATATCTATGATTAATATACTCTTTCGTTTTGTGTAGGTAGGTGGACTTATAATTATTTGTATCACATAATTTTTGCGACTTATATATTGAATTTATGCATCAATATTTATTTAATTTATACATGTATTATTATTATTTGTACTATAGATTATTATTGCGTTTTTCGGTATTATTATTTATTTATTAAATTTATCATTTAAATATTCATGTACATTGTAATAACATTTACGGATTAGAAATTGTTTTAATTTATTTATAAAGATATGAAATTTTTGTTCATTTTTAATGTCATCTGGTAATCTATCTATTATATAAAAATGAAACCCGTTTTCCGTTGTCACGACATAGCATGAAAACGGCTTGACCGATTTGGCTGATTCTTTTTTTGTTGTGTTTGTTATTGTCAGAAGAAGGTTCTTATGAAAAAAAAATGTAGTAATAGGTGACTTATGTGACGCAGACGAAGTTGCGTGGGTCAGCTAGTTTATTATATATTTTAACTGACATTACTAAAGTGCTAGTGGAATGTATTTTTAGTTTAGAACCTGGCTGGTTTAGTCTATTTTTGTGTCGTAGTGTGTAGTGAGTCTGTATGTTTTCTCGGGTAGTGAAGAATTTTTCATTATTTTTAACAAATTTACACATTTCCAAAATATAAATACAAGGTAGGGTTAGAAGTTTATATTCTTGAAAATGGGGTTTGCAGCTGTCTGTGTTATCTATGTTGGCTAGTATTCTAATCAGTCGTTTTTGTAGTATGAAAAATGTTGGTGCGTCTGTGCTACAACACACACAATACATCAATACAACCCTCCAAAGTTCATAAAGGTCTGGAAGGACTTTGAACTTGAAAAAGTCACTCTGTAAGTTTGACATAGGTCAAGGTATGTATTCTAAATACCTGATAGTATGAAACGCGTAGTCGGTCTCGCTTTGCACACAGGTGTAAAGTTGCGCTGTTCTGAACGCAAGGGATTCCAACACGGCCCGAACTAAATGAGCCTTCGAAGAGGACGGCTTCATGCCCACGAACCCTGACGCTGCTGAACCGTCGTTGTATGGAGGCTGAAAAGAAAGGCATCTGTTTTTATTTAAATGTATTGCTTAGATGGTAGAGCAGACAAGCTGTGAACTGTCTAAATGAATTCAATTTGGGTTGTGTCTCAACAATGAACAAGAAAGTAGTAAATGTAATATAACATCACGCCTGTACGCTAAGACGGGTAAGGCAATGGTGCACCTAAGCGTACACCCACATTTCGAGAGGCATGTTAAGGTAAAATGGTGCCTTTTGCTATCAACCAGGCACAAAGCCAGGCACAGGATATGCTATCTATTATCTGACGGCAAAACCCAATTACATTTTGCCCGATCTGGGAGTCAAAATAGCGAGGCAGTTATGCAAATCTGATACAAACTCCATTTTTGGCAAGCCTATGGTAAGGCACAAACTAGTTGGTACCATAACTCTATAAGCCACTTCACCAAGTGGAACTATTTAGCAATTTGAATTTCTTTTAGGCCTATGCAACGGAAAATGAGCCTTCTGATCATTAACTTAGTAATACTAAGTATCTGTTCAATAGTTCAATGGATGCGTAAATACGAGCCAACTTATAATATATTTTTTTCAAACCATTAAAGTATCTTTTAAATTACTAGGTGCGAGTTACTCGTCTACCTAATTCATAGTAATTTGCATAAATTATGGTAGTAAATAACTCGTAATTGCAGGAAAATAAGAATTATTTTACATTTTATGGCTAAACGTTATTATTACGTATACGGACGTCAGAATGGCGTGGGTGAGTACTTATATTTTATATTGCAGCCAAGTGTTTTACAATAGGTGATATAAAAAAACTGATAAAAAATTTGTGACATTTAATTTCTAAACATAAGTACAGCAAACAAATATGTATTTTTGGAAAAACAATTATAATTCTCACACATTAAACTTCAGTTTTCGCTATTAATTTAAACATTTTTAAACCTCATTCAGTAGTAACAGTCACAACAAAATCTACTTTATTTACACTAGCTCAAAGTTGATATCCGTTCCAGTAGAAAAATAAATAATTTCTGTTTAACCCTATTCTTGGCACGGTGGACAATTTGATACATTGAACTTTGCGAAAATCTCGAGACGTTCCGAGACGTATTTACGAAACATTTATTATTTAATTTGCTACAAAATATAATCCCAATTATACAAAAAAATGCTATTTTATTTCTTGTAACACCAAATATGCAGTAGAAAACCAGATGACAAACCGACCGAAGGCGTCTGTGCGTCGCAAGGTAAATATACTCATTTTTTATTATATTTTGGTCAAATTGCTTTAAAAAGCTGTTTAATTCGAATAGGTTACAATATTTGCTACTCGGAAACACTATTTTTGAGTACTAAACTGGATTAAAATCGACTGTAATTTACCGTTTTTTTCGAGTGTATCAGATATGACACACTGCCAGGTAGCCATACTTCCAGACGTCTTTTGTTATGTATCAAATACGTGACATTGCTCGATTTGTACGGTTACAATTTTGTTGTGAATTTTATTATTATTATAATTATTTTATGTTATTATTGTTATTTTATTGATATTATTATTGTTTATTTCTATTTTTCTGTCACCAGTGGTTCATCAGCTTAGCATTCAACAACAGAGAAGAGCTCGGCAACTTGTGGCTCTTGTTCCAAAGCCAAACGCAAAATCGGATTTGGATGAAAGCGAATCATTTGCTGAGGATGAACTGCAGTATTGCTTCCGCCCAGCGCACTCCGACAGCAGTTCACCGTCTCCATCATTGCCTTCTTCGATAGAAAATCTAAAACTTCTATCAGATGACGATACTGAAGTAAATGAAGTGGTTGCTTCAACATCTTTGATAATATACCCCCACAGTCATCGCCGTCAACCAACCCTTATTCGCCATCAATTTTATGAAATCCATCTGTAATAAGGCAGCTTCATTGTGCTGAGGCTAGTCCATTGTCTCCGGTACCACCTTTGTTACATCAAGTAAGTTTACCATCTCCTCTAGCAACCTCTTCGCAAGTACCTTCACCACTGGCCACCTCCTCGGAACTACCTTTACCACGAGCCAGCAACTTGACGCGTTATAACCAGGTGCTGTCACCATTGTTTGCACCCTCTCTTTCAGCGGCTACTCGTTCAAAAATACCTAGAGTTGTCGCGATAAAGCGAAAACTAGTACCTGCTAAAAGATTACAACTGCTGTAAGTTTACCGTTCCGTGGTCATCGCTGGTATTTACCATTTTTTTTCGCAAATGCTCGATATTTGCGTGAACAATGCCTGGCTTCTCTATCGACGTGATAGAGAAGCCAGGCATGAAGCCAAAAAAACCAAGTCGCTGAAAACATTCCGAATTGAAATTTTCGAAAGCCTACGCAGATATGAGAGAACTAATAAAAGCAATGTCAGCAGGACTAGCGTTAGCTCAACCAAGACCATACAGAAACCAGTAGCTGAAAGACCCCCAGATGCTGTTCGGTATGATCAAATTGCTCATTTTCCATCCATCAGAGGGATGCAGATCAGTGCATGTATTGCACAAAAAGGCAGACCAAATTGTTTTGTCATAAATGCAAAATGAGGATGTGCTTATTGTTGCGGGCCTGTTCGAAAGAGATACCGCGGCCCCGGAATATAAAGGGCGAGGAAGGAACATGGATGGGTTTTAGTCAGTAAGAGTCTGACACTCCCTCCCGCTCCGCCCAGAGTGGGAGAAGTCATTTGATGATTTGCCATCCTAAAAAAAAAAAAAAAAAGGATGTGCTTATTGCCGGAACGTAATTGTTTCTTAGAGTATCATAAGAAATAATAAAGTAATTGTAAGACTGATAATATAATTAGTAGATATTCGTGATTGGTCTCGTTCTACCAATCATTAAGATTTTTATAAGGTTCGTATCCTATTTATACCTATTATTGTTGATTTTAACCGGCTAATACTAAAAGGAGGTTCTGTTTTTTAATTGTATGTACGGAAGTAATAGAAATTGTGTTTAATTTCGTGTTTATTTTACGTTAGAATTTAATATTTTGTTTTTTTTTGTTTTGCAATAATAATCTTTATAACTTGTTGAAAGCCTGGCAGTGCGGCAAATGTGATACATAGATTTCATAAGGTTAATTGCTAAGAGTCTGGCAATGTGCCTTATGTGATACATTCAATAAATCATAAACTAATAAAATTATATTTTTGTTTTAATTTTTTCTCCCCTCAATGAACACCTAAGAATACATTCTATGTAAAATTTACGAACATTTAAAAAAAAAAAAATCTTGCCAAGTATAGGGTTAAAACAAAGTTTTGAATCACATCGTAACATCTTTATTACAATTATATTCAAATCAGATAACTAACAAAAACAATCAAATCTGTGTGAATTTATCTCGAGGACCTCTGTTAAGATAAATTCACACAATTTACGAGATTGTGAAATAGCTATTCACAATCACAACCAACCACAGGTATTAAAGTAGTATATATGTTACCGTAAAATGGTCAAACACGTTATATTACAATATTTTATTTATTTTTTATTTATTCAATAACACATACATTTTGTTTTAACAGATAAAACCCAAGCTAACAAAAGTAGTCATTATAGCAAATTGTCCAGCCCCAACTAGCGGGTGTGTGTAGAAGCACCATTTATACAGAAGATAACATGTTTAGTGACACCCTCTGGAATTCGTAACGTCGCGGCGTCGACGTTTCTCTCTAGCGATATTGTAAACTCTCGAAATATTGTCAACTGAAAATACGGAAATCTCTGCCCCCATAATCGGGGCACCCCCCCGTTAGGTTAGTTAGGTTCCTTTAAACACTTCGACTACGCTTTTAAGGGGAATATAAAGTGTTTTAAGGTTAGGTTATATCTCAGGAATGGTACATTATCTTTTCATGAGAGAGTACCACTAGACAAGGGGGACCCCCCCCCCATTTTTGACGCCCAATAATTATGTTCTGCTTTTGATACATGTACCTATTTTTATTTGAGGCCTGTATAGTAAGTCAATGATGTATAATAAATAATGCAAATACCTTAAACTTTTCGTAATAGTAAATAAGTTTAACATTGATTTTTAAATTTCATTCCATAATTTGCCAATATTTAAATGATGCCAATATTTAAAAGCCCATCGATATTGGGTCACCTTCGCCTTCGGTACAAGGTCGCTTGCAAAACATTAAGGATAACACCATTTGGAGGAAGTTTAAACTTTAAATCGATGGCTATAAAACATGTTTACCTACTTATACCAAGAAACTTGTTTTGCTGTTGTTAACAGATCAATATTTCCATATCGAAATATTTATAAAGGGTGTAAAACACCTCTTGACGAAGCCGCACTTGTTTTCCCCATCATCGCGATATATTTTTTTTTTTTGTTCCACACCATAACTGGGAACCTTCTAGTTACTGAGATATTGGGGGTCAAAGTTACAACATTTTTACAAGTTTTTTTTTTAAAACATGTGTTTGTATTGTAAGATTTTTACTTAAAACGCCTCCACGACCCCCCGTTCTATTAATCCATTCATCAGCACAATGGTTTGAGTGTGTTACATTGACTTCTACCGCAAAACATGATATTCCACCCCAAAAAAAATCGTTTCCTAGCAATATTTTTATCGTTAAGGCGCCTAAACGAGCTAAATTAACAACTCTATTTGTGGTGGTTCAAACTTCGTTTGAAATGCTGTTAGAATAAAGTTCTAATCAGCTTGCACTACAAAGTGGTTGTCAGCCACTGCGGGTCAAATAGCGCGAAATGAGTGGTTTCGATCGATTTACAAAAAAAACGATTGATTGGATTAAAAAACTGAAACAGTATCATGCTAATGCATGCTAATGCTAGCATGCGGGTGTATTTCACCTCATCACAAAGCCGTTAACCAAGCATTCTGTATATCTAACTAAGTAACTTTACGCAAAAAATATTGCTGGGAAACAACTTTTTTTGAGGTTATAAATCATGTTTTGTGGTATAACTCAATGTAACACACTCAAAACATTGTTCGGATGGATGGATTGAATAGTACGGGGGTCGTAGAGATATTTAAAAATCATGCGATAAAAAGTGGTATTTAAAAAAAAACTTGTCAAAATCTTGCAACTTTGACCCCCCATATCTCCGTAACTAGAAGGTTCCCAGGTATAATGTAGATCAAAAAAATGATCAGAATGACGAGGAAAACAAGTGCCTTTCGTATTTGTTAAGAGGTTGTTTTACACCCTATATATTGCTTGTAGAATTATTTGCCAAAAAATCAGAATGATCGCATGCATATTAGTATTTTTTTTATTGTTAGTTAGTTTGATGTACAGAACGCTTGGTTGACGGCTCCGTGATGAGGTCGTTTACCCCCTGTATTACTGCCTCGTTGGTATGTAGAGGTTACAAGCGATATTGTATGTCGTGCTGGATTCGATTCCCAGGTTGGGCAAAGTGTTGTTGTGTGAATTTGGATTCGTACCCGGTTGATTGCAATAGGCACGCCCATTATCGGCTAATTGCCCCATTTTACTTTTTAATATTATGACATCATCATCTGCCTAGCCTTTTCCCAAGTATGTTGGGGTCGGCTTCCAGTCTAACCGGATGCAGCTGAATACCAGTATTTTACATGGACCGACTGCCTATCTGACCTCCACAACCCAGTTAATACTGCGAAATACGATACCACTTGGTAAGACTGGTGTCAGACTTTTGGGGCCGCTGACTACCTGTAACGACTGTCAAAGATGGAAGATGGACAAATGACAGCCGGGACCAACGGCTTAACGTGCTTTCCGAGGCACGGAGGAAACTCGGTATGTAAGGCTGGTCACCCATCCACAGACCAATCAAGGCAAGCATGGCTTAACCTAAAGATCGATCCGACCGATCGATCGTAATATTATGACAAATCATTTTTTTTGTATTTTTTTTTATTTATACGACAACTTATTCATTTTATTGTTGTAAAAAGGAGCTGTTGTTATTTTCATTTTTTTTGGTATTTTGTTTTATTATCACTATCGAATCCTTACTAAGCCAATTTAAGCTATTCTACACTTTGTTTTTTGTTAATAAATAAATGACTTATTACTTTTGACTTATGACCCCATCCCCATTCTATCATCGGAAGGACAGAGATACGGCTAAGTGTCATATGGTTGAAGTTCCACGAACTCGAACAAAGCGCCATGTTTCCACATTTATTGTGCGAACCGCCAATCTGTGGAATTCACTGCCGGCGTCTGTTTCCCGATCTTTGTAATCTAGATATCTTCAAAGATCAAGTCAATCGGTTTTTTCTAGGCAAGGGTGCTCCACACGAGGTCGCGTCATTACTTCATATCAGGCGATTTGCGGTCAAACGCAAGCCTATATAGCATACAAAAACATGGGACCAAAACATAACCGGAGAAATGACGGTACACATCACCTCTGCCGACTCCTCGAGGAAATACGTTTTATGTTATTAACTATATTCGTTAGTTTATTTAATAATATACACGAACAAACCTTGCGGAATATATTATATTATTATTTAACTTGAACTATTAAATACGTCCATTAGCTCAATGTTTTGAGTGGGTGCGTACCATTTGATATAATAACAAAAGTTCTATCGATTACATGACCTAATTTAATTAGGTCAAATGAAAGTTAGATCAACTGAACGTTATATAAAAAGAGCATTATACAAATTGAAAATTATTTTAAATGAACGTTATACTAAATGTTATTAGAGCAAAATAATTGCTCTAATAACATTTAGTATAACGTTCATTTACACTAAATGTTATTAGAGCAATTATTTTGCTCTAATAACATTTAGTATATGACACGAATTAGAATATGAATAGACATACAATGACATGTACCATTAGATCACATGAAATTAGGTTAGGTATTTGTTTTTATAGCATATGAAAATTATATGATGTGAACGTTATTTGAAGTGAAACTATCTGTTATTATTCCATATATATATTACACTCCCAAACGTGTTTTTTTCGCTCCAAAAAAAAATTGTGTCCCGGCAACTTATTGCGTTTTTAACCCCCTGCCGAAAAACAATGGGGTGTTATTAAGTTAGACGTGTCTGTGCGTGTGTTTCTGTGTGGCATCGTAGCGGACGAACGGTTGAACCGATTTTGATTTTGTTTTTTTTTTGCTTGAAAGGTGAATTAGTCAGGAATGTTTTTAGTTATGTTTGATAAAAATCAGTCCAAAATGGCCGCCGCCACAAAATGGCGGATCAGTTTTATTCAACAACTCCTTCAATATGGGTATCAAATGAAAGGGCTTGACTAGTAAAATACTATACACTATGATAGATTAAAAATCCAAGATGGCCGCCACCACAAAATGGCGAATTAACAAATTATTTTCTACTTAACTTTAAGACCATTGTGTCGGGGTTTTGACGGTTTTGTGAAGGGCCCACTTACAATGTCATAAGCTGTTTGTATTATTTGTATTATTATCAGGCGTGAGTAGATTACTTTACGTTACAAGTAGTCAGTGACCCAAAAAGTGTGACAACCAGTCTTACCAAGTGGTATCGTATTACACAGTACTAACTGGGTTATTGAGGTCAGATAGGCAATCGCTCCATGTAAAAACTGGTAGCTGCATCCGGTTAGACTGGAAACCGACCAAAATATAGTTAGGAAAAGAATAGGCAGATGATAATAATATCAGGGGTCAGTATATTAATTTACGATTAATGATAATGAACAATGACATGTCTCCGTAACAGGAAATCGTGTACTTGAGTACTAATTATTGCTAAAGATGGCTATTGTTTCAATCCAAATATTATTCTATAATCGTACCTAAACAGGTTATTTAGAAACATCATATGTGTAGTACTAGAAACCGGTGCGTATGTATGACCTGACGTACTAACGAGGCAAAAGGTCATGTCATTGTAAAAATCGTAACAGATGGTTTTGTGAAGATTCTGTATTATCACAAGGGGGATGTAGTAAAATATCACGTGTTCATTCTTTCGTCAATTTAGTATTTCAGTTAATTTGCCAAGTTTTTTAAATTTAATTGCCAGTAAAAACAACCTGCAACCTTTCTGTCTAGACAGTTTTATCATGGTCTATAATTTCAGAATAAAATTAGATTATACTTTATACCTGTATTTAAAGATAATTTTCTAAAAAAAAATTAAGGTTCTTTGTAGGTACTAAAAACACACACGTGATTTTGGGTGGGGGGTGAGATTTTTAGTGGGTGTTTAGTCTAAAACCTCACCAGGTATCACTAAGGGGGGGTTCAAAAATGCAAAAAAAAATCACGTGATTAATGGACGGCCCCTATTGGAATAAGGCGTTGGTTTGTGTAAGTATCAGTGGCGAAGGATCCATACAACTCGATTCCTACCGGATTCCCTTTGAAAGATGGCACAGCCAGTATTCTTTAGACAAAAAATATAATCACCAAATATAAATGTATGTATGTTTGCAAAAAATTACCCTTCGCTACTGGTACGTATTTATTTGTACGTATAATCATGTTGTCAGATATCCAACGAGACGTGATATCAATAAATATTCAGAGATACTCGTTTAAAGTTAATTATGCTGCGAAGGTAGAATAAGGCCACTGATAAAATTACAAAAAAATAATGTAATTATGACGTAATGATTTATCACGCAATACCGATATCGATACCGCTCCTAATTTTAGTGATTACTACGTCCCTTTTAAAACAGAGGAGTACGTAGGGTAAAGGGTTAAGGTATTTATCTATGGGTCTTTGTTACCTGAAATAAATGGTTTATTATTCTGCCGTCATTAGAAAGAAGGCCGTAACTACGTCAACGTTGATTCCGAGATAATTGAAGTTTTATCTAAAACGGAGGCCCGCGGTTTTCTTAATGGTTTTAGTTAGTGATGCTTATTTTATAAAACGTCAAAAAATATAGGCTATATGTTGAACCATAATTTATTTAAAATTAGACATGCGTATTCATTTTATTTTATTTTTGCCCTTTTGTCTTAGCAAAAAAATAATTATAATTTGTGAAATACTTATCTGAAAGGGCGTAATTGCGTAGAATGTAATTACGGCTTAGCTTGGCTTGGCATGGCATCTGAATGAGGAAGCTTTCCTTCAAATACTTATGTAAAAAGCCCTTATTGCGTAGTTAGGCCTTTTTCTAGTAGTAAAGAAGAACAGGCAAAAAAAACCCAGACCCGACAAAAAAGTAACATACCTCAGTTTTTTTGTTATTATTTATATAATCATATTATATAGTTTTAATATTCGAAATCAATGGCTAACACCAAAATATTGCCTTATGTTTTTGTTCAGGCTTTACACTAAAAAAGTACAAAATGCCTACGTATCTACACAATTCGTAAATATATGTAACTAAATGACGTAGAAAAGTAAGTAGTTATGGGATGTATTAAAAAAATGTTCGTATAGGAAGTTATCTGTGTGTATGTATAAAAACGGTCACGTACTGTGTGCATACCTACTAAGGCTCAGGTGGTTTCTGGTGACGGAAACCAATCATGCTATCTCACTCTTTCATGGAAACAAGAATGGAATAATCCGATCTGAATCATCGAATATGACGATTTTAATTAATCCTAAGTTAAGGGCGAATCCAGAAGGGCATGCTCTGACCCCAGTACCAGAGGCAAAAAAGGAACGGGGTGGAATTTTTTAGTCAGTAAGAGTCTGACACGCCCTCTCGCTCCACCCAAGGGCGAGAGATGTCATTAAATGATTTTAAACCACCTTAAAAAAAAAAATCCTAAGTTGAATGTTGTACTAGGAGTTCAAAAATTATATAATACAGCTGTATCTCCAGGTGTCTTGGATACATCCCATAACTATTTATCGTCATTTAGTTACATACATTACGCATTGTGTAGATAACTAGGCATTTTGTATTTTTTTAGTGTAAACCCTGAACAAAAACATAAGGCAATATTTCGGTGTTAGCCATTGATTTCGAATATAAAAACTATATAATATGATTATATAAATAATAACAAAAAATCTGAGATATGTCACTTTTCTGTCGGATCTGGGTTTTTTTTATATGGGACGTGACCGTTCTTCTTTATTTAATATTTAAAGCTTAACAATATTTAATTGGTAATTGCGGCCTTCCAGACTAGAATTACGAAAATACTAACAAAAAAAGCCGTTATTGTGTAATTAAGGCTTTTCAGATTCAAAAACCATAATTTATGTCGTAGTTAGGGCTAAAATGCTTATGCTATCTTTGATCTCATACGAGATACAGCTTTGTGAGTAAGACCACAAGATAGCATTTTCTTTGCTGATTCCAAATATGGTTATAACTCATTTTTGACAAAATTGTTAGTTACGGCCTTCTTTGTTATGAGTTTATGACGGCAGTATTATTATAATTAAAAGCCGCTCGGGTCAATCTTTAGGTTAAGCTATACTTGCTTAGGTTAATCTGTGGATGGGTGACCACCCTTACATACCGGGTTTTCTCCGTGCCACGGAAAGCACGTAAAGCAATTGGTCCTGGCTGTCATTTGTAGATCTTTGACAGTCGCTACAGTCGTAGTCAGTGGCTCAAAGAGTCTGACAACCAGTCATACCAAGTGGTATCGTATTACCCAGTATTAATTGGGTTGTGGAGGTCAGATAGGCAATCGCTCCATGTAAAACACTGGTATTCAGCTGCATCCGGTTAGACTGGAAGCCGACCCCAACATAGTTGGGAAAAGGCTAGGCAGATGACATCCGTTTTAAAATGATTGTCTTACTAATATTATAAATGCGAAAGTTTGTGGGGATCGATGGACGGATGGATGGATAAATATCGCTGGATAAAAAACAATGCCACTTTTCGTTGTAATTTTATAACTCAAGAACGGGCTCACCTATCCAAACCAAATGTTTAGGCTTTGTTCGGACTATTTAGTAGATGGTTTATGTGAAGTTTGCACAAAATCGGTCGAGCGGTTCTCACGCAGACGAAGTTGCGCGGGTCAGCTAGTTTATTACATAAAATAGAAAACTGAAATATCCGAGGAGAGGTGTATAAGACCAAGGAACCAAGGGAAACTCCCTTCTCTCTGGTTGAGAACAAAGGACCTCAAGAAGACCGGCAAGCGTATTTGCCAAACAATTACGCAATAAAAAAAAACGTGACAGTTATAGCAACAACTGGTAATGTGAAAGTTACGCATACTTTCACAGTATCGCACTTGCAGGTCAGGGCTGACACAAACCTGTTGGGTGTAGGTTATAAAACCAGTACCTACATGCTACAAGTAAAAATTAACAACGTAAACATCTTCAACTGTCGAATGGTCTTGTAGTCGCAAAAGCGGCAGATCGAATACGGCATTCGATTTCTCAATAAAGCCGTGCATGAAATTCACGGATTTCGTATGCCCATACGAAGATAGAAAACCCGAGAAAACTGGTTTTATTATGGGACGAAAACCCGGTTCATGATGTCCTAATTCACACATACAATGTAAGCCCCAACGCCCGGAGCGTCTCCCGCGGCGGCTGGGGCGAGAGGCTCTCTTCATCTCTCGTTCCGCCACCTCCTTCGCTAGCATGACTGAAATACTTACCCCTAGTCCGCTGAACGCTGGTACGAAGTACACTCCGTCCGTGTCAGGTACAGAGCTCGCGATGTCGGCCGTTTCTTCAGGATTCTCGAAAAGACCTACAACAGATCAAGGTTTTGTATCGATATTGGGTTCAAAGTTTAATCATTCAGCGAGGTTTGCTAATTGGACTGGGCGGTTTACACTTCTAGGATCGATCGGACAGATGGGCGAAAAACAGTTACACAGTGGGAGCCTGAAGACCGGCGACGGAATATTGAGACAGGCCCAAGAAACGCTGTCGCAAAAAACTTTAACGAACATTTAAACAGGGGAGCCTGTTTAATATTTATTACTTTCGTGTAGCGGTTTATAGAAGACACCTGCTATCCAAGTTTCAACTGTGTGGTGCCAAGTCTCGGAGTAAAATGACTGTGGCTTACGACAAACAGGGGGAATCTGTAAGGGTACCGTTTTAGCCATCTAGCTACGAAATCCCAAAAACAAAGATATACAAGATTTGGAAAGCTGATTTGGAATCTTGGCTAAAGTCGTCAGTAGCTATGACGGCTAGCAAATGCACGACAATATGCTGCATGCATCAGTTCTTAAAAACACACAAATACAAAACACGATGTGCGTTGTGCATGCTTCATGCTTCACGTACTTATTAGCGTTCGCAGTAAAACAAGCTGAATTGTTAGTCATTTTTAATAGCTTATACTTGGATGACCAGAAGTAATCGGGCCTTATTCGTTTGAAAATTCATCGGTTTTATTTTCTAAATGATTATTTCTTGCGTAACTCAGACGTATTCTTAAGTTAAAAATCATAACAATCCTACAATTTAGCTTTATAATTAAACGACAAAAACTAAAACACTATAAAAAAATCGAATGGATATTTTAAAAAGCAAGCTATTATCACCTAAATTCTGCGCCCACTTGATAATCGACGCGGTGTCATTGTTCGCGCCTTCTGCTGAGAACACGAGTTCTTCTCCGAGCTTCCAGCCAACTATGGGATAGAGGCCCGAGACGCTAGCATGGGGTTCCGGGCCCGTGTTGATGTTGAAGAAGGTGCCTGTGCCCATCGTCAGTTTCACGTCGCCGATGTCGAAGCAACATGAACCCCACATTGAGGCTGTTTGGTCCGCCATCTAGGGGTAAAAGGGTTACTGTTAGTGTAAGCCTATAAAGGGTGTTAAAAGACTACTAACCAGAGCTAATGCGGGGTCTTTGGTTTTGATCATATCGTCCTGCTGCGCCGTGGGGGTGTCCGGGAGGAAGTTTTTCGGTACCACCTTGCTGACAGCTAATTTGCACCATGGAAAGGGGTATCTCAGGCTAGGTGGAGTAGCGATCCACGCAGGGTAGCTGGTAGCAGCTGGACGAGAGTTGTCAGAATCGAGCTAAGTGGCGTGCATTTGGAGAGACCTATGTCCAGCAGCTATGGGCCGATGATCGCGGCATGAGCTATAGTGTTGTAGTTCGTGACGATACAAGAGATCAGGACGAAGCATTTTCGCCGATATGGCCGTATACGGGTAGGGCTTCTTAGACTAGATTCTAATTATTTAAATACCAAGAACAATGCCTTGATTTTTATATTTATGTAGGTACCTATATCCGTATACCGTTTATACCGTCACCGTACCGTACCGGTATACCGTTTGATCCTGATCTACGTTCCCGCAAGGAAGAAAACGAAAAGATACAAAGGTATCCTTGAAGTGCTGCACAAACGATGTACCATTTGTCCGTGGACAATTTGCAAGAACTAATGGACATTGGTTGACAATGGAGGGAACGCGCGGCAACCTATGGAGGGGCAGGACAGGAGCTGACATATCTAAACGGCGTACAATAATAGTCCATCATTTGCTAAGCTCCATAAATGAGTTATTTTTAGGATTTCATAGGTATTTGAAATTCAATTTAAAATCAGATTTTCGTACGTCGTATCTTAAAACAACATTTACTGTTTCGAAATTGTCCGTATTTTTTCCTTGTATTGTTTAAACACAGTTCAAAATGAGTTGTCCATGTTGTCAGTTGACCATGAGCGCAACAAAAAGCTCGATAACTTGATAATTTTCACATAAATAAATGCATGCAGAATACAGATAAGAAAAACTGACTGGTCTTTGTTCTTCGATATAAATAAATCTACACTGAATCGACATCAAATATGAAACTAGCAAAATTAAATATACTATGGTTAATTCTTGATGAAGCACTTTGTAATTATTTGTACGTAGTTAGAGTGTCAAGTTACCCCTTTTTTTTCGGATGGGAAATCATCAAATGACTCCTGCGCGGTCAGACTTTTACTGACTAAAACCCATCCATGTTCCTTCCTCGCCCTTTATGTTCCGGGGTCACGCGGTCTCTTTCGAACGGTCCCGCAGCCCCAGCGTGTCAAGTTACCCTGATGACTCTAAGGCATCAGATAGGGGAGTTCTGTACCTAAACGGATACGTAAATAGACGTAATATTATGCAAAAAACATACTCACACAACTAACAATACGTATCGGATGCCCCCATATCGAAGGCTCTGTACTTGTGAAGTGGTCCCCCGCCGTATCGACAACTTCCGGCAACGCTGCACTGGGTATCTTCAACATGGTCATGGCCCATCCGGCCCATTGCATGGTGAATGGGTCATAGAAACCTGTGGCCGATGCTGAAGACACGTCCGTCATGTGAACTTTACCACCTGATTAGAAAAATCGATAGTTTTACGCTATGCGGCAGTGTTATTGTAACATTACGAATTGCATTTTGTGCAAAGTAGATGAGAACGAGTGCGTGTGCTGTGTAACAAGTGGAAAGTAATTTCGAAACGTTTTCGAAAGTTAGTTCATAGCAGTGTCGCAAATCTACTCAACATTGTCATAAAACTTTAACATTTATGTATTTTCAATTTCGCTTTACGTTAACGCAAATTAGCCGGCAGTTACGAAAATTGCCGCCGATCACAGTAAAAAGTTGGCCTTTGTTTTTCCATTCCAAAAATCTGTGTGAGAGGATATCATTACCTGTTAATTTATATAATAGCCACGTGTCCAAGGTTCCAAAGAGTGCATCATCATCTTGTATGGCAGTTCTTAATGCAGGCACGTTTTGGATAGCCCAGTATAATCTCAAGCATGTCTGAAAACCACACTGTGATAAAAATAGCTATACTTATGAATAGCTCGGCGACGGAATGACAATGTTGCAACAAAGGACGCATGTTCTATTGCCGCATCGGGTCTAACGTTTCTTTTATTTAACTTTACACTTTATTTCGAGATAAAGGAGTTCAAAAGCGTTTGATTTTTCAGTATCTGGATAAGCACTATTTACAAATATTTGTAAATTGAAAGGCGAAGAAAACTATTACTACATAAGTATTATAATACGACGTTAATTTTGGAGCTCGCTTAGCTCACTCTTGCAGCTTAAGTCGTTTTACTTCTTAGCCTCTTCTGTATAAGTCACTGAAAAAATCTAATTAGTCCGTCACTTAGATTATCAAAAAATATTTCACCCGTATTTTTTCTTTTGTCACATAAACCAAAATTGACAAAGATACGACGCTTTTAAAATTCCCAATACGTCACTTTTTGGTATCATTCTTAGTGAGTTCTGACGTCACGAGCCCCCACTCCCGAGTTTTGATGCGTTTTATCTTTGTCAATATTCGTTGATTTACAAAAACAAAAAATACGTGTCCATTATTTTCCAATACTCCAACTGACGGACTAAATAGATTTGCAATTTATTGATGGTGGAAACTAGCCTAATAGGACATTGAAAATGAATACATGGCCAATAAATAATAATTGGCAATATCAAAGCGACTAGAAGTAATAATATTCCGATTTATTTTCGTATCTTAAAATAGAATTGATGAGAGCATCCCATAACGTCTTAAGCGCCATCGGCATTTAGAGTGCCGGTTTCCCGGCGTGACTATCACAGTCTCGGATTCAAAAGGTCAAAGATCCAACTCGTTAGACTTCATTATATTAGTTATAGTCAGAAATTCATTCTTTAATAACTTGGTCATACGTATTAACCTATATGCCTTTGTACCTAGCCAATTGTAATTGCAAAGCCTGAAGCAGACAATGCAAGTCAAAGATCAACTTGCATTTCGAATGAACACGTAAGTATACAGGGTGTATTTCACCTCATCACAAAGCCGTTAACCAAGCATTCTGTATATCAAACTAAGTAACTTTACGCAAAAAATATTGCTGGGAAACAACTTTTTTTTTTGAGGTTATAAATCATGTTTTGTGGTATAACTCAATGTAACACACTCAAAACATTGTGCGGATGGAAGGATTGAATAGTACGGGAGTCGTAGAGATATTTAAAGTGAAAATCATGCGATAAAAAGTGGTATTTAAAAAAAAACTTGTCAAAATCTTGCAACTTCGACCCCCAATATCTCCGTAACTAGAAAGTTCCCAGGTATAGTGTAGAACAAAAAAATGATCAGAATGACGAGTAGAACAAGTGCCTTTTTGTATTCGTTAAGGGTGTTTTACACCCTTTAGATTAAACATAGCATTACCGTAAAAAACGTACTTAAATAATCTAAGTACTAATCTGGGTTTCAATTGTATATCAACCTAAGAAAAGAAGTGTCTGATGAGATGACGAAAAATAGAGGAGTATGGAAGAAGAAGACATGCTGCGCCGACCCCAAATAAATTGGGATAAGGGCAAGAGAATGATGATGATGATCAACCTAAGACATTCAATGCGATGTCAACCAAAATTGCATCTATTTCTATCCTCTTTCTGTTGTCTCTATTGTCTATAAATATTCTGTTACAGTGTAAATAATAGAAAGCAATATAAACAATGTAGCGGCACGCTTCCGGATAGAATGTGTCTTATTTTAGAACTGTATAGGTACTCTCACACAACTAGGAGTGTGGAGTTGTGGGCACTTGCGATCATTTACTTACGGCGTAGAAAAGAGTGAAGTAAGACATTTTGCCTGACGCACACAGGCGAAAAACCAATAACTTGGCATAAACCTCAAATTCGTTTAACTTGATATAATTACTTGTCTGTATTGTTACACCTAAATTATATCAGATGGGTCGGGAAATAATATATTTAAATAAAATTCAGGACTCCAATTTACTTATACATTTTTTTATTAAGTAGGTATTTGTGTTTTGACCATGTATAAACTGTATTTTGACTTATTAAACAGATTTACTATCTACAAATAAAATAATAATTAGAAAACAAGTTAGTTATATTACTCCTAAAAATTATGTACGAATGATATCTATACGAGTAGTGAGTACCTATATGTATTATGTACATTAATGAAGATTTTGTTAAAGCGTCTGGACCGGTCGCCTTTAAAACTTTCTTGTATAGATTAAGCAGTAAATAGAGCATACATTGAATGCTAATTTAAGGAATGATACGACAAGAAATTTAGTTTTTACTCTAGAAGAAGATTTATTTTCCAAAAAAAAATAACTGTCTTTCTAATCGACCCATAACTAATGTAATTCCTTAACTATATGTTTGGTATACACAAAAAATAACTATGCTTGCTTCAGGAAGAGCATCCATTGTAGAAACCCCTATTATATTACTTAAACTGTACAAAAATAGTCACTTGAAAACTCACCGAAATTAAGTTAAAAAATGTTCACTGTTCAACAATTCAACTAAGATGAAGTCGATTTGGAGACTCGTAGCCGGTCGGTGCGGGCGCAAGTAGCTAGACCTTTCTATTGTGAGGTATGATACACTAATCAGAGCACGTTCAATGACACTTTTAAATTTTTAGTTTATGCCAACTTTTATTGATTTTTCGCCTGTGTGTGACGTGAAATACGCGCTTTGACGTGGAACAACTCCACCCGCCCGTTACACAATACAATACAAGACATTTTCTGATTCTATTGAGGAAGCGTGAATACAATTTGCTATTGGCTGATGCAAGAGCAATCACCATAAATAACATAGGGCCTGTTATCCCCGAGGGCTCAGGTCGAGGTGGGCCTAAGAGTACGCCCACATTTCGCTTGTATGTTTAAAAACTCATTTTTGGCCTCCAACGGGCACAAATCCAGACGCTGTGGACCAGTGGTTGCTACTGATTATTGGTAAGAAAACCCAATAACAATTTGGCCGAAACGGGAATTTAACCGAGGACTTCATGCTCAGCAGCCACGATTGCGACGACTACACCAAAATACTGACAATAACGTTTATGGGAGGGATTCAGGCCATCAAAGTAGACTACTACTCCTATGAGAAAATAGTTCGAAATTGGGCTCTTCGTAATTATTGAGTCAGCCATTGCGATATTTTGTATGGGAAGTCAAAATCCCCATTCTGACTACTAGACTTCTTCGATGGCCTGAATAGGATACATGGCCTGAGGTGGTGACCTAAGAGCTATTGCGCTTATTTTGTTACAGCCTGTATACATAAAACATTTCGAATATTAAATTATTTAACACTTGTTTGGTTTCGCCTGAGCGGAGGGCGGTAATGATACCACTGAAATGGACTACCGGAGTAAAAAGTAGGTCCTCCTCGAGTCCTATAAACAAACCTAGGTCATGGCAGTCATGGTCTATCTGAGATTCATCGAAATCCGTTCAGACGTTAAATGTACGTAAAAAGGTAATGGTCAGACAGACCGAATTATTTTTCAGATTTAAAATATGATTTGATTATTTTGTTACAGTTTTGTTACAGAAACATTTTTCCCACATGCAAAAGTGGCACTTATTGCATCGTAACACCGATTTTAGATTTGAGTGTATTTAACACACGGCTATTTACTTTGTATGCCACAAATACATTACCGGAGGTAAAACTAAAAACCTAACATTACGAACAATTATTTTCAACACAACTTCTTGTGTATCCTTTTTGTAGAGTGCAATGTCTGTTAACCTTTGTGTAGATAAGTTAAAACAATGAACAATCAATCTTCCGTGAGGTACAAATACCTACATTACAAAGGTTCTAAGTTTATTATACTTATACAACCTTATTTTTTGTTTATACTAAACCCGAAAAGGGGTCATTGTACTCATCATTTTGAACAACTTTTTCTATGGGACGAACCCTGAAATCGCGAAAAAAAAATCAGCTGTTCCCTACATTTATGTTCGCATAACTCGTCAAAATGTAGGGAACAGCTGATTTTTTTTTCGCGATTTCAAGGTTCGTGCAGGTTAGCAACGTTTCATACAAAAAAACTTCCTACCTCTTTCGGTTGACCGCGACTTTGAGTGTCGCGTTCTTCCATTTTTTAAATAAAATTGGTAATTTTAGTAGGCATAGAAAAAATGTTTTTTAAGATCGCGCCGTTGGATTTCAATTCAAAACGAAGTACCTACTTCGTATTGAAATAAGCCTTGCTCGAAAAAGTTTCTGTCCACGTTTTTTTTTTTGTCTCCAAAAAGAGATTACATATCACCTATGAAGAATTTGCAAGAGCATTTTAGCAATTAAAATGGTATGAAGTGATATTATTTAGATAAAGATTTGTCGAGTCTCTGTCGTGTCTACGGTGGTCATGCTACTCGGGCAAGTGTAGCCACATTGACCGGTATTGAACCTATTATAATTCCGCATTTTAGGAAATCGTTACAATTCAATAATATTTCCTTTGAATGAGATTGCTATTATAAATTAATAAGGAAGTAAACATAGAAAATATTAAAGTTGTAATTAATTAATTGTTATTATTAATTCCATTTTATATTCTTTCCGACTCTGTTTGTGGTATTAATTAAATTTTATGAAATGTATAATTATAAATTTTGCATGCCTGAATTGGTACAATACAGTGGACTGTGCATTCACTTGACATCTGTGTACTGTGTTGAGCAATAAATATTTGAATTTGAATTTAAGGTTTAACTTTGTGAACATAGTTTTGCCATGAAAATGTTAAAACTTTTATCAAATACTTTTTGAACAAACTTGACAATGACATTCTTAAAACGAAAATATAATATAAGTAAATCAGTATTTTAGGAAGTCATTACAATTCAATAATATTTCCTATGAATGAAATTGCTATTTTAAATTAATAAGGAAGTTAACATAGAAAAGATTAAAATTATAATGAATTAAGATATAACTCACCTGTGTATTCATAAATTTAAAAACACTTCCTGCTTTAAATCTTTTGTTCCTAAGAAGTACATACAGAATATAGGCACTTGCTTTGAATAACTGAAAAAAAAACTTGGATAAGTAACTAAGTTCTGTCTACAATAATGAAAAGGTCAGCTGGACATCTTTTTGCCATAATGAGCTAACCCACAATCTCAAATTAATTCAGTAAAATAAATCTACCTAATCCAACATTATGTGGTTTCATACTATCCAATACACACATAGCCAAAACATATACTTACTTAGAACAGACTTTAAATTAATAATAATTATCTACTACTACTTATGATCATAATATTTACTTCAGAAAATGGGAGAAATTTTGATGTGGGTTAGTACATTTTAGCGAAACAATGCTCAATTCTAGTAAATATTTATCTAAAATGTACCTTCCAAGTATATGAAGCATTCCATTGTTTGACAAGTTGGTCAGCCCTAAGATCCTTCCATGTTATAAACTTGTGGAATGGTTTACCGGTTTTTCGGGACCAATTGATAAATGTGCCTCTTTGTGTGGAAATGCCCATGGCTGTAATACTGCCAGCTGTTAGACTAGCATCTAGGAACAACAGTTCATGGTTGGTAAACAAGCTCTTGATATGTTTTGTCAATAATAAACACGAGCCTAGAGAGAGAGCTAGAGCCACCCAACAGTGGTCCACATTGGCCCTGGATGGAAGAATATGGAAATCATGGGGAGAGGCCTTTGCCCAGCAGTTGGATGTCATCAGGTAGCAGTAACTGTAAACACTAGCCTTAGAAACAATAAATAAATCATATTTTTCTCAGGATCAAAGATTAGAGTTTTTTTTTTCTTTTTCTTATTTTATTTCATCAGGGCAACATATTAAGCAATTAAATTTGTCAATGACAAAACTAATATTAATTTGTAATAGTAATACGCTGTTCTTATAAAAACAATTAATCAAATTGTTTTGATATCTTAGTCAAGGAATGGTTTAAAAAAAACCTATTTGATTGGTAATTGGAATGAATAGTAACAAGACAGTTTCATGTATTTTAATCAACTTATCAATCCTCTTATCTTATCTTTGTTCTGTATTTTTGTCACAGTTCTGTTGAATTGTTTTGGACTCATTAAATTAGTGTGTTATCTTGCAACACAATAGTTATACTAAAAGTGCTAATTATTTAGATGCTAATCATTAGTACTGACTGGAATTAATATTACATGTGGTCACAGTTAATAGATGTTTCAGCGTTTGAGTAAACAGTGAGACTATCACTGAACTTCGAAAACAGTTGTTTTTATTAATTTTATTTAATAAATAATAAGAGTTTCATCTTACCTTTCAATGATCTCTGTACCACACTGACTACAGAATTCCATAGTTCATCAGGATCTATTTCTACGAAACCAGGGTACGGGTAATGTAGTACCACCTAAATGAAAAAACAAACGTTTTTAATTTTGCGTTTGAATTTATGAATATCATTAGCTCAAAAAATATTTCAATAAACACAAAAACGTAATAACGTATCAATTGATTCGAAAATTTATTGAAAAGTACTAATATTTATAGTATTATCTTTAAATTTGTATACCTGATCAACCGCTTTTCCTACAGTTTCGGCTCTAGAATTATAAATAAAAGAACGAACAGTGCTAGTGCCTATGTCCAGAGTTAAAATATATTTTTCGTCCATGGTTCTTCTCAACACTCAATCTTTCACACAACTAATCCACCAAAGAACGCTTAAATGACTAATATCGTTAGCGTATTGTATTCGTCCGCAATCATTTCTCTGAGAGAGATACAATACAAATTGACTTCACAAAGTCGGTCAACAGCAGGCTAATGTCAATGTCAAATGTCAAAGTCGAATCAAGTATTGCAAATCTGTCAAATCTTCAAGATCAGTTTCACGCATGGAGTAGATTTCCGAAACTAGAACCAAAATACGTAAAAACGGTTTTATAATATATGGAGCCCATTCATTATCCCGCAGATCTTTGAGAAAATTAACTATATTATGTTATAATGAATAAAAGGATAAAGGCCCTAAAATACAAATAATTTTAGAGATCGTTGTAAATCTGACATGGGAAAACATCGTGCTTTCTTAAGAAACCACATGATCGGTTTAGGAACAATGTTTTATTATTTTCACCAACCTGCACAGCTGGTGAATTATGGCACGGCGCTTTCCCTCTTAGTGACCCTAGAGCCAGCGCAAATTAGAGCCTCAGGAGTGCGTGACGAATAACAATACATATCCATGGCAACTCGTAAGATTAAAAGATTTCTTTTTGTAAATATTACTGCAATAAACCCAGTCCTTCGTGCTTTTTTTTATTGCTTTCAACAAGGTCTCAAAATCAAATACCCATGGAAGTGACCAGTTGGAGATATATTCGTAACGTGCTGACTATTGCTGACAGCTTTACATTTGCGTGGGCTAGTATCATTTGATTCACGGAAAATGACATACAAAACTTATATAAGGCGATTAGACGAGCTAAATTAGCAACTCTATTTGTGGTGATTCAAACTTCGTTTGAATTTCTGATAAACTTAAGTTCTAATCAGCTTGCACTACAAAGTAGTTGTTACATCAGTTACTGCGGACCAAATAGCGCGAAATGAGTGGTTTCGATCGATTTACAAAAAAAATATTGATTGGATTATAAAACTAAAACTGCTAATATATTGCTTGTCGAATGATTTGCCAAAAAATCAGAATGATCGCATGCATCTTAGTATGTTTTTTTTATTTGAAAGATATTTTTAGAGATAAGTTCGTGATGTTTTTATCGAGTCAAATTAATTGTATAATTATGTTTTCAAAACACTATCATGCTAGCATATATCCTGAAGAATATCACATATTATTCAGGTCTTGTTTATAGCAGTGAATCGCTAAACTCGCGTTTAGCTCATGTGATCGCCTTAAACAAAAACGTTTGAATGGTTTAAATTCCGCGTTGTTTTAGTAACTACCGAAATCATCAATCGAAGACGAATAAATATCCTATCTTAGCTTATTTGAGAATTAATTCAGGGGCTGTTGTTACAATGCATTTTATTCCGCATGGAGTTGTCGATAAAATGAGTACGTACAATCAAACTGACAGATTGTTTGATGCGTACACCTGTTTAATTTTAGTCGATTCTTCATGAATCACCTAAAGAAAACACCACATCACTATGCTTTGAATAATACTATTTTTTTCAAAATGGCAACACGAATTTGTGGCTGACAGTCAAGCGCGTTTTGGATCTTTGAACGCTAAAAATTGTGATGTAAAAACGAGAAAAATAAATGTTTATTGGCCATCATGGCGAATCCAAGAAAATTTAGTGAAAAAATTGCTCTCCATCATCAAAAACAGGCAGAGGAAACAGCTGCTTTTGAACAGATTATGCGCGAAGTTTCCGACGCAACCCAAAGGGTATGTCGCCTATTTACTCAGGCAGTCGCTTCCTGGCCGTCAAATGTGCCCGCCGACGTAAACAATAATCCATTACAGTATACTTATTGCGCCTAAACAACAAAGTGAACATATTTTTTCATTTAACTCAATAGCAAAATACCATTCAGCTCTGTGTGTATAGTTACAATTATTGTCATTGTCAAAATGTATTGTAAGTCTATTTGGTATCATACACAATAGCTAGTTAGAATATTACGAGTGATACATCTCATAATGAAATTAAGGAAATATAAAGTCCTATTCCTGAATCATAATGGATAACAATAGTTACTTGTCAGTAAATTTAACAGTATCATACATTTAGATGCAGACATACTTATTGTGTATCTTTACATACTAACAATGATAGTGATAATAACAGGGTTTATGTGTAGTGTATATTTCTGATTGAATTAGTTGGAATCCAATTTATTATCTTTTATCAAGAATAACAATGTCAATAGTGAGAGTACAGTCAAAAGATGTTCAAGCATCATGATTACAGGTTAATTCAAGTAAAGTAGCCAGAGACAAACCGCCACCCGAGCCTAGTGATAATGTTGAGTCGACACTCCGGCCCGCACCACAAGGCTTGGGCACGTTCCGCAGTGGCTCCCTGCCAAATGTGGCTGCACCACAAGCTACTGCCACTGAACTGGAAACAATAAAGGTTCCTTTGTTTTGGAATCTGATCATTAAATTCCCTAATAGCGTAAATCTACCAGTTTATGATCTTGCAGGTAGTAAAAACCTTGGGGAATTCCATTGCCATTCTATTTGCATTTTGCAACCAATAAATTACTTTCTAAATGTTCTTAAGACATACTTAGGTCTGCCTGCAAGATCTTCATGGACTTCGTGATTTGTGGTAGAATTTGCTATACCTACCTATTTTTGTTCAATAGTGGTGCAGTTGTAGCTGGCTGAAATTATTATTTTCTAAACCTTATGTTCATTATGTATTTTCTTTTATTTCCCATGCTGTTTTTAGTTTTTAATTTATTTGTTGAAAATTAACAGCTGATGAAAATAATAGTAAAAAATCATTAACAATAAAAGTGCTGATTGCTTTGACACCTTATAAAGACTTATTTGAATATAGCCAAATAGAATCAAATGCCTGTAATAATAAACATAGTGTGTAGTAGTCTTCTTAACAGAAAACTGTGTCGAACTCATATTTACATTATAACATGTGTTCTAATAGTCTAAGATCCCGCTATACAACGACCTTCACCGAGATGCTTATTTAATGAGACGTATTTTTTATGTTATTAAATATGCCAATAAATATATCCTATATGGGTTGCCTAACAAATTTCAGTCCAGAGTATTTTTAATTAATAATTTAAAAACATTTTTTTTTTAAACATTGCACCGGTGTGATTATTAAATAAATTTGATACCAATCGAAAGTTTGAAGCCCATAGAATATGCAAACGTTAGGTTGCCTATTTTTTTCCGGTCACAACCACGGGTTGCCAGGTGTAAACAGGTAAATCTATAGGTACTAGCATTTTGCAACGGTCTGATTATTGAATCAAACTTAGATAAAATGAAAGATTATTTCATAAGGAACACGGTGGTATAGGGTTGCCTGCGAAAAATCAGTCCCGAATTAGGGTTGTCGAATTTTAAATAATAAAATATCGCTGCGAGTGAATGTGTGTGAGAGAGAGGTCCCAGACCAACCATCCCACGCGGTAGAAAAGGACGCAGCGTAGCAGCTGTTTAAAGTCCGCCCATTTAAAGAAGGAGAGTGCGCATGCTATTTGTGCTTGGAAATGAAAAGGATAGCGATAGACTCGAATATGCTGTGCATTATTTTGGAGTCATAGATATAGTATTATATAGATGGCGAGAAAGCGTGTCGCTGAAAGGGACAAAAAAAAAGTACTAGTACTAGTAGGAAAAATGTACCCCATAATTAGTGATAAAATTAGAAATAGGTACCTACACAAAGCCTGAAGTTTAGACCGATGAAATCTGTGTCATCGAAAGCGACAGAAAGAAAACCGGGGAAGGGCGAGTCGGAGTCGCACACCGAGGGTTCCGTATAAACTTACCAATGAAAACAGTTCCCGCAAAAAAAAAATTGTGGAACTACAAATTTTCAGTTTTCGGATTTCAGAAATAAAAAACCGATGTGACTTTAATTGATTAAAAAATAAAAAAATTAAATAACTATTTCTGTATATTAATAATTAACTACTCCAAAATAATGCACAGCATATTCGAGTCTATCGCTATCCTTTTCATTTCCAAGCACAAATAGCATGCGCACTCTCCTTCTTTAAATGGGCGGACTTTAAACAGCTGCTACGCTGCGTCCTTTTCTACCGCGTGGGATGGTTGGTCTGGGACCTCTCTCTCACACACATTCACTCGCAGCGATATTTTATTATTTAAAATTCGACAACCCTAATTCGGGACTGATTTTTCGCAGGCAACCCTATACCACCGTGTTCCTTATGAAATAATCTTTCATTTTATCTAAGTTTGATTCAATAATCAGACCGTTGCAAAATGCTAGTACCTATAGATTTACCTGTTTACACCTGGCAACCCGTGGTTGTGACCGGAAAAAAATAGGCAACCTAACGTTTGCATATTCTATGGGCTTCAAACTTTCGATTGGTATCAAATTTATTTAATAATCACACCGGTGCAATGTTTAAAAAAAAAATGTTTTTAAATTATTAATTAAAAATACTCTGGACTGAAATTTGTTAGGCAACCCATATAGGATATATTTATTGGCATATTTAATAACATAAAAAATACGTCTCATTAAATAAGCATCTCGGTGAAGGTCGTTGTATAGCGGGATCCTATACTATAATCATTTTTCTTGTTCACCAACGTTAACTCCGTCATGTGTTCACTCACACATTAAAAACAGGTTTAACTATGAATGTCTTATAATTTATTACAACTCACTTTATTATTCTTGTTTTAACTTTTATAAAATGCAAAGGATTATTATTTGCTTTTCCTGCATACTGTGCCTGAAAAATGTAATAGAATGTTTTTGTTTCCTATAATTGTTACATTCCAACAAAAAACTGTAAATCTTTAGTGAAATGGCATGTTGCATCCTTGTAAATATGTCAATTAATTTTAGTACATATTTAGTGAATGTTTTATTATTCCATACACTATAGAAGTAGTGTCATTTATGTATTTGACATGCTATATCACCACGTAAGAATGAAAGAATAGAATAGTAATATTTTTGAGTTGTTGTTTGACCCCCATATAGTAGTACAATGTGCAAAAATATGTATACAAAAAAAAAACATGTTTTTAATTAATGCACATACTCTGTGAGTCTGCTATGTGAACCTATACATATTTTTACATACCTATAACAATATAGCTGCATTAAATAAACTTCGTAAAGACCTATATATAGTTAGATATACCTATTTAATAAAATAGTGATGTGTACAGGAAAAGACACGAGAAAAAGACAGCATTATTTGTTTTGGTATTTCCCGCCAAACTAGCCAAACCGGCCACTTGGCGCGGCGTTTCAAAAATGTATGGAAAGCCCACTAGAACCGGTGTAAAGGCGGACTAAAGGTCAACGCACACTTGCCACTTGCAACCATCGCCCCGCCCCAGCATTCCCGGGGCACGACGCGATTGTGGCTAGACGTCGCGATCGCCCCGCTTGTCGCGGGCTAACCACCTGCGTACAGCTGGGTGAAAGTCGCGGTGATTCGACGGATGCGAGGCTAGCCATAACCCAGCTCAAACGTGAGCTTGATGATTGCTGTATACTGGCTGATCCTAAACCGAGGGGATGTCGTTCAGATACTTTTTTATAAGTGTGTTGAGTATGAAGGTTCATAGAAGAAATCGAACGGTTCGGCTTGGGGCGATACTGATCGCGTGCAGAACTTACAATTGTGCATTGACTTTTAGCTGCGCGGAAAATTATATTCATAGCAGAAATAATGCTGTCGTATTAATAAAAAAAAAAGGTTCTGTCGAATTGAGAGATCCTTTTTAAGTCTGTTAAAAATAGTCCCTGTTGTAGTATCATAAGAAACGTGTTGTAAAGATGTTGTTGTTTTTTTTGTCCTAGCCGGAAGAATTACCGCTAGCGAACCAGTATGCTATGGCTGGAGGCCGGAGCGGCGGCACTTCGCCGTCTCGCTCTCCGGGTGCGGCCGGGCAGCGGGGCCGCGCCGCTTCGACAGTGGGGGGGCCGATGCGCCGCCCTGCGGACCGGAGGCATGATACCAGCCCCTATGGCAGCACTGTTTACTTGAGGTAACCTGTTATTATCACAATTTTGGGAAAATTGTATTCTGATCATTAAAGTTGCTGACAGTTTTTAACAAGGACCTTTCCCGTCTATGAAAATTACCAAAGGACATAGCCAGACATAGTCTCCATTGTATCTGTGGCAGTTAGAACACCTGACTTTTTAGGAGATCTATAAACTTATTTCTCGTTAACTCGTGATATAAAAAACACAAATTCATCACGTATCAAACTTGCTTTTATTATTATTTCATTTTCCAGCATTTACGTCCTTGGTTTTAAGTTTTGAAAATGGCAGAACAATAAAAACATTTTATTTTTCAAATACAATTCAATAGATGTAGCGGCACAATATAGCCCTCGAGGTTACGATAATTAAATCAGTCGCTAACGTCACTTTTCTAATTATGATTGTCATTCTGAATTATTAATCTAAAACTAGCCATTGTCCGCGATTTTTTCTCGTGGGTTTCTTGTTTACCCATTATTTGCCCCTAAATAGTTCGATACGCTACTTCTAGGTGCATGAGGTATCCGATAATGAATGATACCGATCTTTATTAATTAGTTAGGCCAATTTGCAAGTTTTCTGATCAAGATAATTAGATTTTTGTCCACGACACAAAGGGTTGATTTTTGAAAAATCGTTGGTTGTGTTTTCATTATGTCTATAAATTAATATGTTTGTCGCCAAGTGTGCCCGTATGTGTTTAGATTCTACTATCAAAAGGAATCATGTGGTAAAAAAGTATTATGTGGATCTCTTCTGAGGTTGTAACCTTAGGCAGACTTAACGAAATGGTAAAAATATTATACATGTAACTTGTACCTGGGTTTACTTTATCTGCTTCGCTCGTTAATTCTTTATGGAGACAAAGCACAGAACACAGAGCAACCAGACTCGAACCGTAGGGCCACTTTCACCATCTGTAGATAGATATTATCGATGACACTGATAATTCGATATTTTGGGCATCGTAGATTGTAATGGGTATTTACTGAAACCAAATGTCAAATATTAGAACTCGTTATTACATAACTCGACAACTGGAAACCGGTATGGTTTCCACCCCTGGAAGCTCACTTCCAAGGGCACTCTTAAACGCTTTAAGGTCAAGCATACCTTCAGAGACAGCGTGGTATTCTCACTGCCTCTATCTTACTAGTACTAATTGAGATCTCAAGAAGCTTCAGTAATAATATGCAACATACAGACTTTACCAACTTCATTGGTTTACATGTAATGATTACTCAACATTCCACTTCGATCAATAACAGTAATAGTACCGTCACTGATCGAAGGTACGCCAGTATTCTCAAGAACAATGGTTTCAGCGAATAACCTAATTGTGTACGAAATTGGAATTACTAATTAATCTTAAAACATTAGATACTCAGCTTTCAATCCAGAGATGCAAGCTCCAGCCACCGATACAAACTCACTTTGATAAACACTAAATAAACTTCTGGCTAAAGATTAGCTAAATTCAAACAGGACAAATACTGGTTCTTACCGCGTCGGATCGACTTGACATCTCCGCACGTACTTCCTGTGAGGTACCCTCGATGTTGCCATTGTATAAAATAATTGTTGTAATGTTGCTATATCTGATTATTGTTGTATTTACATTCGCGGATTATATTTCCTAAAGATCCGCGACACTCCCAGCCGGGGAATTAAAATAATGTCATTAGATTTTGCGTCCACTCTCTGATCTTCTGTAGAGCTCTCGTGGCCGCACCTCTTCTTTCCTTTGATACTTCTTGGTCCTTTTCCTTAGACTCATTATTCTTATCCTCATCAATCTTATCGTCATCTACCTTATCGTCATCTATCCTCCCGTTAGCCTCTAGTGATTCTTCACTATGTACTGATATCTCTTTGACGCAGTTGGTTTCCTCTCTTTGATCGTTTATAGTTTTACTGGTTTTTCCTACATCTATCGGTTCCGTAGCTACGTCTACAGGTTGAATGTCCTGTATGTCTAAACCTTTACTTCCGATTATAGATTCGTTATATACTCGAATAGATTCACTTTCGCAGTCTTCTATTTCAAGAGGATATAGATGTGCTATGGATCTTGTGAATTCTTTGTCACCTATCTTTACATTAGCTACTCTACATAGTCCATCCATTCCTTTTTGAAGAGAGACTATCGTTCCTACTTTCCAGGTTTCCCTATTTTTAGAATCACCTCGCAATTGGACGATCTGGCCCACTGCTGGTGTAATTTTCGCGGTTACTCTTGGTTCTTTGTGTGAATGCCAATATCTCTCCCGAAGACTTGGTAAATACCTGTTTAGGAACATTTCTTGGAATTCCTGTAAAATGACTAATCCTTTCTTCCAACCTTTGATAAGATCGGTTTTGGTTACGGTACCTTCGTTGATAAAGTTTTCAGGCGAGCTTTCTACCGTTATACATCTTCCCATTGTAAGAAAATCTGCTGGTTTAAGAACGTGTTCTAGTTCTGAGTCTACGCTAGTGAGAGGTCTCATATTTACGGATGCTTCAATCTCCTTTGTAACTGTAGTTAACTGACTGTGTGTCAGCATGTGTTTTCTCAATGTTCTTTTCATACAATTTTTAACTATACCGATTAGTCTCTCATAGAAACCCCCGAACCACGGCGCAAGTTGGGGTATGAATTTCCACTGTATTTCTTTATTGATACAGTATTGTTCTGACAGTATTTCAGACATAAGTTTGAAATGTGTGGCGTTGTCTGATGTTATGAGTGTTGGAATGCCTCTGGTAGCTATCATTCTTCTCAATGATAGTAGGCCTTCTTCTGCTGTTAGATCTTGAACGACTTCTAGATGTATAGCTCTTACTGCTAGACAGGTGTAAAGGCAAATCCAACGTTTGGTTTCTCCGTTTTCTCCTTTCACCAAAAGCGGTCCCATGTAGTCCACTCCTACGAAAGTAAACGGTGAACTATAGTTCACTCTTTCTAGCGGTAGTGCTGGTGTAGGTGGAAGCTTAAAAGGTCCCCCTCCATGTTTCATGCAATTCGGACATTTTCTCAGAAGTTTCTGAACTTGACCTTTTCCTTGAGGTATCCAGTAGGATTGACGTATGATGCTCAAAGTATGATTAACACCCACATGATAATTTTCGTTGTGTGTCTTCATTATTATGTTATTAGTAAATTCGGATTCTTTTGGTATGAGAATAGGATAGCGTTTTTCAAAGGACCAATCTGCATTCATCAGGCGACCTTTACAACGTAAGATGCCATCTACGTCTTTAAATAATCTCAAATTCCGACTTAAATTAGTCTCTTCATCATTGTATTCTTGTGGGAAATATTCGGCTTGTAACTGTTTAATCGTTTCAAGCTTGTTTGACAATCCACTCGTTTGAGCTTGCCAATTTCTTTCTCGTTCTTTCGGCTTGTCAATATTCTTCTCCGGTGTATCTTGACACTTTTCATTAACATCTCTTTCGACTCGAGGTTCCCTCGGGAGACCCTCCCGGGACAACAGGTTCATGGACTTTACCTCGCTTGAAGGCCAAGTTTCGGATCCTTGTGTCAGAAACTGAGGCCCTACTAGCCATTTATTCCTGTCTTCTTTTGTGCTCACCGATCTTGTAGCAACGTCTGCAGGGTTAAGTTCGGATGGAACATATCTGATTGTCATTCCTTTATTTCTCTTGATTTCTTCAATTCTCCGTGCGACGAATGGTGGCAGTAATTTGTTTGAATTAACCCAGTCGACAACTATTTGACTGTCCGTCCACAGTATTTGTCGTCTTACTTCTAGTTTTAGAGAGTCGACTACATATGTCATTAAACGGCTTCCAATTAGTACTCCCAGTAATTCCAGTCTAGGTATCTTCAGGTGTTCCTGGTCTTTAATTGGAACTAGACGAGACTTGCCGATTACAAATGATATTTCGCCTTTGAATACTATATAAATTACTGCAGCGTAAGCTTGCGTAGATGAGTCTGTAAAGCAATGTAGGTCACAGTTCTCTATATGTGATCTGGTGTAACGTCTTGGTAATACGATTTCAGAGATCTCGTTGAGGTCGTTGTTGATTTCTTTCCATTTTGATGTGAAACTTTCAGGGATGGGTGTATCCCATTTTATCTTTTCTTTCCATAATTCTTGTAGCAACAGTTTTCCAGGTAACAATGAAGGTGTGGCGAAGCCACAAGGGTCATAGACCGAAGCTATTATTCTTAGAATGTCTCTCTTAGTATTTGCATTAGGTTTATTATTATTAAATCGGAGTCGTAAAGTATCTTCTTTTAAATGCCATTCTAAACCTAATAATTTTATGGTTTGATTTTGGTACGTGTTAGAAATCTCATGCATGAATTCTTCAGAGTTGGAGCTCCATTCTCTTAGATTCATAGATATACCGTGAAACGTCTCTTTACTGCGTTTACAAAGAATCAAGGCTTCTTGCACTGTCTGTGCACCAGTCACTAGGTTGTCTACGTATATATCATTAGCTGCTTTCCTAATGATGAAATCTTTTGATTTCATGAGATGGTGTTTAATGGTGGCGTTAAGCAAAAATGGGCTTGATATTACTCCAAATGGAACGCGAGTGAATCTCATATATAACAAGTTATCCTCTGTGACTGGTTTAGAAATATCCTTAAGCCATAGGAATCGTGTAACGTCCCTGTCTTCTTTGTGTAATCCAATTTGTAGGAATGCCTTTTCTACATCGGCTGATAAACCTATTTGATGCGATCTGAATCTGATTATTAGTTTAGTTAGGTCTTCGAGCATCATCGGCCCACAATATAAACACTCGTTTAAACTTTTATACCCATAAACTTTAGACGAAGCATCGTATACAATTCTAGTTGGCTTTCCTGGCTGTTGAACACCGTGATGTGGTAAGTAGTGTACAGGTCTATCCTCATCTGCAGTTTCACTAAATTCGGGAACTATTTCAATTATTCCTTTCTGTCGCTGATCCTGCAGCGTCTCATCATATGACTGTATTGATTCGGGATTCATACGTTTGATTAAGCTCTTGAGGCGGCCGAATGTCATTCCGAAGTTAGTGGTCAGGTTAGGTGGAAATTCCTTCCAAGGCCAGTGTACGTAATACCTTCCTTCGATAAATTCAGTAGTCTCATTGAAGCTTCGGATTGCTTCTTCTTCCTTTGTTATCTTCGGTGAATCGGTTATCCCAATGGACTCAAGATCCCACAGAGAAGATATGTTTACTTGATCCATTGGCAGATCCGGTTTAGTTAACTTTACATCTATTTCTGTTTGAAAATAGGTAGTTACCGTCAAAGCCTCTTTAGTTTCCGGGTTCATTATTCCGGATAATACCCAACCGAACTTGGAATCAACTAGATACAGGTTTTCTCTTATTTGAATCTTCTTGGTTTTCATAAAACTGTAGTAGTAGTCGTTACCTATAAGAATATCAATTTGGTCAGATGAGCTATTGTCAGCGAGTAACTCCTTTTGTTTCCAGTTACCAAGTTCACGTGATGCGACTGGTATTCCTGTACATATCATCGGTATAACGTTAGCATAAATTGATTGTTTAGACATATCTCGTGTTTGTAAATCGAGTCTGACTACTGTACTTTTGAGTTCTCTGGGAGTTTCTGCTCTAAAAGTAAAAACGGATAGATTTTCTTCTTCCTCAATTGGGAGATCTAATTTACGTGCGATTTTCTGAGTGACGTAGGATCTTTGTGACCCAGAATCAAACAAGATTCGACATTTGACCTGGTGGAAAGTATCTCCGTCTTTTGAGGCTATAGTAACTGCCGTTTGTAGCGCCGTGTCTCCTTTGTTGTTCGTAGCTGACAGCGTAGATGTTTTTTCTTGAGAGGGAAATTGATTGGGACACAATGCTCTATTGTGTTTCCCACGTTCCTTACAATGAAAGCATTGTCTCTGTGATCTGCAATTTTGGATGCTATGGCCAGAACGAAAGCATTGATAGCAACGGTTTCTGATCATCGCCTTTCTATCTGCAGAAGTTTTATATTTTTCACATTGGTCATTGAAGTGGCTGCCATTACAGAATATACAGCTTAACTTCATCCTCTTTCTTCGGGGTTCTCCTGATGACTTGACCTTCGACGACCTCGTTTCTTTATCATTGTTCGTGTCTTCCTTTGATTCAGTGGGATGTTTCCTGTTTTCTTGTGTCACATATAGCGTTTCCACAGTGTAATTTTCAGCCACCTTAGGGTTTCGTTCTTGTGTTATCCGACTTGCATCTTCACGAGCAGTAATGATGATTTCTAAAAGTTTCCTTAACTCTTGAATAGAGTTCTCAGTCGATTTTATCTTGAGTTCATAAATCAGATCTTCAGGAAATTTCTCGAAAATTAGATGCCTCAAATGATTATGGTTTATGTCTTCTCCAAGTGACTCCAAGACTCTTAAATGCCGTTCCACATTGTTTAGTACTTTCCGGCACTCGTTCGTTGTCTTGTCGGCAGTCTTTACTCTAGACAACGCAGAGTAGTGAGCGTCGACTAAATGGCAGGTCTTCCCATATCTTTCCTTCAATGTTCTCAACGCAATCTGGTAGTTGGCGTTAGTAGTATCGAAACCGTCAATAACCTGCTTGGCTTCCCCTCTTACAGATGCTTTTAGGTACAGTAATTTATCAACCTCAGTGATGTTCCTTGCATCGATGTTAGAACTGAACTGGTCCCAAAATTGATGCCAGTTCAATACGTCCCCGTCGAACTCAGGTAAGTTCAGTTTTGGCAGGCGGCTAGAAGTGCTGCTGGCTTGGGTGGTCACCTGGTTGAGTGTATTGTTTCGCGTAGTAAACATTTTAATTTTCACATCCAGTTCGGCGAGGTTCTGTTCAGCTTCAAGTTGAATTTCGCTCATTTTTCCTATTTCATCAGCGGACGGATTATTGATCATACGAAAGTAGTTAGTGAGGTCTTCGTTGAATCTCTTTAACGATGATTCAAGTTTAACCTTTACAATTTCTGCGTCATATCTTGACTCATCGTCGTGTATAGAGAGGCGGGAGGATAAGCTAGACTGATGTAGGATTTGATTTGTTAATAATTGCAAACGGTGCAATAATAATTCTTCCATGTTTGAACAGATCCTGTAACCGAAAATTGTATCACACCCGTACTGTTTACTATAATACTTAACATTAGTAATTATTGTTTTATTAAGACAAACAATAATAAAAGAAATCCTCCTTTCTCATAAACTTACTCCAGAAGTGTATGGGTTTATGTAATAAATAAATCCAAGCATTGTGGTTTTGTATCATTACCACATTTAGAATAGTCTTAATTCAGATTTTGTGAGATCATATTAGTCTATGTGTACCTACTTGTCACCATCATTAGGTAATTAAAAGTTCATTAAATCTGGCTTTAGCAAGTATTTATTTATGGGAACTTAATCTCCCTTGATAATCGTTTTCAAATTGTAAGTGTAAACACATGTTTATTATTAACTCTAGTAGATCAAGTGTTAATATTCTTACAGTGCTCAAAGTGTTAGTTGATTTGATATAATTATGTAAAATCTTATTTTATGTACTACATGAATGACGTTAGTACTTTAATGAATTTGAGTAATAAAGTCCCTTTTAAAGTTAGCCGTTTAAAACAGTGAATTTATCATAATTAATACATAGGTGTGCAAAGGAGACCATTTCCATTTAAGTTTACAAGAACTTGGATATCCGAGGTATGTTAGCAAATGTAATGCGCTACTACAATGCTTTGCGTATATTAAACCTTTTAGATTCCATTTCATTTGAATCTTGAAAGGTTCTACATTTTAATATCAAATTTGTCTAACTGATTCAATATATATTTTTTTCCAGAAATCTTCAACATCCTATTAAATATAAAGGATTGACCACAGATAAGTTCATTCTCACAGTGGGCAAACATATTCAATTAATAATTAATCTACACTAAAATGAATATTCATGATAATTATTCTTATAGTTGAACAATTAATGCATCTTTGTGACAGATTTATCACACATTACAGTTACTACTCTATCAATAATTCTACAATATTAAAATGAATACTTCAATATTAATCAACAAATAATTAAGTTCTTAGGTTTGGTACTCAATAAACACTAGTACTCGCTACCACCTTTGTTTCAGGGTAAGAAACATTCACAAGATATAGTTACTCTAAATTATAACTAAATAGGTACCTATTATGTTTTGAAAAAATCTCACTTTTAATACTGATTTTGTTCCCTATGTGTAATGTGCGTTGTAATATTATTTATGCATGCTAGTCATATTATTCAACAATCTTAATTGCATAACCCGGTGCCCACTGAACCCTCTAATAGGTAAATCATTAGAATTCTCCCAACGTGGGTCACCTACCAAAGGGTGCCTAAGTAAGTAGGTAGTCTTATTTAGAAGGAGCTGATCTCTTAGCAATCTGTATGCCCATTCGTGGTATACCAACCCGTAAGGTATCTCCTCTACTAATCTTATTAAAAGTCTTATTTACCTCGTAGTTGTGTAGGTATCCGTAGTTTCGTCTACACAGCGAATCTTACTCGGATTGTCTCTTCCGATACTTAGATATTAGGCCGCAAATACTAGCTCACGTTGGTCGACGCGTTTTCTGTAAATCTAGGATTATCACATCAATCCTTATGGTTTTAGCAAAAATAACATGGTAACTCTCATGGACCTTTCGGTATTTACTAGGATACGATCAAAGATGATGAAATAAAGGGATATAGTTACGATAAAAGTTTACATATTCATGTTAAATTCACAATCGTATAACGAAATCAACAGAAAGTTCAATCGTTCAAAGTATAATATTCATGTTGATAACTCACCAATACTTAGATTCTAACTTTCGTGTTTTAAAGTAGATGACAGTACTTCAACAGTTCAACAAACAAGGTATTCAAAATTTCAAACTTTGTCGTCGTTATTTCGTAATTTCGTCCAGTCCGTGATCCGTGAATTAAAAGTAAATTTTAGCTGTCAAATAGTGTGGTGGCAGCTAACCGTGTAATCATAACGATAGTCGATACTCCTTCATAATCGATTTCTCGTTTGTCGATTAAATTAAAATTTTAGTATTATCTTCTCGTTTTATGTCATTGCTTGTGATAGTCTCTTCAGCACTTTGCCCAAACCTTGTAGTTTGCGTCTTTCAATAATAAATATTCCCTGACTTAAAACTAAACAGTATCTCGATCCTGATTTCATGTCAGATACATTAGACATCAAGTTCACGAAAATAGAGCGTTAAAGACAAAACATAAATGAATTAGAGCTACAATCGATTTCCGTGTGTGTATTATGAGTAATGTAAACTCTATACTTTATTACTCGTTATGTATCTGTGCTCAATACGCTGTCGTACATCCCTATGCAGTAATACGTCAGTTGAAGTACTCTTATTATTTTAACTTAATATTCATAGCTTAAAGGTAACTTCGTTCGAATAACAAATAGATCAATGATCAATTATTTAATTCTTATTTCGATAATTTAAATCAGTTAGTTCCTCAAACTAAATCCAATTCAATAATTGGTTCGTCAATCATTTGACAATCATACTTTGCTTCCGGAATTAACAACTTCCGACCGGTTCAAAACACTCTTTCTTCGTCTATAACATCGATTTAATGCCATGTTACGATACAATCTTTATGAATAAAATAATAATATAATTTTTAATTACGCAACTCACGTAATCAATTTTCTTTTGAACAATAGTTCATAATACCCAATGATTTACACGCTGAGGCAACTAGCGTCATCTAGCGACTCATCCGGAAAACTTCCGTTACAAACAAGTGCTAGTGGTAAACTTTACATTTATTACTTATTAAAATAATTATAACAAATTAAATATATAATTCGTCGTGGTGTCGGTGGCCCCCGCTCAAACCTGTGTGCCCTATTTACATCAGTGCGTCCCGCAACTAAATCTTTATTCACAACTTTTAATGTGGTTAAATAGCTTTAAATATTTAAATAATTATTGCTCTTCTCCACTGTTGGTGTTAAGGGATATGCCAATTCACCTCTCTCTTACTCATGTTGCTGCTGCCATGCCTGCATTAGGCTCTCTTGGCACTCATAATATTCTTGCAACCGATCATATCCCAGCATCTCCACCATGTCGCCAAGTGTGCCCGTATGTGTTTAGATTCTACTATCAAAAGGAATCATGTGGTAAAAAAGTATTATGTGGATCTCTTCTGAGGTTGTAACCTTAGGCAGACTTAACGAAATGGTAAAAATATTATACATGTAACTTGTACCTGGGTTTACTTTATCTGCTTCGCTCGTTAATTCTTTATGGAGACAAAGCACAGAACACAGAGCAACCAGACTCGAACCGTAGGGCCACTTTCACCATCTGTAGATAGATATTATCGATGACACTGATAATTCGATATTTTGGGCATCGTAGATTGTAATGGGTATTTACTGAAACCAAATGTCAAATATTAGAACTCGTTATTACATAACTCGACAACTGGAAACCGGTATGGTTTCCACCCCTGGAAGCTCACTTCCAAGGGCACTCTTAGAGGCTTTAAGGTCAAGCATACCTTTAGAGGACGGCGTGGTATTCTCACCGCCTCAATCACCAACAAAGGGCTTAGGGTCTATCATACCTTCAGAGGACAGCGTGGTATTCTCACTGCCTCAATCATCATCAACGAAACGCTTTAAGGTCAAGCATACCTTCAGAGACAGCGTGGTATTCTCACTGCCTCTATCTTACTAGTACTAATTGAGATCTCAAGAAGCTTCAGTAATAATATGCAACATACAGACTTTACCAACTTCATTGGTTTACATGTAATGATTACTCAACATTCCACTTCGATCAATAACAGTAATAGTACCGTCACTGATCGAAGGTACGCCAGTATTCTCAAGAACAATGGTTTCAGCGAATAACCTAATTGTGTACGAAATTGGAATTACTAATTAATCTTAAAACATTAGATACTCAGCTTTCAATCCAGAGATGCAAGCTCCAGCCACCGATACAAACTCACTTTGATAAACACTAAATAAACTTCTGGCTAAAGATTAGCTAAATTCAAACAGGACAAATACTGGTTCTTACCGCGTCGGATCGACTTGACATCTCCGCACGTACTTCCTGTGAGGTACCCTCGATGTTGCCATTGTATAAAATAATTGTTGTAATGTTGCTATATCTGATTATTGTTGTATTTACATTCGCGGATTATATTTCCTAAAGATCCGCGACAATGTTAGCGTGTTGATGGCAATCGAAATAGACTTGTTAACTGAAAAAACCAAAATTGACGAAATTACGACGCTTTTAAAATTCTCAATACGTCACTGTTTGGCATAATTTTTAGTGAGTTCTGACGTCACGGGCCCCCACTCCCGAGTATTGATGCGTTTTATCTTTGTCAATATTCGTTGATTTACAAAATCAAAAATACGTGTCCATTATTTTCTAATACTCTAACTGACGGACTAAATAGATTTGCCATTTATTGATGGTAGAAACTAGCGTATTGTGTCACCCCTGACCCCCTCCCCAACTGAACCGCGATTTTGTTTGGAGCCTTCAGTACGGTCCCTCAGTTCCTCTAAAGAACAAGCGAACAAGCAAAAGGACACAAAAACAAATAAACCATTTAAAGATAGAGGTACCCACGCAAGAAAACAGCGTACAAACAATTATTCTAATTCCAACACCATAGGAACGTGCTAATAATCATTAATTACTTAGTTCATGAGGTAAAATATTTTATGAGTCATTAACATGTCATGTTAATTCAAGTTTCATTGTAAGTCGTTCTGAGAAACCTCATTCATATTTAATAATAATTGTTCTAAACAACGCAACGTATCAACAAACAGAGGAAACATACTATGCCATGAGGACAGAAAACAACTTTAATAAGTAGATACTGGAAGGTAAAAAACCGCCTAAGTGCGAATCGAACTCTGGAGATCCCTTAATTTATTTTTATTGTTTGTTGTTAAAGCGACAAAATCAGATTCGTTGTGAAAATTTCAACTGTATCTGTCACAGTTCATCAGATACACCCCGTTGACAGACAAACGGATGGACGGACAGTTTAGTAATAGTTTACCGTTGGTAACCCCCGACGGGTTACCAACGGTATGGAACCTTTAAACGGACGACTCCCTTAAAATATTATTAGCAAAATACTTTGACGTGAATCGATTTTCTGATCCCATACAGCGCTTAATTGATAGAACAACGACAATTTTTATCTCGAAAAGTAGCAAAACAAGTCAGTTTTGGCCTTTCTACGGATCGCTTCAGATTGGCGTATAAATTATAGAACAAGTATGAATTTAATTTATTCAGTCTACCAAGCTTAAAATGATCTTTATTTTATGGATAGTTAGCAGCTGTCTGCGTGTTTTACGATAGCATTCACATTTTGGATGAAAAAAATAAACGCCTCAAAATGAGAACTTCCTCCTTTTTTTTCGTCCATTAAAAATACCTGCTTTTGAGGTACCGTCAATAATGAAACATAAATTATCGAAATCATGAATAAATCAAACCGTGAGACTAATATATCGATTGTTTACTAACCAAGTACCTACATAAATAGCTAACTGTTTTCCTGCTTATCTCTTGTGAATTTAAGTCGTCTTCGCAATGTTTTAAATATTACGTCACTTCTGGAAATTACTATTCAATTAAAATGCGTAATATACAACTGTATAAAGAATACTTGTTACGCAGGTTTGCAAATACATATGTGAAATATGTTGTGTAGTAAGACTACTATTTACCTATGATTTGTGCCGGTTTTGGGAAAATCTGTATATTTGGGAATTATGATAGAAAGGATGATTCCAAGGCGTGTGTGTATATCGTGTAGGAGGAGGTCGTGGCTAAATAATAACAGCCGCTCGGGCCGATCTTAAGGTTAAGCCGTGCTTGCCTAGGTTGGTCTGTGGATGGGGGACCACCCTTACATACCGAGTTTCCTCCGTGCCTCGGAAAGCACGTTAAGCTGTTGGTCCCGGCTGTCATTTGTCCATCTTTGGCAGTCGTTACAGGTAGTCAGAGGCCCATAAAGTCGGACAACCAGTCTTACCAAGTGGTATCGTATTGCCCAGTATTAACTGGGTTGTGGAGGACACTAAATTACTGGTATTCAGCTGCATCCGGTTAGACTGGAAGCCGACCCCAACATAGTTGGGAAAGGCTGGGCAGATGATGTGTGTATATCGTGTAGACCAGATGTGTGAACGTGGACGAGGCAAAAGGAGGAATGTAGCAGGTGGTTCTGCGGTTTCTGCATATCCCTATGGAAAAGAGGCGTGAATATATGGATGTACGATAATTCCCAATTTCCGATTGCATGGTTGCTAAAGTTCAAAATGAACGTTGTCACCGAATAATTCGGTCTTTTACCATTAAGAGTTGATAAATCTTAGAATTTACTGTATTTTGGGCTTCTACAGTGACATATATTTATTTTAATGGGACACCACAGACTATACCTACAGTATTTTCTCCCTTCCCCCCTTAAATCCATCCAAAGGTTGTCTTGAAAAGATCGCTTTTTGCGATAAGACCGCCCATTGTGTCACCCTATTTATAAGTTCTTTATTGTACGAGTAACACTTTTAATTTGCATCGTGTACATAGAAAATAGTATTCTATCTATCTATAGAATATGTAACAATGGCGAATTTAAAACTCCTGGACTATGTCTGCAGTTCGGCAGTCTCCATATGTACTGGTATTCAGGTACATCCAATTGGATTGGATTTGATTTGAGTTAGGGAAAAAAATATACAAACGATGATAGTTGGACTGACACAGAACGTATCTGGCAACGTATCTGTATTAAGGTTTTTGGAAATTGGCGGGAAATTTTAAGCGACAAGACTTCGAATGATATGACCCTGACTGGCGAGCGGGGAGTCTTTATCATGAGTTCGACCTGTTGTACTACTTACGCCACAATCATATTTCATTTATAGTTTGGGAGAACTACATTTTTAACTGACTTCTAAGGGCGCTTTCAATTTAGACGGCGCCGGGCGTACGTTTGGCGCCGCGCGCTTTGTATGAAAACAAACGAACGTACGTAGGCAAGACGATAAACGCACCGCTTCGGGCCCGCAGCGGTGCGACACGAAATGTCTAAATTGAAAGCGCCCTAAGAAGGAAGAGGTTCTCCGTTATTACTGGCCCTATTTCATTTTATTCACATTTCTTGGGTATTTTATCAGTTCTACAGTATCTTGCTTGTAAGTATAAAAAAAACTTTTCAGTCTATGAAACAAACAAGAGTCACCGAGGTTCAGAAGTTCTTCCACTATTTATTGTTTTGCAAAAAAGTTTTTTCTGTTCGTTATAAGTTATTGTATATGAAGAGAAGATAAAAACACGCGTATTGTTTGCAGTCCGCCGCCGGATAGTAACTGGCGGCGTACGAATTCGGACTCGGCGCTCCACCAGTCTTGTGGCGTGGAGCAACAGGCGACGGCACAGCCCCTGTCGCCGCACCGGACCATGCACTCACACGCTCACCCGCATCTACACCCGCACCAGAACCACCACCGGAGAGGTGAGCAACCATCCTGATCTTGTATAATATACGTTGCTCTTATTCAAAGCAAAAATACCCATACGTTCAAACAAAATTATTCATTAAAGGTAAGCGTCCACCTGACCGCATCGTACACATCGGACGCATCGCATCAAACGGATCGTAGTATTCTTTGTATAGAAAATCACACCAATGCCACTGATCCGCACCGTACGGATTGCTCGAATCTGTTCAAAAATACTACGAATCGTTTGATGCGATGCGTACGATGCGGACAGGTGGACGCTTACCTTACATGAACTGTACATTCCGCAATAATTCACGACTTAAAATAACCTATCCATTTTATAAACTAATACAAATAGATACATTTCCTTAACTATAACTGTACAGAAATCTACTTCTATTTATTTCAGGTGACATACACTTAGATGTGTTAGCGCCAATGAACCCCGCGAATCGGCCGAGATCGTCATGTGAAATACCCAGGATACCTAACAATAATAAGTGAGTAAATCTGTTACATAAGTTATTAAAGACACTTGGGAAAAAACGTGCTATTTTATCCTCCCTAAGCTCGCAACTTGAATGGCTTTTCCATACAAGGTAAAGGTACGATGTGTTATGTACGCCCAATACTATGATATACCTTTTATAAATGTGATTCATCTCAAATGGGGATATGTTTGTGTACAACATAATAAGTGCCTAAGTTTAATACTAAATCAATCAATAACAATATTATTATGACCAATAATTAACAAAAAGCGATTGACGTACTTAAAACGATCTTACTAGTTCACTTTAATGTAAAACAGTTATTGAATTCGCCATAGTGGTTGGTGACGACTTCGTTTAGGTGACGAATATGTATATTTTTGTGAATGACCGCTGGAATAAACAACGACGATTGCATTTTAGGAGCTTGCATTCTGAAAGTTGACAACGTCGCTAAAAAGAGAAATAGTTGGCAGCTTTTTATGTTCTTTTTGGGTTATGCTAGTTCAACTAAGTGCTGTATATTTATTTGTTTGGCTAACGTCCTTTAAAGTGATTATTTCTGATACATTTCTTTATTAAAACTTTATGCATGAGTACGTAGACAGCGTTAGACATGTTGAACCAGTCTACAGACAGTCAGTCTAGTCTTAAAGTGACGCAAAGAAAAAACAATATTATGTAAAATATAATTAATTATAAAATATGATTCGTCTTATTTACATATTCTAGTTTTTGTGACCTATAACATTGTACTAGATACTACAACGCCGTTTTTTGTTTAGCACGTATGACTGTTTCGACAGCGTATACGCGGGCGGGGAGGGTGCGGGCGGGCTTGGGGGCGCGCTGGGCTGCGAGATGGCCGTGCCGGGGGGCTCGCTGCCCGACCTCACGTCCGTGCACTTCCCGCCGCCGCACTACGCTCCCCATGCACCGCAGCATCACGACGACTACCAGCCGAGATACGTACGTGTGCAAAGCTATACTGGAACCCCGCACCTACCCGTAAGAGTGAAGCCACAAGCGTTGCCGGTGCGCTGCGTCGGCGTAGCGCCTTCGTTGAGTGTCATACGAGTATGAAACGTACGTGCGGTGTGTACGAATAATTTGCGACGCAGACTCGTTCCGTCTTTCTGGCCACTTTTTCGATCCGCACGAGTTATGTCGCCGCACGTCGTTTCAATGCACCGTGTGGCACGCGTTCTAATTCTACATGGAACGGCGCAACATCGCAACGCACCGACAACGCAGCATGTGGCATCTCAGCAAGACCACCCATTGGTCCATTACTCATTCACCACATCTCGCTGTGTGACGTCTGCAAGGGTTGTGTCGTCTATTTGTGTTCTTATAAATCAAAGTGATCGGCGATCCGTCTCGGTCAGTCGAGCGCGGTGATAAGGCCCTCGACTGAACGTCACGTGTGTCTCACTGCACTCTCGCGTGATACTAGGTTTAAGTAAAAGTGATACTGTATGTGCGCTTGCGCTACACGTGCGATTCAACTAACAGCCTGATTACTGTCGGTGGCCTAAGTAAATAATCTCGGATTGACACGAAGTGATTAGAATGGGAGCGACATTTACGTGTTTTGTTATTTCAGCCTGATAGAGAAGAAGGAATAGGATGGGCCTAGCACTGTAGCAGTTTCCATACTAAATTAAAATGAAGATCTCATCAATCTTAGCGTTTCAAGCAATCAAGTTAGTACCGCTAATGTCCTAACATGAATGAAAAAAAAAAAAAAAGTGTTTATTCATTGAGAAATCGTATGACAAAAAAGAATTGTCTACTTTTCACCATTCATATAAGTCTGATTTATAAATAAATGAGAAATATAATATGAATAATATAAATGTTAAGTAATTAATAATTACGAAAGCAATGAAAAGAACCACGTTAAAAAAAATTACAAGGATTTATGTCACTGCCGAGATTTGATTGGATATGCAATCGATTAGGTCTACATTTTGAGATGTGTTAAAAAGTGCTACAACGCGGGGTCCAGGGTCCATACAAATTACAACTTCTTCGATTATAGTTTGTTTCAATCTTATGACGATGGTCCCGTTGTGTTTACAGGGCGTTGGGGGAATGCGTATGACGTTAAATATCTATGGTGTTCACCACGTTTTAGGTTTTATTTTAAATATGACAAGGATTCACTATACAACAGCAGAATCCACGCGTTCGTACCGTGTCGCTACAGTAGTGTAGATCAAAGAAGAGGTAGAATAATGTGAGGAATGACATGAAAGAAAAAGGAATAAATGATAGCGTGATAGAAGAGGGAAGTGTCGAAGCCTCGTGGTATGGGAGAAGGGAGGAAGAAGTAGATAACGGGACTACAATGTGTGAGACGGTAGGACTGGTTGCAGTCGCCGACGTCGCCGGGCGCGGCGTCGCCGGGCGGCGGCAGCGGCTCGCCCGCCACGGCCGGCCGCTCGCCGGCGTCCGGCTCGCCCGTCGGCGCCACGGTGCCGCACCGGGACCTCGCCGCACCCCTCTACGACGCACAGGTCGGTCTCACACCCACCCCACGATATCTGATCCGGTTTTGTTTCCACAGAATATTAATTGTGTCAAACGCGGTTTCCTCTCCTAACCGATGCTTATTTTTGCATTAGAAACTAGCTGCCATTTCATTAGAGCCTTATCACAATAGTGAGTGGAAAGCGAAGCAATTGCGCTGCGAGCTCGTCCTTTTTTTTACACTCGCTCGCAACTCGCTAGTGTGATAGGGCCCTTAGTGTTAAAAGCGTAAATAGAGGCAGTGTAATTGCAGATACAGATTTGCATGGCCAGATAAAAACAATTTGATTTCCTTATACCCTAAATCGCGTAAAATCATCTCGCTAAACGAACCAAGTGTCCAATAATATGATTGCCATGCGTATGACTCACATCGTCATTACAATCCAAATCAGTCCTCTATAAAAAAAAAAACGATTGCAGTATCGATTGCTCTGACATTACTATGCAAGAATTTATGCGTCGGTCTAACCAACCAGTATTGTGTGTCAAAAATGGCGTACGCCCCAAATGGTACTATCGATGCATAATGTAGATAGACAGCTACTGGATCAGTTTAGATATAATAGTGAGTGATTCGCTGTTGTAGACTACTAGTTGGTAGTGTTACAGTGTACAGTAGCGCTAACACTGGCTTGGAGAACGTTAACATGTGCCTTAGAGGGCGCTCACCTCAATTAGGAACTTTAACATTTTTGTTGTTTTTGTTATGTTTGTGTTTATTTGCTTTCTACACAAATCATTTTTTGTTTATTTCAGAATCACTTATCTGTACCAAACACAAATAATTATCTTCATCATAATAAGGTTCGTTTTCTTTTATAACCTCCTCTTAAATTTTACTCCCGCTCACTCTTTACAGGCGGTCGCTTGAATGCTTTGAAACGCTGTCTGTTGTTGGTGCCAATATTTTTGCCTATCTATAACAGAGCTGGGTCTCGCTAATATCCTACATTATAATTATGTCTTTGACATTCATTCTATATTTCGTCTTTTTCATTCATCACATTGGTGCTTCGTGCATGAATCGACGTTGTTATTATTAACTTGTTTTCAGCTAACCATGTACTTGTACACTAACTACATTTTCGAAGCAATATATTGCTTATTTCAGCACCTCCGCACTAAACGACACCAATTAACTTCGAATCCTCTTATGGTTATATTTATATTTCAGATGTTTCTGTACATATTTTTATTGGTAACTTTATTTATAGGTCGATTAAAGATTTTATCATCTAAATAAGATCATAAAAATCTTTTCTATTTAAGTGATTCTTAAAACTTGAATCAGTATTGAGTAAAATGTTGACACGCCCGCCATTCGCGTTATAAAAAGTAAATAGCGGAATAGTTTATACATAAATAAAAAAATATGCAAATAAAGGTCGTTTCTCAAGTCATTCAATTGGAATGAGGTCAAATACAGTTGAAGTCAACGTGTAAGATTACCTAAAATTCCATTGACATTAATTTTGCTAAAACGCAACAATTGAGTGACAATTCCAGCGTATATTATTTATTTTAAAACTTATCTTTAAATTTATTTAAGGCTGATGCTCCAGGGTGGCCCGCGAAATTCAATTTTTTCCAACGCTTTTTGCTATTTGCAGGGCAGTGGCAAGTTGTACGCTGATGAAAACATCGTTCGCGGCTGCACGACATATGCAGTCACAGAATTATAATCATCAAAACCATCAACACAACCCTCAAAGTTCATAAAAGTTGAGAAATGACTTTGACCATGAAACATTCGTTCCTCGACTTTCATGAACTTGGAGGGCTGCACCGTTGATTCTGACGACTGCAATTCTACAATTATATACGCCCCACAGCCGCCAACGATGCTTCCACCAGCATACAACCCAGCACTGGCCCGCAAGTTGCAAAAAAAAACAAGAAAATTTGAAATTCGCGGGCCACCCTGACGCTTTCACCTTAAGTGCATGTCATAATCTTTCAGACTCTAGAACAATTGTAAATAACTTAATAACATGTGAATTATGACAAGCTGCATAACTAACATTCGATTTTCATAACGACCTCTATAAAATTACATATTTTATGACACAGGCTATAACGTTGGACTTTAATTCAACATTTGTATTTTCTTTATGACGACTAGAAACGATGTTGACAATTCTGCCGATGTAATAGAGCTATAGCAGTCAGCAGAGCTAAGTTTGTATTAAAGTTTGTAATTCTGAAAAAGATGGAAAATTTAAAAGATCTGTTAAGAATGAATTATTAGCAAAATGATGAACTGAAATAAACAGAAAAAGGGACTACGGATAAAAATCATTAAAACCCTGTATAAAATACAAAATTTAGGACATACTACCAATAATTGGCATGAATTACTTGTACATAATTTACGACACACATTTTTGTAGTTTTATACGATTACCTATATCTGATTTTGTGAAAGAAAACTGTGGTACTTTCTTTAAATTTATGAGGACAGAATACCATTAAGTTACATATTTCGTGTCGATATGTATCTTTTAATTTAAAGAATCGACCACATGCTGCTGGCGATCATTTGGTTGCCATTTTGACAAATCTTCAAATCTAAATACTGGTTCTTTTTATTATTAATTTTATATTAGCTTCTACGTTATTAATTCGGTCCTAACTGCATGTACAAATTGGCTTCTGGCTAAAAGCAGTGTGATGCTGTTTCATTTATAATTTAATTGCAAATTAATCAGTGGCAGTGGATGGTATCAATTATTAACAAATATTATGGGGTATTGAACTTGATCTATTTTTAATCTAGACTCGTTATGGCGAAAGCGCTAATGTAGTCCGCTATTTTTTTTATTGTGCACCTCAGTTTAAGGTTGTATGGTAATAAAAAACCTGGGAGAATTGTATTCCTGTAGAGTAAGGGACTACTCACACTTATTTAGTTTATGCCCATAGACAAAAGAAAACAACGGTTTTGTATGAGACGCTTTCGCGCGCGTTCTGCTGAACGGATGCGTACGTGTCTCATACATACAAAATTGTTGTTTTCTATGGACATAAACTGAATAGAGCTGAATTAGTGTGAGTAGTCCCATAGACACCGCTCCCATCGAAGTCAAAATCAAACCATTTATTTTAATTAGGCCAGTAAAAAACACATTGATCGTCAAATATGGAATAATTTCCATGCAAATATTGAAAAAAAAAAAGCAGTAGAAAAAATATCGCGGGCTATTTTAGCACCTCCCCTTTTATGTAGGAGAAACAGGTTTTTAATATTACGAAATCTTAAAGATTCTCAAAGCGAGATAATTCTGTCTAGTATTTTGTTGTGATGAAGTTTTTTTATAGAATTTACATAATTAATGAAACACAAAATATGCAAATATCAGCAGTAGTTTGTTTTATTCTTACATTATTTCGCAACTAGTTACCGAATTAATATTTAGTCTGATACCAATTCCCAACCGATATGCGATTTTTAAAGGAGCATTGTAAAGTGGCTTTAATTACTAATCTTTATTTAACACTGGTCACACTGTTTTATATCAAGACTCCTCATGACGGGCTGAGATGAGCGCGTGCCTTTATTTTTCCTCGCAATATCTCACGCTGAAGCAAGCAACGCTAAGTATGGACATAGCCTCTTTTCGCTTTTTTTTTTTTAATTTATTTATTCAAAATCTGTATAAATATAACATATAAAAAATTCTGCCAAACTGCAAAACAGTTTGTCGGCAGTTGTTCTCGTTTCACAATATTATTTTATCAAATTTCGATTTTTTATTATAAAGTAAAGAAAGAAACACATTTTACACCCAAGAAAAAAATAAATTATGCTATTGTCCATACGTGCTTCAGCTTGAGATTATGCGACGACTACATTTCTCGTGCTAGGCATGCACCTGGGCCTGTACTGCCGCCTCTCATATCCGTATTACTTTAATTCACTTCAGTGTGGGAAAGAGATAGAGCTATACGGAATGTTCACAGCCATCTCTTTCTTACACTGAAGTAAGATTAAAGCGTCAGAGTAGCCCGCGAAATTCAAATTTTCTGACGTTTTTTGCATTTTGCAGGCCAGTGCTAGGTTGAATGTTGATCAAAATGTTGTTCGCGACTGTAAGACGTGTGTAGTTACAGACTTCATCAAAATCATCAATACAGTCCTTCAAGTTCATAAAGGTCGAATGATTTTTTCAAGGTCAAAGTTGTTCCTCGACCTTGATGAACTTTCATCAGTATTGATGATTAAAAACGTAAGAAAATTTGAATTTCGCGGGCTGCCCTGGAGAATCAGCCTTAAGAGGTCATGAACGGTGTTATGACGTGACTTGTAATGTTCTCGTTTCGACTGGTTGCAGAACATGTCGCCCCTGGACCACGGGTGGATACCTTCCGGCTACCAGACGCACTGTAGTCCGCCCTCACAATACTCCTCAACGTCGAACATCAACATACCTTCGCCAACGGTACGATACTATTTCTTACTAGCTGTTACCCAAGATCTTCGGCCGTATGAAATCATTATAAATATTATACTTTCCCTATTTGAATCGTATTTTGTTAACAATTTCAAGGGTTTTTTTTTATAAGGATCCCTAACTCCATTTATGAAATAAAAGTAGCTTACTTTACTCCTTATATCATGAGTTATTTGTCAGTTAAAGTTCCATCAAAATCGGTCCAGCTGCTTCAGATATTCGCCGGAACAAACAGACAGAAAGGCCGACAGTATAAGTACCGAATATACTTTCACACGCATTCAGTAAAACGCCGTTATTTAAAAAATAAAACAGACACTTCAATTTTATTTATTTGTACGGATTAAATACCTAAATCTCTGGTCCATTTGAAAAATAATAATACCAAATTAATCTACATAAAAAAACTTGTATGTACTCAATCATTCCATTCTTAAGTTTAAAAACTAGAGGTGAATGAACTTAAGTCTAATAACAAGTTGAAATTCTTTTCGCCCACACCTCTGATTTATGTCCGAGTTTGAATAATAATTCTTCTTGAGATTTGACCGATTAAATTAAATTCTTTGTCTGAAACCAAATGTATTTGTGGCAGGACTACGAATTTTAGTTACGTTCATCATCTGCCTAGCGTTTTCCCAACTATGTTGGGGTCGGCTTCCAGTCTAAGCGGATGCAACTGAATGCCAGTATTTTACATGGAGCGACTGCCTATCTGACCTCCACAACGTAGTTAATACTGAGTTATACGACACCACTTGGTAAGACTGATTGTCAGACTTTTTGGGCCACTGACTACCTGTAACGACTGCCAAAGATGGATAAATGACAGGCGGGACCAACAGCTCAACGTGCAAAAATAAATTTTAGTTACGTTATTACTGATCAAATCATATGGTACTTTCAGATGGTGCACAGTCCAGGGAGTCCGGTAGAATCACCTCAAACGGATTACAACAATCTACATCAAGCACTCTTACAACCCTTCGAACAAATCACGATGGTAAGTTAAAATGTACAATCAAAATAAACAACAAAAAAAATACACTTACACACGTTGAACGTAAATCATACCAGTTTTCCGTACATACATGACGTGTAGAATATTAATGTTGAAGGACATTCTTGAACAGTTAAGTTATGAGTAAGTCAATCATTTAACGCTGGCTACGATTAATTCCATTTTAAATTATATGCGTGACATGGTTCGCGGTACGATAATCTATCGGCCTTGACCATTGCGACTGGTATGTTATATAAGTACAAAGAAAATGTAGATTTGAATGTAAACAAAGGATTCCCTTATTCACCCCTTCCCTAGTTATGAACTAAAAACTGAGTCTTAGGCCTCAATTCCATTTTTATTCAAAAGTTTTTGTTTTTAGTTTTTAGAAAACTGAATTCGATTAGTCAGTAACAATATTCTATAGACGAGTACAAGTTTCAACTTTTATAATTATAATATTGAAATAATTATAGACACATTTTTTTTTATTTCTTTATATAAAACTGTCTGTGAAAAGGCAAGTCAAATAAACAATTACATGTTTCATGCCAAAAATTTTAATGAACAAGGCTAAATATTGATGACATTAAAAAGGTAAGCTAAAAAAGTACTATATTTTTATGCATTTGGAAGTATATCTAATATACGATAAAATGTCACTTTCGATTTCACAATTTTTTTATTCAAAATAGCTAATTTACTTAAACATAATACAGGCAGCAGAAGTGCGTCATTCGCATTTTTTTTCTGGTGCATGTTTAAATATGAATATACAAATGATTCAAAGTAACTTTAACTTGATAGTAAAACTGGTTTTGACTTATCCATGTTACGTGAACAACGTAACTTTAAAAATATCAATAATGTTTCTTTATTTATTATAATTTTATACTTATGCTTCAATGGAACAGCAAGGAATTGTAAGTAAAACAAGAATAATCAATTAAAATGTACTGTTTAAACACACTGGTATATATCTCTAAATCATCGAAAATGTACTTAAAAGTAGTTAAAAATATTAAACAAAAAGGTGAATTGAGACTAGATACTAATCTTGGCACAAACTAAAAGGAATAAAGTATTTAAAACGCACATTATTAAAGCTGCACTTCATCAGTCATCAAGTTAAAGCCAGCACATAGAGAATATACATAATACGATATTTACAAACTGAAATATATATATACAGGTATGTGAGACTGGTTTTATGTGTAAATACATACATATTTATTGCACAAAGAAACTAGTCTCATGTACTTGACCTGTCGCTGTGATAACAAAAGCAACGGTAAAGTTACTGTCTGTCAAATGCTAATGTATTTATATCAATACCTTATGTAGTAAATATAATTATACATAGTAACTGCAACGATGTGATACTCCCATTTGCAGTTATGTCTAAGTTATTCAATCCATTCCAGATGCTATAAAACAGTTAATGTTTATTTATAAGTAACCGTAAATGATTAAAACTGGATTATCTCAATCCAAGAAAAAAACAGAATTGAGTAATAATTTATGCTATTTCTGCAAAAATTGACCAATATTGTTTTTGTATCTTGGTTTCCTTATGCATAAAAAACACAAATTGTCTGAATGCTAGGTCTGATGTGACGTACTGTTGAGACAGGTTTTATTTGCGTCGTGAGGCTAATGTATGTTTCTGTTGTTTTTTGTTAACAATCAAAATAAACAAGGCCATATAATCGCATTATACAATTAAGTCAGACATCAGTACAAAAACGTTAAACAAATATCACATTTATCCACGTACTAACTTCTGCCCTCGTGGAAATTCTTGTTGTAACATAAAACATATTATCCTATGGCATTCAAAAATAGCGCCGTATTCTATGGGTGAAAGTTTTTTTTAAATCGGATTTGTGGTTTCAGAGATTACCTCCTACATTATTTTACAACATTAATATTATGAAGAAGTATTTTAGATAGATTTGCGTAATCTGCCTGTAATGTTCCCACTGCTGGGACACAGACTCTCTCTATGAGGAGGATTCAGAACGGCATTTAATAATAATAATGTTCTTGTGCAGTGTAGGTCTCTTGTTTTTATATATTTGACAGACTGTAACGAAACTTAAGTGTGCTAGTGTGTAATATGTGTAATATTGGTGGATGTTGGCCAAGGATTGGGCGCAGCTGGTGCAGAGCCTCGTGGAGTCAGGCTGGACCGCGCACGTCCAAGTGGCGGAAAATGTACGACACTCCCCCCTCACGCATTTATAGTGACGTTTACTGTGATGGGTGCGCGATTGCACCGTGAATTACATTCAATATTTAACTTTCACTAAAAACTCTTTTAGACCGCTACGTCAGTATTAACGCTATTGTTCGATTTTTAAACTAACTATACTTCATTTCGAGAATGATGTGAAAAGCGGTGATATCGTACACCCCTCACAGATTCAATATTGAGTTATTGTTAGGTGTCGTAACACTTATTTCCACAGATATTATTATTAGCGCACGTACCTTTACAATAAGCGCTGGAGCTCTTTTCACGTTTCATTTTATTATCGCGACGTCCTATCTAGAGGAAATGAACAATTCCGTTTTTTTTAATAATAATATGTACAGCTGCAATACATCAAAAACAAACTTTAAAGTTCACTTTAGCTTTTAGAGTTGTATTGGATTTGTTGAAAGTAAAGCCGACCAAAAGCTCTATTCTGAAATTGGAAAATAATCTGCTTCTAGATACAACTGAACAACTTATTATATACTTCGGAGTCACTCCTATATCGGATGTTTTCAATTTTATGAAAACATTCCGACAACAACAACAACAACAACGACATTTCCGTTTTTTTTTGTTTTTGGTGTTCTGCCTCATCAGGCACCCTCTGTCAGCTGTGTAATTTCATGAATCAAATCAATGTGTTCATTTCCTCTAGCCAAAGTCTTAAATAGTACTATTCAACGCGATATAAATCCACATAGTTAAAATTAAGTTGAAACGATAGAAAAACTAACAAAATAGTACTATTAAGACAACCTTTAATTTGCATATTTTTTTCCAAAGAGTTACGATGTATCAAACTTAGGCATGCTCGACAATTTAATATTTTGCAAGTAAGAAGTAGAACAAAGAATCTAGTCTATGGTATTTTCTTTTGATAGTCTTAGTTAAACTTGGTTGCGTAAGTAATGTAAACATTTTGAATCAGAAGATATAAATCATTTCATATATTGTCATGAGCATGGTAATCGCACTCTTTAGACGGGCCAGCCCGCGTAACATGACCACTGTAGACACGACAGAGAGTCGACAAATCTTTTGTTCATCTGTCATTTTGTCGATTCAATGACAGATGAACAAAAGTTTTGTCGAGTCTCTCTCGTATCTCCGGTGGTCATGCTAAGCGTGCAGCTACATTCATAAGCATAATGCTGTGGCTAAAAAGCAGTTTTGTAACAAACAAATGAATGCTGGCTAAAAGTATTTGCTTCGATTCGTAAATAAACCATTATGCTTGTGATTATATTATAGGCAAACTTATTCGTTGGTGATATTTTCATGGTATACGCAGGTGATGGGGGACGTATATATTAAATTGTAGATACCCATTTAAAAAATTCAAATTAAAATCTATGCGTAGCTGAACTTTTACTCAAGAATTGAATTATTAATGCTTTCCGGTAACCCACGAAAGACTTATTTGAAACGACGTAATAGGCCGGTGTTACCAGTTTCTCAAATATACCATTATTTTCGTACGTCTACACTGAGAAAAATGTAAAGCCGAATGTTTCGTAACGAGGGCGGATTTATTCGTAATGAAGGCGAAAAAACGACCAAAAGTCAACCGACTAAAAACGCCTTCCTAGGTTGGAGGCGTTTTACGCCTTAAGCGAAAGGCGCAAAAAATAAGCAGCAATATACTCTCTTGTGTGTATTTTAGACGTAATTATTAACAGATAAGCCTTAATTCAAAAGCTATAAACGTGGTAAGTCAGATAGAATCGTCTGATTGACGATGACATTTAACTTCCGGTAAGGCGATATAAACGGTAAAGGGACGTGCTCGGGTCACACACACAAAACTTTCCGACGTATCATTGTCCCAATTGACTTCTAGTAAGGCGTTTTACGTATTTTCTTACTGTGGGTTTAACCTGCCCACTAAGCGTTTTCAACGTTTACTAAGTCGTAATCGACTTCTTTTAAGGCGTCTTCAGGTCTTTCCTTACAGTGGTTTAACCTGTCCACTAAGCGTTTTTAACGTTTATCGACTTCTAGTAAGGCGTCTAACGTCTTACCTTACTGTATTTTAACCTGTTCACTGAGCATTTTTAACGTTTCCTAAGTCGTAATCGACTTTTATTAAGGCATCTTAAGTCTTTCTTTACCGTGGTTTAAGCTGTCTAATAAGCGCTTTTAATGTTTTTTAAAGTAATAATTGACTTCTAGTAAGGCATTATACGTCTTATCTTACTGGGGTTTAACCTATGCACTAAGCGCTATTGATGTTTTCATAAGTCGTAATTCACTTTTAGTAAGGTGTTTTACGTCTTTACTTACTGTGGGTTTAACCTGCTTACTCAGCGTTTTCAACGTTTACTAACTAGTAATCGACTTCTTGGCGTTTTATGTCTTTCCTTACTGTGGTTTAACCTATCCACTAAGCGTTTTCAACGTTTACTAAGTCGTATTCACCTTCTAGTAAGTTGTCTTAGAATGTTCCATACGATTAGGTAAGCCGTATCGTAAGGTAATTTATGCTTTCTTTTCGAGCAGAAATGTTTTATGAAGACCGGAAAAAAAGCGTTCTAACGGCTGGTGACGATTTTCCCTAAGGGCATGATTGACTTGCTTTACTATCATTTATTAGTTCATATTAAGGGCATTGGGCCGCTCACAGTGCGCGTTCACTTTAAGGTAGCGCGAGCTAATATCCTTCACATGAACTTCATGATAGTAGATCAGCCAACCGTGCCTTCAGTGAACAGCGTAACCTGCTGTTCTCAGAAAGCTGTTCTCCCGGTCTTTGTAAGCTTCTGCAATCAATAGAACGAAAATGTATAAAACACTTCAATAATAACTGTTTACTAAAGAAACATACTAAATAGATTAGTACCTCCTCAACCCAACATTACAACCTCAACCTAATAATAAGCCGATAGCGTCTGTATCTTATAGGAATGATAGTGCATTGCAATAAAACCATTAAACAAAAATCAAAAAAATCTGTATTAGAAAATCAATTAAGATACATTACTATATTTAGATACTCAAAACAAGATAAAAAAATATAGGTACGGTCCCCAAGCTATTTGGTTTACATTTTACTATGTAACTTGCATGTTCAAATGTAAACTAGCTTGGTCGACCGTTCTTATAAAGGGTGTAAAACACCTCTTCACGAAGCCGAAAGGCATTTGTTCTCCCCATCATTGCGATCACTTTTAGCTTTTTAGCTTGGTCGACCGTTCTTATAAAGGGTGTAAAACACCTCTTCACGAAGCCGAAAGGCATTTGTTCTCCCCATCATTGCGATCACTTTTTTGTTCTACACCATACCTGGGAACCTTCTAGTTACGGAGATATGGGGGGTCAAAGTTACAACTTTTTGACTAGTTTTTTTTTTTAAATACTATTTTTTTTGTAAGATTTTGACTTTTGACACCTCCACGACCCCCGTACTATTCAATCCATCCATCAGCACAATGTTTTAAGTGCGTTACTTTGAGTTCTACCACAAAACATGATTTATAACCTCAAATAAAAAAAGTTGTTTCCCAGCAATATTGTTTGCGTAAAGTTACTTAGTTTGATGTATAGAATGCTTGGTTAAAGGCTTTGTGATGAGGTGGTTTACACCCTGTATACAAATTTTCAATATTTTACATTGTAAGTAATAGGTTTGACGGAACGAAAAGGTTCCGTCAGTTTTCAACTTGATTTGTTCAACATAACGAGCATGTGCTCGTGACGATACGTGCCATTTGAAACTGAATAGACAGAATACACTGAGATAAGAGAAAATAATGTTTTAACTATTCGTAATCAAACTTCAAAATTATTCAGGTCAAAGTTGTTTGACTGTTTATATTGTCAAAATGTCAAAGCGAAAACCGACTTTAAGGTGACGAACCTTTTCATTCCGTTTACTGTACCTATAGGTAAAAGAACTTATATCAATCTAAAACTAAAACAGAGGTCTAACTTAGAGTAAACTTACGAGTAATCAAACTTTTATATCAACAAGTAGTCACTGGTAAGAAAAATTTAATAACATAAAATTTAACTTTAAACAAAAATTAATTATTATTTACTATTTTATTTTATTAATTATTTAATTTAAATTAAATTTGAAGGGTGTAACGAACCTTTTCATTCCGTTTACTGTACCTTTAGGTAAAAGAACTTATAACAATTTAAAACTAAAACAGAAGTCTAGCTTAGAGTAAAAGTAATCAGACTTTTATATCAACAAATAGTCATTGGTAAGAATAAATTTAATTAAATAAATAAATAATATTATTGTACTTATTTTATTAATTATTTAATTTAAATTTAATGTGAAGCTTAGGTTATGATTAGGGTTGCCAACCGTACTCTAAAATAGAGTATCTATTGTTCTCTATATCAAGTAGGCGTACTCTATAATCTATAACAAAAAAACTTTTTTGCAAAAAATAAAACCGACTTCAAAAAAAACAAAAAAGTGAAAAATAACTTTAGCTTCTGAAGTCGGTGACCTTTGTTTGATTGCTTTAGTTATTTTGTCACCGACTTCAGAAGCTAAAGTTATTTTTCACTTTTTTGTTTTTTTTGAAGTCGGTTTTATTTTTTGCAAAAAAGTTTTTATTTTTCACTTTTTAGTGGTTCACAGGTGCTGCACTGCAGTTTCCATGTATCAATACATGGAAAGTGCATACCGTTACAATTACAACAAGCCCAAACACGACTATGGTACATTGTCTCATTATGGAGTTCCGTGACTCTTGGCTTCATCATCAGATCTGATGGTAGAATGGTTCTTATCAAACGCAAATGCTTCACTTGTTGTAGAAAATACCAAAATCGCAACACGTTTTCAGATAAAATTAGAAGAGTTCCCTCGATTTCGCCAAGATTCCATCATCAGATCCCAATTTGGTGGCTATGGGACCAACTTGGAAGTATACCCTTTCAAACAAAAAAAGAATTTTTCAAATCGGTTCAGGCGTCTTCGAGTAATCGGTGAACATACATAAAAAAAAAATACATACAGTCGAATAGATAACCTCCTCCTTTTTGGAAGTCGGTTAAATAGAGTACGCTTAAATACTCTTTTTTACACATCAATGTTTACTATACTAGTGCCAGTCATGTAATATTATGCAAATCCATTATCATAGCCAAAAAAAAAGTTTGTTTACTGTTAATATGTGCAGCAAAAAGTACTAAAAATATCTTTTTAAATATATAAAATAAATGATACCCATTTTTTGGAAGTACGTACTCTTTATTTACCTCCATAACCGCAGCAGGCCTGGCAGAAGACGATGATGGTGGGGACTCGTCCTTGGCTGCCTGGATTGCGTACTTCAGCAATGTGTTGCAATGTGTTTAGCTAAATCGTGCATTTGTAACAAAAACGGCCGTTTATGTTTTGAATGCACGATTTAGCTAAACAGCTATATTTCAAGTGTTGACAATGTGTTATAAAATTACGTTATTGCCTTTTCTACAGTAATAATAGACCACATTTTGTATTTTTGATTCTATTTACGAGTTATGTCATTTTTTCGATTGGCGGCGCTAGTGGACTGTAAGAAGGCTCTTAACATACAAGCAGTTTTTAAACCAAATTCCATTGTTTCTGATATTAATTCTATGCTAGACAAAGTACACAATTTAGATATATCTTGAAATAAAGTACAAATCTCTTTGTACGTGGCATTAATTTACTCAAATTCTGATTCTTTTGCTTTTTCACTCAAAGTGGAAAATAATGTCTTACTTTTGTTTAACAATATCTCGGCCTCTTGCAACTTATCTGACGATACTGAATCTTTGTATCTACTCGGCCCTTTTTTTATAAGATATCTCCGTATTCGTAACAATTCTTCATATAATACGATTAAATCGTCAGCCATAGTATAATTAAATTTCTAGAAAAATAAAGTGTTAAAAATAAAAGTTGCACCATAACATCATGTTTCATTCATCGCAACTTAACTTATCCTAACTCGAGGCACATTCATTCAATGCACCGATAAAAAAATGCTGAGTCGTAAATCTACGTACTACGGTACTGCAACGAGCAATTTATTTTTAGAACTTAATATTACTACATACTTTTAAATCGAAGATTATCAATACTCTTAATCGTAAAACACTTCACTTCACAACTTCGGTTTCTTCACTTTTTTCCACTTATGCACTCACAAATCTACGTACAAGTATGCGCCTAAACATCTTCAGCGTGAGCTTGGTCTCTCCTTCCGGATAGACGCAGCCTCATCCTTCTTATAAATGCAGAATCCACTTGCTCGTCTATCCATTTGTTATGCTTTTGTATGATTTTCTTATAATTATTGCAAGAATCACAATAAGCAACAGCAGCAAAAAGGTCGTCATCAAAATGTTATTTAGTTTTATGTGATTTTCTTGCTCTGTTTCACTGGCGCCGTTATTGCCTCCTGAAGCGTTTTGGGCGATGATAACCTCCTTATCCTCAGTCTTCGAATAACTTTTTCCAATTTTCACTCGTGCTTATAATATTCCTATTGTTTTACATTGTAACTTGGTGCACCAAGGCACACAGAAATCCGCCGCTTTTGCACTTTGCGCCCGTTAACGGATAACTTGCCAGCGCAGTTCCCGAAACGTGTGTGGCATACAAGCGTTTATTACTGACTACCCTAACATAAGGCTCTACTTATTCTAAGTACATTTATGCAATTCACTAAGGTTACCATTTGATTCGTCGTGATCTAAGCATATTTCGCCTTATGATAAGACAAATGTTGCCAAAGAACAATGGCCAAAAATCTATAGGAGCTGGACCTCAATTTTATTTTTCATGTCCCAAAATAAGCTATACATAGATTGGTTTGTTTTAATGTTGTAAACATCATCCCGTTTGAAAATCATATCTAAATGGCCACATTTTGTTATAAAAGCGGCAATTATACTTTTGAGGTTAGAATCAACAACTACCTTCTATCCGACTGTTGCGTAGCCTAAAAGTGTACTTAGCGATAAGCAAGGCAAGCGATCTCGTTTCGATTTCTCTCAAAGAATTTCCCAAAAAATAGGACATTGTGTCAAAGCGCACCTTGGCTGTCCAATAAACTCTCAGTTCGATGTCAAAAAGGGCTGTCTATAAAACCGACTTGTGGTCTTGTCCCCTTTGACAAAAGATTTTGACCGAAAATTCAATGAAAACTACACCTAGGAAATCCTAAATAGTACAGCGCGTATCACAACATTCACAACAACAAGTGAAGCAAATACGTAACATGTACGTATGATTGCCGGGTGTCAATCGATGGCGCGGGTCGGTCGATGACCACAGATGATGTAACTTGTCGATGACAAATGACGTTCCGTTGTAAGTAATTGAACAAAACGCTTTCACATAATTATTTTTTATCACAAGGATTCAATGCATAATAAATAACAATAGTTGACATGTGATGCCTAAATACTAATTTATATGAATAACAGTTCACAACTATTCAGAAAAACTTGAATATTTAATAGTCTTTGAGTGACAAGTCTTTTCATACGCGAAATGAATCGTCAGAAGGTGCGTTCTGAATCTACTATACGAAAATAATTTCGATAAAATTACAAAAACTAAAACAAGGATAACTTTTTTTTGTGGCCACTTAAAAAGGTATTTCTTACGGTTTTTATGACCTTATAAAATAAGGGTATTTTTCATATATATGGCATATAGGGACGCTATCGTTTCGTTACCAGGTACGCTTTGGCCGACCTTCTTTACGGTTGCATTGACCAAATATGTACGTCGTTATATGACGTAATGTTACCGTTCAATCAGTCGTAACTTGACCATGTTTTGCCTTATGATAAGGTGAATATTGCCATGTTTACCTTTATATGTGCCGTATATGTACGTCGTTATATAACCTAAGGTTACCATTTGATTCGTCGTAATCTAAGCATATTTCGCCTTATGATAAGACAAATATTGCCAAATATACGGTTGCTTTGACCAAATATGTACGTCGTTATATGACGTAATGTTACCGTTCGATCAGTCGTAACTAGACCATGTTTTGCCTTATGATAAGGTGAATATTGCTATATTTACGTTTATGTGTTCCGTATACGTACGTCGTTATATAACCTAAGGTTACCATTTGATTCGTCGTAATCTAAGCATATTTCGCCTTATGATAAGACAAATATTGCCAAATATACGGTTGCTTTGACCAAATATGTACGTCGTTATATGACGTAATGTTACCGTTCAATCAGTCTTAACTAGACCATGTTTTGCCTTATGATAAGGTGAATATTGCTATATTTACGTTTATGTGTGCCGTATATGTACGTCGTTCTATAACCTAAAGTTACCATTTGATTCGTCGTAATCTAAGCACATTTTGCCTTACGATAGGCCACATTATACGTTTATATTGCCGAACACATACGTCGCTGAAAAACTTTATGTTTACGTTTAAATTGTTGTGACCGAAGTATATTCCGCCTTATTATAAGGTGAATATTGCCCTGCTAAAGATTATTTATGACGCTTTCGAAAGTTTGTTTATGACTTATGTTTACGTTTGTTTAGTTTTTATTTAAGTATATATCGCCTTAATTTAAATATTGCCATTATTACGGTGATATTCACCACATATTCGACGTCGTAAATTTAAAGCGTTTTTTGGAGTCCATTACTGCTGTATTAACAGTATAAAGTTAAATTCCAAGACTGCCTTACGGTAAGACATTTTTGTCGGTTAGTGTTTATCATAAAAGACGTACCATTTTAACGGAAACGCCTATCTAAGCAAAAATAACCGTAAGCGTTACAAAATCGCCTCGCGACATTACAATTTAGCCGTCGAAGGCGGAATACACCTTAAGCCAGAAATCAATTTTTCTCAGTGTACTGGAACACGTCGAATGCAAAATAAACCTTATGTGAACTTGATCTGAGACATACTTTTATAGATAGATCTGTAGAGTCATCTTCCACAGCTGAAAAGCTTGCGTGCGTCATTTGTTTGACTTGTGTCCTCCATCACCCGCTACGATCATAGGAGTATCACCAACGAAAATGTTGGCCTATAGAAAGTACATAATTTTACTTAGTTATTATTTTTAAAATCCTTATTTTGTAATACAGTCAGTGTTTTATTTTCAAATGTTGTTCAGTGGCTGTATCGCTTTTGTTTTTAAAATCTCATTAGACATTGTACCTAACGTTATCATAAAATCTGATATTGCGGTAGTGTTAGTGACGTCATGTGTTTTTATTTTCCAGAATTTGCTGCGTTTTCTCGTTGTTTTCTCTCGCTTACCAATCGTTGTGTAGCTTTCGGAATACAATAGTGATGTGCTTGTTTGTGTCGACAGCTGGACAATCCCGTGTCGAGTTACAACACAACGTATCTAAACCACGGGTCACCGCACTCGCCGCAGACGACAAATAATTCATCGTTATCATATCCTCAGGTCAGATGCCCGTTTTGAATTTTTATATAATTATTGGCTTATCATAATTGTTTTCTGTAATGTTATACATTTTCGTGTAACTTACAGTCGACGCAGACGAGCTGCGGGAGCGGGAGCGGTATGTGCGGGCGACGGAACGCGCGCGACCCGGTGACAGGCGGCGGCGGGTTCGCGGCGCTGCAGCCCCTCGCCTCGCCCTCCGCGCCGCCCACGCCCGCCACGCCCGCCAGCATACCCGACATCGTGCTCACAGGTACACATGTACACATGTACACATGTAACACGTACACCAACACAACGCGCGCGACCCGGTGACAGGCGGCGGCGGGTTCGCGGCGCTGCAGCCCCTCGCCTCGCCCTCCGCGCCGCCCACGCCCGCCACGCCCGCCAGCATACCCGACATCGTGCTCACAGGTACACATGTACACATGTACACATGTAACACGTACACCAACACAACGCGCGCGACCCGGTGACAGGCGGCGGCGGGTTCGCGGCGCTGCAGCCCCTCGCCTCGCCCTCCGCGCCGCCCACGCCCGCCACGCCCGCCAGCATACCCGACATCGTGCTCACAGGTACACATGTACACATGTACACATGTAACACGTACACCAACACAACGCGCGCGACCCGGTGACAGGCGGCGGCGGGTTCGCGGCGCTGCAGCCCCTCGCCTCGCCCTCCGCGCCGCCCACGCCCGCCACGCCCGCCAGCATACCCGACATCGTGCTCACAGGTACACATGTACACATGTACACATGTAACACGTACACCAACACAACGCGCGCGACCCGGTGACAGGCGGCGGCGGGTTCGCGGCGCTGCAGCCCCTCGCCTCGCCCTCCGCGCCGCCCACGCCCGCCACGCCCGCCAGCATACCCGACATCGTGCTCACAGGTACACATGTACACATGTACACATGTAACACGTACACCAACACAACGCGCGCGACCCGGTGACAGGCGGCGGCGGGTTCGCGGCGCTGCAGCCCCTCGCCTCGCCCTCCGCGCCGCCCACGCCCGCCACGCCCGCCAGCATACCCGACATCGTGCTCACAGGTACACATGTACACATGTACACATGTAACACGTACACCAACACAACGCGCGCGACCCGGTGACAGGCGGCGGCGGGTTCGCGGCGCTGCAGCCCCTCGCCTCGCCCTCCGCGCCGCCCACGCCCGCCACGCCCGCCAGCATACCCGACATCGTGCTCACAGGTACACATGTACACATGTACACATGTAACACGTACACCAACACAACGCGCGCGACCCGGTGACAGGCGGCGGCGGGTTCGCGGCGCTGCAGCCCCTCGCCTCGCCCTCCGCGCCGCCCACGCCCGCCACGCCCGCCAGCATACCCGACATCGTGCTCACAGGTACACATGTACACATGTACACATGTAACACGTACACCAACACAACGCGCGCGACCCGGTGACAGGCGGCGGCGGGTTCGCGGCGCTGCAGCCCCTCGCCTCGCCCTCCGCGCCGCCCACGCCCGCCACGCCCGCCAGCATACCCGACATCGTGCTCACAGGTACACATGTACACATGTACACATGTAACACGTACACCAACACAACGCGCGCGACCCGGTGACAGGCGGCGGCGATTCGATGGGAGAACTCCCCGAAACAGCCCTGTTCGGTTAGGTCCTGCGTCAGGCAAAGGTGAGGACGCCGTGGCGTTTTCAAGCCACTCCTCAAAGAGGGTACTTATGGCCACTATCGTGGCATGCCCTTCAAGGGGTTGAGCAGGCGCGCGAGGTCTCGCCTCCAGATCCCACGGCGGCAATCCGGCAAGCAGGCTCGCCGCCTCGCGGGAGTTGGTGCGGTACACACGAACCAGTTTCACGGCTACCACCTTCTGGGGCGCGTTTAAGTAATGAGCAGCTCGTCGCCTCAAGGAACACGCCCACACTGGGGCCCCGTAAAGGGTCATAGACCGCACGACTCCCGTGTATAGCCTGCGGCAGGAGGCGTTTAGCCTCCCAGGTTGGGCAGGAGCCCCCTTAAGGCAGCCCCCGGTCCGTTCCAGTTTGGGGGGCAAACGTCGAAAGTGCGCCACGAAGTTCCACTGGCTGTCGAGTCCTTGGTACTTCAACGTCGACTCGACGCCGATGGATACCTCTCCTACCGTCAGTGTAGATCCCGACGGTGGCGCATTCCGAGGCCCATGAAAGCACATGCCCTCGGACTTGTCAAGGTGTTCGGCGAGACGAATTGCAATGACTCTTTCATCCCCGTCTTTCAACGAAGTGGGAACTAGCCTCTCTCCAAGCATGCGCTTAGGAGCCCCTCCAGTCGAGGGCCGAGAGCCTCCGAGGCCAGGACCCAGGCTTTGCCAGGCAAGCCAGAGCGTCAGCGGACGATCCACTACTTTCGCCAGGGATCTCTAGCATCCACGCTTCCGTCGTGGTGACTTTAAGCCTTTAAGATTCACCGTTTCCTTGGCCTTCGCCAGCAGGTCGCGGTAGAACACACCCCTCTTCTCCGCCTCCAGCTGCAATGTTATCACTACAGCTGCGGTCTTAAGGGCGCGGAGCCTAGTCGCGATCGTTTGCGCCCTGTGTTGGCGGTGCCGCTCCTGTTTCCACTCGGCCCCTCTCCTTCTCCCCGATTACCTGTCACCCAGCCGCACGGTGGGCTGGAAATCGGCTTTCATAGACTTAGGGATTTCAATTTGCAAGTGCTTGTTTTTATGTCGGATATCGCTTCTATTAGTCATTACTATGTACAAAAATGACACCCGAGTTAATTCTGCCCAAAAACGAAGGAAATATAATTTTTTTACGAAAAATTTGTATGAAGCTAGTATGAAAAATCGAATTATCTCCTAAACGGCTTGTTTAACGGTAATATCCTTGGAGGTGGTCATAGTGCTAATTATTTATGATTTTTTGGTTGGCGATCGGACGAAAAATTTAATGCCGTTTTTTTTTTAAAAATCGTCAAAATATTTTTATTTATTTTTACATGTAAAACGATCCCTTTTAGTGTCCAAGTTAAAAAGTTCGATATGTTATTAACCCAAATATTAAGAACACACGAATCAAGAAAAATGAAATAAAAAAATGGCTGTTTTTGACACATTTATATTAATTTAAATAAAAAAAGATTATCAAATTATTATTAAAGTAACATAATTATATTATATACAAAATAATTTAATTTAAGGAATTAATACTACGCATTTGTAAAATAAAGTAAAACAAATAAAAAAAAAAACCATTAAATATTACAAAAAAAACCCAAACACACTCAAATAAAAATTTACAAATATGTACATATATATTTTTTTACAAATTTTCCTTATCACTCTCGTTGTCAGACTCCAATTCTGAGTCAGCATCCAGATTGGATATATCCAAAAACTCGAACTCAGTTTCCTGAAATTGAATTAAGTCGAGAGTTTCAGCAAAAAAGCTCTGCTTTTTCTTGGCATCTAACTTAGGCCTTTGTGCACTTAGCAAAGGATCCGAAGAAACAACAAGCATATTTAAAATGTCTTGATTAGAATCCTGCCTGCTTCTTTTCCGCGAATGATGTTCTCGAAACCTCCTAAAATCTTTGTTTCGAGACTCTGAGGCTTCTTCCGAGAGAGTCCCAATCGGCACAATATTATTTTTCTCGATTATGTCAGCCCCATGGATTAATAACTTATGAACGGTTGACGACATGTAGTACCAGTCGTATAATAATACGTACTTTTCTGCTGTTTTGCGAGCATAATCTCTAAATTTTATTATATCGACCTGCTCTCCAGATGTAATTGCTTGTAAAATTACAGCAAATCTTTTGATGAGGTCTTCATCCAAACCGGTTATAGCTGCGGTTTTAGTAGGAAACTCAAAGAATTTTCTTGCAGTATTCCCGTCATTGGTGGTTCCCGAGCCTTGTTTTACTATATCAATCAACAGATTGAGCTCATCTTTGAATTTATTTTGAATTATTTTCTTCCTTGTCTGTAGCATTTCTTTGTGCTCATCACTTCTCGCTGCCCACCGTTTGAAGTCGAGCCTGTATGCAATGTGTAACAGACATTCCATACAATTTATACGGGCGTGTAGGGATGACAAGCCAAACTCATACAGGTCCGAACACACAATTTTTGATGTTACAGCATCTAAGCGGTTCATTTCTGTAGGCTTTGCTAAGCACAGGTAGCAGGATGCATTTGATCTAGCTTCAGAAAGGTAAGTGCAGACTTTAGCGTCGATCATCGTCATCATTAGTTGATGAGTCACCTTATTATTATTATTGCACTCTGTGGGGATAAGGGCCTCAATTTCTTCATCCATTTGTTTTTTCAGCTCAAGGACAACTGCTTCACTCTCCTTTACAAAAGTAAACTGAACTGGACGACAATACAAAACTGAGCATGGTTTTGGGTTCGTCCATAAAATGCTGTCTCCATCTATGAGTTTTAGTGGCACCAAGGAGGTCATGAAAATGCTCGAGTCATCTTCCTCACCCTCAATTTTCTGCTTGTATCGGCTTTGGTTAGAAGCACCATCAAATCCCCACTTGGATATGAGCTTCAACTGCTTGTTATGCTCTTCGTTAGAAAGGCTTTGAAGGATTCTTGTAACCGTGATATCAAGTAAAGCTTGAAGTGTAATCCTAGCCGATGAATCAGTAACTGTCACTGATTGCTTCGGAGGGTAGCAATCAAGCTTAGTTTGTTGCACTTTATAGTAAGATGGATAAATATCCTTAGCACCTTCCCGAATGGCAGCCTCACGCAACGTAATATATTGCCACTTTGAGAGTTTTAGCGAAAGAAGCAATCCAAGTGCCTTTTCTGGCGTAAATATGATTGTTTTCGCTGGTTTCTTAAGCGTTTCATTTAATTTAGCGGCTACTTCAGGATTTTTCATCATGTATTCGATGACAGAGGCGATATCACCATGCCCTTCTTCCTTTAAACGTGCTGCAGCTGCATATGCCAATTCACTGGAATCTTCGCCTGTGTGTTCATCAGATCTTCTTTTTTTTTGTTTACTTCCCAGATCTTCGAATGGTTTACGGGATCTTTTCGTCATTGTTCCAATGGACGTTGATGTCGACGGTTCTGGAGAGACTGAGGGTGCTCTTGGTGCCTTATCAAAACTTGGTTCTTGATTAACTAAAGTTTGCACAAAACTCGGCCAATCAATATTTGCTCCCAACCAATTCTCGTACATTCTCCTGAAATTATCAAGGAATCGGTTGGATTTCTGCCACCTTTGTAAAGCGGCTCGCGTAAATCTCCGACAAAATTCTTTGAGAACAACACGATCTTCGTCAGACAGGCAATCGCCTATGCGGGATACAACTGCACTGAACAATACTTCATGATCAAATGAAGTACTCTCACTTCGTAGAAGAACAAACAAGTCTAAATTGGTGATTAAACTTTCCATTCTAAGATTTTATAGTCGCTGATTTAGTGTTAGCAGTTACACAGTTGTGAACAAATTAAATTATAAAACAAAACTTTAGCCCTTTTATTGCAAAACGCCAATAATTATTTAACTACCCTCATTAGTTATCTCCTCATTAGCTAATGAAAATCTATAATTGTCACTAACTATTCTTAGAACTCATAGCACTGCTAATTAACAAATTAGCTTACTAAATGTTGAATGTAATCCATAGTTGGCATTGTCGTGAGATATTGAAAATCATTAAATCACCTATTAAGACTCATTAGAAGACCTAATCAGTGTAGTTACTTAATTACTTCTTTTTGGACTCATTAGAAGAGTAAACAATTGGTCATTTGGTTGTATGAAAAGTTTTAAAACTCATTTTGTGTTGATAATTATCTAGCTCAAACATAGTTGTCTACGTGTGGGTGTACTATAAACCTCTACCAACTCCTTCGAAAATATAGGAGTGATGCTATTTTATGTTATGTGTAGTTAAAAGTCCGTGTTCTTCAACATAAACACCAAAAGGAATCGTTTCATACGTGAAAACAAATAAAAATATTTTGACGATTTTTTTAAAAAAAACGGCATTAAATTTTTCGTCCGATCGCCAACCAAAAAATCATAAATAATTAGCACTATGACCACCTCCAAGGATAGTACGGTTAAACAAGCCGTTTAGGAGATAATTCGATTTTTCATACTAGCTTCATACAAATTTTTCGTAAAAAAATTATATTTCCTTCGTTTTTGGGCAGAATTAACTCGGGTGTCATTTTTGTACATAGTAATGACTAATAGAAGCGATATCGTACATAAAAACAAGCACTTGCAAATTGAAATCCCTAAGTCTATGAAAGCCGATTTTCAGCCCACCGTGAGCCGGGGGAGGTGTAGGGGGCTGGGGGGCGGTGACAGTGGTGGCTGTCGACGTGCCGCAGGCGCTGGCCTTACTCGTCGCTGACAGAGTCGACAACTGTGATGCTGCCTTGCCCTTCTTTTGGGCCACCTTCTTCCTAGCCGGCGCCGCTGCCTGTTTGGCCGGAGTCAGCTTTCCCGAGGGTGACTCCCGACTGGACGGCCCGAGGGCTGACGAGAACGTGCTCGTGCTCGCGGCTGCCTTGTTTGCACCCAGAGGAGGGCGCAGGAAAATTCCTTCTAGGGCGGAGCAGCTTGACCACCTCGTCTCCGTGATGGAGGCGGAAGCCACGGGTATGGCCCTGAGTTTTGAAGAGGTTTTCACCTTCAAAGCCACTCCCCTTATCGCGGCTTCCACCTTCTTTGCAAACCTGGCCTTACGCTCCACCTCAGAGCCAGACCCGCAAGCAGTCAAGCCCTCCCGGCGCCCCTCCCCGCCTCCTCCTCTACGCCCGGCCGGCCCGGCCAGTCGTGCCGACCTCTCGCGAGGCAGAGAGATCTCCCCGCGCTTGCTAGTGGGGATCTTCCGAGCCGAGGTCATCAGCCCTAAGCCTCCCGCAACGCTCACATCGCTAGATGCGGCATCGGACCCCGACCCCGCATCCCTCCACTCCTCTTCTTTGCCGTTGACGACGGTGTTATTTTATTTTAGTTACTTTTTCCATTTTGAACCTACGAGAATGAGGGAAATATTCGCAACCTTGGCAGAACCCCCTGTACCAAGGAGGGCAGATTTTTAGTTTTTGTTATTCGCCAGAGGGTCTGCAGGTACCTTGGCGAGAGGCGCACTAACGACGGATTTGTTCCATGGGAACATCCGTCAGCCAAACATTCCCTCGCGCTGCGTCGCCGCTTGGGATTCGGGGTAACTTTGTATAGACGTTTTCTACCTCGCAGTCGGTTAAGCCAAGACCCTCGGTCCCAAGCCAAGACTCTCGAAGCCGCGAGACGTGATCCACGGCATCGACGGTGACAGAGCCTTCTCTGTCACCGTCCTTCAAGGATGCGTCCTTACGCATCCTTCTCTGTCTGCTCGGAGGCAGGGTAAGCGCACACCGAGCCCGCACTCACTCCTCTGCTGTGCCCTCTGCCTATCAGAGGGTTACGCACAGGGACGGTTCATTGGTCCAGAATAGACCCCACCCAAATCAGACTCATTGCCCGCAGCAGTGACAATCCCAAGGGATGAGAATTTCTTCTTATTCCTCAAAGGACACTACCGCGACCGGGGTGTACCGGCTGCTCTTTCCTCTAAACGTATTGAGAGGAACTAGCAGCTGCCAGGCACACGTGGAGGACTTCTGACACCGCACCCCACATTGAGAGCTTCTAATTTAATGTCAAATCATTTTTTTCAGTAATATGAGACTTGCTATTGTAACTTACTGGGGTTGTTTGTGGTGTGTGCAGATTACTCGGGCGAGCTGGACGCGGGCATGTTCGGCGAGGAGGCACAGCTGCGGGCGGGGCTGGACCTGGACGACCTGACGCTGCTGGAGGACCCGTCGGCGCTGGTGCCCGACTCGGCCGTGGAGCACGAGTTCCGCCTGGACCGCTTGTAGTACCCGCCTCCTGACCTGTTGACACTCGCAGACACAAGCACATTCCGCCAAGGATCCAAGTGTTCATTCTCGTTAAGCGTTTTACTCATGTTTCAATTTCGAAGGGGTAGGTAAGTAGAGTTAGTGACGATCGACTTGTGTGCGGCCCGACGTGATTATTCTAATTAGTATTGTGAATATTCTCTACGACTCGAATATCATTAGGAAGATTGATTCGGATCTAATCGAGTTTTTTTATTATTCGTGTCAAATTCTTGACGGTGATTTCTTTGTACATAAAAAACTAAAAGTGTTCACTTCGATGAAATTGCATTTAAATCGCTAATGTTGCATGCTAGTATAACTACGAGTCCTTGGTTGCGTCATTTAACGAATTGTTAACTTACTGGTTTTTAAACTTGTACTTCAAAGCACCGTATAATTCTCTTAGACATAATATTGTCATTCAGTGATTGCTCAAGCATTGACTGAATTTTAAACTTAATCCGCAGATAAGAATGAATCAAGAATGTTTACATTTCTCGTTCCACAACAAGTGTATATGTCACCGTAAAATTGTCAAACACGTTATATTGTAATCTCTCTAGCGATATTGTAAACTCTCGAATTATTGTCAAACGAAAATACTGCTTAAAATAAAACGTATTATTTTTCGTGAAATGCATGCGATGGTAGTAAACTCACGCGGTGTGGAGGGAGGAGGGCCCCCTTGCCCAATGGTACCACTCTCATGAAAAGATAATGTACCATTCCTGAGAAATATGGATTAATATAACCTTACCTTAAAACACTTTATATTCCCCTAAAAAGCGTAGTCGACGGAGCGTCGGTTCGCGGGGCCCCTATTTACGAGTGCAAGGTTTAAAGGAACCTAACTAACCTAACGGGGGGATGCCCCAAGTCCCGATTATGGGGGCAGAGATACTTCCGTATGTTCAGTTGACAATAATTCGAGAGTTTACAATATCGCTAGAGAGAAACACGTTATATTTTAATATAACGTGTTTGACAATTTTACGGTGACATAAACATTGGTTATGCACGATCTTTTCTACGTTATGTAGCATGTGTACATTGTCTCAATGTCCCAATTCCTTTCTGAATATAGTTGTTTAGTGTAACACTACGCCATTGTAAATAAGAGGGATGCAGTTTATGAGGTTTTTAATAAGCTTTTGTCGCAAACATATCTGTGTATGAGAGTATGTATGGTTGCGCGGCTCGAATTGTATACATCGATTATGTAAGTTATTTTTTTTAAGTATACTTTGATCTAAACGTGTCTGGGTAAAGAATAGCGGCGCTCACAATAACTACCTGAAGAGGATACATTGTGGCTGTACAACGGTATTCCCATTTTTGATCTACATCTCTTTCTAGATGTCTTATTTAAAAAGAGATAGATAGACATTTTATAGTTGTTGCGTTTAAACGTGGCGATATGGGTCATTAACCTGCCTACATTTCTAAAACGGAACCAAACAAGTTTAGAAGGCATCTATCATGATATTCAAAATTTTTACCAATGAAAATCAATACATTGCTCATTGTTTTGATTCGTGCGAAGAGACATAAGCGAAAGACCATTAAAACGCATACAAAAACGCATCATCTATAGGTAATAAACTGTTGTGAAGAAACAATTATCTTTTATTTAGTATTTGGAAGCAAGCTAGTCTTTACGTATAAACTTGATTATAATCTGACCTATCGCTGGCGGTCATAAAGACAGAATTGAATCCGGTGTAATGTAAATAAGCCACAGTTGAACTAGCCAGCGACTTCCTGGGACTGCTCGTTACATTTCGTTTGCGATACCTAGATTGTTTCCGACAGATACTCGATGCTAGATCGTATTCTTGTTCTCTGTTTTAGAACAGTAACTATCTGAAGTTAAACTTTAAATGGTTATTAAGTTTGATATAATATTTAGTTGTTTAATATCCATTGCACTCGTAACGTTAACCATGATTGTGTATGTTTTCTCTCTTGTAATGTTATGTGGATTTGTAGTTCTATAGTTTTTTTTAATAAATGTATGACATAGAAATTATTTTTAATACGACCGTGCGGTTAATACTACGAGTGCACTGACATACAAGTAGACATTTGTGTTTTTCTGTTTTGTAAATGCTCATTATATTATGTTTTAAGAGTCTAGTCATGAAATTATGTTCAGGAAGTTTTAACAGATTTCATACAATTCAACTGATTATAAATGTACAGATTTCATTCCATTACAATTATGAGGCAATTTGAATACAATGATTTGTTGTAATATAGTTGGAACCGAAGCGGGGACTTGGGTAGTCCCGCGGTTATTTGATACCTGGTTGTTTAAAAAAGTCGTGTCTACTGCATCATATGTCTATCATATCTTTGTGTTGTGTACAGTGTACGCAGAATTACGACTGTTCGTGTTGTTATGGTTTTAAAGTTTTATTTAAAATTCCGCCATAGGGGTATGTACTGTATGACAGATGATATACTTGTAAATAGTTAATGTACGATAATTGTGATAAAGTAAAAAAGCACAACATAATTCATTGTGAAGCCTAATCTGACGTTAACGTAAGTTTCTTTTTTCTTATTAAAGTTTAAATAGTGTTTTCTAAATTTAGATACATTATGTACATGTTATGTAAGGTAGCGTCTGCCAAATGCAGAAGATTAACGAATATCGGTCGGGTTTGATTTTGAGTCTGAGTCAGGTGCAATATGTTGTATGTGTTGGAATGTTTCGACCACGTCATGACACTGTTATTTGAATATTATTATGTTCATATTGTTTATTATCAATTCGAAAAGTACAAAGTCAAAATTGTGAATGTTCTGTTGCGACTGTGCGTGATGATGTGACGTGAACAAGTGTGGCGGAGGGGGGGGGGGAGCTAACACGTCGCATTTGAAAAGTACTCATAGTTATAAAACCTGTTGGATTTTTTTACCTTTTGCATTTTGGAGTTAAGTTATAAATAGTAATAAGATAATGTATGTGCAGTTATGAGAAAGCTTCCGATGCTCTTGGAAGCAACGAGACACCAATCTGTGTGATCGAGTATTTCTACAATTCTTAAATCATACGACATTTAATTATAGGACATATGTTTTTTCTCAAATATGCACAAACTTAATGAAGATTTTGCGGTAAAATGTTTCAAAGGTTTGTTTTATTAAACCAAATGTACATAAGTGTGATAGAGATGAAACGGTCTCATTTAAAATAAAGTTGTTGTAAGTATTTGTTTATTTTTCATAACCACCTCACCATACTTGCATTGAAACCTTAGCCTGTACTCTTGGCGTCTGCGTCAGAATATCTGAACCCAGACAGATTTTAGAAGTTACAGCAACACCAAATTCTTGTACCTATTCGGTATCAAAAATCAAATAATTGGTGCCTTGCTACAGAGGGATTGCTAGTAAATAAATGAATCAAATTATTACCAAAAGATGAATTACTAGTAATAATGCCTACAAATATCACCTATTTGTAGGCATTATTACTAGTTCAACCGACGTGGTCCACCCTAACGTCAGAAGGGCTGGCAACTTTGTTTGCAGTAGGTAGTTTTCCCTTGGTAGTGGGGTACCAATTATTTGATCTCTGTTACCAGATAGTATCCAATAGGTACAAAATATTTGGTATTGCTCACCCCGACTGAAAAACAAGATTGCAACGTAAAGCAAGGCTGGCTTATTATTCGCCTCGTATAAACAGTGTTTGAAATCGTAATAGCGGTCAGTGCCCTTTCCCTAGTATGAACCATGTATCGTTATTCATTAGAAAAAATGTTGAAGATTCAATACTCAAACAGGCTTTCAATTATAATTATTATTTTACACTTCAAGCACAAAAGTACAGAGGTCGACTTAATGCCATAGGCATCATGGGTGTAAACAATAGACAGACATTAGATTTCAGCAATCCCAGTACATTTGTCATCATTTATTAAGGAGTTCCGTTGCGCATCTCCGATGTCCTTAATCCGATCTTCACCAAATTGAAATAGGACCACTCCGAGAAAGTACTCTTCCTAAAACTATCCAATTCGCTTTTAGTGTGCTTAAATTTGAAGAGTTCTCTCTATTTCTCCAGAATCCCATGATTAGATCCTGACTTGATGATCATGGGACCACCTGGAAGTATACCCTATCAATGAAAAAAAATCCAATTCAGTCCAGCCATCTTCGAGTAATCGGGGGAAAATACATAAAAAAGTTTCTGACGAATTGAGAACCTCCTCCTTTTTGAAGTCGATTGAAAACAAGATGGGGGTGCAAGTTCCTTAACTTAAAGGTGCGATACACATGCCATATTTGCATCAGCTCCTTGCTGCTTCCGTGGGTATACGGTAACCGGCATGCCCGACTGCCCGTGGCAGGCGATTAGATTATGAGTTTGACTAACTGGTATCCGATATGAGGACATACGTGCGTAACAGCTGCAGTCATTCCGCATGGCAGTGCTTAGCTTTGCAATAACTAAAAATAGTGCGAGGAATTCACTATTACTGCATGCAAGTTAACTTGTTATTTTTTTTGGTGTTTTAACAGTGTGCCACTAACTTGAACATGCGACATGCCTATACCATGCTACTGCGCATGTAAAGGTATATATGTCACCGTAAAATTGTCAAATACGTTATATTGTAATATCTCTAGCGATATTGTAGTCTCGAATTATTGTCAAATGAACACACTGCTTACAACAAAACGCATTATTTTTCGTGAAATGCATGCGATGATAGTCAACTTACGCGGTGTGGAGGGAAGGAGGGGTCCCCCTTGCCCAGTGGCACAACTCTCATGAAAAGATAATGCACCATTCCTGAGAAATACCGACTAATATAACATAACCTTAAAACACTTTATACTCCCCCTAAAAAGCGTAGTCGACGGTGCCCCAAGTCCCGATTATGGGGGCAGAGATACTTCCGTATGTTCAGTTGACAATAATTCGAGACATTATAATATCGCGAGAAAAAACACGTTATATTGTAATATAACGTGTTTGACAATTTTACGGTGATATAATATATTCTCACCTTAATAGACTTAAGCACCTATCGATGAGTGCAACTGTGTTCCGAAGCGTCAAAATCATGTTAAGGATTTTAAATCCAATCCAGCGTCTAGTAGGTATCCAGCGATGAAGCCGAACAACGTAAGCCGCACGGTCAAGCTGGGTTGGGTTCGATAAACAACGACAGCTCATTCTTCTTCGTCGTCGTTCCCTCAATGCTGAGTTTTGTGACCACATACGACGCATCTCCAAGCCTTGCGTTCTTCTACAGTGCGGCCCGCACGTTACAGGCTGCCCCCAACGCATCTCATTAAGTCGCAGCTATATTAATAAAATCCAAGTAGGTACTTAGTTCTTGATTTCTGCACATATGAGCTAAGGAGCGATTAATCTTTGGAGCGAGGTTTCGTCATTTTAGATCGGATTCATCCACTGCTGGATGTAGGCCAAGTTTCAGCGAGGTATCTCCCCTAAATCACCTTTAATATTTACCATCTCTGACCAGATGACTAACGTTTGCAGTTGTGTTTATGTAGGTGAGATGGTCATTCATCTTCGCATAGGTATAGTACGAGTCACATAGACGCACTCTTTTCTTCAGTCTTATTCGATTAAGTACACTCTTTGAGGTTCAAAAACAGGCTGGAAAAAAACAAACTCCAATCAAATTCAGTATTCAATCTTGTGTCATTCAATACATTTTTGAAGTGCTTTTTGTGCGAATTTGCAAACATGCGTTTAACGTTTGTCTTAATGATATTTGGGTGCCTATTAATACAGAGCCTCGGCAGACCACAACGGACTTCAGAGTATAATAATGAAAGGTAACTTACTTTTTGTATAAATGTATTACAAGTTGAAATTATGAATAGACTGTAGATAAATTACTAATACCCGAACCCAATGGAATCTTAGATAGGACAGGCAAAGATAACTAGTTATTGACCTGGTACCCATAGTAGGATTTCCGAATTATCTGGAGTTTGGGTATGACCTAATAAAGAAGTTCAAATTAATTGTCGTCTGAAATGATTTAGATCATGCCTATTCTCAGTAGACCCAGAGCATCTGCTCTTTCCGAAGCAGTGAATCGGCTAAGCTCGTTCTATAATAATAAACATGTCGGCAGCTTCATCTCTATCGAGTAGGTAAGTAGGTATATTTCAGAGGGGTGTAACTTCCATGCATTGGCTTCAAACAACATTTACGTAGTTAGTGCTGCCATCAGTGTGTTTAGGGACACCGACTTTTCAACTGTTTGACAGCTTACAACTGTCATAACCAGAACAGCTATTTTAGACAACTTGTCAGTGAAGTAGATAGCCTAGCGGTGACTGCGGTTGCCTTGTTGCCAAGTTTGAATCCTCAGTCAAGAATTACTTTTTGTATTTAATTGGTTGAACAAAAACTAACAGCGCCATCTAACAGCTTAGGTACACAGTTTTAAAAACAAAAACCAGAGTTGCGCATCTATCTTGTTATATAGTGTATTATCTATGGTAGGTATATTTGCTCATACCAAGTAAAATTTCGTGGCTAAACCATGATTTTGAGACTAAGACAGCTCTAAGTCAGCTTAGCGTCAGCAGTACCTACATCAAAAAATATTATTTATAAAAAATATTTTGGCAGTTATATTTTCCCGTTTCAGTAATGCTGATGACGCAGAAGAAGAAGAAGAAGATAATGAGCCCGTGGCAGAAGAGTTGTTGACTGATGATGAAGACTCGCGCCTGGCTGAGCAAGTAGGTTCCAAAATCGCGTAGTTAGGCTGACCCTTGGGTGGCCCTTTTCTATATGCAGCTCTTACGCGATCAACATTCGTTCAGGTGAAAGCGTCAGTGTAGCCAGCGAAATTCAATTTTTCTTATGTCTTTTTTGCAATTTGCGGCCAGTGGTAAGTTATTATGTTGATTAAAATATGATGCGCTTCTGTAAGGCGTACGTAATCTTTGTCTATGATGGCTTTTGGTGCAATAAAGAATTTATTTATTTTATTTGCAAAAAAAACGGGCACTAAGGCGATTAACACACGGCACCGCGCACCGAGGCGGAGGGCGGTGGCGGTAAAGCGGATTTCGTAGCGGTACCCCGCGCGGTAAGGCGGTTTACGCGCCTGTCCGCGCGGTTGGATTTAACGCGGATTTGACCAGTTTGATCACAGACACTGGCAACAATGAACGCTGAAGTGGTGGCAGTAATCTGGTTTTTATGGCGTAGAAAGAAAAAAAAATAAGATATTGGGTTCATCCATTTTTAAGCAGAACAGGACATAAGCAGATCAATTTTTAAATTGCAACACGTCCTGCACCCACAATGATCCGCGCGGTTATGCGGCGCCCCGTATGTGAGGCGCCGCCTTACCGCGCGGTCGCCCGGTCGTCAGCGCGGAGGGGCGGGCGCCGGGCGGTGGCGGTGAGAGCACCGCTCGAACGCGCGGTCAGGCGGTGTACGTGTGTTAGGCATCGACGGATTTAATAGAGATCAATGCGACATGAGATCCGCCTCACCGCCAACCGCGGCGGTGCGCGGTGCCGTGTGTTAATCGCCTTAAGGAAAATTACGTTCTAAAGTCGATTTGAGTTCATTGTTGATTGTTGTGATTTAATTGTTTGACGTAGTCTGTATACTTATAATCGTGTAAATTAATACACCTGAAGTGAATTCTGGTAATTAAAAAAAAACGGTAAATTCTTTAAAACCGACGTACCCGGCCAAACAATAAGAAGTGGTCGGCAATAAAGACGAGAAGTTTTTTTTTTCACTTCTCATGCTCTAAAAGTACGCCATTGTAGCCTTACGAATCGGGATTAAAGTGACCGTTTATTCCCTAGGGAGTAAAAAGTAATTTAAAAATAGAACGATCTTTTACTCTGAAACATGGTCACAAAAGAACAACTTACCAAAGGTTTTATTTAAATTTTGAATTGGCTTGCAAATAGAAAGCGGTATACTTATTAAAAAAAAAAAACAAATGAACTCTTCAAAGCGAGAAAAAATTATGGTTGTTTGTGTGCATCCATCGTTGATTAGAATATTTGTCGAGTGTAAATTTGTTCGGTTTTAAATTACTATTTTTCTCGCACTCGAAGTGAAAAGTACAGTTTGCACCTCGAGACTAAACGCCAATTTAATATACCCTCGTTTTCATTGCCTCCCTCGCAAGCTCGGGAGTCAAACCACCTCGGGTATAATTATAATGGCTTCGTTTAGTCCCTCGTTATAAAATATACAATTTTAATTAACGTTACAAATGTAAAAACCTAATAACAAGTGTGCCCTCCTCTTGCCAAAATCACAGCTTGAATCCTTCTGGGCATGCTTTCCACGATGTTTTAATTACATTTTGAGGAATACGTTCCCACTCTTCTGCAATGACAATTTTCAGCTCCCTGATGTTTTGTGGAGCAGGTTGCATTGATCTTACCGACTCTTTAGAACTTCTAAGACATGCTCAATTGGATTGAAGTCAGGTCTTTGAGCTGGCCAATCTAAACGATGGATCCCAAGTTCTTGCATGTACGCTTCCACGTCGTCAGAACGGTGCGGGCGCGCATTGATGTCCATAAAAATGGAATCTTCCTCAAGAGCAGTTAATGCGGGTTGTGCATATGGAACAAGGACTTCCATTATGTACCGGTATGCATTTTCCATAAAATCTAACTCCGTACGCTCCGTCGAATTAATTGCTGCCCAAAACATGACGCGTCGCCTCCGCCTTAAGGAGTGATTATTTCGAAACACACTTCCGCATTGCGTTTCTGTGGTCTACGCAGCACTCGCCAGCGTCAGTCCTCTTCACACAAAGAGATTCATCAGAGAACAATACTTTATTCCAGTCCACCAGAGTACATGAAGCACAGTTTCGAGCAAACTGAAGTCGAGCTATACGGTGCTCACGGAGTAATTTAGGGCCCCAAGCAAGGTAACTTCTGATATTGGCAGCCAAAAGCCTCCTCCTGACCGCCCAAAAGCTAACTTGTACTCCTCTTACTTCTTCAAGGCTCTTCTTCGAGTCCACACTTGACGCCTTACGATTCCGCAACGCCTGACTCACCAAAAAGCGGTCATAATTTGATTCTGTACATCGTTTTCTTCCCAAATCGGGTCTTCTTCCCAAATCGGGTCTTCTTTTGACGGAACGGAACCCGTGATACCGTTGCCAAGTTCTCTGGACAGTTGAACGGCTCACATTTAGCCGCTGAGACACGTAAGTTTGCGAACAACCTTCTTTAAGTAGGTCTATAAATTTATCGGCCCTTATCGCTTTATCACTCATATCAAAAAGTGGTATTTAATGTAAAAAGAAAGATGTAATTGTTTAATTTCAGAAAATATCCAAAAGTTTTAAAATTTTAGTAGTCAGTAAAAAAATCGTTTCAGCAATTCGCGCCATTAGTAACGCAATTTTACAATAATCCACAATAATCAATAATTTTCTTTTGTTATTTTCAAAATTTAAACTTGGAACGTAAAGAATCATGCTAGGCTGCTTCAAGTTATATGCCAATACATCGTCAAATGAATAAAAACCTCTTCTTTGTTCTTCTTCATTGAAATTGAGAGAAAAATCTAAGGTGCCCGTTTTTTTTTGCAAAAGAGTTTAGTTAGAGAATCATAATGATCATTTCGGTGAATCATCAATACAACCCTCGCAATTTAAGTTCGTACAGGTCGATTGAATTACTTTTTGAATTACGACTACGAATTAAAAAAAAAATAAGAAAATTTAAATTTCGTGGGCTACCTCGGCGCATCCACCTCAAAGACCCGTATCTTTCTCTGCGCGTTGGGTCGGTGGAATGTTAACCTGGTAAGTACAATACAATCGATGTGATAGTCATATAGGTATAGATCCTATCTGTCCATTCTTCGGCCTCAACACAGGCGACAAACTTGGTGAACTAAAGTTTTTGGCAATATTTTCGCTTCCACGTAACGCTCCCTCTTATTCATAAAACATAAATAAGGTAGATTTCCTTTTTTTTTTAAAAGTCTACCTATTGGACTCTCACCTACGGGGGGGTATACAACGTTATTTTTTAGTCGTTTTAATCCCTCTAAGGGCGGATAGTACTCATGAAAATGAACAACTTTTACTATGGGACAGACTATGAAATCTCGAAAAAAAATTCTGCTGCTGCCTAAATTTTTTCGAGTTACGCTTCCAATAATGTATGAAGCAGCTGTTTTTTTTTCGAGATTTCATAGTCGGTCCCATAGTAAAAGTTGTTCATTTTCATGAGTACTGTCCGCCCTTAGAGGGATTAAAACGACTAAAAAATAACGTTGTATATGTTTACGTATGTATATGGGTGACAAGCAAAATTTAGCCACACTCTACAGGTCGCAATTATGAACCGATTGCTTTCAAACTTGGCCAAAAAATCGAAAAGGTCAAAACTTAGGCTAAGTTGCGGGGTGGCGGTTTCTCTAAAATCTGTTTTTGACCATAACTTTTTTCGTATGGAATTTTTTTTAACCGTATTTCATTTTTATCATTCTGAGCAATGATATTCTAATAAATTCTGAATAAAAATACGGACAACTTAGAATTCAAACTTTTATTATGGCAACCCCTAAACTGAGGAGGGGGTTAAAATTTCCAAAATTTTTGCGAAAAAGATCATATCTCCGAAACAGTAAACATTTTGTACGTCGCAAGTATTATTTTTTGAATGCAAATTCTTTACTCTACAATTTATTATTTTATTGTTACGTTTGAAGTTTGGCGATAAAACTTATAGCTTTCGAAATAAAAAATTATAACTAAAAAATTAAGGGCGTTTCCATGCTAAACTCTTATGAGAGGATTTAAAAAGGGTAAACTTTCCAGAACAGGACAACGATTTTGAAATAATATTTTTTTTGAGATTGTACACATAAGTAGGTACCAACTCTTTATACAAATTTTCAATAGTCGGACGCTCCAGCATCTTCTCCGAAATCTGTCTCCTGCGGCTTGCCGGAGGGATTTTTTCTCATTGAAATATGAAAATAATTTGAACGTCTTTCAGGTCAGTCCTATCAACATAGGTATACATAATGTTGATAGGACTATCTCGCTCGGGCACCCGTCTCTCATGCCACTCAGTCTGTCGATCTGTCAATCATAGATCTATATATCCTATGACACCTTTATATGGGTGGATGGGGAATCTACGCACACACGCGGGCTAGTTACATGGATAATTTATGCTGTTTCCTACAAAAGTACAACTGCAACCTACACGGCCATAATGTATAGCATAGCTGTTGTTATTAGCGGTTCGGTTTCGGAATGATGTACTGGATACGTGGTAAGAGTTTGTGCGTCGATGTTCCCTTCCAATATCTGTTCGTACGATCCCCAAAGTGTCTTAACTTTCAATTCGTCTACAAAGCATGTAGTCTGGTCAATTTAGACCAAAAAATGAGAGTGAAGTTACTTAAAGTCCCAACAAGCTGAAAATCAGTGAAATTGTTCAAAACAATTATAAACAATGTTTAAAAGTTCCCCATCATTCCCGTGTATGGAATTTTTTTTATTCAAGGTCAAAGGTCAAAAAAGTAAGTTTTTCTCGATTTTCAGCAAAAAGGTAAATTTTATCATAAAAATTGTAGATCATAAAATTATCTATAAAAAGTGTCAATACTTTTTTTCTTACGAGTCACCGTTTCTGAGATATAACGATTCAAAAAGTTGTAAAAGTTGTTATCGTCATAATATAGGTACACACGTTTCCACGCCACCTGTGAGGTACGTGTACGGTAGTGTACTTAGCGCGTTTTTTTTAACGTGGTTTCCCCAGTAGGCCTACTCCACGGGTCAGTTGTGATCCTGTTTAATGTTAAACTATTTCAAAATAACGGAAATGTTTAAAGATTGGAAAAGATAAAAGCGATGTAAATTTAAAAAAAGTGGTGAAGTTCATTCGCCTGATTCGTAAGTTTCAATCGCCCAGAGATCAAAATGTTTAAGAAGCAATATGCCTACATTGCAATAATTTCTTAGTAGTAAATCGCCTGGAGATCAAAATGCCTGCTAAGCAATGTTCCTAAAACGCAAAATTCATTTTCGGTTTAAGTTTAAGTGTTTGTGTTTGTTTTAATGCGTTCTATGTTTACCTTATTAATATTGTATGCACGTCATGACCTTGCGACGAATAAACATTTTTTCTTTCTTTCTTTCTTCTTTCAAAAAAATTAAGCAGCAAATTACATGAAACTAATGTTTTTTCAACCGACTTCCAAGAAAAAACAATCAAAAAAACGCTTCAGAAGTCGGTGACAAAAAAACGAAATCAATCAAACAAAGGTCACCGACTTCTGAAGCGTTTTTTCTGAAGTTATTTTTCACTTTTTTGTTTTCTCTGAAGTCGGTTTTATTTTTTGTAAAAAAAATATATTATACTACATCATGACGAAACATCACGCTTGTATGCTATGGGGGGGGGGGGGGGGGTACGCAGATTTCTACAATACACCTAGATTTCGACAGTGTTTGTTACCTTAGAACTTTTACCTGGGTGAACCGATTTTGATGGTTCTTTTTTATTTGAAAGCTGGTTTTTCCCGTGTGGGTACTAGGTATTTTAATTTGCTGAAGATCTGATGCTGATTTCCTGAGATATAAATGGAACTCTTCAAATATACACGGCAAAGCTGCAGTGCTTGCTGTAAACGCTTGGTTGTTTATTGTTTATACAATATCATGACGTAACATCACGCCTGTATGCTTTGAGGGGGTACTCAGAAGTGTATAATACACCCAGATTTCGACAGTTATGTGTGTTAAGTTCCAGGTTGGGGGTTAGCCCTATTACCGTGACATGTATTGTTTTTTTATTGGATAGGAGGGAGTTCAACAATTCAACATTAATGAGAATTTGGTTAGGTTCTGAATACTTCTTCTGTTTATGGGATCCATGACAAAGGAACTGATCTTTTAAATTCTTAAGAGCAAATTAACGATACTCGTCCGAATCTTATATAGACTATCCGGATATTTGAGTCACCTACCATAACGTCGTTATTAACCAACTTCAAAAATAAGGAGGTTCTCAATTCAATGTTCCCCGTGTATCTCATATGTCTATTTTTTACATCAGTTCATAACAGAAAATCACGCCGGTACGCTTTGAAGGGGTAACCTGGACTTTATTGTGATAGCCATAAAGTTCATTTTTAGAATTTTTAACGTGATTCATATAATTTTCTGCTATAGCGGCCGTTTTAGGCCCCCAGGGCAAATAACTGCTGTTTTAGATGGTTCCCAGAGATTCTTTCCGCGGTTTTTTCTTATCATTTCTATCCACCTACTTCTTAAAATAGGATGTTTAGGTATTCTGTAAAAATAAAAAATACACAACGGCTTCAACACCTACAGCCGCCACAGTTTTATAATTTTAATAGATAATAGTGTGTATATTTTAATACTTTATTTATAACTAGCTGACCCACGCAACTTCGTCTGCGTCACATACGAGAGTAAAACGAAAGGAAAAAAAACCCAGTTTTTGCAACATTTTTCATTCCTGTTCCGCTTCTAGTGGTCGTAGCGTGATGTTATATAGCCTACAGCCTTCCTCGATAAATGGACTATCCAACACAAACATTTTTTTTTTCAATTCGAACCAGTAGTTCCTGAGATAAGCGCGTTCAACCAAACAAACAAACTCTTCTGCTAATATTAGTATAGAATATATATGTCACCGTAAAATTGTCAAATACGTTATATTGTAATATCGCTAGCGATATTGTAAAGTCTCAAATTATTGTCAAATGAACGCAGTATGTTCATTTGACAATAATTTGAGACTTTACAACAAAACGCATTATTTTTCGTGAAATGCATGCGATGGTAGCCAACTTACGCGGTGTGGAGGGAAGGAGGGATCCCCTTGCCCAGTGGCACAACTCTCATGAAAAGATAATGCATCATTCCTGAGAAATACCGATTATTATAACATAACCTTAAAACACTTTATATTCCCCCTAAAAAGCGTAGTCGACGGAGCCCCGCTTCGCGGAGCCCCTATTTCCGAGTGCAGGGTTTAAAGGAACCTAACTAACCTAACGGGGGGGTGCCCCAAGTCCCGCTTATGGGGGCAGAGATACTTCCGTATGTTCAGTTGACAATAATTCGAGACATTACAATATCGCGAGAAAATAGTACATTTTATAACGAGGGACTAAACGAAGCCATTATATACCCGAGGTGGTTTGACTCCCGAGCTTGCGAGGGAGGCAATGAAAGCGAGGGTATATTAACTTGGCGTTTAGTCTCGAGGTGCAAACTGTACTTTTCACTTCGAGTGTGAGAAAATAGTCATTTAAAACCGAACAAATTTACACTTGACAGTCACAAATTAACAATTTAAAACAACACAAACTCTCAACATTCTCGCAATGAAGATGATACACTCCACAGATAAATTATAGTACCTACATTACTGCAGCGGCTATAATAGCAACAGAGGCATTCCACATACTTTTTCAAAATCAACGATGCACACAAACAACCATAAATTTTCCCGCGTTGAGGACTCATTTGTTTTTTTTTTCAATATACCGCTTTCTATTTGTAAGCCAATTCGAAATTTAAATAAAACCTTTGACAAGTTACTCTTTTGTAACTATGTTTTGAGAGTAAACGATCGTTCCATTTTTATATTACTTTTTACTCCCTAGGGAATAAACGGTCACTTTAATCCCGCTTCATAGGGCTATAATGGCGTACTTTTAGAGCATGAGAAGTGAAAAACACGTTATATTGTAAATAACATATTTGACAATTTTACGGTGACATATACATACTACTTTCGTCATCAGCACCCAAGGACCCCCGAAATTGACACCTATAGCAGATTATAAACTAAAATAAACAATGACAAGATTTTATATACAACGTGTAACAGAAAGGGTATATTATACAGGGTGTCTCATTCAAATCGGTCAGTATGGGAAAGTCTGAAACTATAAGACATACGAAGATCTGTTCTGAGGAACCATGTCATCGATTTTAATAACAAGTAAAACTGCATTCATACATTTAAAAAAAACATAATATGTACTTCGTTCGGGAATCGAACCCGGTTATTTAAAAAAAAAAAACAAGCACCTACTAAAATAAATTAAAGTATGTGGAAACAATGCATTTTATTCATTTTAGACATCATGTTTCATACAGACATTTACTGCTTAAGACCTACACAATCGATATCTCAATAGAAATAGAGTAGGTTTTTTTTTTCAAAATAACCGGGTTCGATTCCCGAACGGAGTACAGCTGTTTTTTTAAAATGTATGAATGCAGTTTGTATTGTTATTAAAATCGATGACATGGTTCCTCAGAACAGATCTTCGTATGTCTTATAGTTTCAGACTTTCCCATACTGACCGATTTGAATGAGACACCCTGTACAGTCATATGAAAGGGTGTGCTATAGACCATCAAACTGAACAACTTTCTCTATGGGACCACCATCGTAATCGTAAAAAAATAATCAGCTGTTTCATACATTTGGTCGAGTAGGTATTGGAATTTAGTATGAGGCCGTTGAAATTTTTTTTGGCGATTACGATGGTGGAAATAAATGAGAGGAAGAGAGCCTCTCTTCCCAGCCGCCGCGGAAGACGCACCGGGCGTCGCGGGTCGGGGGCCACGTGGTGGCTACCGGCCACCGTAGACGCGGGCCTGTGGACGGTTAGCTGTGGGCTAGCTAGCCGTCCGTCCGTCTAATGACGACAGGCCGTGTCTATGGCGCGTTCGTGTTCCTCGCGCGCCTCAAAGAGATGTCAGCATAAGGGGAGGGGCCCGCAAGGGCCGAAGCCTGCCGGGGTTGCGGACCTGTTCGAAAGAGATACCGCGGCCCCTCAACATAAAGGGCGAGGATGTAACATGGACGGGTTTTAGTCAGTAAAAGTCTGACACTCCCTCCCGCTCCGCCCAGAGTGTGATTTGATGATTTTCCAATCCTAAAAAAAATCCTAGACACAAAAAAACTATAAACGTGAAGCCCTATAAAAGTAAAACATAACGTGAAATGGTGACTCTACGTGCCGGAGGCTTTTTAATTTTTTAATCTAATGTTACTTGTATTTAAATTCATTTCAGGAGCCTGCTGTTCAAGAAGAAGATGCACCGCAAAGCAGACACATGATGGACCTAACTGAAAGTAGATATTTGCAGCGCAACTCGGCAGATGGCAGTCTTCCTAGCACTAAAACAGAAGATGTAAATTATTTTTCATTTTTAAAATACTACATTTATGTTTTGCTTAAATTTTTAGATATTTAAATGGTTAATAAATATTTTACAGCTTTCAGATTTCAAGGCCAGTAGAGATCGAGAGACACGAGATGATAATCCCGAAGCTGCACGTTTCAACGAACGGTTTCCGACTTTTCCGAGACTTCGGAAGCCAAATAGATATATTGAATCCAAAGACGATCAACAAGAAGCAACAGATCACTTGAGCAATCGTGACGTTTACAAAGCTAATCATATCGTGCAGGGACAAGGTGACAATCAAATCAATAAAAGAACTGTTCAATTTGAAGGCCAGTCTAACGAAGAGGGGGATATGTTGTTCGAAAAAAATGAGGACCAAGTGAGCAAAGTAAACAGAAATGATATGAATAATAATAATGAAGCTTCTGATTCCAGAGAAAAATCTCGATATTTTAAGCAATATTACAACACGTTGCAAGCTGAAAACAGAGTTGTTAATGAGGAGAAAGGTCAGGATGGTGTAGCACGGTACAACTTCAGAGATAGACGCGATGTAGAAGAAAGTAGCCCAGCGGATTCTCAAACTGAGACTAATAGCCAAGGTACTAAAGAAAGCAATGACAAACCTGACAGTGAAGATGAAGAATCTGCAATTAAAAGGCACATTAAAAAGCTTTCTGAAGATGAAATAGATCAGCTTTTAAATTCACTCACGGATGACAGACGAGCACTTTTAAAAAAAATTATCGACGACTCGGAAGCGGGTGACAATGGGCTCATTAATAAACGAGAAATAACTAAAAAAGCGGGTGCTGTAGAGGAAAATAATTTTATTGATAACTGTCAATCTGATCTTAATAAAGTTCAAGGTGGCAGTCCAGTCGAATTGAATACCGGAGCTGCCCCTTCATCTAACTCGGAATCTTCAGACATCAGTAAACAACCAGAAGCGGTAACTGAAGTCAGTGAACAACCGAATCCGAAAAGTGCAGTTACAAGTTTGAGTTCTGTGAATAAAGTGGATCTGACAAACCACAATGATGAAAGTATTCAGAAACCCTCTGATAGCTTAAATCCGTTCGCTATAAATGTCGATTTCAAAAATCAAGATAAAGTTATTGAAAATTCACAAGCTTCATCAAAGACTGAAATTAAAAGAGAAACTAATTTAGACGAAATGGATGACATGTCCGTTGATGACTCTAAGACCATTAACAACGATTTGAATTTTCAAAATGGACAGGATTATGCTAATAAACAAGGATACTTTGATACTCAAGACGAGAGTCAATCAAAATTATTGAACGATGATCAACAGTTTCATGAAGAAAGTAAAGAGTACAAACGTGAGACCGATTTGGACAACCAATCTGATTTGACCGATTCAATGGAATCACTGGAGGATTCTTTTCCAAATTCAAATGCGTATGACGATTCAGTGCCTTACACGGGTCCACTAGTTAGGGTGAAGCGAAAAAATTTTGACCAAGTAATGAAAAAAAGATCAGCTGGTCTATTCCCTGATGGCAAAGTCGGGTACTTCCCCTACAAAGCAGAAAATGATGATGAAGATAACGATGAGGGTAATGAATTCGATGACGAAGGCTTTTATGATCGTAATTCTAACTTCGCGAACAATAACAAAGGCTTAGAAGAAGAAACGGCCAATGCTGATCAATCAGTACAAGCTAAAAAGTCAAATGTTGATAACTCAAAAGCAGCACCACGTGAAAATCTAGAAAATGAAGACTCGATGAGTCTCGGATCAGATACTGATGGCGTTCTATCTGGTGTGGAAGGCGTCGATGATAATATGATGTACAACAGTGATGCCAGGAATAGACGCACTGCTGAAGACAGCTCTAGGGACACCACGAAGGACGAATCTGAGCGGTCTTCATTATTGCGTGAAAATGAAAAGAAATCTGGTGGCAACTATTTTAATGCCCAACATTACCAAGATAATGATGCGTTTGGACCACTCCCGCGAAACTATGAAGGAGATTTAAGCAGATACAAAAGAATAAGACGACTGAAACCGTCGCATAACGAACGAGATCCGGCTTCTGACGATTAGAGAAGGTATATTATGATAATGATTAAATAATTTTTAAGTATTTTAAACAATGTTTGCATTCAGATACATAAGTTTCTATTTAACTTTAATTTACATGATTTATAATACATTTTATTTATAAGTATTCAAATATAAGGTAATTTAATATTAGTTACCTAGTTGTTCAGTTTTGCTAAATTTTTGTACTACACATAAACGTAAGGTAGTCTATTTTTATGAAAATAATATAACTACACTTTAGAGAACCTACTTCATTCTAAATTACATATATAACTAATTTTAAAAAACCAAAAATAATTTGTAGGTAATTATTATGTAAACATTTAGTAATAAATGGCAAAAAATTGTTTATTTTTTTATTATTTTGTCCTTAAACACCCGACTAAAACAGTATTTTGAATGTGGAGACTGTGGTCACTGGTCCCATGTTGACGTTAAAAAAGATACCTTATGCCCAGGGTATCCGAAAGCTAAAACCATGACACGCGGGTGCGATAGGGTTTGTTCCCTTTGAGTCCCACCATTTTGTGTTGCACTGTCACCCATTGAAAAAAATTACCGATTAGTAAGGGCCGGCGCCCACTGCCAGCATGGCACGGCAGTTTGTGCTAGGGCATCCCGTGGTACTCCGTGGCATGCCGTGGCATTTTGCTGAAAGCCCAGCCACTCTGGCATCAATCAGTTTTGGTCCGCGCGGAATCAAAGATGTTTGTGTCGTTATGGTTGATTGGGATTTAGTAGGTAATAGGACTTCTAGCTGAAATGAGAACGGCTAATTGGTCGAAAAGACAAATCTGGATGCATAATTTGTGGAGAACCAGATCTACAAATGGTGAATTCAGCAACTTGTTTAATGATTTGAGATACGACATGCGAAAGTTCTATGATTACATACGACCGAAATGACCACTGCACAAGTTACAACCTTATTTCGACCACCTTAGCAATCATAATTCCTCGAAACAAAGTGACCCCATACGTCTCGTGAGATGCAATGGCGTGCCGCGGCAACTCGTGGAATGAAACGGCATAACTCGTCATAGGCAGTGAGCGCCGGCTAAAACTCAATGTCACCGTCAGGATGGCTGGTTGTCTGCATTAGTCCGCGTCATGGTGGTGACCAAAAAATTGCTACCTATTTGCTACGTCACCGTCAGGATGGCTGGTTGTCTGCATCAGTCCGCGTTATGGTGGTGACCAACAATTGCTACCTATTTGCTACCCATTGCTACCTATAGTTAATTAATTGCTACCTAACTTGGAAAATAATTATAGAGACTTTAAAATGACCAGCCATTCTGATGTCAGGATGGCTAGTCAACTCTCCGTGTGAGTAAACTATTCAAATTCATGTTATTATTTTAACTTGAGTAATTGCTACCTGATTGCTACCCTTACGTATTTCAATGTCCACCTTGTAGCTTTAACAAGTAAAAAGTTATGATCGTTTGAGACTTTTACAGGGACTGGATTTAGGTTATTGAATAAAATAATATTTTAAACTATTACAATAACGTCCCTTTTCATTGAAAAACACCGAGCCAATACGATAATTAACTAGTTGACCCTCGCAATTTCGTCTGCGTCACATAAGAGAGAAAAAGCTTACAAAAGGAATACATTTTTCCCGTTTTTGCAACATTTCTCATTTATGCTCCGCTCCCATTGGTCGTAGCGTGATTTTATATGACCTATAAACTTTCTCAATTCATGGTCTAACCAACACAAAAATATAGTTTCAATTCCAACCAGTAGTTACTGAGATTAGCGCGTTCTATTAACCAAACAAACAAACTCTTCAGCTTTATAATATTGTTAGTAGGTATAGATAGCACTTTGCCAGCGACTTCGTCGGCGAATTTGATAGCTTGACTAATTTGTATGAAATATAATTTATAGCCTTATAATATACTTCCTAATAATTTGGCTGTCTATCGGTGAAAAACTGATCAAAGCTAAACTAGCTTAGCTCTTGGTCTGCAACCCGCATTATTAAGAGGGTCCTGTTGGTGGATAGTTCTGAAAATAACATTTTATAAGGAAAAAAAAATGTGCTATGAAAAAATCAAAATATTTAATGTCGTTTGCATCCACTGCATAGGAAACTAACCCGCACGTAGCCACTTATGAGCCGCGTGGCTACTTATTTCATGGATGCGCACACCCCTCTCCCGTTGGTTGCTGCCAGCCCTGTGCGTTGTTTTTTTTTTAATATCTGGCAACACTTTCTTCCTAAATGTAGCCTAAGCGTCGAAATCAGTTCAAACTTCGAGGTCCGTTTTTTCCGGCATTTTAGCACTAAATTAGAATTTTTGTGAAGTGTTTTTCGTCTGACGAGCACAAAAATCTTGTACGTACGTAACGGTCCTTATTTCTGTGAGTAGACTATATTTCTGATATAATGATGTTATAAACAGTGTATAAAAACAAAACTTTGTGCTAGTTTTGCATCTCTAAACTAGGTGGGAAAAATCTTCCCTACATAATATCCATTTCGGTAAATACTAAGTGGGAAATATAGACTAAATTGTCCCTTTTGTGAATCAGGGGATCTTAATGCTGAGGAGTGAGCATTGACTAATATGGTTGCTCATAGGGTGAAATTTCTATTTATTAACGTCAACTGAATTTTCACATCAATATACAAATGCAAATTGCAATAAAACGTGAGAAAGGTACCTTAGTTTATCCCTTTCGCGTTCATTGTTTTTAAATTTTTGTTCATATTTTTTTATTTTAAAATAAAAATATGAGGCTCATGTTTTGTTTCCATTTTGTGATTATTACTTTTTGTGCAATAAACATCCTTCTCATTTCTACGATTTTATTTTTTCTAAATATTCATGTACCTACGTGCAAAAACCAAGTAAAGTCAAAGGCAACAACTAGTCATTCAGAACAACTAGGCATTGCAGTAAAGGGTAGGAAATAATTTATGCGGCAATTTTTTTTAATTTTTTTTTTACACCTTTGGTTGGCTTTAGCAAGGGTTTTGTAAACATCTCTAATTGCAGACCAAGACCTAAGCTAAGTTAGTTTAGCTTTAATCAGTTTTTCACCGATAGACAGCCAAATTATCAGCAAGTATGGCTATAAATTATATTTCATGCAAATTAGTCAAGCTATTAAATTCGCCCACGAAGTCGCTGGCGAAGTGCTATCTACATATACGTAATAATAATATTATAAAGCTGAAGAGTTTGTTTGTTTGGTTAATAGAACGCGCTAATCTCAGGAACTACTGGTTGGAATTGAAAATATATTTTTGTGTTGGTTAGACCATTTATCGAGAAAGTTTATAGGTCATATAAAATCACGCTACGACCAATGAGAGCGGAGCATAAATGAGAAATGTTGCAAAAACGGGAAAAATTTATTACTTATGAAAGCTTTTTCTTTTTTAAGTGACGCAGACGAAATTACGTGGGTCAACTAGTTAATTACTATATTGGGTCAGTGTTTTTCAATGCAAAGGGACGTTTTTGTAATAGTTTAAAATATTATTTTATTCAATAACCTAAATCCAGTCCCTGTAAAAGTCTCAAACGATCATAACTTTTTACTTGTTAAAGCTACAAGGTGGACATTGAAATACGTGAAGGTAGCAATCAGGTAGCAATTACTCAAGTTAAAATAATAACATGAATTTGAATAGTTTACTCACACGGAGAGTTGACCAGCCATCCTGACATCAGAATGGCAGGTCATTTTAAAGTCTCTATAATTATTTTCCAAGTTAGGTAGCAATTAATTAACTATAGGTAGCAATGGGTAGCAAATAGGTAGCAATTGTTTGTCACCACCATAACGCGGACTGATGCAGACAACCAGCCATCCTGACGGTGACTCCTATAGTCAAAAAAAAGAAAAGAATTAAGTAAAGAGACTTTAAAATGACCAGCCATTCTGATGTCAGGATGGCTGGTCAACTCTCCGTGTGAGTAAACTACCTATTCAAATTTATGTTATTATTTTAACTTGAGTTATTGCTACCTGATTGCTACCCTCACGTATTTCAATGTTCACCTTGTAGCTAAAAGTAAAAAGTTATGATCGTTTGAAACTTTTACAGGGACTGGATTTAGGTTACCTACCTATTGAATAAAATAATATTTTAAATTATTACAAAAACGTCCCTTTTTAGTGAAAAACACTGACCCAATATAGTAATTAACTAGTTGACCCACGTAATTTCGTCTGCGTCACATAAGAGAGAAAAAGCTTACAAAAGGAATACATTTTTCCCGTTTTTGCAACCTTTTTCATTTATGCTCCGCTCCCATTGGTCGTAGCGTGATTTTATTAGACCTATAAACTTTCTTGATAAATGTCGAATGAACTTCTTCAGATGATTCAGGAAGTCGAATTTTGTAAGCAAACATGTCATATTTTAAAAGATATAGGCGTATAAAGAGGGCCTGAATGAACTAACATTGGTTTATTTATCAAATTAGCAAGTTTTATGAGAAACCAATGCGGTAGGTACATAATTATGTTACTTGCCACCCATCAATTATGTTTTAATAATAGTTTTTGGCTAAGGTTATTTATTTGTCTTCTTTAGATATTTCCTCATCTTAATATATATAAATCTCGTGTCACAATGTTTGTCCTCAATGGACTCCTAAACCACTTAACCGATTATAATAAAATTCGCACACCATGTGCAGTTCGATCCAACTTGAGAGATAGGATAGTTTAAATCTCAAATTATGAGACGCAGACGAAGTTGCGCCGGTCAGCTAGTTTATTTATATTTCAGCACGGCCCCCTAACTACATCTATATTTTTTTTGTTACGAGTATTACGAATTTAGAACTTCCGTTGCGGTACATGTAACGCGTCAACAGAGTACATCCCTTGAGTTTAAGAAACTTTTTAATGAGCTTTATGTTTTTCAAGTTACACGCAAAAAAAGAGGGCCGTGCCAGCCAAATGTATGCCATATTTTATTTCTCATCAATTTACACTGTAACCTAATAGGACGTAATAGGGTTATCGAAATAGATATCGAAGCCCCGTAACATAATGGAGAAAGGAACATGGATGGGTTTTAGTCAGTAAAAGTCTGACACTGCCTCCCGCTCCGCCCAGAATCGGAGAAGTAATATCGACAAACCACCCGAAAAAAAAATCGTTATTGTGGGATAATCGTTGTATTAAGTCAAGATGTATTTCAACAATCCTTTTAACCCAAGCTGTTACTTAACGGGAACACAGCGTTCTGTTGAGTTACAGTGTCAATCAAAGGGAAACGTAATGTGGCGTTGAGCGACAGTGTTACTAAGCGGTAATTTTGTCCCAATGGGTAACAGTGTAACACAAAAGGTGTAACTCAACGGGAACAAAGGTGCGATAGTCGTTGTTGGATCCGGCAACTGGGTCTCGAGGTAGCATTGCACAAGTCCGAAGCCATGTGATTTCATGGGCTCTCGGAATGTGTCACCGTCGGGATCCTCACTGACGGCAGGAGGGGTATCCATCGGCGTCGAGTCGATGACGTCTGTTACCCTGGCAAAATGTTGTGCATTTGAGTATCATGAGGAGCAATTTGCTTACTTATAGCAAAATTATAGTTTTAAAGTTATTTGAGAAAAACACATTTTGCTGGGGTAACGCTTGAAACGTTATCTTGGCAAAATCGATTTTTAAAAATTCGTTAACCAAATACATGAACAGATAGCTTTTGTTGCGTAGTGAATGTTAGTAAATAGCAAAATTAGTGTGTGATATGGTTCTCGAGTTATTTAAGATTTTGTTGCGGCAACATTTTGGGATACCCCAGACCTCAAAAACGGCTCAACGCAGAAGATTGAAAAAAATATCAACAAGAGACCTTAATTTGCTTAAATTAGTTTAAACATTCGTTTTTGATTTTGTCGTCGTACACCAATGGAATAAAATGGTTTCAAAAATCTAATAAAAACGGATTTGCAAGTAGACTAAAACCTTTAGAACCAAATAAACAGCTGTAAAAGATACCCATGGTAGACGCTTATAACATCAGGAAAATTAAAGGTAACTTTACACGATTTCCAACTAATTTAAGATGGTTACGTTTATGTATGATGCGGCCGCTTTTTCGTGACCTTTTCGATTTGGTCGGCTTATTAGAGAGTTGCTGACTCTTGTTTTTGATATAACTTTCGTTACAGACGTAATTGAAAGCTGAAATTACCAGGAATTAATGTTCATGAATCATTTTAATTTGCTTAATGTATGCCACGTTTTTTAATGTTTTAGGAATTGCGTATTTCATCGCTAAAGTACGACCAGTCTAAAATTCATCCAATTTGTTTTAAATTTGTTTTTTGTGCGGTCTATGGCCCTTTACGGGTCCCCAGTGTCGGCGCGTTCCTTGAGGCGGCGCCGTCGAGTCGCCCATTACCTGAACGCAACCCAAGAGGTGATAGCCAGCCCGTGGGAAGAGCACTATCTCCCGCAAGGCGGCGAGTCTGCTTACTAGATTGCCACCGTGGGATCTGGAAGCGATAGACCTCCCGCGCCTGCACGAATGGTGCGCGGACGCTCTACGCCGGGGGGAGGGAGACTCCGGTGCAATCTCATGGCGACATGGAGAGAGCGACTGCCGCAACCCTTTGCAGGGCACGCCACGATAGTGGCGATAAGTGCCACGCCGGTGCACCTTGTGGCATTAAGTCCGCCTATGTACCACTCCTGTACATGAAGTTTAAATAAATAAATAAATAAGTCCCCGAGGAGTTGAGAGTTGAGGAGTGGCTTGAGAGGCGCCACGGCGTCCTCAGCTTCCGCCTGACGCAGGTCCTCACCGGACACGGATGTTTCGGGAGATTCCTGCATCGAATCGGGCGGGAGTAAACGCCTGGGTGTTTCCACTGCGAGGATCGACCGGGGGACATAGTGGAGCATACGGTGGTCTGCCCGGTGTGGGTGGAGCAACGCCGTGTCCTCGTAGCGGCGATCGGCGGCGGCGACCTCTCGCGTCCGTCCCTGGTTCAATCTATGATCCAGAGCGAGACGTAATAGGAAGCCGTCACCTTCTGTGAAGCAATCATGCGAAGGAGGTGGCGGAATGCGAGATGGGAGAGAGCCTCTCGCCCCAGCCGCCGTGTGAGACGCACCGGGCGCCGGGGGCCACGTGGTGGCTACCGGCCACCGTAGACGCGGGCCTGTGGAGAGCTATGCGCTAGCTTGCCGTCCGTCCGGCTGTTTATGAAGACAGACCGTGTCGACGGCGCGTTCGTGTTCCACGCGCGCCTCAAAGAGATGTCAGCAAAATGAAGGGGCCCGCAAGGTCCGAAGCCTGCCGGGGCTGCGAGACTGTTCGAAAGAGATACCGTGGCCCTGGAACATAAAAGGCGAGGAAGGAACATGGATGAGTTTTAGTCAGTAAAAGTCTGACCCTCTCTCCCGCTCCGCCCACAGTGGAAGAAGTCATTTGATGATATTCCATCCGAAAAAAAGGGGTATCCGAAAATACCTCTTGTGTGTGTTTCGCGATTCTTGATAGTTTTCGATATTAAGGGATTCTTTACACATACCACAACCACACCACGTACGTGGCCGGGCGTATATTTCGTTTTGAAAATGAATACGACCACATTTTGCAGTCGTTATCGACAGTGTGTGTGATAATGACCACATCGCAACCACAACGCAACCACCAGCGGCACTGCGAACTAATGGCCGACCACATCGCAAACACAACGTTGCGTCGACGCAACGACAGTGCGCCCGCGCTTCCCCGGTTCATTAATTCTGCGTTTGACTGGATAGCAATAACAATGTTATTCATCGAATTCCATGAGTTTGATCAGTCAACACGTGTTTTCGCTACGACCACAACCACACCACGTGGCAGGGCGTATATTTCGTATTGGAATATTCACACGTACCATATTTTGCAGTCGTTCTTGACCGTGATACCTACCACATCGCAACCAGCAGCGACACTGCGAACTAGTGGCTGACCACATCGCAAACATATGAAAATCGGAGTCAATCTGTGTCTGCACACCACGTAACCGCATCGCAACTACTGGCAACAACGCAACCACATCATTTTATCGGTACCACAACGCAACTACAAAAAGCTGCAGCGACGCTATTCACACGTAGGTATCCATTGCTTGACAGCATTTTGTCGTTGCGACGTGGTGCGGTTGTAGTACCAGTGAAGAAGCCCTTAAGAGCGGGCCTAACGCCAGGAAACATTCTGATTTCCCCCGCGCGTCTCGCCACACCCGCATTAGTGCGTTTATCAAACACGGGCGGCGCCACGATGCGCGACGCGCGGGACCGAACTCGCGTACTTGAAGTCATTGAGCTGAGTATATGCAACATAGATAGATGAAAACACTTTCTATTCTTATTTTTTTTTTAGTAAATTTAACACCTTCAATGCATTCCCATGTTGTTTGTATGTCGTGAAATAAAAGTTTTGAGTAGGTAAGTATTCTATTTCATCTTAGTTTTCTTAATATAAGATATCGGAATTGTAGACATCGGAATGCATGATTAATAGGATACAATGGTTGGAAGCGACTTCTTAAATAGGTGGTAATTTTTTTCGGCAAACCGGGGTATCTTGACGTTTGTTACGCCATTTTGGTAATCTACTTTTCGACATTAGTTAGCATTTGATTATGTAGTCAGAAAGTTAAAAAAATTATCAATTCCGGAATACGGAATAAAAACAAACGTTGCAGGTACCTATACATTCGATTCTATAATTAGAACCCTGAATTGGTTTTTAATTTTGCTACAAATAAGAAACGATCATAAGAAATATCGTATAATCATCATATTAATATTTATTTATTAGTTTTATTCACAACACTGAAGCTTTATTTACATGAGGCTATATTTTCTTGGACATACCGGTGCAATAATTGAATACATACCTTCAAGAATGCCAAGCACCTGTTTACATAAAAACTTGAAAGCAAATATTATATATTTTACAATTTAATAAAAAAAACGACCAAGTGCGAGTCGAACTCACTCGCCCATGAAGGGTTGAAACAGCAACTCAAAAATGATTTGATTGAATGTACGGTGAACGGTTTATGTATTAAAAAAATACTTACTAGATGTCGTTCAAACCAGTTCTCGGTGGAAGTTTACATGGTAATGTACATCATATATATTTTTTTTAGTTTTATCATTCTCTTATTTTAAAAGTTACAGGGAGGGTACACACATTTTACCACTTTGGAAGTGTCTCTAGAAAAAAACATAAAAAAACCTAAATATCATTTTTAAAGACCTATCCATCAGTCAAAATCTTTCATTTGATAAATTGATACCCATATCGAGGGAATTGAAAAAAAATATATGCAAGTAATCCGTAGTTTTGTGTCAGCGGCCATCTTGGACCAATTTTCATCAAACATAGCTAAGAACATTCCCGACTAATTCACCTTTCTAATAAAATATAAAATTAAAGTCGTTTCTAAGATGCCACAGACAGACACACACACACAAAGACACGTCAAACTTATAGCAGGCCTCCGTCACTCCATGTACTTGCGCGTTATAAGTACCTACCGCCCAGCCGAGCGGTCTGGCTCCGCCGGCGGAGCAAATTCAGTGCGGTTTTCGCAAGCGAAGCGCGCGCACGCCGTTCAATTTTAATACCTAGCGCTGTTCGTTCGTACGCGTATTACGATGCCGTGTAGTGCCTTATGTGCTGTAGATGGGTGTAAATCAAGCAAAAGAAGGGATAAACACCTATCATTTTTCCATTTAAAAAAAACACCTCCACGCTATTTATTTTAACAATTCTTTTTCATACATAAGTATTTCGTTGTTATACTTATTTTTAAAACAATTATAAATTCTGATACATTATAGAACATGTTTTATTTTATATTGTACGTCTAAACTAAAAATCCCGTCATCTTCGTCGACAGAGGCAGCCCTAGCAATTCACAATATCCACGCGGCTGCGCGATCTACAAAGCAAAACCCACTTTACGATTGTAAGGTTAGGTACATTTTCGTTCGCAGCGTCTATCGAGTTGAAAGTGTAGGCTATTATAGCGGTAGGTATTGAAAATTTTGTATGGAGTGAGTTATCTGGCTAATCTGTGCTTATAGCACCCCATCGTCTTTGCGTCGGGGGTTAACAAAGGAACTTTGGCATAGTATAAAAAAGACAAGTAGGATATCTTCATATAAACGCACCGCGCGCGGCTTGTATGTGTGCGTCATACTATCTTTACGTCGCCGCACGCACACTCTAACAAAATCTCGACCCGTGTCTTACTGCCGCCAGTCGAGGCTTGCACACCGCACAAAGTTCGCGCGTCACGTCTTAAAGGCATACGTAAATAAATTAAAAATGGGTGATTATCGCAGGAGAACCTATTGCTGTGTGTATGGGTGTCTAAAAATAGCAGGAACGGTTAGCAAGTCACTTATTCTAGCATATAATTTATTATTGATGCTGAGATACCTAGTTATTTTTATGTTGTATAAGTCTTCTATTAGACAGACGAAGTAGGCAGGTCTACTTTCCCACTAGAATGTTAGGTACTTGATCTGAAAATAGATTCTTTGACTTTGTTTACGTTGAGTTATGCCGATTTCTCAGTATTTTAGGTAGGTATAGTAACTCAATCCCTATTTAAAGTTACAAAATACGTAATTTAAAATGATTGACGAATAGGGTAGACGACAAAAGACATCTAATTAGGTAGTCCGTCAGTTAGATTACTAAAAAATATTTAACCCGTATTTTTTCTTTTGTTACACAAACCAAAATTTACGAATGTGACGCCTTAGTATAATTTTGAATGAGTTCTGACGTCACGAGCCCCACTCCCGAGTTTTGCTGCGTTTAATTCTTAGTAGGTATTGACCATTGATTTACAAAACCAAAAAAGTATGTGTCCATTATTTTCCAATACTTACTGACGGTGTCGGCGACGAGACTCTTCACCACACCAGGGTGCAAGCAATGGTGCAAGTAATGGCCATACGTAAAAGGCATCGTGTGTCGTTTTAGTTTTGAATCAAAATTTTGTATTTTGAAAACTTGTGATAATAATTTTATGTCGTAAATAAGTATTTTTTTTATGTTATCTCATTGGAATCTTCATATAGTATTATGATGAATTAGCACCATCACAATTTTAAAGTCCAATAAGACCAAGAAAAATGTAATTTAGAGTGTTGTGTCACATATTTACGTAATTTGAAAAGGTGATTTTTTGTTAATTAAGATATGACGTTGAAATTAGTGTAAAAACGTTGGACTTGGCTTAAAACCGATATCCATGCATAAATCATGTAAATCGGTCCAGTAGTTTAGGAAATATAAGATAAAACAAATAGTAAACACTGTGTTCATCGTAAATTTCACAGTGTTTTCTTTTTTGTATAATATTTTTTTGATAATAGTTTAGGAGACATAGTTCATCAGAACAATGTTTTGAATGCGTTATAATCGTTTGAAAGATAGACCCATCCAAAATGTCCCCCCCGCCCCTCTAAATTTTAAAATAAGAGAGTAAAACGAATATGCTGTAGATTTCAATGAAAACCAGACAACACATTTATAGGCACTGAATTTAAATATAGCTAAAAGTGACAACCCTGAGACAGTAATTATAACGCGGATTGAGCTGTAGATGCACTACTGCTCCTGTTTATACTATGACTTTGGTAAGCACGACAGGTGGTCAAGCTATACAAAACCAGTTTATGCAGATCTCTCATTGTACATAAAGTATATACATGGTGAGGCCACGTTATACTGGAAATGTAAAAAAATACTTAGGTAGCCGGAATGTGGCCAGAGTATTGTAAATAGGTATTCATAATTCTTTATGAAATCTTAGGTGCACACATAAGGTATGTGAGATTTCGGTAGTAGGAAAAGATAAACGTACTTCTCCAGTGAAACATTTTGGTCATTATTCAAATTCTTTTCGACCTCGATGGTACTCCCGACAGAACCATCAACAAACTCGATCACTCGATTTGCATTATTTTCTGGGAACTAATACCTGAAACAAGCGAGTGTTCGCAATCACATTACCTTTTTATATTTTTTTACGTGATTCATATTATGATTCTGCTAAAGCGGCCATTTTAGGGCCCTAGTCTATTTTAAATCTTTACTAGTTGACCCGACCTACCTACTACCTACCTACTACCTACTCCCACCCACTACTTTCACGTAATATTAACACATAACGTACCGCGTGCGTAACGTATCTACAAGTAATAAAACAAATCCCTTTAAATAATAACTACCATATTTTATTAATTTATAATAAATAATATACCTACATAATGGTTAATTCGTACGGGTTGTATCAGCCGAAAGACGTCCACTGCTGGACATAGGCCTCCCCCAAGTGTCGTCACATTGACCGGTCAACGGCGACTCGCATCCAACGTTGTATGTAATTATCATAATTTCACACAAAAACAATGCACGATCAAATCAATCATCCGTTTATTTTGATTTTACTATGCGCTTAGGCACGTAAAAAATACATAAGTACTTTCGACTACGGCAATCATCCATAAATTGAGTGTTCAACTGCTTTACTTCTCGCTTCTTCCGTTTTGTTACTGTATTTTTCATGTTAGCCATGTTACACAACAAAAAATTAGTAATATTATGAAAATAATAAGGGCGGCTAGGCGCGGAGCAAAGTGACATAGACTGCCCGTCTCAACAGAGCGAGGGCTACTGATCGGTGAAACAAACTGATGTCTCAAGCTCGCGTCCCGCGAGACGGAAGACGGCGCATTTCGCGGATTAAAAATGTAGTAAGCGCCAAACTCTTTCGGGTCTATTATCTCTTAAAATAGAAAATATTTTGAAAATTTTCTCAGAGTCAGCCCTAGGTTACACATGAGTGATAATATTTATGTAGTTTTTGGTTCAGTAATATGCACCAAAATAGAATACAAACCAAAATTCTTGAAAATTAGAGGTAACTTTGTGACGATTTTCTATCGAGAAAATTTTATCCTATTATGTTTTTGCTCAGACCCAACCCTCACATTTATAATGAAGTTTCCTGACATATTTTTTTTTTCTAATTTGAACATGATTTACTACTCTAAAAATCTAATCTAAGTTTGAAGATTTTGCTTTAGGCCCGCTCTTAATCTTTTTGAGTTTCTTGAAAAGTATTCGCCATTGTGGCGAAAATTGTAATTTTGAGGACTTCTATTTAGGAGACAAGATAGTACGTATAGGTTTAGGCCTGGACTCGACCAAACCCAAGATGTGCGAAGTGGTTAGGAGTGGAAATTCATACAAGCTAGGTATATACATACATGGTGTAAACCACCTCATCACAAAGCCGTTAACCAAGCATTCTGTACATCAAACTAAGTAACTTTACGCAAAAATTATTGCTGGGAAACAACTTTTTTTTTTGAGGTTATAAATCATGTTTTGTGGTAGAACTCAATGTAACGCACTTAAGACATTGTGCTGATGGATGGATTGAATAGTACGGGGGTCGTGGAGGTCTTAAAAGTCAAAATTTTACAAAAAAAGTGGTATTTAAAAAAAAACGTTGTCTCAAAGTTGTAACTTAGACCCCCCATATCTCAGTAACTTGAAGGTTCCCCAGGTATGGTGTAGAACAAAAAAATGATCGCAATGACAGAGAGAACAAGTGGTTTTCGTATTCGTTAAGAGGTGTTTTACACCCATTTCTTTTTTTTTTTGGATGGGATATCATCAAATGACTTCTCCCACTCTGGGCGGAGCGGGAGGGAGTGTCAGACTCTTACTGACTAAAACCCATCCATGTTCCTTCCTCGCCCTTTATGTTCCGGGCGGGGCCGCGGTATCTCTTTCGAACAGGCCCGCAACCCCGGCAGGTTTTACACCCTTTTTATGTATTTATTACCGAACCTGTGTGCAGATTTTTATAATTTCTTCGTGCAGCAGATTTTTTTTTTAGATTGAAGGTGACCCTGTTCGCATATCTATTCCACATAATTATAGGGTTTTGGCGCGGTACGAAATTCATATTTTTTTTTCATCTTTGACATGCTGTAACTTGGACTTATGGGTGCGGCAGCCGACTTTTATTTTGATGATCAGTGTATATTAAACAATTACTAGAAATTAATTTCACTCGGTACAAAATTGCGGCTTTGTACCCGTGACCCCCTCTCATAGACCCTGGAAGAGACAACAAGCACTAAAACTCCCGTGGTCCCATTTTCAGATAAAACCGTACTAAATTAAGAAGGCGATCAGTCACAAACTACCAGGAGGCCAGAATTATGAAAGGAAGTATTGTACCTACTGTCGGGATATTTACTCATAATGGGTAACTGTGAAACACAACATTGTGTAACTAAACGGGAAACACGTCATGCTTCCTGGCGAAACCACCTTTTCCTAAACAAAATATAAGTTACATAAAAACTTCTCGAGAAATCAACTGGAGGATGAAGTCCTTGCGTCCAATAGTTATAAGATACTATAGCTTCTGCCAGCGGCTTCGCCCGCGTGAAGTTTGATTATTGTCCCATGGGATCTTACTACCGGGATAAAAAGTATCCTATGTTTTAATCCAGGTTATAAACTTTTTCATCCAAATCCATTCAGTAGTTTTCGCGTGAAAACGTAACAAATAAACTTACATTCACATTTATAGTATTACTAGCTGACCCGCGCAACTTCGTCTGCGTCACATAAGAGAAAGAGAGGGTTACAGAGAGTGGGTCATAAGCACCTATAATACAATTTTCAAAGAGCACATCACACACATCCTTCCGCATAATGAAAATGCGCGCCCGGTACATGATCATTATTTTGTTGCAGAATTACTTAAAACGGTGTATCTCCTAAGATATACATTGAAGTCAATTTTGTTTAAAATCAAGTACTTGTGAATAACAACGTATTTATTTGAATAAGAATAAATTACCATGTTTACAAAAACAGCTTTAAAGGGTTCTATTGACAGCTTTACATCTTCATACTTAGACACTCGATGACAGTCATACTCCAGCTAGGTCTGCAGTTCTCATCAAGGTGCATTAAATGAGCCGCAACACGATATAGCTGCTGTAAACCGTTGCGGAACCCTTACAACTGCTTACCATTTAAAATTTCAAACTCTACGTCCCTACGCTATGACGCCGTGTCTTAAAGTGCACAACCTCTTCAAAGCTTAGAAACCTTCAAATGCGGTATTAATATTTTACGGTGACTTTCGAGACATTCCAATTTTAAATTTAATTTAAGAGTATTAGCAATTTTGTACCAAATTTTTATGTGAGTTCAACCTTTTTGGAATAAAATCGGATTGGGTTTTGAAACATGTATCAAAACAACTTGTAGTTTATGTCAAAATCTCGAAGGAGTATTGATATCAAATTCGAAACAAATCACCGCCAAAATAACTTTCTACCCCTTACAATCTTTGCCCCCTCTTTTCACCCCCTTAGGGGTATAATTTCAAAATTCTTTCTTATCGTATGCTTACGTTATACAGAAAATACACCCTCCAAGTTTCAGGTTTCTACAATCTGCGGTTTAGGCTGTGCGTTGATCCATCAGATAGTCCTTCAGGACAAAGCATTTTTTATTTGTAGATAGTAGGATTTGTACTCGTTTGTAATGTTTTTGTAACTTTTCCGGCTGTATGTCTTATGTAAAATAAAAAATAATGATTGGCATCAAAAAAATGTTTTGTGTAAAATAGCAATTTTATGGCTAACTATTTTCCCTACACTGCCCGCCCCGCAGAAAGTTATTTTTTTGCAATTTCTGACTTTTTGAGTACCTGGGTTGGTTTGGAAGAACTTCTAAGAACTTCTTCTTCTTCTTCACTTCTTGATTAGTGTCGGAAAGATGATCGATTGGCATCAAAAAACTTGTTTTATGTAAAATGGCAATTTTCTTGCTAACTGAACTTTATTTTTTAATTAAATCTGTGAATGGGGAGAAACATTATGTGAAAAAATTACGGATTGTTACCTAAGACCATTTTTGTGTAGCTGCAGCTCCCCTTACCGCCCCGTTTACCGTTTCCACCCTGGAAAGCCGACCGATTTTCTTGAATTCCGCTATTTTGGGCGTATTCACTTCAAAAATCAAATTTCAAGAAAATTGAGAAATTACATTTACCTGTATTAGATTTGAAGTATTTATAGCAAACTTTTAAAGGTTTCCACTTCAATGGATTTTATTGTATAGGTGTATGAAGTTAATTAATTTTAAACACAAAACCCTCTTTTTTACTTCTCTGGATGTTTTTTTTTTAAATGCTGAAACAGGTATTTCTTTATTTTTAATAATAAGTATTTACTCTGAGTTTCATGAATCTAGAACAATCTAAAAATTTTTTTTTTCATACAAACTTTACCCCCCCCCCTTTTCACCCCCTTTTTCCAAAAATTTCTATAGCCTAAGTGTTATTCTGAGTTTATTTAAATAGATTAGTGAAGTTTTCATCAAAATCCGTCCAGCAGTTTCTACGTGATGCGCGGTCAAACAAATAAACACGAATTTTAAAAATGGTTTTAATAATATGTTCAGTTACTTATTTTAAGTCACCCTGATCGGTTTTTTTTAATCTTCAATGTACAGTTTTTTTGGTCTCAACGATTTTATTATATGTATAGATATTATAGTAGGGAGGGATACACCAATAGATAGATCTCTTTAAGAAGAACATTTTTACTCCAGCGACTTCTCTCGATTCGGAATCAGAGAGGAGCTACAGAGCTCTAAGTATGAGACATTAGTTTAATTAAATTAAATACTTTTGGTCAATTTATTAATTTTCATTGATACTGTATGTTTCATACATCATTTTACAAGCCTATAAATTACTTTTTTTCAAAACATTAACATCTGCACTGCCGTTTTAGGAATAAATCCTTTCAGTAATTGAGGGTTCACGGAGCGTTAATTCTACTCCATGGAATGGACCTATAGCGTAAAGATGAAGAATGTATCAATAGATTATTACTCGGTTTCTATTTACTACCTCGTCTATAATGGGTCATTTTAGCCCCTTGTATCACAATGTACTATTTCACTCCTCTTGCTCGAAAAGACCGTCATAACAGCGTACCAGAACGGGCGTAAAATTGCAAAAAAATAAGGTTTTTTTTTTTAATGTTCGTCGTCGGTGTTCGAAAACGCAGTCTTTACTCATAATTCTTATAGAATGGACTTATTGCTGTTCCATTAAAAAAAAAACATTTTATTTTAAAAACTAGCTTCTGCCAGCGGCTTCGCCCGCGTGAAGTTTCAAAATTGGGGTTGAGTGAGAATATTATAAACGTAAGAGTAAACAAATATAATAATAACAAATCTCCGAACTGCTAAGCTATCGGGAGTTACACGTGTTATTGTGAGTCAACTATAAAAGATAGACATATGCTGTCTTGGGATATTTTTTATATAATTTTATGTGGAATATTTCCGTTATACATGATTTCTATGTAGCTTTAACCATTAAGGCTGCACACGCGACGGAAGCTAAAAAAACCAAGTAACTTCTCCCGTTTTCCCAACATTTCCTTTCACTGCTCTGCTCCTATTAATGGTAGCGTGATGAAAAGTATACTATTACCTGCTCAGGAGTATGTAGAATAATTGTACCAAGTTTCGTTAAAATCCGTCGAGTAGTTTTTTTTTCTATAAATAACATACAGACAGACAGACAGACAAAAATTTTACTGATTGCATTTTTGGCATCAGTATCGATCACTAATCACCCCCCGATAGTTATTTTGTAAATATATTTCATGTACAGAATTGACCTCTCTACAGATTTATTATAAGTATAGATAGATTAAACTAAACGCGCCGAACGTTGAACTCCTTGGCAGAATGTGTGCATCTGTGACAGTTACTTCTTGTCACAGATGTCAAAGGTTATCATCGGCCAGCATCGTTTTGTCGTAGAGCACTCACTTATGGCCCAGCCACAAAGGGATCCTGAACTACACACGCTGCTTGCCTACTATTATAGCTTCTGCCTACTTGGCCAGCTTTAGTCGCGCTAAACGTGGACGGTGGGCGGTGCCTTTGACGGTTTGTCATGGGACTTTTTTGAAGTGAGCAGAATAGTTAGGCAAGTATATCAAGGCAAGGATACGTTAAAAAAACAACTCATTAATTATAAAAAAAGTATATTGCATGGCAATGTTTGACAAAACAAAATATAAACTTGTTAAATAAAAATTTAAGAATTACATTATGCATTTATATCATATCATATAAGGCATGTTAATCGTAGGTATATTAATTAAGACTAGCAGTTAGCATGCGTGTACAGTAAATAACATTAACAGGATTATATTATAAGCTCCATATTATAGGTAATAACATAGGTAATAACTAAGGAATGAAGTATTTTTAGCCTTTTCTTGGCTCAACAAGAAAGACATTTTTATTGTTTCTGTGTTATTTTAGTTGCGTAAAACTTATGTTCACGAGAATCACGAGTGTGTTTGAAAGGAGTGCGCCCAGAATCGATCAATGTAGCTGGGCAAGTTCCGTGAACATGAGAAGTAAATTCACGCTTGTAACTGGTGCTGCCGTCTCCCAGCACAAATTGTGAAGCGTTACCGTGGCGTGTGACCCGCTCTACGCGCTCTACACGCTCAACTCTTTCGGAACGATCAGTTTTCTGTGCATGTTCCGAGCGTGAAAAACTTCCATAACGTGCTTCTGATTGCCCGTAAAAGTCACCACCGACTCTAAGATTATCCCTTACAACTCGTGCTGGCTGACGGTCACCCATTAGCGTCGACTGTCCATCTCTTCTTGTTTGATTACGACGAGTATCTGAGCTCTCGTGCTGCGAAATAACACCCATGTTGTCTCTTCCAGATCTATGCATGGAACTGATGCTTTTTCTGTCCGAGCTGTGCGTAGAATTATTTATGTATTCACCTCGGTCTGAGAGATTTACTATGCTCTTTCTCTGTGCAGCCGCTGTGGAGCTGATCGAATGATGAGCTTCTGTGTTTGAATGAACGCCTTTACGATGTAAAATTGAATTTGATGACGTGGAATCAGAAACTAAATCGGATGTGCGTTTATGATGACCACTACGTGAGGAGCTATCGATACTGACGGCCGGTGGATCATTACCGCCACCGCCGTGCATTGCTCTCTGGAATTCCATGCTTGTCTTTGTTACACTGTCACTCAACTGGTTTCTGTTCGTCGAATGTTGAGTCGATTTTGAAATATGATGCTCTGTGTGACTTCCTTGATGTACTTGGGTTGACGAGCTCACATTTCTTTGAACGTGACCTTCTGTGACTTGTCCTTGGTTTGGTTGCCTGCCAGAGTAATCGGACGACACAATCCTTTGAGTAGTATCGCCACTCCTGATTATGTTATGACCGTCAGTAGTTGACTGTTGGGTGGATCTTACAACATTTTGACCAACCTGTTCCCGGGATATGTTTGAACCACCCACAATTCTTTGTGTGTGATGCTGATTGGAACTTAAATTTTGACTCGAGGACGAAGACGTAATAGTTTGTTGAGACGACTGTGTTCTTTGAGCATTGTCAATATATTGTTGGTTTGATCGAGAATGTTGTTGATCAACAGAAGTAGTTCCTTTTGTGCCCTGTGTTGTATAAATAGTTTGATTAGTTGAAGATGTTACGTGATCGGATGACTGTGTTCTTTGAGTTGCGTCTCCTCCAATTTGTCGTATGCGGTTTGTACGATCGTCTAACTGCCTCTGTGGAGTACCCTGCTGAGGAGTACCGTACTGTGGAGTACCCTGCTGAGGAGTACCGTACTGTGGAGTACCTTGCTGCGGAGTACCCTGCTGCGGTGTACCCTGCTGCGGTGTGCCCTGCTGCGGTGTAGCGTACTGTGGAGTGGATTTTCCTGAATTATCAACAACATCCACTTCAACGTTTCGTGTTACTGTCACCCATTTTCCACCTCGAAGCTTCTTTTCTGATATTTGTTTAATTATTTTTGTAGTAGTTGTGCTGATGGTCTTCATACTCTTAGTGTCACTTTTGTTTACTATTGTCCTGTCTGTGCTATTTCGAGATACAGAACGATCTGTAACACCCACCGTCTTGTTTCTGTCAGTGACACTGTCTTGTGATCCAACTCTATCAATATGTTTCTGTGACCCTCTGTGATCAGTGACATCCTGTGAAGTAATATGTTTGCCGTGTGTTCCAGATTGGATAATTTTTGAAGTAGTATGGTCTGCTGTGGTGTGGGAGTGCTTCACGTGCGTCTCCGTATGAGATGTATGCGACTGATTATCGCGATGGACTTGAGTGTCATGACGTGAAATGGTTTGAGATTTAATGTCGCGATCATCATGTCCAGTGACAGACTTCGATTCCACGGTCCTCCTTGAAGTCTCACTTGTTTGTGTTTTGCTGGTATCATGTTTTGTTACATCCCCGTTTGTATAAAGGTTGTCTTTGGGTTTTATAGGGCCTGATTTTTCGGCGGGACTCCATTTTTGAGGTCCTGGCCGTTCAAAGTCACCTTCAGGTTTTAAGTTGTCTCTTGGACGGACCTGCGCCGGAGTTTCTCCTGGTGCCTGTTTAGTGGGAGTACGTGAATCCATAAAGTCTTCTGGACGCAAGTTATCCCTTGGTTTTACTGGGCTTCGTCTATCTCCAGTTTCCCATTTTGGTCTTGACGGATAGTTAACATCGCCTTCTGTTTTCAAATTATCTTTCGGACGAACTTGAGATGGTGTTTCTCCCGGAGCCCATTTAGATGGCGTCCGTGAAACCATATCACCCTCCGGATGTAAATTGTCTCTAGGCCGAACTTGATTTGGTGTTTCACCCGGTTGCCACTGAGTCTTGGGCCTGTCGGTAAATTCACCTTCAGGACGTAAGTTGTCCTTCGGCCTTACTTGCTCAGGCCTATCGGCAGACGTCCACTTTTGTTTTGAAGGTCGATCAAAATCACCCTCTGGTTTTAAGTTATCTCTGGGTCTAACTTGTCCTGGTGTATCACCTGGAGCCCATCTTGTCGGGGTACGAGAATCCATGTCACCTTCAGATTTTAGGTTGTCTTTCGGACGTACTTGTTCAGGCCTGTCTGCGGACGTCCACGTCGGTTTTGAAGGTCTATCGAAATCACCTTCAGGACGTAAAGTGTCCTTAGGTCTAACTTGTTCGGGTCTTTCTGATGTTTCCCACTTTGGTCTTGAGGGTCTATCAAAATCGCCTTCAGGTTTCAAATTATCTTTTGGCTTAACTTGAGCAGGTGTTTCGCCTGGAGCCCATTTTGCCGGAGTGCGTGAATCCATAGTACCTTCTGGTTTTAGATTGTCTCGGGGACGAACCTGATTTGGTGTTTCTCCGGGTTGCCATTGAGTCTTAGGCCTTTCCGTAAATTCGCCTTCAGGACGTAAGGTGTCCTTAGGTCTAAATTGTTCGGGTCTTTCTGATGTTTCCCACTTCGGTTTTGAGGGTCTATCAAAATCGCCTTCAGGTTTCAAGTTATCCTTAGGACGTACTTGTTCTGGTGTATCGCCTCGCTGCCACTGGGTTTTAGGACGGCTCGGAAATTCACCTTCAGGGCGTAGGTTATCCCCGTGCTTAATTAAGTCCGGTCGTTCTGAAGTTTCCCATTTTGGTCTAGAAGGTCGGTCAAAATCACCTTCAGGTCTTAAATTATCGGGTTGTTTAAGTGGTGTTCGTTTTTCACTAGGTTCATGCTCTTCCCTTGGTCTTTTTTCAAAATCTCCTTCCGGTTTTAAATTATCTGGGTGATATACTATAGCTGATCTTTCACCTTTGATTACTTTATAATCATCTCTACGAGTGTGATCTTCAAATACTCCCTCGATTTTAAGATTATCTTCTCTACGGGTTAATTTGACTCTTTGACCTTTAACAACACGATATGTGTCAGATGATCGAATATTTTCCATTGTTCCTTCCATTTTTAAATTATCTTCATGTTTGACAATAGCAGCGCGTTCACCAGTAACTTTCGAATAATCAGTTTTTTGTTTCATATCTATAAATTCACCTTCAATCTTTAGATTATCTTCCCTTCTAATGATATCAAGTCGTTCGATTTTTTGTCTTTGTCGTAGATCAATGTCCCTTTCAATAGTTATATTATCAACCTGTTTGAATGGTTTGCGTCTCTCGGCTGGTTGAGAAGGAACAACTTCTGGCTTATAAAATTTACCATCAGGTTTCAGATTATCCTGTGGTCTCACAACTGGTGCCCTTTCACCTACAGTATGGCTGTAGTCGTTTCGAACTGTAAGATCAATAAATTCCCCTTCAGTTCTCAAGTTATCTTCATGCCTCTGAATGACGACTTTTTCTATTTTCTCTATACGCTTATAATCGTCTCTTGAACGATGTGTGTCTATTGTTCCTTCCATTCTGAGATGATCTTCATGCTTAACAACATCGACGCGATCTCCTCGAGTTGCAGTATAATCAGTTCTCCTGACAACTTCCATGTCTCCTTCAGGCTTCAAGTTATCCTCTGGCTTCTTCTGAACAGGTCTTTCGCCAACAACATGTTTCGGTTTTTCAGGACGTTCAAACTTACCCTCTGGTTTAAGATTATCTTGTGGCTTTTTGGGTGTCTGCCTTTCAGCTGGTTGCCATTTATCTTCCTTCGGTTTTTCGAATTCTCCTTCAGGCTTCAAATTATCTTTAGGTTTCTTTTGCGTAACTCGTTCAGCGGGGCGCCATTGATCTTGTTTAGGAGTCTCAAATTCACCCTCCGGCCTCAAGTTATCTTTTGGTTTTGTTGGTGTTTGCCTCTCAGCCGGGCGCCATTTATCATGTTTAGGCTGTTCAAAGTCCCCTTCAGGTTTAAGGTTATCCTGAGGTTTCTTTTGAACTGGTCTCTCAGCTGGACGCCATTCTTCATGCTTGGGTTGTTCAAATTCTCCCTCAGGTCTTAGGTTATCTTTGGGTTTCTTTTGGGTGACCCGCTCCGCTGGTCGCCACTTGTCATGTTTTGGCTGCTCGAAATCACCCTCTGGTTTTAAGTTATCTTTAGGCTTAGTGGGCGTTTGCCTTTCAGCAGGACGCCATTCATCATGCTTCGGTTGTTCGAATTCACCTTCAGGTTTAAGGTTGTCCTTGGGTTTTTTCTGGGTGACGCGTTCGGCTGGACGCCAATCATCATGTTTTGGCTGTTCAAATTCACCTTCTGGTTTCAGATTGTCTTTAGGTTTCTTTTGCGTAACTCGTTCAGCGGGGCGCCATTGATCTTGTTTAGGAGTCTCAAATTCACCCTCAGGACGCAAGTTATCTTTTGGTTTGGTAGGTGTTTGCCTCTCAGCCGGGCGCCATTTATCAAGTTTAGGTTGTTCAAAGTCCCCTTCGGGTTTAAGATTATCTTGAGGTTTCTTTTGTACTGGTCTTTCAGCTGGACGCCATTCTTCGTGCTTGGGCTGTTCAAATTCTCCCTCGGGTCTAAGGTTGTCCTTGGGTTTCTTTTGGGTAACCCGCTCTGCTGGACGCCACTTGTCATGTTTTGGCTGTTCGAAGTCGCCTTCTGGTTTTAAGTTATCTTTAGGTTTTGAAGGCGTTTGTCTTTCAGCTGGACGCCATTCGTCATGCTTCGGCTGCTCGAAATCGCCTTCTGGTTTAAGATTGTCTTTTGGCTTCTTCTGGGTGACACGCTCTGCTGGGCGCCATTCATCATGCTTCGGTTGCTCAAAGTCTCCTTCGGGTTTAAGGTTGTCCTTGGGTTTCTTTTGAGTCACGCGCTCGGCTGGACGCCATTCATCGTGTTTTGGTTGTTCAAAGTCACCTTCTGGTTTAAGATTATCTTTTGGTTTGGTTGGCGTTTGTCTTTCAGCTGGACGCCATTGGTCCTGCTTGGGTTGTTCAAAGTCTCCTTCTGGTTTGAGATTATCCTTAGGCTTCTTTTGAGTGACGCGCTCAGCTGGACGCCATTCATCGTGTTTAGGCTGCTCAAACTCACCTTCTGGTTTCAAGTTGTCTTTAGGTTTCTTTTGTGTAACTCGTTCAGCGGGGCGCCATTCGTCCTGTTTTGGAGTTTCAAAGTCACCTTCAGGTCGTAAATTGTCCCTTGGTTTTGATGGTGTTTGCCTTTCAGCAGGACGCCACTCATCATGCTTTGGTTGCTCAAAATCTCCTTCTGGCTTCAGGTTATCCTTGGGTTTTTTCTGAGTGACACGGTCCGCCGGACGCCATTCATCGTGTTTTGGCTGCTCAAAGTCGCCTTCTGGTTTTAAGTTATCTTTGGGCTTTGATGGCGTTCGTCTTTCAGCTGGACGCCATTCGTCGTGCTTGGGTTCCTCAAAGTCTCCTTCTGGTTTAAGATTATCTTTGGGCTTCTTTTGAGTGACACGATCAGCCGGACGCCATTCATCGTGTTTTGGCTGCTCGAAGTCGCCTTCTGGTTTCAAGTTATCTTTGGGCTTTGTAGGCGTTCGTCTTTCAGCTGGACGCCATTCGTCGTGCTTGGGTTCTTCGAAGTCTCCTTCTGGTTTAAGATTATCTTTGGGCTTCTTTTGAGTGACACGATCGGCCGGACGCCATTCATCGTGTTTTGGCTGCTCGAAGTCGCCCTCCGGTTTCAAGTTATCTTTTGGCTTTGTAGGCGTTCGTCTTTCAGCTGGCTGCCATTCGTCGTGTTTGGGTTCTTCAAATTCTCCTTCAGGTTTCAAATTATCTTTAGGTTTCTTCTGAGTGACACGCTCCGCGGGTCGCCATTCGTCGTGCTTGGGCTGTTCAAAGTCTCCTTCTGGTTTAAGATTATCCTTCGGTTTCTTTTGAGTAACGCGTTCAGCTGGACGCCATTCATCGTGTTTTGGCTGTTCAAAGTCACCTTCCGGCTTCAGATTATCTTTAGGTTTCTTTTGTGTAACTCGTTCAGCGGGGCGCCATTCATCTTGTTTAGGAGTCTCAAATTCACCTTCTGGTCGTAAATTGTCCCTTGGTTTTGAAGGTGTTTGCCTTTCAGCAGGACGCCACTCATCGTGTTTTGGCTGCTCAAAATCGCCCTCTGGTTTCAAGTTATCTTTGGGCTTTGTGGGCGTTCGTCTTTCAGCTGGACGCCATTCGTCGTGCTTGGGTTCTTCAAAGTCTCCTTCTGGTTTAAGATTATCCTTAGGCTTCTTTTGAGTCACGCGGTCGGCCGGACGCCATTCATCGTGTTTTGGCTGCTCGAAGTCACCTTCTGGTTTCAAGTTATCTTTTGGCTTTGTAGGTGTGCGTCTTTCAGCTGGACGCCATTCGTCGTGCTTAGGTTCTTCAAAGTCTCCTTCTGGCTTCAGGTTATCCTTGGGTTTCTTCTGCGTTACGCGGTCGGCCGGACGCCATTCATCGTGTTTTGGCTGCTCGAAGTCACCCTCTGGTTTCAAGTTATCTTTGGGCTTTGTCGGCGTTCGTCTTTCAGCTGGCCGCCATTCGTCGTGCTTAGGTTCTTCGAAGTCACCTTCTGGCTTTAGGTTATCCTTGGGTTTCTGCTGAGTGACGCGATCGGCCGGACGCCATTCATCGTGTTTTGGCTGCTCAAAGTCGCCCTCTGGTTTCAAGTTATCTTTGGGCTTTGTAGGCGTTCGTCTTTCAGCTGGACGCCATTCGTCGTGCTTGGGTTCTTCAAAGTCTCCTTCTGGTTTTAGATTATCCTTAGGCTTCTTTTGAGTCACGCGATCGGCCGGACGCCATTCATCGTGTTTTGGCTGCTCGAAGTCGCCTTCTGGTTTCAAGTTATCTTTTGGCTTTGTAGGCGTTCGTCTTTCAGCTGGACGCCATTCGTCGTGCTTGGGTTCTTCAAAGTCTCCTTCTGGTTTTAGATTATCCTTAGGCTTCTTTTGAGTCACGCGATCGGCCGGACGCCATTCATCGTGTTTTGGCTGCTCGAAGTCGCCTTCTGGTTTCAAGTTATCTTTTGGCTTTGTAGGTGTTCGTCTTTCAGCTGGCCGCCATTCGTCGTGCTTAGGTTCTTCAAAGTCTCCTTCTGGTTTCAGATTATCTTGGGGCCTCTTTTGCGTGACACGCTCTGCGGGACGCCATTTATCATGTTTTGGCTGCTCAAAATCTCCCTCAGGTTTCAAGTTATCAATTGGTTTCTTTTGTACGGGTCTTTCAGAAACTTTTGGTCCATATGCGTCATGAGATACAGTGTGGCTATCAAATATACCCTCCATATGCAGGTTATCCTTTCTTATTATTGTCTGTTGTCTTACATCAGTTTCTTCGTATGTTGTGTACTCCTCCTGTGAAGTTGTAATTTTTTCGAGTTCTTCTGTAGAATAAAACTTTTCAAAGTCCTCTTTTGTCCATGTGCGCCTTCTCTTTGGTCGTTCAACTGGTGTAACCTTTCCTGGATAGTCTTTTTGATTGGAAGTAACGAAATCAATTTCACCTTCTCTTATTAAATTATCAGTTCTCTTCGCGACCATCGTTGTTCTTTCTACAGTATCAGTGTGATCAACGTATTCAGACTGAGATGTCGTTTCCGTAGTCATATCTCCTTCTAACTTAGTCCATGTATTGCGACGAACTGGTTTTGGTCTTTCCACTGGTTTCACAGTATACTCCGTCCGTGAAGTTGTAGTATCTAAAAAGTAAAATAAGAATTACTTAATTTCACATTGATTCCGCAGTTTTCTATACATCATTAATTTTATACCTTATTTCAATTATATATTGAGTTTGTCTTTATAAGTGAGAGAATTACAGAATACAACAAGGAGCTACTGCAATTTTATTTAAGCTCACATATAATAATGGGTAAGCCAAATCTGGTATGTATATAAATAAATTACTTTCATATTCAAATAGCGTCAAAACATAAACAAAATCAATAGTTACCTGTAAACTCCCCTTCTGTGATAATATTGTCTGTTCGGCGAATGATTTCAGCTCTTTCCCCAATCACCACTTTGTAATCTTCGGTTATAGTCCGTCTAGTAGTAAAGTCACCTTCAGGTCGCAAATTATCCTCAGGCTTTTTCACAACAGCTTTTTCTGCAGGCTTCCACTCATCTTTCTTAGGTGTAGTGAATTCGCCTTCTGGTTTAAGGTTATCTTGGGGCCTCTTTTGGGTGACGCGTTCAGCGGGACGCCATTCATCGTGTTTTGGTTGTTCAAAATCACCTTCTGGTTTTAAGTTGTCTTTCGGTTTTGTGGGTGATTGTTTCTCAGCCGGACGCCACTCATCATGTTTCGGTTTCTCGAATTCCCCTTCTGGTTTCAGATTATCTTGAGGTTTCTTCTGTGTGACGCGCTCTGCTGGACGCCATTTGTCGTGTTTTGGCTGTTCGAAATCACCTTCTGGCTTGAGGTTATCTTGGGGTCTTTTCTGTGTAACGCGTTCCGCTGGGCGCCATTCATCGTGTTTTGGTTGTTCAAAATCACCTTCTGGTCTCAAGTTGTCTTTCGGTTTCGTAGCTGTCTGTCTTTCAGCTGGACGCCATTCGTCTTGCTTCGGTTGCTCGAATTGCCCTTCCGGCTTAAGATTATCTTGGGGCTTCTTCTGAGTAACACGCTCTGCTGGACGCCACTCATCATGTTTTGGTTGCTCGAATTCCCCTTCTGGTTTGAGATTGTCTTGGGGCTTCTTCTGTGTGACGCGCTCTGCTGGACGCCATTTATCGTGTTTTGGCTGATCAAATTCTCCTTCTGGTTTAAGATTATCTTGGGGTCTTTTCTGAGTGACACGTTCCGCTGGGCGCCATTCATCATGTCTTGGCTGCTCAAAATCACCTTCTGGTCTTAAGTTGTCTTTAGGTTTTGTTGCTGTTTGTCTTTCAGCCGGACGCCATTCATCTTGTTTCGGTTGTTCGAAGTCACCCTCTGGTCTGAGGTTATCTTTAGGTCTCTTCTGGGTGACTCGCTCTGCTGGACGCCACTCATCTGGTTTTGGCTGTTCAAAATCACCTTCTGGTTTAAGATTATCCTCTGGTTTCTTTTGTTTGGGACGTTCGGCTGGTTGCCAGCGCTCTTTTTCCGGTGTAGTAAAATCACCTTCTGGTCTTAAGTTATCTTGGGGCCTACGGACGGGTGCACGATCGCCAGGACGCCACTCATCGGGTTTATGTCTGTCGAAATCGCCTTCAGGTCTTAAATTATCTTCAGGTTTTATTACGGGAGCCCTTTCGCCAGGACGCCATTCCTCAGGCTGCCTTCTCTCAAAATCACCCTCGGGTTTAAGATTATCTTCGGGTTTTCTTTGCTTGGGTCGCTCGGCAGGTTGCCACTGAGGACGCTCTGGCTCTTGGAAGTCGCCTTCAAGACGAAGGTGATCCTCGTGATGGATGGCTGTGGTGCGGCTCACGTGTTTCTCGTCGTAGTCGCGCTGGTACGCGGAGACCACGCTCGTCGTGTGCTCCACATCGAACAATGGCTCCGGGACATCGTTGTGTGGGCAGCGGTGACGCCTGCAAACAATAACAATGAATGTCAGCTATGTGCATACAAAAAAGTAATTTATGGAACACGACATCTTAGAATATTCTAAATACAGTTTGTACAGTCGCCAGCACATGAAATTACTACAAACTGACTTTCTCCAAATGATTTTAAACCATAAAATGTTGACGACTAAGTTCAAAACCAACTGTACAAATGAAAGTCATGGCAAATTCTTTCCAAATTAACGATTAGTTAAGTAACTAATTAAAATCACACCTTTTGACACGATAAGGATGAAGAGACAATGGGAATCTTCTGGGCAGCGGCAGAGGTGGCAGCGTCAGTGAATTGGCCATCACACGCGTCCATCGCGCTCACCTCCCCTCCCTCCCGTTACAGAGACACAAGACAATGGTGCACAATGCACTTCACAGATGTACTCCTTGTAACTGATACCGTGTCGCTATTATCCGTAAATACTTTCTCCGATACATATCCTAGGCAACTATGTACTATTTACTTTTGAACGGGACAGGATTAAAAACGCACCTCAACTATCTATAGAACTATTTAGAAAGCTTGGCACGGCTTAACATAAATTGAAAAACAAATGCTCAAGTCTACATAAATTAGAATTAATTGAGCTTTTGTGAGAACCTTCCGCTGTTCAATCAAATCGTTTATTGTTGCCAAAAGACACTTTTACTGATTACATGCGAACTTTCTTTACCATTAAAACAACTTGGGTAATTATGTAGCATGAATTGTAAAAGTAGGACACGGAACTGTCTGTGTAAGGAATTAAACCAGCGGCTTTGAGCTCGCAACGCGTACTGCCGTGCCGTGCCACCATGCCGGCTCATGAAATTGAAACGGCTTCTCATATCAACAAGTAGGTATGTATAATCCAATGATTAGTCTACAACATTAAACGCGGAAAGAGACGCTTTAAAGAACGCCTTACCTACTTACCTACATATAGATTATTTATGACATTGATTTTGTAGACCAACAGATGACTGACCCAATTGTCGTGGGATTCGAATATTTCAATATTATTAATTAGAACTCAATCAATCCTTTTAAAACATATAAAACACCGTTCATCACATTCGTCTTATAAAATAATCAATAGGTGATAGAGAAATCTTTCATGAAATGTGTAAAATAGAAAAGGTCTAGTGACCGCGTTACTGTTTCCATGGCAACGGCGAGTGAACCTTTCATGAACCTTGGCGGGCACGGGCGAGACAGACAACCACTTTCGGCCCTAAAAAGGTATTGTAGGCTAAGCTAAGAACAATAAGTTACTGTAACTACATGATATGTTGCAACAATACTACCAACGACTTTATGACTTCTTCAGGCTTTTTATTTCAGTCACGGACGACAGTTTTATTGCTATTTGGTTTTTCTCAAAAAATCCTAAATGTGTCGTTTATTCTAAGTAGGCCATTACTAATGAGAGTCCAGTCGAGGAAATGTTTCATAATCCGTCTAAGACTCAATCTATAATAACCATACTTTTACTAGAGGTAAAGTTTGTAACTTAGTATGTTTGTTTAGAATTTAGAGCATAATCTTCGGAACTGATCGGATTCCCATAAAGGTTTCACTAACGGAAAGCTTCATTATGCACGAGTTCCATAGATTTATATTTAAAACGTTCCCGTTGGATAATTCACGATTACAACGACTATTAGATACAAGCTGCAAGCAAAACTTTGTTAAAATATATCCTCGATCAAATATAAACATTCCAATCACACTCATTCATTTCACTGTTCTTTCATCGCAATCGCTAATTTAAGCGTTGACGTCATCGTCGACTTAAAGTCAATAAAGCGAACTCCGTATTCAACCAGCTTCTTTAAAGGAGTATAAATCAAAAGTAATGATAAATTAATTTAAAACAGGCCTACAGAGTGCATGCAAGGAGTGGGCGGCTGCAATTCGCAAGAGGCAATCCAGATTTAACCATGAGTCAAAGAGTCAATGAAACGACTCGAACAGAGCGACCCTCTTTCTACTTGCAAGGAGAACTGCATGTAACTTCAGAGGTAAGATAAGTCACGAATATAATACATAAGACCCTTTGTTTATAAAAATACGCTGGGTTTATTGGCAATATACACGAACAAAACAAAATTGGTTCAAAATTGGTTAAATCAATTAAGTAGATCAAGTTTTTCAATAAGGATTCCATGTCCCATAAAAATTAAGGGTTCGTAAGACAAAACTTTATGATTTAATGGGTTTGCTCCAGTTTATAGTCGCCTAGCGATGGGGAGCAAACATGTCCTAATCCCTGAGGCGTCTATTCCGATCAATATGCTGTCCTGTAAAGGTCAGTTCCCATGTGGCCACTCTCTTTGACACAAATATCAGGATTCACATTTTATGATTATGTTACTTTACTTCGTAGTACAATTTATTCACATAACATTTAAAGGACAATGGCAACGGGCTTTCAATTAATTGAACTCAAAATGCAACGTCTTCGAGTTCACATAAGGCTTATTGTATTTGTGATTAATACTTGATTATCAGTATACTTAACCCTATTTTAATTCCTTGGTGGGAGATTTGAGAAAATTACTTATTTATAGATAATGTAGTGAAGGTGCAGAAAGTTCGTGAAAAAGGTGTCATGCAATTAGTAAAATATTTAATTTATCGGATGTATGCCGCATGACCGCATCTATAGACTTTTGTATCCATGCAGTGCAATGGTGTTGTTACAAACAAATGTGTATTAAAAATTCCATAACACTGTCATCAGATTGATTCTAATCTATTGCCTATAAACTAAAAGATTATTTTGTTTTGTCTTATCTAACGATATCGCAAACTACATAATATATTTGCTTCAAGGTGTGGGCGAAAATCGCCGGCAATGTCTTTGGTGCGACCGTAAAAACGTGTCGGTTATAGAAGATATATATCTTGAAAATATCTGTAAGTTGGTAACACACTATTATTCACGTTTTTTATCCGTCATTTGTTTACCTAAACAATAATCACTCAAAATACTACGATTTTGTTTTTAATTATTACGTTGATCATTCCAACTTCAGTCCCTTACCTCAGAACCATGGTTGTCAATCACTAAATTCCAAGTCTTCAAAGATCACATCATGAGATTAAAATTAATATTAGTTTAGTATCACGAAATTTCAAACAGCCAGCATGTACTAAGCTTGCACAAAACACCACCTACTGTGCGTACAGTATTAGTTATAATATAACATAGATAACAATTGGCTTTTTGTTCTACATATTGATAATTTGCGACCGCTAGCTAAGCGTGTCGACTCGACAACCCTTATCAGCTTAGTTTTCACAGTTTCCCTCGATGGATTATCGCGTATAGTTGTAATTAAATAGTGTATACTTGCAGCCTATGTGTAACTAATTGTTCGTCATACTTTTTGTTCCTTACACTTAAGGCGATTACATGAGCTAAACGCGAGTTTTATAATTATTAAAAGTGATTCACTGCTATAAACAATACCAGAAAAATATATGATATTCTTCAGGATATATGCTAGCATGATACTGTTTTGAAAACATAATACAATTAATTTGGCTCGATAAAAAGATCACGAACTTTTCTCTAAAAATATCTTTCAAACAATAAAACACATACTAATATGCATGCGATCATTCTGATTTTTGGCAAATAATTTTACAAGCAATATATTAGCATGGTACTGTTTCATTTTTTTAATCCAATCAATAGTTTTTTGTAAATCGATCGAAACCACTCATGTCGCGCTATTTGGCCCGCAGTGGCTGTCGTAACAACCACTTTGTAGTGCAAGCTGAATAGAACTTCATTCTAACAGCATTTACAAACGAAGTTTGAACCACCACCAATAGAGTTGCTAATTTAGCTCGTCTAAGCGCCTTAAAGTACTTACGGGATCATACCCGTGATTTTCCTTAGGTTTTTCGAGCACCCGATATTTCGACGCTGTTGCAAGCATGATGATCGCGGGAATACTGAAGAGGTATGGGGGTGGAACGAAAATTATTAATTATGAGCAGGCAAATCTGTCTACCCTCTTCCTAAGGAAAAAACCCAAAAAACCTAAGGAAAATCACGGATATGATCCCGTAAGTACTTTATTAAGTGTGGTGAAAAACCGTGAAAGCCTAAAACAGTTTTATTCCTTATTGTTATTTCTTATTATTGTACTTTTTTGTTTGTTTGTATATGCACATTTGTTATTTTAAAAGCCTGGAAATTGGTAAACCTTGCTTTTTCTTGACAATCATAAAAAAAAAACATAAGAATTCTGTACCGTAGTTTGAGCTTTCACAATAACATAAATGCGAGTAATGATAATACTAACTACGTCGAAACTAGAAAAAGATGAAAACCTATTGACTCAAGGCAGAGACAGAGGCTCTGAATAATTTATTTTTTAGTTCATCAATTAATTTTGTCATTTATACTAGTCGGAGATGAATTAATTTGATTGAAGAGTGAAGTAATCAGGAAGTAGGTACCTAGTAAACTGATCACGTCATTTTATCCTTCAATGCAAGTGTTCATAAACCAGCATCAGTACTTTGTTGTTAAATGAATTAACGAGGTATAAGCTTAAGATGGTTTTTATAGGAAGATAAATGGTTATAAATAACATATTTTTCTCATCAAAATTGAGGTCATGCAAAGAGCCTACGCGACCTGCAATGAATGAAAGATTTCGTGAATCAGCGGCAACTGGCAATGAGGGATACGGAGAAACAGGCCCTGACACAAGTGCATAAAAATATTTATGACTTCACCACTCCTTGAGTAAACATGTTGTCGAAGCTATAAATGGTTATACGTTATTCTGTGAACAGATCAAGTAAATACTTGTTGCAGTTTTTAAAATTTTTATGCACTAACTTCAATGCAAATTATCACCTAGCCTCAACTAATGATGCTATTAGCCATCACAACATATACGCAGATTTAACTACTAATTACTAATCAAGTAGATAACTTAATAAAATAAAACTTTTGTGCAAAAAAATGAAGACTTCCAAAAAAAAAACTAAAAAGTGAAACAGTACCTACATTGTTACCATGGGTTTGAGTGAGGGGACTAAATAAGTCTTAAACCCGAGGTAAACACTGTGCTTTTCATTACGAATACAAAGAAAATAAAATTAAAAACATGTAACAATTACTCGAAAAAAAAATGAAGATCGGATTGCCGCTTTCCCGCCTAATTAGTTTATTTTCTGTGGACTTTCGTCACTGAAAAAATAGTAAATATTTACCCAAATCTATGTTATTTCAAAGAAATCGTTGAAACTATACAAAAATAAAGTTATTTAAAAATATGTATTCTTTCATGAATACTAACATTATGTTATTTCAATTTCACATCGCGCTATATTTGAATGCCTGTATAGAAAGTTGGAACATGGTTCAATAGAAATGTAAAAATAGAAATATATTCATACTCGGAAAGTGGGTCTGAAGTTGCCTGAGGAGCGGGTTGAATACTTTTCAGCCCTAGGGAGACGAAAGTTAAAAATAAAGTCTGAATAACCGGCCACAGAAAAAAAAAAAAATAGGCGGGGAAAGCGCAATCCGATCTTAATTTTATTTCGAGTTGTTTTGTGTTTTTATTGCTATTTTCCTTGTATTCATAATGAAAAGCACAGTTTTTACCTCGGGTTAATGACTTATTTAATCCCTCGTACTATTAGCACCCGCGATACGCTTGGGCGCCATACCCCGTCTCGGGACTAAATAAGTAACTTTCACCCCTAGGGTAACAATGTCCATTATTTTCATGAAACAAAAAAATGCTTGTGCATAACATATCTTTTAGAAGTCGGTTAAGGTCAACAACGGGAACCTTTGGAAGCAAAAAGATACCTGTAAGTGCAACCTCAAATCAAGATCTGAGAAGCAGTCCCGAGAGCCTGTTGGCATTTGATATTACGTAACACGAAGCTAAAGTGAAAGCTCTCAGGCAAAGCACGTACTAAATATCTACCTATTTAATATTTAAGCAACAGCATAGGATCGTCACATTGTTATTCAAACAACGAAAAGACTTCGATGTCAGGCTACCTTTTCATAATTTGCGAATAGCTCAAAAAACCTGGTAGAAAAGTCAACGCACGTTTCTGCCCGAACGTTAACAATTTAGTTGGAATCCGAAGTCCCGAAGGTCAGTAACCTACGAAATCTTAAATCTCAATGGGTAGGCGAGAAGAATGGCTAATCAAAGTGTGAGAAATTAAGGTGAACCTTGATAGGGAACACAGGTTGGTGCAACAACAACCCAGGTTGTTGTTAGGCTTAGCAGAATCAGTCAACTCTCACAAATGCAAGTAGCATTTAACTGAATTGGCATTAGCCACTTGTCACCACGCTGTTAATTTTATATTCCAGCTGCACATGCACATAATCAAGTATGTGTATAAATCCTGAGTCACAGTGAGAGCACCAGATGACGGGGTTGATGGCGCCTCGCTATATCGGGACGGTTACTCAACGCCATTGCAAATGTGCTCAATAACACTCGGTTTGCAAGCTCGGCCTAAGCTTGGAACTCTGACTAACGAGATTGTTTTGAAACTCAAACACTACAATTAGCTGTTGTAACATTTGCAAGGAATCGAGGAACTTGTTATTGTGCAATTATGTTACTGCAGCAAGATCAAAATTGTTACGTGTACTGTGTCGTTGAATATGTTACAATAATTTCCCCTTGATATTGTTTATGGGGCTAGTTCGTGATTGCTATCGAGTTGCGGTCAGGAACGCTCAAATGTACGTTATTATTATTATTAAATCAAACTGCAATTATTAGGAACACCTGCCAAACTAATGTCACTATCTCCCCCAGGATCGGTCATAGTGGCCAGTTTATTAGGGACAAGTGTAACAAAGTGTACGCAAAATGGACGAGGATTTAATAAAAAAAAAAATAAAAAAATCTCTTTTTTTTAATTCTGAGTTAAAGAAAAAGGCTGACTACAATTTTGATGAAACTTGTCAAACAGGAAAAGAGATGTGTACGTTTATGGGCGTTCACTCTTTTGATGTCCGAATAAATTAATATAAACGTGCAAACTTGTCTGTACCGATTCCGAATGTATTTGCAATTACGGTGGCCGATGAAGCTGTATATACTTGTGATTCTGTGACGATGTCAGCATCGTCAAATAAGTATGTAGCTACCATCATCAGTGCATTTTATACACGGTTTTGGTAGAAAATCAAGTAATTCTTACCATACGGTTATGGTGGTTGACAAAAAACTCGACCCCAATGCGCAGGAGTTGGAAAGTTGCCTTTAGAAGCTACCCAAAAGCGGCTCGATGCCAAACTTGTATGTAAGTAATTTACAACGCAGCTATAAATGGTCGCCCGTCTTAAACTGAAGCGATATAAATCGCCAAACTACCTACCATTGTCACCCGGGTTCTGAATCGTGATTTCTTCAATGTATTCAATGGGAAAACCAAAATTTATTTTCAAGAAATGTAAAGTTCCTAGAGTTCAGCAAGTTATCAACTTCAAAACTAGTGTCATTAAAACTTGAGTAAACGGGTTTTGTATGAAGAAAAAATTATATAAAACCCAGTGCTAGCTAGTGATGCCATTTTCCGTGTAAAAGTATACATAAAAACTGTCTGGATGGATGCTCATGTAACCATGTAAACTCTGAGTAAATAAAAAAAAAGGCGAATAATTAACGACAGCGCTGTTTATATTATGACTTTTTAGAATACGAAAGGTTGTTGATATTTAAAAAACGTGAATATACTCAGATAACACACCAAATCTTGCTGCTAAGTAATAATACCTACACAGATCTGCCGTGATAAGAAAGAAGGCCGTAACTACGTCAACGTTGATTCCGAGATAATTGAAGTTTTATCTAAAACTGAGGCCCGCGGTTTACTGAATGGTTTTAGTTAGTGATGCTTATTTTATAAAACGTCAAAAAATATAGGCTATATGTTGAACCATAATTTATTTAAAATCATACATGCGTATTCATTTTATTCTATTTTTGCCCTTTTGTCTTAGCAAAAAAATAATTATAATTTGTGAAATACTTATCTGAAAAGGCGTAATTGCGTAGAATGTAATTAGGGCTTAGCTTGGCTTGGCATGGCTTCTGAATGAGGAAGCGTTCCTTCAAAATACTTATGTAAAAAGCCCTTATTGCGTAGTTAGGGCTTTTTCTAGTAGTAAATTTATTTAATATTTAAAGCTTAACAATATTTAATTGGTAATTGCGGCCTTTCAGACTAGAATTACGAAAATACTAACAAAAAAAAGCCGTTATTGTGTAATTAAGGCTTTTCAGATTCAAAAACCATAATTTATGTCGTAGTTAGGCCTAAAATGCTTATGCTATCTTTGATCTCATACGAGATACAGCTTTGTGAGTAAGACCACAAGATAGCATTTTCTTTGCTGATTCCAAATATGGTTATAACTCATTTTTGACAAAATTGTTAGTTACGGCCTTCTTTGTTATGACGGCAGAGATATGGTTTTAAAAATTATGAAGTGATATTTAGCGAAACGGGTGTGAAGAATCGGAAATGATTTGTGTGTAGGTGCAAGAACAGTTCGCCAGTCACTGCCTCCAGTGCTAGGCAAGGTCGTCGACCATATGGCTTACCTGTCTGTACACAAAACAGGCTAGCACGCTATGTAATTCTCAAAATTACGCAACACAAACTGTGCTACAGCTACAGTCATGATCTCTTTTTTGTAATATGATCCATTACATTCACAAAACACCAAACAGTGTGTCCTCGACAAAACTAAAATGGCGCTTGTGGTTACAGTGGTCTTTTAATAGTTTCGTTTCGAAAACTAGTTTCCTGTGCCTAATGATTTTGAACTTGAAATTCGCCATTGGTTGGCTACCTCGTCTCGCTAACTTCCTATGCACCACAAAAAATACACTTCATCTTAACATAATAGCGCTCAACGATTAAATCATAAAAACAGCTTCGTGCCGGAACAGCCGAGTTAATATTCAAATATTTAAAGCAAAGCCAAAAAAACGACCAAAGAGAGAATTTATACTGTAGCAGAAAATAGAATTCCGGCAAGCCATAGAACCGCGCTCGTTGGAAGACAAGATTGCCACGTTTAAATAAGGATGTAAGGCATTTTGTGGCAATAAAAGTCAAAATATAGTGTTTGCATGACGTAAACCTCGTCTGACTTGATACTGAACGTCCTGTGTTCGAAAACGTTAAGTTCTTACATCGACACGAGTAAACAACAAACGAGTTTGAGCGAGGCGAGGACGTGGGCCCGAGCCGGTGAGATCATCACCGCGAATACCGCGCCTGAGGTCGCAGCCTGCACCACTTTACACGTCACGTATCTTTCTAATTGGCGTGCCGATTTTGTATACAATACCCGGCTTTTTACACCACTCTCACGCTGTAATGAAATACATGAGAATGTTGTATATCACGAGAAGAAAGCAACATTAGGCAGCCCATACTAACACAAACAAACGTTACCACTCCAAATTGAACTAATTTCTTTCGATTTGTTTCATTCACATAACATAAAGCAGACAACAAATAATTTGGAAACAAGTTTGGTTTGTATTTCTGAGAACTGCAGGATGTAGGCACCATATCATTAGCAAACTCGCCTAATTTGGTAACAGGCCGCAAACATTGATGTCGTATTAGTAGACAGCTTCCTATTCTGAGACGAGATGTAGGATGCTCTAAGGTCAATTTAACGACGAGGAATGTTTTTCAATTGAGGATCTAGCGAGGAGTGGGCGCCTAATGTACGCTGGACCACTTTACTCGTTATTCTTGTTAGTTTGATGTGTCTCTATCGTCTGCATCACTCAATCACCATCTCACCAGCCGACAGGTGGACATCATCATCCAGTTTGAAATTGAGGTTTATTATCGCCGTTTTGTGAAGGCGAATGCAATTGCCTGTGGTGCAAAGTACATCAGTACTGGCTTTATCTTAAGCCGTGAATTCTTACCATATCAGAACATGATATCATTGCAAAAATTAAAAAAAATTGTAGAGTTATATCATAGTCTAGCCTGCAGTGGTAGTCTTGTCTGTATTATATAGAGTTTGGAAACCAATCCATTAATAGGAACTTACTCTCAGCTAAAAAATATTCTAAGGTCTACTTGTTTGAAGTTGCCAAGTTTCGTCCAAAAAGATAGCACAAACAGACACAGCAATACCGACTTTTACACTAAAACTAACATAGACATTCCTACATAACCTACGTCTCTTTTTTGAAAAATGTAACTAAAGAATTCACGTTTGAAATTAGTTTTATCGACGACGGTCGTGTTAAATTTACGTTGTTTTGTAATTCTACAGCACGCAGCCCGAACCAGCACCCCAGATTTTATGGATGTCAGTCATGTGTGGCGTAGCCTGCCTACCTGCTCCCAACTGGGATTAGCATACAATACTTATAACTTTGCTAGGAACGAGTTTGTGCATTCGTGATGGCAATGTCTCTCGACATTAAACAATCGCACACGTATACACATCTAAATTCAAAACAAAATCAGTAATTTATGCAAACACAACAATACAATTTTGTGGAATTACCAAAAAGACAATCAAAAAACGTTACTTTTACAGATTACGCGTTCCTACGGTGTTACATATTACTTTTATGTATCACCTTGAGCGTTAATGATAACATAGCAATTTTGTTTTGTAAAAGAACCCATTCGTCTCATTTAAATTCTGTAGCTATACAGATACAGAAGAAACAGGTTCTAACCAACTTTTTGCATCGCTCCGCCCGAAAACGAATGTAGCTGTAGCAAAAATGCTTCATCCCAGACATTCTGATGGTTAGAATCAGCAAAAAATGCCCAGATTTATTATCTTTGAGTCGTGGTTTCCTTTGCAGTTTTTCAACCTACTTTGTAGAATGTAGATACCTGATAAGGCTATCCTACTTGTCAACCCGTCTTGTGGTGTAGACGTGTCCTGAATGCAGAGGACAAATGCTCTAATCGTGGAGACGTCAATCGAGTCACGTTCGATGATACATGTAATAAGCTTTGTACCGCTAATTACTATTGTAATGTTATTATTCGTAATGGAGCTATCAATCATGCACACGTATAATTTGACCTAATGAGTAATGCTTCACATATTTTATTCATCTATTTTCTTTTAGATGACAGTGTATTGCAAAATGAACCTCGAACTAATTTAATCATCAGTTTAAATACAGAAATGACCAGTTGTTTAAACGACAAAAACAATAATAAATGATATCACATCTGTAATTCCTATTTTAATTACCGTCTTCATTTACCCGTTAGCAATACCAAAACAAATATTAATCAGAATACCTAGTATGATTCTCCAGAAACGACAGTAAGCTCCAATGTAGTAACAATTCCCGCACAAATGAGCAAAAGCACGCGAGTTAATATCGATGCCCTCGTGAGCTCAACCACAAATGACATCAGACGATCGTACAACGTGATCAATAACGTGACAAATATGAGGACAGCACATAAAAACACGATGTACACCTAACACACAGCATCTAACAAAGTCAACGGAAACAGAAATCACAGGACGTATGTCTAGTCTAATCGTTCGTTTTTCCTATATCCTTATGTGTATGCAAAATCAAATGCATGTTCTGTATAATAGCTAAGCTAAACGAAATACAATATACATGTACTTATTCAGATATTTTATTTCTATGTTGAGGAAAAAGATGACTGAAATTCAAGAGACTACCTAACAAAATATGTTAATCATCAATGATTCAAACTGCATGTTGTTCTTTGTTAAATGTATCCTTGACATAAATCCTGAAGTAGTCACCAAAGAAGCCATGACCCATGTCCCTAGAAAAAGCCTAATTGAATAAACCACCTAGTATGGATAAAAAGGAGGTGATTGCTGTGAAGACGAGTAATGGAGAACCTAATATGTCTATATTGATCTACATTGGGCATGGCTCAATTACGTACAAATGAACAGAGAATGATGAACCAGTAGCCCAGTATAAAGCCCTTTCTGGTCCACAGTAGTCAATAACAGCGTGTTGCAAGCCATAACAAAACTCTCTCAGTCACGGTGGTTGCTCACGCAAGCCTCATGTGTCACAGTCGAGTACCCTGCGCGGACGCAAGCCGAATCTACGATCTCCCAACGAACTCTGTTCATCGTATCGTACGCTTTCCCGAACCAACCATGACTGTCAGCCAGCGGAGCAGTAAATAGCTGACACTGCTAATTAAATCCGTATTTATGAACGGCAATTAATTGATTTAATTGAAGCTAGAACTTGCTGTCTTTGATAAACACTAGCAGCTCTCATTAGAAGTCATGTAATTGATGTGATCAATGTTGAAAGTCCCTAGATAAGGGCATTTTATACTCCCTTAAATAGATTGTTAGTTGAACGATTAAATGAAAAGCCGTTGAGGTATTTTCAGTAGAACTTGCCAGACTCCAAGTAGATACCTCTTTTTATACAGTTTAGCGAATCACGTCTTTTTCTCTATTGTCTAATGAACCTGCTCGTGATTTCGATTTTGCTTGACCTGACCCCTATCAAAATACGACTCAATTTTTTCCTCTAGGTACGTCTGCAGCTGGTCCAGAAGGTAAATTGAACTTCTACTGAGCAGACAGATAAACCTGCGAATTATTATTCAGTTATTGACGCAAATATTCAAATCGGCTAAACTCGTCATGATAATTCACAGAATAGCAATTAAATATATCACAGCACACGACTATGATACAACCAACCTACCCATGAATGCGGCAATATAGCACGGAATTGATCGACCTATTTAACACGCTACCATTAAATTGTCTTACCTCCAACGCTATTTTCATTATTCAAAAGTTAGCTAGCTAAAATCAATAAAATACTGAACGTATGTTATTTATTGTATGAAGGTTACGTTCGATAGTCATGACTAAGCTAATGATCTATTCTCAATAAGGTTAAAAGTTGCGAAATGTATAAAACTGTTCATCATTTCGAAGAATCACTCGTTCATAGAAAATAATGTATTTATTCAAATGGACACGTAGTCTGTTGACTATATTTGAATACTTATATACAATACACGACTAACAGCAACAGACGACATTTTCTTCTCGTTGCAAACACTACTAAAAATAGCTAACGCTAGAATTGGTATGCTGTGCTGGTTCTAGGAAATTACTGATGTGTATTTCGATATATTTAACTGAAGACTAGCGTGACCTTTTAGCTAGCTAACTGCCTTGCATTTCTCACTGTTGAATCATCCCTTCTCCGAATGTATATTTTCATGCCTACCAAATTCTTTATCAGCGTCAGCTCAGTTTTCCTTCCGTATCATGTCTTCTTTCACAAAATTCATTAATGTTTTCTTTGATCTGCACCTACTTTTATCACACTTTACAAATACGACATTTCTGCTGACCAAACCCCAAACTATAAACAGAATATGCATGTTTATTTAGCCTAGAAGACCCAGTTGAAACACTATCAGTTGTATTTAGTTGGAATGTGAAAACACGTTGTATTGTCAGAGTTTATCTCTGCTTGAACTGACATTAGTATCATCAGTCGTGCACTCCGACAAGGACAGGTGCCGTGACGCGCCTATCCGGGACGAATGATCGATTCTTTGTCTTTTCTGAACGAAGATAGATCTTACTCACTAAGTTATATGTCACAGACATACTACACAGACATAGTTCACGTCTAATTGAAACGTTTTAAACTGATAGCAACTGCTAAGATATACATTGATGTAGTCTCGAGGCCAGAGCGTTCAAAATTTCCAACAACTGATTACCTAGTATTGACATTTTCAGCCACATTGAACTATCGCCATCGGCTAGATAGACTAACTGAAATTAAATATTAAGCCGAACTATTTATAAAGATGTGCAAGAGAAATTATTTCCAATAGCAATTCAATGTTTCAGTTATGGTTTGGGACCTGAACATTAACAAATTAAAAGAAAACTTAAAAATGTAAGTTGGTATTTAGAAAATGTCATTCTACATTATAAAGTAGTGAAAGAAGTTTTATTAAAACTATATGGCATATATATGCAAGTGAATAATGCACTTGTATGATTTGTATCCGAGACACTAAGGTCAGCAGAAGGCCACGCCTGGCGCAACTAATAATAGAGGCCTACGTAATGCTTTAGTGCTTAATCATTCAAATATATTCATTACTTGTTGTGATTTTTTACATGCACTATAACGTCAGCAATTATTAAACTATTTACTTTTATCTGATTTACGAGTATCTTCAATCATTTCACGGTGTTTCACAGTATTTTTTTTTACTCCTTCGTCAAATGTGTAAATGGAAAATGGATTTAAATTCTGCAGAATTCAAAACTTTCATTTCTTAACAACAAATTAATGGGCTAGGTACTCAACTATTTGCAGGTCTGGTGTAAACAATTCGGACAAAAGACTGAAAATAAACGGCCAAATCGGGGCTAAATCCATAAAGCTAACTTCGGGGAGATTATTTACCTTTCCATGTCAAGGCAACATGAAAACTATAGCAGGCCTACCAGTGGCAACTGCTAATGCGTTTTTAAGTCGCGTTTTACCTTCACTATCTATTTATATTCAAGTGATTTTATTGCTAAGTTCAGGGGATTGTGTGATAAAGAATAAATCCCAAACTGGCAAAATAACTAATCTTTCTTTGGTTCTTTACTCAAACGCAGTGGAAAAAAAAAGGTCACAAATCGCAAGATAATAATAAAACTTCTATCTTAATCCATTTCAAGAAGTACCTTGTAAAAAACAAACACTTGTACACGAGTATATTACATAAATAACACGACTTATCTTAATATCGCAGATTATATAGCAGTTGCAGTATCTAATGATTAAAATTGACAAGCATTGTTACACAATCTTATCAGACTGCATAATTTAATTTGGTAAATTTAAAGATTAGTGTACCTATAATATCTATCATAATTTGTCATCAATGCTTTCTTGCGATTCATTTGAGAGACGAAGACTCAGGAAGTTTGTGTTCAAAGAATTCCCAATAAAACATATTTTAACTCACTTTGAAAATAGTGCGAACTCCAAAGTACATTACTTATCGCTCAATGGAAATAATTTAGAACCTACCTAAGTATTTTGCAATTACCAAGTATATTGACTAGTTGACAATCGCAAAACGTCAATAGTTTTTAAAATAGGCAAGGAGAAACTAACTGCTTTCACAAGAGTGTTATCGCAAAACTTGTTCTGATTTCATTCAAGCCTCCCGTTATAGACCTGTCAATAAAAACTGGATTTATGGGCACAAAACATTACCGATTAAATGCCTCATGTAAGTTTACAAATTAATAACGAAAATTGCAATTTATTACTCCTCAAAATGCGTGTTTCAGACAAGATACATTATAATAATGACTACAAATCAGTTGCAGAGCCAACGACGGATGAGAAAATGTTTTAAGATTCCTAGATGTCGATAAATTCATTACATATTATGAGAAGAGAAAGCTTCCGCGTTTTCATTGTGTGAGTCGACTTGCTTATGAACTTATCTGAAATCTAAATTAGTAGAGCAGAAGTTAGACAGGATAGCAGGCTGGTTGATGAAATGTTACCTCTAATAGAAAATATTTCTGAATTGAATTATTATAAAAAAAAGGAAACTCAATGGACACTATTTAGAAGCGGACGAGTTGCCCCCTAACCAAGATGGAATATGGCTTTAGTAAATTAGAGCTTATGTGAGAATTTTATATCAAAACTCCTTCCTAATGATAAATCTGTCAGCAGAGATTCATCGATCACATTCATTGAATATAGAAGTTGATGCAAAACGACGCCATTTAATTTTACGATTACCAGTTTCAATCAACGTTAATTTATACGTCTGATTGAAATTAATAGAAGTTAATTAACCGAATCATCTGTCTTATACTACGAAAATACGTGGAACGTAGATAGATGATGCCAGATAGAGGTGCCTGGTGCGATACGGTACCATAACAGTGTTCCTCAACCTGAATAGGAAAACGTTTTGCAACAACTAACTAGTTAGAATTATTTATTAAAGTTTGTAATGCACAATTAAATAGAAAATACATCTTAGTTGTATATGCTTTAGGACGAGATTCCTATGACACTGTATGAAACACCGATGTTAATGTCAGGTGCTTTATGTTTGGCTTTAATTTTAAAAGTGTCCTTCGTGCTCGGTCACTGGTAACAACACACGCTATGGCGTGATGTAATGCCATAGTGGGCAGCCAACGAGACACATTTTGTCCAACTATTTCAAAACTAACAATTTATTGCTGTAATCCTTTAATAGATCGGTAGTTGGTACTGCTCCGCCAACGTTTCAGACTTAAATTACCTTTAGGCGTCTGGCGTTGGTGTGTTTCGCAATTTACTTGAAGCTTATCTCGACTCTATGATGGAATGGTATTCCGTCATTTAGAAAATATTTATATAGGTAATCTTAATTTCAAAGAAATGTATCATTTTGTACCGTGTATATTATAGTTAATTAAGTCGATATTAGTTAAGACTAGTTGTACGACCACCACAAATGTGGATATCCTGCCTTGATATGCTTGGACATTACTATCATTAATACCTTTCTGAAAGACAGAAACATTTTCAACGATGCAACAGTTAACCACAAGGAGTCGTTCATATGTTACTTTAAATTAATCGGCCTACAAAAATGTCGTCACCGTTCCAAAAGCTTACAGTCACATTCATCATTGTTTGATCAGATGTGAGAATGTTAACAGTAAGTAGCATTGGAAGCATCTATTATCGTAGCCGAGGAAGAGCGATGCGCTCGAGTAGACTCGCGACCTACGAACGCACTTGCTCCACAGTCATCCACAAAACCACTCATATGAACAAATGTTCGTTTGTCTACCTGTTTCACCTCTATTCCTACGTAACACCTACGTATATTATTGCTACTGTTGACTTTTTGTCTACTGAAATCATCATCTATTTCTCGACTGACATCATCATGAAATATATTATCATCTATTTTGTTACTTATTCGTTATTTCTTAGAATCTGTTAAGGTGTTATCATTTACAAAGATATCTAAGATTTCTAATATACTTAATTCGGATTTATTTACGTATCGTTTATTTGTGAAAGATTTTAATACCTTTTTTTTTTTTTTTTTTTAAGGATGGGAAATCATCAAATGACCCCCCCCACTCTGGGCCGAGCGGGAGGGAGTGTCAGACTCTTACTGACTAAAAACCATCCATGTTCCTTCCTCGCCTTTTACGTTCCGGGGCCGCGGTATCTCTTTCGAACAGGCCCGCAACCCCGGCAAAGATTTTAATACCTTAGGTAATGTACATTATAACTTCAATAGCTTTTATCGTTTTCAGTGCCATATTATGTAATTTTATTAATCAAACGCATGTTAAATAAGAAGCGGTAGATAACGTCATGGTACGTTATCTATATTTTTATACAATAAAATTGTTAGTCAATATTTAATCCTATTTGGTATATATTGCTCTACGGTGCCGTGTAGGTACCTATATTTTGATTGACACAAATTTTCAGAGCTATTTGGAGCGTTCCATTAAAAGTAATTGGCAGTAATTATTATTATCACTGCAGGTTAACAGTCGTCACAATCTACTGAAAAACAAAACAAGTTGGTAATAAATGAAAATAGAAATGTTATCTGTAGTAAATACAGTAATGGCATTTAATCTTAATGGAAGAGTTGTCCAAATGAAGCACAGACGATGAACGAAAGAATGACAATGTGAATGACTTTCTAATGACCGGAGTCAGAATGCCCAGGATAAGACCACAGAATACGTAAGAATAATACGATTTTCAGATCGAGGGCGATACTAATTGCGTTACTCGAAATACAAGTATACAACCCACACTTGTACAAGCGAGGCAAGCAATAAAAGGCTGTTGCTAAACCGATAGAGTTGAGACATGACTCATATATTATAACCAATATTATTTCTCGCTAAGTTGAGAAATCATTCACTTCAATAAACAGACGTAGAAAAGGCCGCATAGCCCTGACATTGGGGATACACACAAGCGATAACAAAAATATTTACTTCGACTAGGCAATCTGCCAGATGCGAGTACGATGAAAATCAAAGCATTTCATAGACGCGTTGACTATAAAACATATTGTGTACTTTGTGTAGGTACATGTGCTGTCAATGTGTGCTGTCATACTACAGAGTGCAGACGAGATTCATCAAGGTACAAGTATCTGGAACGGCTAAAAACACATGTCGGGACAACGGCCTAGGCTAGGCATGCATAATAAATATTCATTGACTATGTACACCCACGCAAAATAGTTAATTAGATAGATGCATATTTGTATAAGTTAAAGGCAACGGAAATGTTTTTTTACTTCTAAATAATTTTCTTGGTGTTTAACATGGGTGAAGTAATACAGACACGAACCATTTGCATTCAGAATAAAGCTTATGTTCGAAAAAGCATTAAAACTACTGGCCTTCTAAACGACTCTAAAATGAAAACTGAGTAAACTATCATAGATCATGCAGAAACAATTGAGACATTAGACACTGGTAATTTCTCAATGGCTCTACAGCGAACATATTTTATAATCTTTTAATTTTCATGGTATAGATCGATAACTCGGCAACGAATAAAGCAGGCAATGTGTTACTTGAACAAGGCATTACTGTGACGATGACTCGTCCGAGGCATTCGGTTAGAGGTATTAGTAGCGAGAAGGGATTGCGTAAGTAACACCTCGTTAGGCAGACCGCCTTGTCACAGATCATCGTGCCACACAATTGGTGACCATAACGAGATTCCAAGAATACCTCTCCTATTTGGTAGATGGTTATAGAAATTAGATTTAATATTAGATCACACTAACACTAGTAGAGGTACTTCTTGATAATGATAAAGCGAATATTAATGGAATCACTGTCAATTTAACAGTCGTATTTTACTTAAAAGTAATTTAATAAAATTCAGACGCGAAAAAGCCGTTAATAAAATTGAATCATTGTAACACACTCCATCCGTATTCATTGAATTTCAATGTAACAAAGGTGACTACACAGATGATTTTTCACGGTCACCGTGGAGCGCACTCACACAAGTAAACAAAGGTGATAAACACAACGACGCCGGTGAAGTTAATACACAAAAATATTACCAAAATAAATCGTTACGTCATGTCTACGTAACGTAATGTAACGAACGTCACGTTTTACTTTTTTCTAACATTCCAATGGGTTACTAAATCTGTGACCTTGATTCGACATTTAATTGGAGTAACTTGAGGATTTACACAAAGTTTTCTCAGCGTAAATGTACCAATGAAATACGAGTATGTATCCTCTAACAAGAGTTGTTTTGCTACTAACGTTTTGTTTCCGAGATTGTTCAAATTTCTTTGAACAGTGAAATTGTTTTCTAGCAAAGCGTTATCGTCCGTATTTACATCTAACATGAAAACAATGCTCGTTGCGTCTTTCTTTATAATTTATTGTGACCCATATTATCAGATACAAGTTATCAGTCTAAAAACCTACAAATTTTATCTCAATATCAGTGGCGCAGCTGACAACACTATCTTGAATGTATGCAATAACATCGTGACGGCGGATTATCGCTGTGGGGCCGAATTAATGCAGGTTCAAGAAAGCTAACTCTATAATATTGTTGACGATTAATATTATATACAAATCCAAATACAAGAACATCTGCTCGTACAAAACCTTTGGTTAAATTTTCATTCATAACCTTCAATCAAGTCAAGTTAAAAATCTTGATCTTGCGGAAGTAAATTATAAGATGGACTCAACAAAGATATAAAGGCTTGTTATCGTTCACTATATCTAATATATTAGGTCTATAACATATTTCGTAACACTACAAACTACAGATGTCATTTAGTAACATTTTTGCAACAAACACGTACGAATTCTATCAAAAATACACCATACAAAGCCTAATATTAAGCATTCGAGTCGAACATTCTCGCGTGGAACGCTAATAGCTGTGAGCATTCATCAATGTAACTGCAGTCACAATGACAATTACCTATGCTGTTGGTACCTAGTGCATGTATTACTAAAGGATACTCTGCTAGTTTAGCGACCATCAACATTTGGCCTAGTTGTTTATGATGCACGTAATCCTACGAAATAGGTGATATCGTGTAAAAAGGTGTGATTAGAACAATAATAGTGACGGTAAATTACTCACCCACAAGTGCAGATTTCACAGATACACTGTTCCTTATTGACAATCTTCTCTGGTTTCTTGGGGCCGCTTTTTGGCTCTCGTCTCGTCTCATCAATGATGACGGTCTCCTCAACTGTGGTTCTGTCGTCTCGCATTGTTCTCCTGTCGTCGATGATCTTCTCATCGTAGACGGTGCTGACGGTGGTATCCTCCCTCGTGGTGTCCGTAATTGCACGGTCCACCACGTCGTATTCTCGAATAACGTCTTCGGTCGTTTGGACATCGCGCTGAAATGGATGTAAAGTTATTATCTCCACCACTTCTAGATAATCTGTATAAAGCTTTTCTCCGTGCAGATAAAATAATAATAGATTCTCTATCAGTTTGCATTAATGTGATGCAATTTTTTTTTACAGAAATGTAAAAACTGGAGTATTTTTATTAAAGTTAAGCTAAACTTGTGGTTTGGATTACAAGTGATAACGTTGAAAAGCTGTACAGAATAAGGATAAGGAAATCTAATTATGTAAATAATAATTACATTGTATGCTTACCAAGTTTTTGAAGTCTAACGCGCTCTTGTCGACGTAGACGTCCGTTCTGATCTTGTCGTCTTCTTTAGCATCTTCATAAGTAGTAATTTTTCTCGTAATTCCATTTTTAGTGACGTAGCGGGTGACTTCAATTTGGCTCCTTTTCTTTTCTACGTCGAAAGCCTTCTTAGTTGTTTCACCTGTAGTGGTAGACAATACAGTAGTTTCCTCTGTATCAAGACCTTCATAAAGATCTTTCACATCTTCATTAATTTTAGTTCCGTATGTTACTTTTTCAATCCTCTTAAATGGATATTTCTTTACAGTGTCGATTATCTCCTTCAAGATGCGGTCATCAATGTTCCTGTTAATCACGATATTTTTGTTGCTTACTCGTACATCTTTGTTGAACTTTGAAGTCTCTATTATCTTCCGCAAGTCACTAATAGATGTAAAATCTTTAATGTCTCTCGATGACAGTATTATGTTTTCTTCCGTATCTTGTCGTTTTAAGTGGTGTCTTGGCTGTTCAGGTCTGCCGAACGGTGACATCTGTTTAGGTCGTTTAGGCCTGTCATCATCTGTTTCGTAGACAAACTTTCCATTCCATGTCCCGGTGCTACCTTCGTATGTGGTAAAATTGTCTTTTGTTTGAGTAGTAGTAGTGGATGTTGACCCTTTAGTTAAATTTTCTTTCTCTGTGGTCACGAAATCAGTCGTTTCTTTGACATCTCTAATATCTTTTATATGAGACTGAGTATCAGAAGACGTCTTATGGGTGGTTGTCGTATGAATATTTTGATCAGTCATATCATGAATATGTTTATTATGCACATCGTCTCTATCAGTGACATATTCAGTTATTGCCTTCTTCTTCGTAAAATCTCCTCCGTATCGGTTGCTAGTAGATGCAATTTCTTTCCCATTCTTGTACAACGCTGATTCCTCCGATACTTCCAGAGAACTTTTTGGTACTCCGTCTTTACCAGTGTCATAATGAGATTCTTTGTCCAGTACATGTCGCGAATATTCGTGTTGAGGTTTCATATCCGTACCACTGACATTGTGACTTTTCTCATAGGTGGAATGTTCCTTATTATCTCCCCATTCTCTGTGAGAAGTATCTACGATTCGTTCTTTACCATCAACAATTTCCACAACATAAGACGAGGTTGAGGCCTGCTGAGCACTGCTTGTATTGCTTTTCATTATTTTTGTGGAAAAGTTTATATTTTCTGTATTAGGCACCTGTAATATGTCGCCTACTTTCCTCAATTCGTTTTGAATGGTAGTATCATAACCATAAAAGTTGGAGGAATCTGTCTGATTCATATTACGTCGTCGATTGTCAACTCTTTCTTGATTCGTTGAGACATTATCGACAATATCTTTACGGTTTCTATTGGTAATGTTAGAAATGTTTGACGTCTGGTAGTTTTCATCTTTGACTGATGATGTTTGTTGATCAGACGTTGTATATTCACGAGTTGTGTACTGCTGATCCGTAGTAGTATGATCACGGGTTGTGTACTGCTGATCGCTAGTAGGACGATCACGGGTTGTAAAGTGCTGATCCGTTGGAGCACGATCACGATTAGTGTTATGTTGATCAGATGTCAAATGTTGATGAGTTGTGTTTTGCTGTTGATCAGGTGTCAAATGTTGACGAGTTGTGTTCTGCTGTTGATCAGATGTTAAATATTGACGAGTCGTATTTTGTTGGTTGGAAGTTGAAGTATCACGATTTGTAATATACTGTTGATCAGTTGTCATTTGATCATGGCTTGTTATGAACTGTTGATCAGCTGGTAAATGATCTCGGTTTGTTACGTATTGTTGATGTTTAGCAACGTTATCTTTCTCTGTGGTAATACTGGAATGTGAAGTCATTTGATTTCCATCCTTAATCAATTTAGAGTCTTCTTTAACAATCATTTCGCTTGTTGGTTTCTTACCATCTTTACCTGTGTCATAATTTGTTTTCATATCATAGTTCTGGGTGCTGTGGGCAGATTGTGGCTTTATATCAGTGCCACTAACGCTTGCATAAGCTTCCTTTGATGCATGTTCTTGGGCGTCGCCCCACTCCCTCTTCGAACTATCTATGATACGCTCTTTACCGTCAACGATTTCAACAACATACGAAGATGATGAAGATTTCGTAACATTACTACTTTTAGTCTCATTTGTTTGTGAAGTGCTGCTATATTCTTTAGTGTTACCTCGTTTATCCAAGCTACCTTCACCTCCGTAGAAATTAGAAGTGTCAGATCGAACCGTTTGGGTCCTCTGCGATGGTTCAGGAGAGTTGCGATAAGTAACTCTATCACTTTGTTTCAAGTCATGTCGGTCCTTGGACGTAGATGTTGACGATTGATTTACTAAACTCTGTCGCTCCGATTGGAGAAAAGAATTAGCAGCGTTGGCAGTTTGTGATCGTTTCGAAAATGTGTTAGAGTTCGAGACATTATCTATGAAACCAGTGTTGAGAGTTTGATTGGGAACAGAAGAATCAGCAGTTCTGTCAAATGATTGACTTTGACTAGAACCCGACTGCTGAACAGAAGTCGATGAAGTCTGGAATGTTTCGGTTTTGGCGTTCTGTTGATGGGTCGAGGACGACTCCTGTAGCATCGAATTAGAGACATATTCGCCCGAAGTTGACTGTGCCATGTCACTTACGTGATGTTCCAGTGCTCTTGTTTGAGACAAGTCGCTGATAGAAGGCGCCTCCGTGATGATGTAGTGCGGGTGGCTGTTGTAATGTTCCGATATGGTCGAGCCGGCTATCGAAGAATGGTCGGAAATGTCGGTTATCATTAGCGGATCATCTTCCTCGACCTTTACCTCGATATAGCGGACCTTCTTACCAGAGCTGACCTTCTGCAGAGTGTTACTGCTCTGCTGCACCGACGTGGATGAACTCGTCTTCTGAACACTAGTCGATGCACTACCAGAAGATGTCACTTCCGACGTTTTTGATTGCTTAGTCTTTTTATTTTTTATCGTCATTTTGGTCCCACAAAATTAATTACTTTAACATAAAAACTTTATATCTATTTGATAGGAGATTCTTAAATTACCACGTTTAAATATTTTTTAAATAAAAACTAAAAACATAATATAAATATCGTCAAACAATTGCCACATAAAAAGTAAATATTGGTCGCGAGAGTCGTTCGTATCGTGTGTCGCAGAGTGCGCGCGCGCTCCTCGCAACTAACTCGCGGATTGTGTCTACACGCTCTGCGCGGGCGCCCCTCACACCTTGACGCCGCCGCCGCTCATCGCCCACCAGACCTTTGCGACACGTAAGCGCTTACATCTCACTGTTGGAGGCATACCAAAAATGGTGTAAAAGCTGCTAAACTCACTGCTTACTTAATCACGAACCTTAGTCACCAACACTGCGCTGTTTGTGTAATTATCCGATCAATTAATATTTAAATCCATGAGAACGCACTGTTTTGTAAAACTACCACACATAAAGTCCATACCTAAATAAAACATTACTGATATCAACCACAACAAAGATTCACAACACTCGAAGGCTTTTTCTTTCAATCAATAAGTCGTCAACAAAATGTCATAGAACACTCCTCTTTTTGCGTCTGGGATTAAAACACAATTTTCACAGAACATTACTGGTAGTTCCGTAGCTGCAGACTTGCAAAGACACTCTCATTATTGCGGAATCTCTGAATATACTAGACTTACATGGCTTCAGGCGTGTATCGACAGTAATCCTATGAAAAGCGAGCGCGAAGTGGGTAACTTAGGTGAAAATGACCTAGTTTTATACATTTTCTGTATATTCATGAAAATCATAGCCATTAAGAACACAAGGTCATATTTATTTGGTGTAGGAATTTTGCTGTTTAGTGTTAGAACATAATATAATATCACGGCTCTAATCCCCGGTGGGTTAGGCAAAGGTATATCTAATATAGTACCCCCACATGTAATAGTGTTATACTTACGTACTTTTTACGTATTCTTTACTTTTTAGGAGAGTTTAGAATAAAATAAGGTTCTTATCTCTTCCCGTGTAGATTCTGATTTGCAGCATTGGCCAAAACAACTTACCATACGGTTCAATAAGGTAACACCAAAGACATTCAAATACGCAAGTCAAACAAGGATTAAAAATTATGAAAAAAAATCGGTAAAACACGCCTTCTCAAACACATGAATAAATATAAGCAGAGCCCACGCATTTCAACTAAATAAACTGATTCAAGTGAACTGATCTCAGGGTAGGTAGGACTTGGTAATGTGACACAGATATTTGCATACTGTTTTGGTGCAGTGCAACTTCCAGATTCAGCTGCGCCGCCCGCCATCGATGAACTGCGTTTCGATCGGGCTCTACTGCATTCGTATGACCTGGATTTTTTGTTGACATGGAGCAGGTACCAATAATTATGTACTACTACCTAAGTATTTTTGTTGTGTGTTTTTTAGCCTTGTTTTTTTTATGTGACGAGTGTACGAGTACAAAGAAGTATGGAAGAAGAATACATACAGCGCCGACCCCAAATGAATTGGGATAAGCCTTAACCCAATTCATTTGGGGTCGGCCCCTATGAATTCTTCCCTTGTCAAATAAATGATTTTCTTCCCTTTTCAGCTTTGTTGTTTTTGGCTTATACATTTCTTGACACTGAACTGAATGATTTCTAAAATTCCAATGTTACCCGTATGACTGACGAATTTGTTTACAGACAGCATGAACAAAGTTTTATGTTGGTCTGATTAAAACATACTTTAAATGTTAGGCCGTTGCTCCATGTAAAATACTGATATTCTGCTGCATTCAGTAAGCTTGGAAGCCGACCCAATAAAGTCGGGGAAACGGCTTTCTTTCTTTGTTGTTTTTTGCTCATACTGAAACACTGAACAGAATGATTTTTTTCTGAAATTCCAAAGTTAAACGAATGAATGACGAATTTGTTTACAACTTTAATACTGAAGCATGAACAAAATTTTATTTTGGTCTGATTGAAACATACTTATAGACTTCTCATAAGACCTCGAATGTCCAGTCAGAGATATTCTGAGGAAAAGTGTAAATGGGCCGAGCTGACGTGATTCATGTTTTATTCTTGCATAAATTAATACATCTGTATTCTTTAAGGTCGTTAAGGTTGTATTGTAATTAGTAATGAAACTGAATAACGGTGGTCGCTAGGTCATAGGTACTATAGGAATAGAATAAACATACAATTTTATGAATTGATTGGGTATATAAGTATACCTCTGTATACTAATGTTATAAAGAGATACCCTGCCGATTCAGCTGCTCTGCGGCTCTACGAGAGTACGAGGTTCGTTCGTTTCATGGGTTCGATTCCCGAGTCGCGCAATTATTGTTTTTTTGCAATCAGGAATTTATTCGTAGCTGCCACAATTCAAAGTCCTGAAATGCAATAGTAGATTGTTACACGAGGGTCGAGAGGAATCAATTCCCCTACGAGGTATTTAGCCGCCCGAGTGCAGCGAGGGCGGCTATAGGCTATAGTCCGAGTAGGAATTGATGTCTTTCACCCGAGGTAAGCATACTACTTTTCATTTCGAATATAAGGAAAGTAAGAAATAGCAGTGTTAATTTCTTATCTGGTCGCCACTTAATAAAGTCATTTTATGTATTTTTTTAATTTCTGGCAAAAACCTCGTCATAAACAGAATCTGAAGGTTAGCATTACTTGAACTCATTTTAAAAAGATATTGGAAAATCCGATCTTAATTCTCGTTATAAAATATACCTACTACGAGTATTTTTTGGAATATCTAAGTATCTATACTTACCTTACAATTTCTCAGTAATAAGTTATTTAAGAATTGTAGGTACGGCCGAATACTGAAACGTCACTCGAAATTTAAGTAGCACTTATATGAATTCAAAATTGGTTTGGCCGTACAAAGTTTAAAGTTTAGAAGCTGCTCAAATGTCCGTCCTTTAAATTTTGAGTGACATTTCAGTATTCGGGGGTAAGTTACTCGAACCTCATCCTGATAATACGAAAAAAATCTGAAGTGAAAGCAGTTTTGAGAGCCGCATTTTCCGATCTGTTCTTGTCTACCAACTAGAACAATTGATGCCACAAATTGTCTTTACTTACATGAGTAAGAATTGTGAAGATAATTTACTTCCTCACTGGTCTTATAGTGATCGCAAGCGCGACCCTTCTATTCCTGTTTTGCTGCCAGCTGGTAATTATTAAAACTATCCATAGTCGTAGTAGCACTCGTAGCGATACTGTACCTTGCGTAGCTGCATAGTTGCCTTACGTAGCTGTAGTTGCAGACACCAGCCCGTTATACAATACAATACAGCAACAATAAGTATAGGTACCAGCTTAACAAATGAGATCCCACTTCTTATGTTTTTATTACATAGCAGCAGGTGCGAAAAGTAAAGTATTCTCCTCGGGGATAAAGATGCCCCCGTTTTGGGCGAGCTTAAATCCCACACTCAGGATTCTAGTCCTTTTTTTTTTTTTTTTTTAAGGATGCGAAATCATCAAATGACCCCCCGCACTCTAGGCGGAGCGGGAGGGAGTGTCAGACTCTTACTGACTAAAAACCATCCATGTTCCTTCCTCGCCTTTTACGTTCCGGGGCCGCGGTATCTCTTTCGAACAGGCCCGCAACCCCGGCAGGCTTCGGCCCTTACGGGCCCCTCTCCTTTTGCTGACATCTCTTTGAGGCGCGCGTGGAACACGAACGCGCCGTCGACACGGCCTGTCGTCGTCGTTAGACGGCCGGACGGCTAGCTAGCCCATAGCCAGCCGTCCACAGGCCCGCATCTACGGTGGCCGGTAGCCACCACGTGGCCCCCGATGCCCGTTGCGTCTCCCGCGGCGGCCGGGAAGAGAGGATCTCTCCCTCTCTCGTTCCGCCACCTCCTTCGCTAGCATGACTGCTTCGCATCAGGAGGCGACGGCTTCCCATTCCGTCTCGCTCCAGACCATGGATTGAACCAGGGCCGGACGCGAGAGGTCGCCGCCGCCGATCGCCGCCACGAGGACACGGCGGAGCTCCGCCCACGCAGGGCAGACTTCCACCGTGTGCTCCACCATGTCCTCCGGTCGATCCTCGCAGTGGAGACACCCGGGCGTTTCCTCCCGCCCGATTCGGTGCAGGTACCTCCCGAAACATCCGTGTCCGGTGAGGACCTGCGACAGGCGGAAGGTGAGGACGCCGTGGCGCCTCTCCAGCCACTCCTCAAAGAGGGGACTTACCGCCACTATCGTGGCGTGCCCTAGGATTCTAGTCCTAACACCCCCACATTGCTCAGGAGGTAAATCTAAGCCCTGCCCCCTTCAAATTCAAATTCGAAATTATTCATTTTGGGACAACTAGATCCAAAGGTACAAAAACTTTAGATTCAGAACACTAGCGGCCATAGATACCATATTGTACTGTACAGACTTTAATTTACCCTCCGTTCCGCTCGGAATTTAATACAGTGCCCGTGAAATAAGATTGAATAATACTTAGTTGAAACACCGCCGCCACCGAGATCTATAGGTCCCGATTTCGAACCCAAAGCACGTCCTTTGATTTTTCAAATTCTTGTGCATATTGTATAACAAGACTTACTTCGGCGAAGGAAAACATCGTGAGGAAACCCATGCTGGTTTGAGCTATATTTCTTGACGGCATTTATAGACAAATTGGAGGAAATAGCTGAGCTTTAGGTAGGTACATCATTACCTGTACCTACCTGTACCCTTGTGCATTTTCCTAAAATAACAATTGCTAACCGAATTATCGATGGCCAAAGCCGATCAGTTAAAGGCATTATACCCGCGCCAGACGTGGGTTGCGCAAGGCCCCGTTGCCTTTGCCTATACATGGCAATGGGTGGGTGACTTGCCTTTGAATCACGCGCCCACGGACCAATTGTCTTGTCTGAATGGCGAATGCAACTGGCACACAAATAAGTGCTTACTTAATCTCCGCTCTGCACCGTTACTGTATGACATACGATTAATAGGAACAGACAGTTAGATTTACTTTTTGACTGATTCTATCTATATTCTCGTTTACTTTCGCCTAGGGTTGAAGGTAGGCTCAACGATATGAGAAACTTCGGTGCCAAAATTAAGTGTCGAGTCCAATGTCTGCAGTGACTGCAGTACACAGTTAAACATCATCTGTCAAGCCTTATCCCAATCATGTTGGGGTCGGCTTCGAGTCTAACCGGATGCAGCTGAATACCAGTATTTTACATGTACAGGTACTAACTGAATTAACTGATCCCTTTGGTCAGACTGGTTATCAGACTTTTTGGGCCACTGACTACCAGTAACGAATATTAAAGATCTGCAAATGACAGCCGGGACCAACGACTTAACGTGCATTCTGAGGCACTCACCCATCCACAGACTAACCTAGGCAATCACAGCTTAACCTAAAAAACCTCCTCCTTTTTGAAGTCGGTTAATAACATCTAAAGGGAACATAAAGGAATTTGAAGTTTCAGTAGGTAAATAAATAATAATCCGAAAATGGGAGTTTGGCCAAACGACTCTTGTTTTCTGTTTCAGTCATTTAATAGCATTTAAGTTGGAAGCTTCGCGCTAGTGTCATGTTGTATTTTGATTAAAAGCCTGTAGCCTAGAGCATCCACCTTAAAATGGAAGCTCCACGGTAGCCGGCGGACCGGTCTAGGAATGACTTTGACCTTGAAAAACACAATTCTATGAACTTGGAAAGTTGTATTGATGATTTTAATGATTATAATTCTGTAACTACATACGTCTTACAACCACGAATCATATTTCAATCTACATGACACCCTAGCACTGCCTGGCCTGCCAATTGCAAAAACGTATGAAAATTTGAATTTCGCGGGCTACCCTGAAACATCCACCATGGGCCTCACTCTGTCGCGTAGCGTGGGTTCTTTGTATACTTATTATACTCTATGGCGCGGGGCCGCAGATTAACATGTGTATGCAAGTATCTCAGTTTGTATTTATCTAATAGAAATACTCGAAAAACTTGTGAGTGCTGCCACCTAGAATAAGCAGTGACAAAATAAAAAGAGGTTGGAACTGCAGAGAATGTGTAGAGGGCGTTGGCATCGCAAGCTAGTGTTGTGCTGCCATCTTACTAATCACTAGGTAACTAATCAACATGATTAGTACTGTCAAGCATTTGAGAGTTAAGCGCGACAAGTCCGACAGGTGGCAACACTAGTTGCAAAGTCGATAAATGGCCGCGTGTGCGTCACACCACTGCGCAATCAAGCACGGAAATAAAATAACAGCTGTTCTACAATATTCGCTCGGGCAACTCAGGCAGCAGCTGTACCACGCAGCCGTTTTCCTTGGGATCGCGATTGTTTGGACGTTGCTTTCTCATTGTTGAAATAATCACCGTGTAGTTTGGACTATTCTTTCGTCCATTTTGCAACGTATATTACTGTGGAAGTAATTACAATATTGACGTTAAAAGTGTGTGAATCATAAATCCGTAAGCTACGCTGGCGCTATGTTTACCAAAATTCCTCGTTCGTTGTTATTGTGACTCAAGTTGAAATGCCTCGTGAATACGTGGACCGCAAGGAGAGTTCCGCAGTGTTATGTTAATAGAATCTCTTTTAGATAGTGATTTTAGGAAAATTAGTTCTTGACAATGTCTAACGCGGTTCCGACGAGTTCTGCACTGAGGGCTTTGGCCTTAGAGTATAAGAGTCTGCAAGAGGAGCCCGTGGAAGGGTTCCGAGTGAAACTTGTAGGAGAGGACAATTTATTTGAGTGGGAAGTCGCAATTTTTGGTCCTCCAGACACGTTATATCAAGGTGGTTATTTTAAGGTAAGCACTCGAAACTATATTATCAACGACATGACAGCAGCAATCGGCATCACCGAAAAAAAAACACGAATTAAGTTGTTGTACCTACGATGTACGGTTTTACGACATACCTGTGGATAAATCAGCCAAAATTCTTTTAAAATCATTCACATAAACAGATTGAATTTGTGGGGGTATTTTTAGTTTCGCCTTTTCACAACTTGGTCTGAGAGTTTCTTGAGAAAATATAATTAGTGTCCCAAATAATTTGTTGGTTAAATTTCCATATCATTAATATACATAATTATCTAAAAGCAATGAAAAGCAAATTGCTCAATGAGTGTGATAATTAGGTATACTCAATCTAAATATCTCTCCTTGGAATCCCTGATTGGGTAGGCAGAATGCACCTACCTACCTATTCACCACTTATACCTTGTCCCTATTTCATTGCAAAATCTTTTGTATTAAGTAGTGATATCCAATTTCAATCAAGTACAATTCTCTAAAATTATTGTAGTCAATCATTACTCAAAATTTATCATTCCAAAAAAGTACATGTGGTCTTTTCTGTAAATTAGTCAATTGAAACCTAAAAATGTAAGACCATCATTCATCAGTGTTATGTGAAGGTTGAACTAAAAAAAATAATATTATTAAAGCCATTTATGTGTGTGTGTCTGGTTGCACACATACAATATGTATTAAATACAAGTTTTAATAACATGTTTTTATTTGTAACATGTAATTATTCAGCTTTTCTTTGTGCCTCTGAATAAGATCTAATAGTAGGCATTTCAATAACAGAGTAAATTTTTATTATCACTTTTCTAAATTAGTTTGTACTATAACTCCGTAGTAGCAATTAAGCATTGATAACACAACTCCTTGATAACACCAGCACAGTACTCTGTGGTTATCACTTCTCATTGTATATCTTAGTACCATTTATCAGATTATTAAACACTATGAATGAATGAGTATGAAATTATTCCTTTGTGTTCCACGATGTCTAAGTAGCAAAGAAATACTGTAAATTGTATTGTGTTTATTATTGCGACAACAAACTATCATAGAATGTAAGCATTTCAAAATGTTGCTAGCATAATTAAATATTAAGAGGCCCGCGGAGTGTAGTTCATTATACAAACATAATACCAAAATACCTAATTTGTAAATAAAATATATTCTTAAGGTAATGTGTATTACAGAATATCTAGGTTCCCATATATATAGTTTGACTGGGCACTGATTTAAACAAAAGTACCTAATGAGAAAAATAAGTTTTCTATAGAAATTTTAAATTTCTCATATCTCGTCTTTATATCATTATCCTTTCAATATGTTTGGAATCATAGATATGTACTCTGTAATTCAATCGAAATAAATACATACTACCTCAAGAATATGTGTGATTTGAAAATTATTTTAGTATTACGTTTGTATGAACAATACATGCTCAGGCTGCAAAACTATTCAGTTACTCATAAAATGATAAATATTTTTATATGCTTAATTGTAGAGACACTTGCAATGAAATCTTTTGTATCTCTGAGTAAACGAGTTTAACAACATATAGTAATCAACTGATGACTGACTTGACTGTTATCACAAGCTCATAAAACTAGCTTGGTGCACATTTATTTGAAACACAAAACACATAAGATTTCTTAACAAGATCAACAGGTATTTAGCTCTTGCCCCAGTTTTTGTAATCCTAGCTTAAAACAGACAGGCACTAATGTTTTATCATGTAACAAACCATAGTCCTCGTTGGGATTTGAAGGGATTTCCCGTCAGCAAAAATTATACAATTGCTTGCCTTGGATATTCAATCCTCTAAACCACTTAACTCGTTATTAAGAACAATTTTACTATCAGACAAATCCAGAAATCTCAAGAACAAATCAACATTCTTTTCCCTGCTCTTTTTTCTTTTTATCGGTTCATCCTGTGTATTTCAAGTGTCTACTAAGGGCATGAGTTTAAGCTATTTTTTTTAGTGAGTGTTTTTCAAATTGTATACTAAAAGTCCTGGATTTTATTCCCAGGTCAGGCTGTTATTGGGTTTTTTCATGAGAAATCTGTCAGAAGCAGCCAAGGAGTCTTTGTACCCTGTTGATGGCAATAGGATCATACCCTATGGGACTTAACCATCTGGGGAAATGTGGGTACATTAGATTCACCCCTGCCTAACCCTTCAGGGATTACAGGTGTGATGATGTATATGTATCATGTCCATATTTATTCATCATCAAACACAATTCCTATCAACATTATAGTGAATTCACATACAGGATCAATCTCCAAGATGATTTCTAATTTTAGAGAAAAGGGGTCTAAGGGATCTTGAATTGGTTTTGAAGAAAACAAAAAATAAACACTCTTCTTAACTTATAATTTTCTATCACATGTCTGATTATAGAGTCAATTTCTCAATTTATTAGCAATTATAATGTGGACATGTCATAAACCCTGTTTTTATCCTTTCTTTTTGTTTTTAATTAACTAGATATACATACCTACATCATACCCATGCCCATTGGACTTAATAATTAAGTAAGACTTAAGACGAATAGTTTTTAATTAAATCTAAGCTTAATCATGCCATAATTACCAGTATATAATAATTTTGAGTCCCCTTGAAAAACACAATAATTATTTCCTCTGCTATTTCATTGGACTATGAGACCTGTGACATATTTACATTATTTTTTTATTTTAGTAATCAATACAGTACCCACTAATCTTCTATCAGTCCTTCCACTGCTGAACTTGGGCCTACTTACTTTTTTAATGGCATTTAAGGAACATTGCTAAGTCAATAGGAAGTTGATATTATTATTTAGAGGAAAAACAAGAAATACCTCTACTAGTAAAAAAAAATTGGCTCGGCTTGGCCTCTGCCTTATCTTTGTGGCGGCATTACAGGTGTAATGCTACATAAAGTTTATGTATTTCTTTTTTGTTTCAGGCACATATGAAATTCCCACCAGACTACCCGTACTCACCACCTTCCATTAGATTTTTAACAAAAGTATGGCATCCAAATGTGTATGAGGTGAGTTAAAAATACTAAACTTATTATTTCCGTTATTTATTCATTCCTGAATAATAATATTATTTACTAGACAAAAGTATGAAAAAATATTTTAAAAAATAGATAGTCCATCGGCATCAGGATCAAGCTAGACTACCGGTGGTCAGGGCTCCAGAGATAGGAACCTTCTAACTATGCATGTTGTGTCCAGGACTACTGCTTGCTGAGTCAAACCGTTGATAATTGGACAATGAATTGCCATTATTATTATTAGATCTTAAAGTAACCAGTATTTATTATCCTTATTGTGTGCTCGAATATTTGCACACCACATTGGCTTGTAAAGTAAATCATGAAATGTTTTTGCAATATAACTTCGTAATTGATTTTAACACGGTCGCAATTCCATCTTATCTATACTAGCTTATCTATCTACAATAATTAAAATATTTATAATTACGCAATTGCCTTCCGGAAATTATGTAAACTAGTAACTACTTAACTCATTGTTTTAAACGTTACGCTATATACAAAAAAAAGAAATTGCATTTCCTCGTGATGACCGCATTCATAGTGATGAAACGAAGTGCATGAAACCGCATAGAAGTTTGAATTACAACCTTCTTTCTCTTTTAATGAGTTAAGTATGCCTCATACGGTAATTAATTTCTGTAGAAAAGAGAGTTGATTGGCATAAAAAAATGCCCAATTTCTGGCTGACTGTAGGCACCACTGACAGTCTGCCACTTTTCACCCTTCATCATCATCAGCCTACAATGTTCCCACTGCTGGGACACAGGCCTACTCTCAATGAGAGGGAATGGGCTATAATGCCTATAATCCCACACGCGGGCATTTTTCATTCCTGCTCCGCTCCTAATAATCGTAGCGTGATGTCATATAGCCTAAAGCCTTCCTCGATAAACAGACTATCCAACACAAAAATATTTTATATAATAGTTTAGCCTAGGCGCCCAAACTAGTTTGTCCTGAAATCGGGTTTGGCCGGTAACAGATATACATAGTTCAAAATCGCTGTGTGACATCCGAACAAACGGGCATGAGGAAATTATAAGGGTTCCGTTTTTTGCAATATCGCCACAGAGCTCAAAATATCATAGTGACATACTCGTAGGTAGCTGGTACCTGACGTCTTTTCCTTATTGTTGAATCATTTAATACTTAATGTAAAAGCGACTTTAGTAGGCACGTTTTAAGTTTCAGAGATAGTTTAACATTATTTATTTATTTTATCATCATTTATACACACAAGAGAGAACATAAGGATATTATCTGACTTTTTTCTTTAAAATTTCATTCAATTTGCGATTGGAGGAATAACGCATTGACCCGATTTGACCCTATCACCCTACCACCATTTTATTCGATAATCAAGAAAGAACCACGAAATACTATGTACCTACTAAAATTGGTATACCTACTTACTATTAAAATAATTGCGAATCATTACGAAATAATATCAAATCGGAGATCATATGTTAGTTGACACTGACAGTTCATTAATTTTGTCGATGTAATTTTATTATGTTTGTAACGTACAGATAAGAGATGGTACATACCGTAGAAACATATGGCCCGTGTTAGTTGTCAATTAATTTTAAACCAGTTCACACAGATTTTCTATTTTAATAAGACTAGTTTCTGCCCACGGTAGGCTTCGCGTCTAAGAAATAACATAATTATTATTGTCCATGTCTAGTGTAGCTTTCCATAAGTGAAAGAATTTTTAAAATCGGAGTAGTTCTGTCAGAGATATCTTTCTACACTCTTACTTTACCCTTGTATATTAAGTATGTATGTATATCTAAAGGGTGTAAAACACCTCTTAACGAATACGAAAGGCACTTGTTTTCCTCGTCATTCTGATCATTTTTTTGTTCTACACTATACCTGGGAACCTCCTAGTTACGGAGATATAGGGGGTCAAAGTTGCAAGATTTTTACAAGTTTTTTTTTTAAATATCACGTTTTATCGCATGATTTTTACTTTAAATATCTCTACGACCTCCGTACTATTGAATCCATCCATCAGCACAATGTTTTGAGTGCGTTACATGGAGTTATACCACAAAACATGATTTATAACCTCAAAAAAAAAAGTTGTTTCCCAGCAATATTTTTTGCGGATAGTTACTTAGTTTGATACACAGAATGCTTGGTTAACGGCTTTGTGATGAGGTGAAATACACCCTGTATACAAGGTATAAACGGCCCTTTCGTGAAGCATTACTTGATGTACCTATCGTACATCAAGTAAAGTTATTCTACGCAAAAAAAAACATTTCTTTAGGACTCAATTGTAAAGCACTCAAAACATTGTGCTGATGAATGCATTAAATAGCACAGAGGTCATGAATGTGTTTAAAATAAAATTATAACATTTAAAACATGTATGTAATGTATGTATTATAAAAAAAAAAACTTGTGAAAGAGTTGAAACTTTGACCTCCAATATCTCCGTCTCTAAAAGTAAAAGGTAAGATCCGGAAAAAAAAAATCGCACTGACTGACGGGGAGAACAAGTGCGTGCTTCCCTAAGGGTCTTTTTAGACCCATTAGATAGTCCAGCTAGAATTCTAGATTCATCTCATAATCCTTCATGGGATAGTAAACATTTGGTGCTGCCTTTAAAGTATTTCAATCCCATGTAGAAATAAGAATGCATTGCAATAATTTGCCACGGCCGGACGGACCACAAAATAAGGAATCAGTCGTGAAATTTTCGGATTTGAGAAGAGGGAGAAGCTAGATTTTATATCAGAACACCATCATTAAAAGTCAATTGACATGTAGGGTCAGCATCGCCTCAACTCCAACCAGAATTCTTTCCTCAAAAGTATCTTCATGAGCCTATATAGATACTAGAATTTCACTTATTTGTTCTCACGATTTATTCCAGAAACAGTTCTAAAAGTCTATCTAAAAATACCATTATTGGATATGACATTTACTTCGTATACCAAGTACAAAATGTCCTGTTACATTATGCCTCGCCAAACGTATAAATTCCTTTCCACGTATAGGTGCCGATGACGCACACTTTCCACGTAGAATATGGAGAATATTATTTCGATTGTGAAACTTCCTTAATACGTCATACGTGTAGTAAGCTCAAAGATCCAATTGTAACTAATGATACAGTGATTGATTGTGGACGATATAGTCCTCGTTACAATGTCATCATCTGCCAAACTCTAAAGGCCAGCGTCCAGGCTAACCAGATGCAGCTGAATGTATGTTACATGGAGCGACTCGACTGCTTATCTAACCTCTTCAACCCAAGTAGAGCCCCCCTTGGTTAGACTGCGGTTGTCAGCAGTGGCGGATTATCCCTAAGGCAAACTAGACACGTGCCTCGGGGCGCGCGGTAAAGGCTCCTCAAAAAATTATAGTCCTTGATGATGATGATTCGTACATTATTTATCTATTTTATTTTCCGCGCGGTATTTGTTTGAGGCGCCTCTCAAAATGGGAAAGCTCCTGGTGAGAATGGGATGACAACTGATCTTCTGAAGGCAGGAGGAAGTCCGCAATAGGGAGAGCTTCGGAAGCTTTCCTATTCGGTCCTGTTCTTTGGGAGAACTTCAGAAGCGTAAAGAAGGAACGTGGTTGTTATTTTCTTTAAAAAAAGGATCAACACCCTATTACAGAATTACAGCTTGACCCATTGAGCTCCTTAGCTAAAGCTAAGTTTCAAGGTGTTTGCAAGAGTCGTAACGAATCGTCTATTGCGAAGACTCGACACCTTCCAGCCTCCAAAGCAGGCCGGGTTTCGAGGAGAGTACAGCACCACAGACCACATACAAGCAGTGCGGCAGATTATACAGAAGTCCGAAGAGTTTAATCGGCCTTAGTGTCTTACATTTGTGGACTATGAGAAGGCTTTTGACTCTATCGAGACCAAGTCAGTTTTGGGGTCTCTGCAGCGACGCCAAGCAGACTGGTGATACATTCAAGTGGTGAAAAGTCTTCATGAAAACGCCACAATGACCGTGCAAACTTAGAACCAGCAAACAGAGCATAAATCCTATTGCATCGGGGGGTGAAACAAGAGGACTTAATATCCCCGAAATTGGTCACGAACAAACTGGAAGGTATGATTAAGACGCTGAACTGCTTTCGTAAGATGCCAACTAGAGGGGCGCTGATGAGGTGCCTGAGGCGCTATAGACATTTAATCCACTTCTGGTTGGAACACTCCCGGAACACTGTGCTCGATCCAATATTTGTTACTAGAATTCCTCCAGGCTTTCGTAGAACCTTGGCGAGATGATGAATGAATACCGGGGACGACACACAGCCCCTTAATAAAAATCTATGGCTGGCTCTAGCCGAACTTGGTAAATCCACTAATGTATCACCAAAAATCCATTGACAAATTTTCATTTTACAACCAACGTTTCGTATACTATTTAATTCGCAAACAACTTATTCCGCAAATGTTTTATTTTAAAATTATAATTTACAATATAATTTACAAGCATTTATTTGGCAAATACATCTTTTACCATTTGCATCAGATGATATATATTCATTTATATATTTTTCATTTCTTATTTAGATACGTTTGGATAAATCACGTTTCAACAAAATAATTTACATTTTAGTATTTTTTTATTACTCTTTTTTAAGAAAAACTTAAGGAAATGCATAGTTTTTTTCAAAACATGCAAACAAGCATACTTCATGCATGCAGCAAGCAAGCGGCATGCAAGCAGTAAGCATTCAGAAAGCATACAGCAAGCATGCAGTATGCATGTAGCAAGCAAGCAGTATGCAACATGCAGCAGGCATGGTTTCTGTCACGGCTCCGGCGGTCACACGCGCGCTTATCGTCGCAGAGGGTTTTAAGGCTCACCACCTAAAAAAAGACACCTGCTCCTCAGCTCGCGGGCCGCCTCGCCCCTCCGCACCTACGCGCTTTTAAATAACACTCTAGGGGGGTAGGGCAGACAAGACTACGTGGAGTCCGGTTCTGCAGCGATTCATTTCTGTCACAAAATTTGTCCACAAAGGAAACCAAATTCATTTTTTTTTTATAATTGGCAAAATCAATATGTGTAATGTCTTTATTTCAAACGTAGTTTTATGAGATAAAACGAAAAAAATAACGACTTGTTTGTCAAATAATACGTTATTAAATAAAAGTTTATTGGTTAATTATTTTATTAAGTGAATTATTTGTTATATAATGTTGAAATGGCAAATAATGTGTTTGCTAATCGTTGCTTTTCAAGTAAAAGTTTGTGAATGAATGTTTTGGTTGTTTGTTTGTGAACTGACTGGTCACCACCACTCAGCAGTGCTGAGTGGTGGTGCTGAGTCAGCACTAACCGGAGACAACAGAGCCAATCCTGAAACGAAACTATTTTCTAATTTATCTATCAAGACAAACAGGAAGTGTGTGTTTGTTAATGTGCATTCTTCTAAAGTGTTAGAAAATAAAAAAATATTTGTGAATGAAAGAATGATAATAAGTGAGGAGCTCGTGGCTAAATAATATCTGCCGCTCGGGTCGATCTTTAGGTTAAGCCATGCTTGCCTAGGTTGGTTTGTGGATCTTTGACAGTCGTTACAGGTAGTCAGTGGCCCCAAAAGTCTGACACCAGAGTCTGACCAAGTGGTATCGTATTACCCAGTATTATTAACTGGGTTGTGGAGGTCAGATAGGCAGTCGCTCCATGTAAAATACTGGTATTCAGCTGCATGCGGTTAGACTGGAAGCCGACCCCAACATAGTTGGGAAAAGGCTAGGCAGATGATGATAGGCATATTGTAGCATCAACTGCAAATAAACCGGTATTGATACCAATATTCGGGAAGCCAAAATTCACTCCTCTCATAACTTGGTTCACGCAACGACAAGAAATATGTCAAATATGTCTCGCCTTACATCACCCCTAGCATCTAATTGGCTTCACTAAAAAGTTTTCAAAGAAAGAACTTTCAATGAAAAGGAGTCGCTATGAAGGCGGGCTTCCAACGGGCTCTTTCTGCGAATCCGGAATTGCCAGTTTCCGCGTTATAAACGCTCTAATTAAGCCATACCATGGTCGACTATAACAGAATCATTATGTTAGCAATCTTTATAATTATAGAAGTAACCAGACAGGTCTAAAATAGAATACTCATTGGAGAAGCATTACCATCATACAGCAATGGTGTGACTACATCTTTATTGTACAGGCACATCGATATACATAGGTAACTAGCTTTTGCCCGCAACATCACTCGCGTTTGTGATCTGAACATATCCCACGGAATCGTCTAAACGGAAATACAAGGTATGACAGTCGAATGTAAAGTAGCTTACCATTAGTGAGAGATTTTGGAATCGGATCAGTAGATCCTAAGATTACCCCTACATCCAAACTTTACCTCTTTACAGTAATAAATAGTATAGATTGAACAGACCATGTAGACAATTCAACAAATGTCTTAGCTCTCATAGTTATCTAGTTGCGACTTGCGACACACTCTTGGCGTCTTTGACCCCGGGACTGCGAACGTTTCACACAGTATCACACTTTGACCTACTTTGTATGAATTAGATTTTAGTATTCAAGTAATTTAAGTCGTCTTCTTCGTATTGTTTACCAGCCTGCCGTTAGGGAATATCCTCTCGTTTAGGTTGGTGTCTGTTTCTTGGCTTTTGACTTTCTAATAAGTGTTTGATTAAGCTTGTATGCTCCACTGCTCACGCATCTTCGGTTTGCAAATTCTCACTCCTTTCATTCCTCCATGAAATCATGAATCGTCATTTGAATGATCAGTTTCGTCAATTGACTCGTACATTGCATTGTTGCGGTAAATCAATATTTGTAACTGGGACACAGCATGCAATTCTGTTTTCGACACGATCCTGTGGCTTTCGTGTAACATGCGTTTCTAGCTCCTGCGAGCTAGTCCAGAATATATCCATCAATTTTGTATGTTATGAATATTTGTTGTTGTTCTTTTTTTTATTCGGAATTTCTCAGTACAGTAGCAAGTAACAGTATTATAGCAGGCATGTAGTCTGGAATTGTACCCGGTTCCATGGCAATAGGCTTGCCGTGTCGCCTGTGTTACACGGGATGGAACTGGCAAAATGTAGGTGTACTGTTAGTACTACTACTCTACCTAACCCTTTTTGGATTACATGCGTGATGCCAATTTTATAAACTCAACATACAGCCGGTTATACAGTATTCGCGTCGTCTGCGCGTTACCGTTAGCTTTTAGAAGAGTCAACTTGAGTCGTCGGCATTAAATAAGCTGGTGTAGTAGCGAAGCAGCGAGGTCATCAATCCGATTGGCTGAATCATACTGTGACGCCGTGACGCATCCAACGCCCAGCCTACCTTATTTTTAAGATTCTAACAAATGATACAAAATTAGATCAAGTGTTGCACGCATTTGATTCTCTGTAATAGGTACGTGATTTATATGTAAATATATGCATTGTGACGATTAAATGTAGCACAGATTGGTGCGTTGTGAATGTCAGTAAAGTTTTAGTAAACCAGTGGCTTACTCCACTTTTACGTTTCGTTCTCATAAGCTAAACAAACATGGCAGACATGTCTTGAATGAGCCAAGGTAAAGGGAAATTTTATAATTCTGACGTACTTAATCTATTTGGTCTCAAGTATGACAAATTTCAGAGTCATCGTGTAAGACCCCTACAATGTTAAATGTTTTCACAGTATTGTGTAAAACATAGCCCACGAAAAGATGTATATAAAACAGGATGTAGTACAAGTTGAACGACCTTTTGCATGAAGTGAAGCCACCGCCGATGGTAACCAACCAGCATAATATTTAATTTAAACGCCTGTGAATCACTTTTTAGTCAACTAGCTTTAGCCGGCAGCTTCGTTCATGTTGTACATATTTTATGATTGCTCACGGAAAATCATAAGTACAGTAGACGGTAGACTGTGTGTCAGTTTTGACAAAACCAGGATAAGGTGACCTCTTATTCTACTTAAACTCCATAGAAAGCTAGGCCAGCTCAAGTTCAAGTGCTACCACAGAGTTTCATTCGACTGTAATAGACTCCCGTGTTCACGATCAATTTTATCGACAAACAACCATTCTGCTTCTACCCTGTTGGTAATTTCCTTTTACAGGTTCCAATCGAAATGTTCGAATAAAAGTGTTCGTCGTGAGTCGCCCTGTCCTGATACTTGTCGTATTATGTTCTATAATAGTACTAATATTTGCCATGGATGGCACTTGATTCACTAGTAAATAGTAGACTTGTAATATTTCTGTCTCTGAACCTACGTCGACTACTAGGGGTTAAATAGAAGATTACTCCACAAATATATTTGTTTCTAGCAGCCGTAGAATCCGTATTATTCGTGCTACGTATAGCTTCTTTACAAACATGAGGAATGTCGTCATATTAGCTTCAGATGACGACGTTTGCTAACTGTTGTTCAACGACACCGCTGGACGTGATTAATACTATAAAAAAGATTTCAAAAATAAATCTATTTGGCACAATGTCAAGGGGAACTAATTTGTTTTATTTCCCCGTAGGAGAGTCTTTCCCTTGAGGATCATCCCGGCCGATGTTGGCACTCCCCGGCCTTGGGGTAAATTAACCTTATTCCCGATCTCGTCGACCTGCGTCGCGGTGGCCGCTTTGAACTTGTGCTACATTCACACGCGGTTCTTTAAATAACGCCCTCTGAGACGCGAGCGTCCCAACTACCAACAGTGGAGGCATGTGCCAATATCTCAATCAGACTCTTTTAATACTGGCCACGTGGTTCCCTGCAGCGGCACACGCGTTCTCGACGCCCGATACTGAATGTATGAATCTGTCAATACTTTCCGAACGAACAATGGCCGATATTCTTGCAACAAAGTGTGCAATTATCGAAGGCTATTCACTCGAACTCCACAAGACCCGTACAATGTGTTACGCAGTTCACAAACAGAAATGTTTTCTGTATTGAAAACGTCTTTTCATAGCCTTCTGAAAATTGCGCATTTTGAAATGGCTGAAACTTTTAAAACAACAGATTCTGGTCTAGTTCCTGTCCAGTCGGAATGCCGGATATAGTGAAACAGGGTCGTCGCATTGTTTATTCTGGTGACAATTATTTGGCTGTGTTTAAAGAACATTAGTCGTAAGATAAAACAGGAGGTGAGCTTGTAACAAGGCGGGGGCGCTTCCGTGGCCAGTCACGTGCGTCACCGGGCCTTCAACCCACCCGCGGCCGAGTCATCAAGGTCCTCGCCTCACTACTAGGTACTCGGGCCAGACTAGCCACTTACTCTTCATAATATATTCTACCAAGTTATTGAAAAGTCAATGCTGAATAGGTATATCCGATACTTACTTGAATTTCAAAACGGATATTTTTTAACCCCTGACGCAAAAACGATGGGGTGTTATAAGTTTGATGTGTGTGTGTGTGTGTCTGTCTGTGGCATCATCGACCGGATGAACCGTTTTGGATGTTGTGTTTGTTGTTTGAAAGGGGAATTAGTCGGGAGTGTTCTTAGCTATGTTTGATAAAAATCAGTCCTAGATGGCCGCCGCCACAAAATGGCGGATTACAATTTATTCAACAACTCCCTCAATATGGGTATCATCATGGTTTCATTTGAAAGGGCTTAACTAGTAGAACACTATACACTATGATAAATAAAAAATCCAAGATGGCCGCCACCACAAAATGGCGAAATAACGAATTATTTTCTATTTAACTTTTAGTACATTGTGACGTTAAAATTTGTTAAAAATTTTAATTTAATTTTACTCGTTGATGCTGACTTTTTGTTGCCTGTTTGATCGCACTCGCACTGTTGAAAACTGATTATTTCTCTTGAAATCTTTCGGGACGTGAATTTATAAGTTTTGCTAAATTAAAATACTTACTCAAAACATTTTCCTTCTTCCGCCTAACAGTTACTCAAATATCAGGGAAAATGTACCGTAAGTACGTACGCTGTAAGATTTCCTTTGCGGAAAATCTGCCTTGATTGTATCTAAACATTGACCGGACGAGCTTCACAATGAAGAAATGTTTGAAGATTTTTAAATTTTAACCTCCAAATTATCATGAGATTCACAATATTCCTTCGACATGCGATTGCGAACTCGTGATTGGTTTTCCGCTCTGTTAACTTATGCTTGACCATGTACCTTGACATGGTTCAGAATAATTTATAACTTCTCGTATTAGATGTCTGCGAGTGTTCAGGTAAATAAACATTGTGTATATTTTTCAAGTGATTCCCGATGTGGAGGTCAGAGCAGAACACACGCATTTTCTTTGTGAGGAAGCGCACAGTGAACCGGTGGCATATTTTTAGCCGAGGGCGACGCTCCACGCCATCACGGCATCAACGTAATGTCCGCGCTTTTATGCTCTATCATGATGACTTCTCTTACAAAAAATATAAGTACTTACCACTTATTTTACGAAATCGATAGATAAGATGATGAGGTGTATTTTTCTTATGCCAACTCAAAAATAACAAGGGACCCTACTAATTCAATTCAAATACTTCTTCCCCTACCATATTTTACATTTCCATCTGCTTAAACATAATGTCCTAGGCTGTTTACTGATGATGTTGTGAAGAACATACATTTCATATTGGTTTATTCCAGATCATTCGATTCCAATACATACATTTTAAAATACTACGCTGTTAACATTCAAATCCTTGTGCGCAAAAGCTCAGGTACCGGAGACCCGTTCAGCAGAGTGCGTCAGAGAGGACCGTTAGAAAGAAACACTTTCACTATAGTGCCTGGCTTAGTAACAACAACTCAATTTATCAATTACGTGTGAGGTTTCTCAAACATTGTAGAACTGTACAATTGATAAAACAACGAAGCCAAATCATTGACGTAACATTCGTCATAATATCTACACATCAATATCTTGGAACTAGAACTTGAGCCCGCGCCTCATCATGTAACTAGCTTGCACGATAATTGGAATCGATTTCCTTTGAAAATTTCTTCAATGTCTGATATTTTATTATAACCGAATAGCTACCTCAGGTCGACATTGAGGTTAAAAGATATGACTGAACATATTGCATTGTCATGCAACTTGAATTGATGTGTCACAGTATGATTTGGTTCATCACCACCTGTAAGCACTTAAATAATTCCTGATTGATTGAATTGATTTTACCTTTGACGACTTTTTAACTTATCAACAACTTCGGAAGAATCGTTTACGGAAATTGTGATCTACTTTACAGTTTTGGCTTCAGAAAATGCTTCTTTATGTCGTCAGTCGAAAAGATACAATGTCGTTAATGAATATACCTACTGTACTTATCGCGATAGACGAATGTATCTGGGTCATGCGAATACTAGAGTAGGCCAGTGGTTAGAATTGAAACTATTCGAGCGACCACTTAATATTATAATAACATTATCTGTCATAATTATCACAGAGTAGGGTCAACTAACAAACAGTTTTCATACAACGTAAAAGTGTATTCGACAAATCGGATAAAAACAACCTTCACGAATCGTTGAGCAGATTACAATGTAAATGGGGTGGGTCGTCAATATGCTGCTTTACCGAGATCGTCAAGGGCAAATTGCGGAGGTAAGCCTCTTGTCCGTTCCGTCTCGCTACCTGCTTCCGCTATCTCCTTAGACAGACATGGAGCTAGGTATCGTGTGTAAGACCTTGCCGATGAGAACGGTGCGAATTGATGAGTATAGCAGCTATTATCAAGTGAAGGGTAATGCTGACCTTAACATTCATACTAACAGTTTATTCCAACGTTTTTTTTAATTGCTTATACCTACTTACATGTAGTTTTATTTGCTAACACGGTGCATTGGAATAAGTACGAATGTAGGGCAAGAACAAATAAATCAAATTACTGCCAAATCTTGCGAATAATGCTGGCTGGTAACACCAAACAAGAGGCTATTTCCGCGTCAGTCGATGCAGTCAGATGTTCTTGGCGTCTCAGATGTGTAGCTTGAAAAGTTCAAGAGTAAAATATTCAAATTCGTTAAGGTAGAAACCGCTGATGGTTGGAAGGTAACAAGGTACAATAAGCGTGCGTGTGTAGCCTTTTTTGTGTGACGCTATTCTGAATGGGAGATTCAAATCCATAAATATTGTTAGCACTTAGGTAAAATCAGTGAAAAATTGTATATGAGATTTTATTTAGGCTGCGCCAACCGATTAATCTTCCATACAAATGGAGAAAAATAACTTTTCTTTTTGTTGTTATACACCAAAAACTAAGCGGGATATCGATTTGTCTCGTCATTGTTTAGTATTAATGCTAATCAGAACATTAAAGTATAGGTTTTCCATTACTTATTTACCAATAATTAAAAGTAACTTTATTTTGCCAAATATGTATGCAGTACTTTATATTCACTGGGCTGGGATCCTTTGTAATAACTTTTTTTTCCTAAAATGCAGGTAGTCCCAGTCCCAGCATTTCTATCGGCAAGAATTATATGTGCATCTCACTTTCTCACACGGTGCTTGATGAAATAGCAAGCATGTTTGGTCGAGTTTGACATAGCGGCGGCATGCGCAGTGCGCACTCTTAAAAACAATGAACACGTGGATCGGGACGTTCTAAATTCTAAAGTTGTAGCGATGAAAGTTTAAAACATCTTTAACGTTTTAAGTCTAATTAATAAAACAATGTATTTTGGCTTTTGTATAAGGACTAGAAACAAAAAAGCAAGTTTTAGTAAAATTAGATACGCTAAAATGAGCACACCATCACCAACATTTTACTTTTCTGACAACTTGCAGTACCAATTTGTTAGGCAAGTGATATAATTAATCTAAATTCATGCGAACAGGAAACAAGTAATGTGTGAATAACGATATAGTGATACACACCAGCAACTTAGTAACTTCCAGGTAGAAACTGTTGATTCCATAACCATGTGTAACTCTTGTGTAACATACTGCTTTAGTTCGCATACGTGTAGTCTTGTCACAGTTATTTTATCTCTGTCTTTGCGTCACTGTCAAACAACAGTGATCTTTACCGTCGACGCAATAAAGTGGCTGTTAGTGACATCGTCATCATCCACAGCCCGACTTCACCCACTGCTGGGTAAAGGCCTCTCTTTGCTTGTGCCAAGCTCCACCTACGTTCCTTTTTCACCAAGATCCAGATTTACCTGAGACATCGCCAGAACTCATGAGGGCCGTGCCATGCAACGACGATAAACTCCCCGATCTTTGACCGCTGGCACCCCCGGCATCAGGTCGATTTGGCGCCTCCGTCGCCCTGTCCTCCTGGGTCGAATCGCGTCAGCAAGGGAGTCTTCCCTGACGCGCTTCGCCGCTGATAATACTACTTCCCATGCCTCCCTGCTGTCTACCATGGCTTTGGCCACGGTCACACCGAAGCTTCCTGCTCCAGGCTCATCCAGGATATACCCGCGATGGCATCAATATTGTCTGCCCATCTCGGTGAAAAGTCTGTCAAAATTATAGTGATCTTTATGCACATGACGGTAAGGTTGCAGTTCTCATAGGAAAAATAACTATGAAAGGACTACTACAAAGTATACGACGCGGACGTAGCTACTGTTTGATAAACTATTCTACGACGACAGCTGCATCGATTTTCATCATTAAATACCCATGACAATTATCTTTGGCCATGGTTTATTGTAAACGGAGAAACGCTTGAATTGAACGTAAAATTTATGTAAGAATCGCATTTTTACATGCTCAGAATATGCTTCAGAATCGTCATTTGCTAGAGCGATAGCATGCAGCAGCATCGATGATGCACTTGCACACGGCATCGGCAGTATGGGATAGATGTGGTTCAAAGTTTCAAACATTATGCCGCCGCGCTAGTAAAAAGATCCATCTAAACAATAATAGTGATGGTCGTGAGATAGCTAAGTATCCTGAAACGCTCAATAAACAAAATTACCAATTGTGGATTAGGGATGTATAAGAATTATTCCACGTTTAAGAATTAGTTGTTTAGATTCGTTTATCAGTAATTTATTCATTGCTAAAACGTTTAATACTAGACTATTTTAAGGAATAGGATGGGTCTTGGCCGTGGCGTCGCCTATTTAGAGTTCGGAAATTGTCTTACAAAAACTCACTACTGCGATCAGTAACATAATAGGTAACGCAGCAGGTAGACTAGTTTCCACCATCAATAACTTGCAAAACTATTTAGTCCGTCAGTTAGAGTATTGAAAAATTGGACACGTGTTTTTTGTTTTGTAAGTCAATTTAATATTGACAAAGATAATAAAACGCATCAAAACTCGGGAGTGGGGGCTCGTGATATCAGGACGCACTAAATATTATACCACGGCGTGACGTAGTGAGAATTTTAAAAGCGTCGTATCTTCGTCAATTTTGGTTTACGTGACAAAAGAAAAAATACGGGTCAAATATTTTTTGAAAATGTAACTAAAGGACTAATTAGATCTGCCGGGGTTGCGGGACTGTTCGAAAGAGATACCGCGGCCCCTGAACATAAAGGGCGAGGAACATGGATAGGTTTTAGTCAGTAAAAGTCTGACACTCCCTCCCGCTCCGCCCAGAGTGGAAGAAGTTATTTGATGATTTCCCATCCCAAAAAAAAGGACTAATTAGTTTTTTTTCCGTACAAAAGCCTATAATACTATCCCAGCTTATATGGTCTACCTGTGTGAGAGCTTCATCGAATTCCGTTCGCTGCCGTAAAGGCGTGTGAAAATGTAACAGGCAGACAGACTTTCGCATTTAAAGTGATATATTATGTAATATGGATTTATCTATGGTTAACGATAACCTCCACTTCGATAGGGGTATTCTGTACTACATGTTGCTCTTGCATGTAACTTATAAGTATGATGACAAAACAATTTCAACATGAAAATAAATACTTACTTTAAGAAGCACGAAATAAAGCTTACATTTAAATGCCTCGAGGTCTTAATTAATAAGTACTTTACAGACGTATAACGATGCGTATTTAATTATGTATTAACTAATACTGCTAGCCTGCATCATCCCACTGCTGGCCAAAAGGCTTTTACCCATGGTTTCCAGTTGATTCTATCTAGGGCTAATGTTGGCCACTGGTCATTGGTTTTGTCCAGCTCGTCCCACCATCTTCTGCGAGGTCTGCCGCGACACCTTCTAGCCTTCTTCTATCAGGGCTCCAGAAAGTGGTTATTTTGGCCCACAGCGCATTCGGCATGCGACAGACGACAGACGTGGCCAGTCAAGTCCCACTTTAGCTTAGCGGCTATTTGAGCAACGTCAGTAATTTTTGTTTTGGAACGCAGTGTAAATGAATCTCAATGAATTAACTACTTAATAAAAAAATCTTAATGTACTCTTTGTCTGCGATGATGATGATGGTGCTTTATTCTCTCACTAGTTCGCTCTTTACCACATTCTCAAAGCTCGTGCAACCCCAAATTATTTTGAAATCAATCTTGGTGTGCACTAGAAACAACAGTTTTTCAATATCCCGATTTGCTCCCGCCGCGTATACTGAACGCGTAAGAACTGTTATGAAGGTTTCTGCCTCGCTAGTAACACAGCTAGTAATTTGCGAGTCGCAGCCGAGGCAACAATGGACTTTATATAACACTTGTATTACGCGCGCTCTAACGCAACGAAAACGAAATCTGTCTTCCTAACCGTGAAGCATTTAATCGTATCAAGATTTAATAAGTCCGGCCTTCGTAGCTTATTGTGTAAACCTCGATTTGCTGATAGATAGATAGCATAGACTTATGTCTGCGAGCTGGCGCGCGTAGGTCCGAACGTAGTCGGTTGTTTGGTATCATTCGTTGGCAAAGATATATCTATTCGCAATAATAGTAAATGAGTAAATACAAATTAAAATGATGCCAAAAAAGACACGCACAATGATGATTTGATAACCAGAAGATTTCCGATGAATGAGTAAGTTGCATAATACTCGAGCGAGCAGCAGAGCGTGCTGCCGAGCGTATCGTCGATGCGATAGAACTCCTGCTCTGTTTCTCACTCTAGCGACAGAAATGATGGAGCATGGAAAAATGCGATTCCAAGCCACTAGATGAGGCACAGCCCTAATACAGGAATAGTTCCAAGCAGTCTTCTAAGGAAACTCGAGTTGACCATGATGTATTTTTCTGGGTTGTATTGTGTACAGGTGTGGAGTACATGTGGTTTACCTGCCCTATACTTGTTTTTCTTTTGTCACCACAGGTAAAAATACTCAGGTACTTACGTAAAGCAAGCAAATTAAAGAGAGAGAGTTATAGAAAGCAGCTAATTTTAACAAAAACCAGTTAACAGTGCTTATTATATTGACCTGGTCCAATCAGGAAGTCGAGTAAATATTATGAATTTTGTCTTGCATTTTCTGATAAGTGTAATGAAAATATGGATTTGGTCTCAGACGCATTTTTGCACTATGGTTTTCTTTGTATGTTGTAGAGAAAGCGATTGCGTGGATACGTTTGGGGTTAATGCCAAACAAACAACGGTTGAGTGATAGACACACTCCTCTTGTCTAGACATTATAGATTTAATGTTCTAATTGCACGTGTTTGAAGTCAAAATTATGTGGTAGCAAACGATAAAAAAAGATCATAAAAATAAAAACTTATGAAAAGACTCCTCGTCAGGTAGAAGACAACTGTCATAATTCCTTCGAAAGATACTGTGAAGTTTCACAAATAACGCCTTGTCTAGAGCTAGACATTGGCACAGAGTCATAATTTCGTTCAATAAATTTAAAAAATCTCAACTCGAAAATAAAAAAGACTCGTTTAACGAATAAGTAAAAGACGCTAAACATTTCTAAGTATTAGTAAAGATACTGTGAAATTCTACCTACTAAGCATTCGTTTTCCAAATGTTCCAGAATGGTGACCTGTGCATATCGATCCTGCACCCGCCAGTTGACGACCCGCAATCGGGTGAACTGCCGTGCGAGCGCTGGAACCCGACGCAGTCAGTGCGCACCGTGCTGCTGTCGGTCATCTCGCTGCTCAACGAGCCCAACACTTTCAGCCCGGCCAACGTTGACGCCAGCGTCATGTACCGCCGTTGGCGCGACTCCAAAGGGAGAGATAAGGAATACGAGAATATTATCAGGTGAGGAGTTTTTGACATTATGAATTTTAATGTCGTTTGCTTTAGCTTCTGCTTTTCCGGCCTTTGCAGGGTCTCTTTGAGTATCCGCAACTTCTCCTTGTTGATGCACTCGGCTTAAACATGGAATGGGAACAATAATCTTTTAAGTTTAAACCATCATCTTCCTGGCCATGTCCCATGTTACTAGGGGTTAGTGCAACACGTTTTCTGTTTTCCAGTCACTTCTACCAACGGTAACTCTAGCATTTACTTACTACCTTTCTTGCATTTCCCTTCCTCCTAGTTTAAAACACTGCTCAATAATGATTGGGACCAATAAGCTTGAATGACAAGATTTCAATTGAGTTGCGATGCATTCACGTTTTGTTGCTTATTTGAAAGGCTTATGACTTCAGCCTGTCCAATTCGTTTTTTTTTTCTGCCCTCATTATTTATCGAATAGTGCTTTAATACTAAGTAGAAGTGATGAAAGGCAATGAAACGCAGACTATGAATAGGTCTATAAAAATAATTATATTATTTCGTAGCAAGTTAAATAAAATAAACGAAGCAGGACTGAAAATACAGCACCTACCATATTTTCTGTTACTTAAAACTCGTATAACTACCGAAACGATTCGGTAACAGTTATGTTATCATATGAAAGTTTGTACTGTGTGTTCCATTCTTCCGTATCAGCGCATAAGAGCGCTGATACGGTTATGTTCATACCCTGGCAATTGGCGTCATTTACATGAGCTGAACGCGAGTTTTATAATGACTAAAAGTATATGATTCACTGCTATGAATAAAACCACAAAAATATAATTATGATATTCTTCAGGATATAATATGCTGATAGTGTTTTGAAAACATAATACAATTTATATTACTCGAAAAAAAAAAACGAACTTATCTCTAAAAATTTCTTTCAACCCAAAAAAACATACTAATATACATGCGATCATTCTGCTGTTTTGGCAAATAATTATTTCTACAAGCAATAAATTAACATTATAGTGTTTTCGTTTTTTAATCCAATCAATAGATTTTTTGTAAATCGACAACACAACAATAACAACCACTTTGTAGTCCAAGCTGATTAGAACTTTATTCTAACAGCAGTTCGACCGCAAATAGAGTTGTTGGTGTTGTTGTTGTTGTTAGCTCATCTAGTCGCCTTAATACCACTAGGACGAGGTGCCCAGCGGCAAATATTGCTTCAAAAATGTTTTTTGTATGTTTTGTCCAGCTTGTCCTGCAATTCAGTCACCTTCCTGCATTTGTCCCATGTTACTTGAGGTCGGCGCAACACGTTTTCTCCTATTCTCCCTTGTCAGCTATCATCTACCGACCGTCCCCACATCAAAGTTACCTACCGAAATGCTCGGCCTCACTCATCCACGTCGATTGTTTGTTGCCATGTAACAAAAAACAGTTGCATCGTTCGGTGAAAGTAATATAACACAATGAGTTCATTCGGTCGCGTCCTCGTTTCACTGAATCTGTAACTAAGTCGCCCCAAATTTTGAGCGCTGAAGGTGACGTGTATAATTACAAAAATGTTGCCATATTTTGAGTGGATTCACTTTTATTTTAATGGACATGGTGTTGTCCCACTGATGATAGATTTCCCTCATAGCGTTCCAGTTCTCCTTGTGTGTCACAATCTCCCACAAAAGCATCTAGGTCATCACGCCAGCGTTTGACCTAGTTGGGTGAATACTCATCATCCATCATATCAGTTCCAGCTAGTAGATGTGGACCTTAGATAAAACTTCTTTGGTTCAACCGAAGCTATCACCACATTGTCTATTTAATTGATCATAGCTATGATAAGTTTTGTAGCATCATGATCGATTGCCTCCTAGTTTTTTCCCAACTAAGTACAGGCGGTCTAAAATGGCCGCTTTAGCAGAATCATAATATGAATCACGTTAACAATTTAATATTCTTAAAATGGACTTTGTGGTTATGATTATAAACTCCATTTTAAGATTTTTTTTTTAACATGATCTATGTATGAATCAGCTAAAGCAGTCAGTGCAGTGCACTTGAATACAGTACTAATAATAGAAGTATCACAGAGTTTAAAAACAAAATGTAAAAAGAAAATGACAAAACAGCAAGTTCTGATGACTAGTGCATTCTGTAAACAAACTATGAAATTATCACCTTTGTTACAAATAATTACAGAATTTACAGACACTTAATCTAAAGTGAGGTCACGAGTACTCGAGCTGTTATCGTTCGTTGCGACGTTATCGTGTGTTTAACTATAGGAACATGTTCTTATTCGTGTGCCTTGGTTTCCAGAAAGCAGGCCCAAGTGGCCCGCACGGAGGCGGAGAAAGAAGGCATAGTTGTACCTCTAACGTTAGAAGATTATTGCATTAAGACACAAGTCAAGTCGACGACGCAGGAGCCACAGGTTTGTTCACTATTTATTCACCCATATTTCGCCAGTTATGTTTAAGGCTGATGATCCATGCCCGCGAAATTCAAATTGAATTAGCCCTCCAAGTTCATAAAGACGAGAAACGACCTTGACCTTGAAAACATCTTTCTTTGACCTTTATGAACTTGGAGGGTTGTATTGATGATTTTGATGATTATAATTCTGTAACTACACACGTCTCTCAACCGCGAACAACATTTTCATCAACATACAACCTAGCACTGGCCTGCAAAATGCTAAAAACTTAAGAAAAAAAATATTTCGCAAGCTACCCTGACGCGTCCCATGTAGAGGGTGAGTGTGTTGTTACCCAGGCACAAATTCAGACTTTGTGGCTGCAACTGAGAACTTTTTGATTTTATAATAATGATTTATTCAATGAAATAATAGTCGTTTATTGTAAAGGTTAACAATCATACGATCCATGCAAACTGATTAGTGACAGCTAGGAAAAGTATTCCATGACTGCGGATAACTTTATAAGACGCTCCATAATAAACTGTATAAATTGAAATGGCCTCATGAATCACTGGATTTATACCGCTCTAAGCCAGACGTGATGTCATTGGAAAGCTTGTGTTCCTGGATTCGATTCTCAGGCCAGACAAACAATTGTTGGCTTTGTATGGGGGGGAGTTCTCAATAACAGTCTGAAGTTATAAATTCGCATGCTGAATAGTCTCCTATAGTTTTTTTTTTAGGGAATACATTAATGACAGACAGAATATTAATGGTGCTGCAATGCATATTTAGAAGAACTCAAGGTCAATCAATCACTAAAAAAGTTGTGGACATCAAATTAAATATGTACTTTTAAATGCATTATTAAACAGAATGTCATGCAGTTATCAAAAATAACGACTAGCTCGTTAGAAAACAAGTCTCAAATGGATTGAGACGTCACAAACAAGTTATAGAGCAGTTCATCTTCAAAACGACATTGATTGTTTTTTTTTTTCAGTTGGACATGACAGATTTCTACGACGACGATTACGACGACCTCGATACGGATTCCGACGAGGAAGTCGACGGAGGGGACGGAGACGGCGACGACAGCGGCAACGGGGAGTCGTGAGGCCGCGCCCCTCCCCGCGCACCCCTCGCCCCGCGGACGGACCACCCCGGTAACACATCCCCTAACACTCGGACATCACCCTCTACCGGCTTGCAACACCCTGTAACTACTGTTGTACCAGTCGTAGAACCTCAACCTTACTTTGGAACTACATTTCAACCATCGTCATCGCCCACTCCGCAATTATCTAAAAAAAGGAAACTTTTTTATAACTAATTGACTAGCAGGCGGTTTATTAAATTGACTGAAAACCAATCAGTATTGAATCGCGTCGTTTCTTTTCTTCCTGACATGCATAACTTTTTTCTATAATAATATTATGCTAAATTGGGGAATTTCAGTTTCCTTGCAATTACGTGTTGCCAAGGCTATGCTGCATAGTCGTGAGTTGTGACTTCATGTAACAACTGACTGCTCATGCGTGCTACACCTCACTTCCGTACTTATACAGTTGGGTTATACAACCAATATTACATGCTGTTGCAGCGTTTAATTAAAATGAAATCCAATTCCCTTATGAACTATTTAGAGAACCTAAAAGCTGGCAATTTTAGAACTGTTCTTCTCTCTCCTTGAGTAAGTTTTATCCTATATTTTTAACTTATTTTAAAGTCAATATATTTTAACATGGAAATATTTTCACTTTTAAAACACGTAAAAGTGAACATTGATCCCACTCGAATAATTGTGTCAAAAACAGCGCTTTTCAATTATAAGTTTTTAACTTGAATTATTTTAATTCTCAAATTAAAATCTATGGATTGTTTTAACCGTGTAATTACCAATTTAATGAATGTTTAAACGAGAAAGTATTTAAAAAAAAATGTGCATTGGGGAAATTTTAAATTGTAGACGAATATTCCGAAGAACTTAAGTTTCCGAGATTTTGACCAGAGCAATAATAATAAAGACAATGTTTATTAGCGTTGCAATTCATCTTGACTAATTCGGCGAAATTACAAACCGCAGAATTTAGGAGAAACTTTGATTATTCGGAATGTCGTTACACCCCAATTCAAGCTTACCCCAATGCAGAGGAATCATTTACTAAGAAATTGAGATTTATACTCAGAAAAAAAAGATTAGAGGGCAGAAATTATAATAAGTACTTATGAATAATAAAATAATCTGTATAACGGAAAATATGTAAAGATTCCTCTGGATCTAAACTTGATTATTATAAAATATTGTGTATCTAAACAGTAGATTATTAAACTATTTTTGAAAATCGTATATTAATTGTAAACTGTAAACAAAAACATAATTTAATCTGACTATTTAATGCATTTGAATAGTTAATTACGTTTATTATTTTCAGTTGTCCGTACCGCTTGCCTGAACTGGATAGTTAATATTAATTTTATTTAAAAAAACAGTGAATGAGTCATTCTTTGTTCTATTTTATAATATTAATATCTCTATGGCCTAATGGCCTTTATGTAAATGTTAGATTTTTTCTGGAATAGACAAGTATTTATTAGTTTTGTTCATACTATGTGTAACAATACTTCTGTGATTGTAAAACATTATTGCCTGAATATTCGTTTGTCTTCATGTTTAGTTTTTTTGATTATTACGATCATTAAAAGGTAATAACAATAATTTCTGGCATTTTAATTTCTGAAACACAGTCATATTATTTATCTCACGGTGGTTAATTGTTTGTGTCGTTTATGTAGTTATACAGAACTGGCAAGTAAATGTAGCTAATTAGTAGTTGTGTTCTATGTTTAATAACGATGAGCATACACATTAGAGCAATCATTTTACAAACTGAACAATCATTTAATTTTCTTATTTGTACTTTAAGATCATCATAAACATGGCAATGCTCTAATGTGTACTCTCCTTTATAGTGTCCTTGCTCCACTCATTCGATCCTAGCAAATTCAGAGTGTACAGAGATGCAATAGCTCAGAATTCTCTATGATTCTGGAGTATGCTCAAATCAAATTATGATAAAAATAAAGAATTACACAGTACATTAATAAGAATGTTTAGTGATTCATGAACGAAATTATTTGTAATGTATATTAAGAAAAAAAAATGAATTTTAATGGTTAGTGTGCACTAAGTTAAATTTATATAGATTTGTAATGTAATACTTGTATGATTTGTAATTTTAAGAGTAGACTACTTGCGACTTTGGCTTCTAAATTCCTATTAAAGCAGCTAGTATGTAACAAGTTGTCTCCGATCGCGATGCAATGGGTATACACACGTATCGGATCGGAAAAGGTTCGTCACCGTACCAACTCGAGCCGTTCAGTATTATTTGTATGAAACTGCAACGCACACTAATCGGAATCGTAACGTAATCGCACGCAACAACTCCTCGGAACAAGCTCACGAACCGCAGTGAGGCGCGTGGTCAACTTGCAGTCCCCGCGTTTACGGTTCTCCGTTCCCTAGCTTACGGCTCTCGGTACCCTAGCTTACGTTAACGTTTGGATTCAAAGTGATTAAACTAGTGCCGCCCAGCCGTCACCCAGCGGTCGGCGAGCCGTAAGCGCGGCGTCGCGTCGCTTAGCTGTAGCCGAGTCGACGTGCCGGAGATTCTGATCCGCTTACGTTACGTGGTTGCGATACGTGGACGCCTGTTTGACGTCAAGGGGAAAGGCGAGGCGGTGACGATCCCTTTCCGATCCGATACGTGTGCTACGTCCCATATTCGTAATATTTAGTGTATCTGAACACGGACCACTTGGCCAGTTGTTGCCTGTCATTTAGCTAATGGCTGCCACTGGCCGCAGTTACGAGTGGACTGTGTGCCGACAGCCTTAATGCGTTAAATAGATCCTACCTAATCCTTTGTCACAGTCAGAATATAATATTTTTCGAAATCCTGCTAAAATCGTCCAAAAGTTATTCATTAGTTTTGTGTAAGATAGAGTAAGCGGTTTGGAAAATTATCGTAGGAAAATTCACGATGAGAATGTTAATTACATATTAAATAATAAACAGAATGTGTTTGGATGAGAAACGCCATTTTTTAATTACTCCCCATAGTCAACATAGGAAAAACCCGCATTCTTGCCTTTGAATTTTTCTTAAATTAAAAGACGAATGCATTAAATCTTAACACAAACATCAAACAACAGTTTATCAATTAAAGTTCAACCGTAACTTGATAAACTTATAAAATATACACATACACTATGTGCATGACTGGCAGTGATGACATAATAAACCGCCGACATGATGATTGTCCAAAACCAAAACTGGCAGACTGAAAGATAAACAAAACCAACCCAAACGTGTCCCATGGTCTACGCAGTTGGATAGAGTTTTCTTTTGTTGCAAGACCACTACTGCGACATCGTCTTTATCGCACAATATTATTTCATCATTAGGTAAGGAATCCCCTAGCAAATTCAAATACGTCTTCCGCACCCAAGACATCGTGTGGAAACCAATCAGTGAAAACTGGCCCCTTATTCACAACCATTCGACTCGCTTCCGAACCGAATCGAACGTCTTAGATGTCGAAGATGTCATCCAAACGCTATTCATAAATCCGCAATCGAATAATTTTGACAGTTCAATTCGACAAGAAGACTCGAATCTTTCCGACAGCTGTTTGCTGTCGGGAGCCATATCGAACAAAATTTAAACGAAGAAATAAACCATATTTCCAGATTATTTCAGTAAAATAAAAAATATCAAACTCTTTAAACACTGCCTGAAGTAAGTAAATTAAGTTTAATTATAGTCCGGTGTTGTTTGTGAGTTATTAGTAGTTTTATTGACCGTATTTCATTGATGGATCCGTATTTACATAAATTCAATGTGTTTACAAAAATGTGTAATTCGTTCTAGATTTTAGTTAACAAGCAAGAATTGTATACCACTGATATTAAACACATTTTCAGTCATTTTTCCTTTTAAGAAAAAAGAAAATTTGACTTAAAAATAAACACCGTTTCCGCTTTGCCAGTTTGACAGACGGCTGTTTACAAAGCTGGTATTATTCGAAATAAAGTTTATTTGAAAATTTATATTATTTTATTTCAGTAAAATCATTTTGTTTCGTTTGCTGTCTATTAAGTAACTACCTGTATATTTACTTATATAAACAGAACGAAATATTCAAATAAACCAATTTTATTTACTACTTTTCATTTTCTATCACGATCATCTATTTACTACCATTTTATAGCGATCCCCATAAACACAATCTCAAACGGATAGATAAAAACCATAGACATATAAATAGTATGGACTGGAAATACCTACAAAAAAAAGGTGCATACCTACAACACAAAATTTCTCACAAAATGGCTGCCAATGCTAGGGTTGTGCCAGTCACGGAATAAAGGTTACTACAACCATACCATAACAAGTATCGATAATAAATAACACTATCTAATATTACTAGATTTCACGTTTGAATCTAGTTATATTCTTACAGTCTGTTGTAACTGAAAAAAGAGTAAGTAAGTCCTTCTGATATCTGACAGTTAATAAGTGTTTTTTTCTGCACAGAATTTAAAATAGTAGATTGTTTGACAAGGGTGCAAAATAATATTCTTACGGCATGGGCGCTATACTATAATCCTGAGCGAGGTATTCAACGTACTTCGCCTGAGGGACTCTATTCTTACTCTACTTTTCATCTGTTAAATTAAATTTAATAAAAATGTTATTTTGTTTAAAACTGTCTCTGTGACACATTTACTGATCTCTTACCGTGATATTTGTACCTTGTATCTAGGAAGATATCAATTATCGATTTAATTAGGAGTAAGTTGTGGTTACTATTATGCTCGGGATCAGAGTCCGCATGAAAAAAAGTCTTTAAATCATGCAATTCACACATGAATTTAAAAATGGACAGATAATACAACTCTGGTTTCGATTTTTGTTCGAAGTGAGTTTTCATGTTTTTTTCTGTCTTTATCAGAATATCCATCACACTAGAAGAAGCGTAATTATTTAAGTCCACCTCTTGACTTTATGTAAATCAGTATCGTAAAATATTACGGCAACGGTACAACACTATTCCACCATGACGTATAATGTAAACAAACTAATGATTTTATGAAATTAAAAGAAAGGTCTGTTGGTCGGAAATAAGCCCAAATATGAACACTACAGCCATAAATGTATGATCGCTTAGCATTTTTTCATTGAAAGTGTATTACTATGTGTAATATTGCATGAAAACCGGCTCCTAACCTGTGCAAAGACAATTGAGGTTGATTTTCCGTCTTTCTTGTACCACACTTCATAATGCAACACAAAGGCATGTTGAATGACTGTTTTTCACTATATACGTGCAATTTTAAAACTAAACTCCTCGTAATTTTCTCACAAATCTCAAAAAATGTAAAAGTAAACACTCATTTGACAGCAGGGCCCTATCCAATAAAGCTGACAATCCGACAAGTCCGACATATGTCAAAAAGTGACAACTCGACAATTTTTCTGTTTAATAAAACTTATAGGCGACAAAATTGTCATGGTGGAAAATTCACAAATATGTCGGACTCTTTTTTTTCTTGACATTTTTCTGTTTTATAAAACTTTATATGCGACAGCTGACAGGTGACAATTTGTCGTGAAAAACTTGTCAAATCTGCTTTATTAAACAGAAAATTGTCGTGACATGTTGACATATTTGTAGAATTGTCCGACAATTCTGACAGGCGCGTTACCCTCTGTCGCGAAATCATATTTTGAATTTTAAGGTGTAAAAAAGTGTATTAAAAAAGTTTATTACAAACAAATGGTACTTACATAGAGCAGTGAGAGTAGCGATGATGAATACTTGGAACAAATACAAACGAGGAGGCAACGACGATCATTTAAAAGCAGAATCAATTTCTCCTTCTCAATTACAGATTTCTGCTTTAAAGAAAAATTTCGGGTATGTAAATCTACCGTAGAATATTAAACAAAATTCTTTGCAAATATATTATGTCAAAAGTCGACATAATTGTCACGACAATCCGACAATATTGTCACCGACAATTGTCAGAAATATTGTGACTGTGGTTTTTTGATATGTCGAGTTTTATTAAACGTGTTTTTACATTAAAAATATGTCAAGATTTCACCTGTCGATTTTTGACATATTTGTCACGTTTATTAAACAGCTTAAGCGCGACAATTCTACAATTTTGTCATTTTTTGACATATATGTCGGATTGTCAGCTTTATTGGATAGGGCCCAGAACTACCACGAACTCGACGCATAATATGGCGAATACGGCACTTACCTACGATTGTCACTACGTCACAACAAAATGTTGCCAATAAAAGCAACAACAGAAATATTGTTGTCTCTTTCAACAAATACGATTACCACATTAGATAAAACGAAACAAAACGATATTTCACAATCTGTTTCGTATTTCACCCATATATGCATAAGCAAATGTAGGTATAGAATATCGCGGCGCCTCCATATATTTTCTATCTCAATGATAAAAACGCATCCGTTCGGATCTGTGAATAGCGTTTTGACAGTTCTTCGGTTCGGAAATGAGATAGTCGAATACGATTCCTTACCGACACGGAAACGTATCGAATGGTTGTGAATAAGGGGCCTGGACTGCGAAGTCAGGCTGGCCCTGGGGACAGTGCTCTATGTAGTTGTACCATTGCACAATAAGCATAGCCTATACCTTTTAGCTATCCCTTGGTGAGATGATCAGATGAGATGTTATTAGATATGTTACAAGAGAATACTCTGAAGACCCTGTTGTGACCCTGAGACATGTATATACGTGGTCGTGTGTGCTTTTAGTTCAGGGCTGAAATTGCTGAAAAGCTTGATTCGACTGTTGTATTGTCAAAAACGGTAAACGATATCAAATGTTTGCGCAATTAAACAAGACCTTTCCGGTTTGACTTGTAAATACCTACCTAGAGAAAGAGGTCCTCACATTCTTACACTCAAAAATCAGAATCGCCTAAAAGATTATTGCAATTTTGAAAAAAAAAAAAAGATTTCTGCGTGGTACGAAATGGATAGAAAATGACGTTTAAGAAACGTCAAATTGTGAAACGTCATTTACCTATGTCATTTATTTACGAAGTTTCATTCAGTGATAGCCCATTCCAAAATAGTTTATAACACTTGAATAAGTTTTAATATAAGATTTAATCTTTATTTTTATTCAAAGCAATAGAAAATAAAAATGAGTTGCGTCAGTGAATTGTCGCAGTCTAATGAGTATCTCAGTTTTAGAAGCAGCATTCCCCTGAGGAAAATAGTGGTCGACTCAGACGGATCCAAGGTAAACAAACTTAATCAGACATTATCTATCGAATTTGTTAAATTGTCTAATGAGGATAAGTTGGCTGACCCACTTTTTAAATATGTGGCATCTTATCTTTTATTTTTTTTGCAATGATAATTGAAAATTTAAATAAAATTCTTTGTTTACAACTTTCTCAGGCTTGGAGAATTTTCGACAGTGGGCCTAAATCTGTAAGCTGTCCGTTGATATGTCTGCCGCCAGTGTCGGGCACGGCCGACGTGTTTTTCCAGCAAGTCTTGGGACTTGCCACACGGGGGGTAAGAGTCATTGCAGCTGAACCACCACCATACTGGAACATGAAAGAATGGTGTGATGGCTTCAAGAAACTTATCGACTACCTTGAACTGGACAAAGTTCATGTTTTTGGAGCTTCCTTAGGTTGGTTTCCCTGCATTATTATCATTAACATTTTTTTTTAACATAACAAGTTTATGAATAGAATAAACACAACATGTAGCAGTATGTGTCATCACACTCATTACAGTAAGTAGTTTCCAATAATGAGTAAAACAAATTCCAATCAACACTAATGTTAGAGACATTACAATAATTATAAGTTTGTTGTTCATACAGTGAAGCAAATTGACTAACAGTAGATAAGTTATCAGTCCAGTTTATTTTTTACTTCAAACCTTCTGGTTTGAATTAATTTATTAACAAATACAGACTAAAACTTGTTTAAATTATTATTTCATATTTGACTTGAGATTTTAATGATGATAATTTTTTAGGTGGATTTATAGCCCAAAAGTTTGCAGAATTAACAAGTAACTGCCCCCGTGTTGCATCTCTCGTTCTTTGCAATACATTCACGGACACATCGGTGTTTGAATACCATGACTCCTCAGCCCTCTTCTGGCTTCTGCCTTCGTTAGTGCTGAAAAGAATGCTCATGGGCAACTTCACAACGGATAAAGTTGACAAAAGAATGGCTGAATCTATTGACTTCATGGTTGAAAGAGTAAGTAAGATATTAGGATTACACACATCCTAAAGAGTAATGTCAGAAACTTTAGTACCTAATAATAACTTCTTCATGCTCTGCTGAGCAATAATGTAACTTTATACAACAACTATGTCGACATTAAATCTCGTAACATGATATTGTAATCCTGCCACAATTCCTGTTCTTGTGATATATCAACAACTACCAGAATGAATAGATAGTTATCTAAATTGATATTTGAATGTAACTTGATTTTTATCTATGACTGTTATCTTTAAAAAACTTACCTGATCGTTTTTAACTGGAATCATAAACTAGTGAAGAGTAAGGGTCAATTCACACTGAGACGCGACTAAACTTTACTACACGAAAAGATACACATTTCATTGCGATGCATCTCACGGCGCAACGCGAAATCTCAAACCGTCGCGTCACGTCTCGGTGAGAACTGACGCTAAAGCCTCATCCACTAGGAGACAAATGTCTCTAGAGAAAAGCACCCGTAGACCGATATTTTTTTTGCAATACATAGAGCGAGCAATAACAAATAGAGCTCCGTCGGCCGATGTCGCAAGACATTCCTAATCACAACGAAAACGATGAGAAAACCTGAAATACAAGATGTCTTGCACATTGGTCGACTACACCCAAGTTTTCTAAAGACACTTAAGGTGAACGCATACTTTTCAGAGCCGTAAGAATCGAATTTTAGTATTACTTGTACGCAATCCTATAAAACCTCGCACACTTATCCGCGTCGAATCGTACGAATAGATATGTACCTGTTCGGCGATAAGTGTGCGTTTACCTTTATAAATCCATTAAACATTATTTATGTCCTGATGATTCTTAAAAACTATTTATTTTTAGTTGGAATCGTTAAACCAGTCAGAGTTAGCTTCAAGACTGACTTTGAACTGCACACCCTGCTACATAAAACCACAAGCACTGATTAACCTGCCCATCACAGTAATGGATGTGTGGGATGAATGTGCCTTAAGTTCTCGTGTTCGCGAGGACCTTTATAAGTCATATCCCCAGGCAAAACTAGCGCATTTGAAAAGCGGCGGCAACTTTCCTTACTTGAGCAGAAGTGATGAAGTCAACCTGCATTTGTTAGTGAGTATTTTAATAATAAGTTTTTTTTTTTGTTTGTTCCTCCTTTCCTTGAATATTGTTCTTGGGGACGAAATATTTTTTTTCTGTCTTGCCATCAAATTGGGATAAGATCCCTCGGATGCTTTCTATCGACCCTGTCTGTAACCTTGCCAGTAACTTAATTACCAGCTACTGTATTTCCCAATATTTGAACAACCTGTAAAAGTTAAAGTAAATACACTTTTGTAATTTGAATAAAATAAAAACACGTGATATTATCAAGTCTTAAGTGGAACTATAGAGGAAGTTGACAATATTTTTGTGCTTGTTTTAGATCCATTTGCGTCAATTTGACGGTACAGACCTATCGGCATCGTATCTCAGTCTGCACAAAATGCCAGCACCTACGAATCTTACCCAACCAGAAGAAGGTACAGTGAGCTACTTCAATCAGAGAGAAAAAATCGTGAAAATATCTTAAAAACCATCTGGCGGCCCTTGTACAGTAATACAGGTTTTCGTTTTCTAAATCCACTTGATATTCCTTTTATATTGATATTATTATAATCCAATATGTAAATAACAGTAAGATATCTAAATCTTGTTTTGAAACAAGTTATGTTATTTATAAACATGCATTTTTAAACAAATCAAAATGATTTTTTTTATTGTTTAGTTTTAAGGAGTGCCAAAATTGGGTGTTATTGCTTTATTCCATTTAATGGTATAATAGTAGAAAATGGTGATGAATGTAATCTATGTATCTAATTTGAATTGAAGGAATTATGTGTTGCAATATAGAATTCAGTAATATTACTAGGATTTAAAAAAACCCAAGACTAATATTATATAATGTTCGTAGGCTATGAATAAAAAAGAATGTGTATTCATGAATTCATAGCAAACAGTTTAGACAACATTCCTACAAGTAACGTAATATTATGTATTTAGATATTATACCTAATATAGTGCTACATTGCGTAGCAATTAAAAATGTTAACCTATGGAAGCTTACGAGACTTATTTTTCTCTGATTTCAATTTTGGCTAATTGTCATAGTGTTTAAGAAAATAAAATATTTTTATATGATATTTTAAAGTTTTATTTCTCCAGAGTTATTTCACAATAAATAACTTATGATGACAAACTAATGCGATATGATTTACTTTTAAAATATTGCATATCTGTACATAACATTTAATACACTTGAAACCTGGACTGTATTTTACAATATATGAAAATAAATGCATTTTATTGCAACTGCCTAATTTTCATTGAGAACTAGTCCCTAATGCACCAAGTTACACAACAAAGTTTCATAGCTACATTTAAAATGCAGAGACAATCTTAACTTTTTTTATGACAGGTACTAAGTAACATAGCTGTTTACTTTTCAATTTTTTCTAGCTTATTTAATTGTTGTGTGTGGTAGTCTTTCTTCTCTTTGTGAGACCTCAATGCCTTTTCTCTTTCTTCATCATCTGAAAAGTATTCGGATAAGGAGTCATCAAAGTTTGCTATGGCTGGACCCGCCAAGGTGGAACCTTTTTCTGTTAACGCGTTAATTTTGACTAGAGGCTCCTCAAATTCATCAATTTGCGGGACATTCTTGATCTGTGTGTTGTGAGCTGTCACTGTAGAGTATATTGACATAGCCTGGAAAGAAAAGTCATGTTAATATCTATCAGGAATGAGTGTAAAACTGCCGTCAGAAGCACATACGTTCCTATAAATGCTGTGAAGTTGTGCTGAAAAATAATATAAAAGTGTAGGCAGCCAAAGTGTTTCGGATTCCGTGTTAATGTTATCTAGTGTGAAAAACAACTAAAAACCACAAAAAAAACTTTTCGAAAGTTCCTAAATTCTCCAAGTGAAAATCTACCACCACCCACCATCCATCTACCCACTTAATTTCAGAAATATTTGACTTTTTTTCTGTCACTTTGAAATGTCACTGTCAACGTGCCAAAGTCAACTTCACTACTATGTCAACTAACATAGAGGTCATACAGCGCTTTCAGAACAAGCTTCTAAGAACAATCACAAACGCTCCATGGTTTGCCCCAAATAAAGCTCTACACCATGATCTGAACATACTTCCAGTCAAGAAGAAATAAAAAGCCACATCAAGTCATTTTTTTTTTCCTAGCCTATCGTGTGTCCCACTGCTGGGCAAAGGACTTCCCTTTTTCCTTCCAAACCTCTCTATCCTGTGCGGTATCTGGCCATGTTCGCCCCGCAAACAAGATCAGATCAAGTCATACAAAGAAAAAATAACTCGTCGCCCAAACATCTTGGCTAACCAACTCATGGAATAACCAATACTATAATACCAAAAAGGAATACGCAGGCTTAAACACAAAATTCCACAAGATCTGATCGGACAATACTAGCATTATGCTTTTTAGTAAGAGGTTGTGTCGTAGGACGCATACCGAGCAAGTCATCTAACGCCATAGAAATTACTTATTTTCCTTATGACTAGTGACAGATTGTAAGAGAAAACAGTCGTACAATAAAAAAGTAATTTAGACAAAAACATTTGTAGGTCATTGTGCATTAATTTCATTTCAAACGTTTTTTCTAAGTAAATAGAACACACATGCTATAAAAGCGCGGTTCACATGGTCTAAATAAACGAGCTCATTCATGCAGTGGAGGGCGAGGTTGATTATTTTTTCAACCAACAATGAAAGCAACGCGGCAACTAATATACAGGATCCATTTGAGCGGTCATTTCCATCTGTTACATAAATAGACCAGCTTAAACAAAAAGTTTAGTATGCAATGTGCAAAGTACCTGAGCAACTAGGTTGGAAACGTCTCCTGCGTTCGCCGGTAAGATGAGAGTGTTGTTCGTCCTCGCGAGCTTGTTGAACGCCGACACGTACTGCTCAGCCAAAGTCAGCGACGCGGCATGCTTGCTGTCCTACAACAAACAACATTACGCCTTGCTATACTACCGAGTTCACTGATTGTCGACCTCTTTTCAACTTTATTACTAAGGGCATAAAGTGGCACACCGTCATTGGTACCTGTCCTGTACCAAAAATATTGGATACCTGTTTCTTGTTTTATCAAATCAATAAAAAAAACACGATATAACGCATCAAAGATCATGAGTGGGACTTATCACGTCACTTTCCGGTAAAAAAATGTACCAAATGTGACGTCACACGAGTTTTCGAAGAACTGTTAGTCTTAAATTTTTGTCTGCGTGAAAAAAGAAAACAATTAAATATGTTTCCAATATTTTTTGGAAATCTATCTGACGGACTTGTATTTTTTTTTGTCGTCTACTCAATTCGCCAGTTATATTAAAGTCTCATGTGGGTGACAACTAGTAATGTCAAAGCCAACTGACCTTTTGGGCGAGCGCACCACCAACAAGCTTGAGCCCAGTCGCGCGCGCCTCCGCTACAGCAAGCATCGCCTGCGCTTCTCCAGACGCCTTGTTTATCTGCTCTTGTTTCTCAGCCTCTGAAAGTTTATCAACAATAAGATAAGATAAATGACACTTCGATATTATAAGCAAGCATCCACAATCCTACTAATATTATAAATGCGAAAGTTTGTGAGTATGGATGGAAGCATGGATGTTTGTTACTCTTTCACGCAAAAACTACTGAACGGATTTGGATCAAACACTGTTTTAAGCTTTCAATTTCACACTTCACGCGGGTGAAGCCCCTGGCAGAAGCTGGGGCATGGGGGTGGGGTGGGGTGGGGGGTCGGTAGAATGTCACCATGTCTTCGATATTTTCCCCACAACCTTCAAGTCGGGCTATTACCACTAGGCCACCTCCGGTTCTGTTCTTTAATCTTATGACCGTACATGATAAAGTATTAAAAAAAAAACATTGAAGAGCAGTTTTTGAGGACTGCTGATAGAAGTGACAACTAAGTAATCTAAATATATCTAGTGGTGCTACGCCGTAGCGGATCGGCTACGAGTGCTACGATGCGTTAGGTGACGGTCACACGAGTTCCATGATTTTTGTTCACCCAAAACTGCTCAACGCGCCTTAGGAAGTTTTCAGTTCAAAAACAGCTAACCAAAAATTGGATAAGTTAAGAGGCACACTTGTACGTTATATGAAGGTGAATGTGTACCTGACGCCAATATCCTAGCTTGTCGCTTGCCCTCGGCGACGTTAATATCGGCAGCCCGCACTCCCTCGGACTCCAAGATGGCTGCTCTTTTCCGCCGTTCTGCTTCCACTTGCATCTGCATAGCCTCGTGCACTCGCGTTGGAAGTTTAATATCCCCTGTGAATATTAATTTTACATTAATATAGTATGGTAAAAAAAGGGTTTGTTACGAATTACTGTACAATTGAACTGTTTGTACAACATCAATTAAGACTCTGCTGTCTTGGTTTTAATTGCTAAGCATATGACTTGGGACCTCCTAAGTCAGTTCAAAGCTCACCAAGAATCAAATCTTAATTTTAATCATTATTGGGAGGTTGTTAGTAACAGTGAACCATAATTTAATATCATTAATATTAATCATAATAATTTATTTATAATTAAGATTATGCAATCAGACTTACTAATTTCATATCGCAGACAAGTAATGCCCCAAGCTTCACTGGCCTTGTTAATAGCATCCACAATGCCTGTATTCAGAGATTCTCTCTCCCGGAACACTTTGTCAAGAGAAATTTGACCAAGTTCAGAACGCATGGTTGTTTGAGCAAGCTGAGTGATAGCAAACTCAGGATCTTCAACGCCATATGATGCTGAAATAAAAATAAAATTTGAATTAAAACGGAAAAGATTATAAATTTTTATTTACTTATCACAATAGCTCATGAAGAAATCCATTTCTTATGCTTAATTTACGAGTAACATATTGAACTCCAAATAAATTGGTAAAGGCCAGGAGAATGAGTTTTGTGGTATAACTTCTTAGGAAGCTAAGCAATTCTACAACGCTACAACTACCATTATAAACATTTTTTTTTTTGTGTTAAGGATAAAAGAGATGACTGCTATACCAAACCAGTAATTGATTAGCTTAGTTATTAGCAAGGTTATGACCTAATGCAGGAAAAATCTTAGTGAATTATGTAAATTATAATATCCATATCAATAATACCAAATAGGTAGAGGTTTTTGCCTAAACTTCAACTTCCATAAAATCTTGGAATTATATTTTAAGTTCCGAATTAAAGCTGTAAAATTTGAGGGAGTCAAGGGAGATATTATCTGCATGTAGCTCTTCCTTGAAGTTTAGGTAAATAAACTGAACCGATTCCTATCTCTGGTATGTGACTGTGACTAACAAAATATCAACCATTAAGATCCGACTGTGGCTTTGATTGCATTATTCCACTAGAGTATTTTAAATGTAGTCTATGTATGACTCTTGGGATAATGAAGCTTTCTAGATCCAAGATCTGTAGGAATTGGATCAGAAGTTCTGAAGATTACATCCTACATCCTAACTTCCTTATGGCAAAGGTTTAAACTGTAATGGCTTATGTCGGAAACACAGAAGATTTTCTCTCCTATAAAACTTGTTTGTATTACTTGATTAATACAAGTTTAATGAGTGGTCACTAATAAAATAAAATGGTGGGAGTTATGCAGCCAGCCAGCCTTCATACAATATCAAACAATCCCCATTATGTAAAGATAATAGGAGGTGACTTTCTGTAGTTGAAAAATGCTTGAGTTAGTGTATGTAAATTAAATTATCAATCTTACCTAAATAAGGGTCAATAATCCGAAGGTAAAGCACACCATCAATGCTCAGTGTGACATTGTCAGAAGTAATGGCGCTCTGTTTTGGAACATCAATAGCTATCTCCTTCAAACTCTGCACATACTTTATCTTATCCACTATGGGCCATAGAAGGTTCAAGCCAGGCTCTAAAATCCTGTGAAATTTTCCCATTCGCTCCACTATCCATGCCTGAAATTTTCAAATTTTCCTGTTACAAACTTACATAAATTACATGAGAGTTGCTTGTTTGAAATCATGATGAAATGATTGTTTCTTCCCATACAAGTTTTTGAGATAACAGTCATTGCATTATCTATAATAGTTGAAGTGATCAGCGTTAGATTATTGTGTGATTACCTAAAAATAATGACTAAATACCTCTTGCTGGGGGACGAACATCACGATAGTATTAAGCGGAGTTGTAGACCGGCTTCTTGTGGCTGTTATGCTGTACACAATTCGGGCATTGTTTTGATATTCTCCGTTAAAAACATGCTGAAAACAAATATTCAATTGTAAGGTTAAGTGGGTACTTAATTGGGAATTATTATGTAAATAAATATTAATCGCATAATTCTGACCCGTAGTGGAAGGGCCCTGGTAAAAAAAAATCTCGAACGACTGAACATTTTTATATATTACTAGAATATTCCCTTGAAATTCCACTTTCCATTACACAAATCCCAGCCAAGATACACCTCTTCGTTCAGTCAGATATCAGAAACTCGGATCGGAATATCGGAATGATCACAAAGAATGATGAAATGTCAAATTTATTTTTTTGTCCCTCCAGGCCTCTAGTGATGTACATGTTTAATTTAAAACCTCAACCATCATTTAGTCGATTCTGAGAAATGGTTTTCGTATTTTTACTTTGGCAACAACGGTTATAAGGTGATTGACAAGCGAGGAAAATTCAAAATATTGAAAGTTTGATCAATAATAATAAATAGAAACATTGTAGACTAAAACGAAGCTTTTATGATCTATATCATAATGGATTTAACGTCTACAAAGTCTGCTAGTTCGTCTGATTTTACACAAACCTCAAGTCTATCCGCTAAAATGAAACGATTAAAAATTGAAGAAAATCTTCTACTTCAGAGCATACATAAATGTGTTCCAGAAGCGTCGCAAACAGATGGAGTAGATGATGCATCAAGTTACTTATCTAATGTAGAGTTCAAAGCTTTGTTAGGAAAGACAAAAAGTTCGTATAAAGAAATAAAACTATTATTTCAAGATATAAAGACTATGACGTCTTCCAAAGAAATGTTGAAAACACTTGGTGAGTACCTATTATGTAGATAATTAGACAATAAATATCGTAGACACAGTTGTTGTTTTTTGGTTAAATAGTAAGTATAGGTTCTCTATTAGGATTACTGACAGGACTACAAGAGAGAAACAGTAAATATAGGAAGTTACCAGGTGCCAGCAGCCATACCAATAACATTGTAGATTGTAGTGGGAACAAAAATTGGTACAATTATATTTTAGTTTAGAATATCATTGAGCTGGTAGGTACAGTAAGCGTTCATAAGCGCACAGGCACGCTAAGGATCATATTGCTGTGAACGCACGGGCGAGCGTCCGTGCGGCTGTATGTGTAAGCTGTCTCAATACAGTACCTACGCACACCACAGCCACAGAGTCGCCTACTGTCGCAAGTTGTCGCGTCGTCGCTCTCCACGAAACATAAAGAAATATATTACCGTCTCTTTTGTTATGCACGCAGCAAACGCATGATCGTATTTGCATTCGATAGCTAAATTTCGACCATATTTACCAGGCGTTGATAGCTGTTTAGGTTAAGCAGTGGGTTCACGATCAACGTGTCTTGAGTTCAAATCCCGTTTACATAATAAGGGTTTTTTATTTTTTTTTGTAACCACTTTAATTAATATTTGTATTTTATGCAAAAACTATTTACTTAGGTATTTATTTTGAAATGGGTTCATGCTCATTATTTATTTTTATAAGGATTTAAATATAAGTTAATAACCCATCATAACTATTTATGTGATTGTGTAATATTTTTTCGGTGTTGGAAGGTGGAAAAAAAAGTCGTGCTGACAGATAACAACAATTGTTTTATTCGTTTCATTTATTCATATAATTAACAACTTTAATGAGATTTGTAACGTCACATTCCTACCTAGATATAAGAAGTTCTCTTGTAACCGTTCATAAGATTTTTTTGTGTATCTGTATACCCACTTTGAAGTCATTTTTTATTAACATAACAAGGATATTCTAATCACACAAATATAATTGTTGATACCCACTTCTATCTATCGGTATTCAACAGAGCTTACTAAAAACTACATAATTTAGACTTCGTGAACATGTTTTTTATGTGACGTCACAATAAATGTAACTCATATTGAGGTTATAGTTTAAGTGTTCATTTTCCCGAAGAAAAGAAGATTGAAACTAAACCTCAATTTAGGAATTATTCTATATTATATTATATATTATTATAGAAAGAAAAAACGTCTAATTAAAACTAGAACATTAGGATTAATATTTTGTATAACCCCCATTATTTTCAATGCAGTCAAGTAGACGTATGCGCATGGACCCCACAATGTTTCAACATATTTCGGTTCTTCTTAAATTTTCCCACACCTTTATGTAATGGGTTGTTAATTGTGAAATACACCTCTCATCTCGTGTATCCCACCTTTGCACTATCAAACCCCATAGATTTTCTATGGGGGCACTCATTCATCCATAATTCGACCTGAATCTGTATTAGGGATTACATTTCTATCGGACCAGCGAGTGTTATCCTTGCGCCATAAATGAAGTCTACCCTTTTGACTTGATGTAAAAGTCTTTTCATCAGAAAAAATGGTAGTGATCCAGTCGAAGTCTAAATATTCCCGTGCGAAACGTAATCGTTCTTCTTTATGTCTTTCTGTCAACAAGGGCATTTTAGCTGATCTTCTGTGATGCAAGCCTTCAGCGTGGAGGGCATGGCGAACAGTTTGCGGTGACTCCGAGTGTGTCGTAGGTGTGAAACCATTGGTTTCATACTCGCCCACGATATGTTGTCGCTGCGCTTCGCTAATAAGCGACGACCTTCCACTTCGCTGTCTACTTGCAAAGCTCCCCTCTTCCTCATACCTTTTGATCCAGAGACTTACTGCATTTCTCTAAAACAAAAAAAATATATATGTTAGGCAGCTGTAATACAGATGCTATAAATCAACACTTCACAATTCACTCTGCATTTGTAAATTCAATTATAAACACTAATTATTTATCTTGCATGATAGATTGAAAAAAAAACAACGAATTATGTAAACCACAGGTCACCAAATAAATGGACAATTTATAATACCCATTCGCTTTTAATTTTTAATGTTTAAGTTACAATTCATAAATAATTATAATACTCACATTCAGTTCTATTTAGGCCACTTTTATGCAGCGCGATAGTTTAGTTTAGTTTATTTATTAATAATTATTCGGAATTACAGGTCAGTTTTATAAAAAGTAAAAAACACAAATCATGATCACATTAACAAATCCGACACATAAATAAACTTATTAAAAATTACTAAAAACCCATTAAAAATTATCATAAAATACATTCATAAATTAAAATAAGTAAATTAAGAATGAACAAACAATACATAGCAATCATACAAAATTATCTAAAACCATTCTTTTAGGTCATATAATGCCTGGTCGGTTAGCCATCCTTTTAGTTTTGCTTTAAAAGCATTGTCAGATGTCGCGCTTAAGATGTTATCCGGTAGCCGGTTGTATACTGATGGACCCATAACATGAATTAACTTTCCAGACTTAGCTAGGGTATGTGGGTAACCAGCTAACTTGTTTCTACCACGAGTACAATAATTATGCCTATCTCCACGTTTACTGTATTCGTTGAGATGTTGCCTAACGTATACCGCTGCCTGCAATATCACCATAGCGGGAACAGTTAATATTTTTAGCCGTTTAAAAAGTGGTCTCGCGGTGTCATCCCATTGTGATCGCGTAATAGCTCTCACGGCACGCTTCTGCATCCTAAATGCTCGCTCCCAATCAGCAGCTCGGCCCCAGAACTCAACCCCATACTGGAGAACCGAGTGTATTAACGCGAAATAACATCCTCTCATCATTTTACGTGGAAGCGTTTGCGCTAAGCGTTCCAGAGCGAAGCATGCTCGTCCGAGTTTGCCACACATTTTGTCAATATGCGGCCCCCAAGTGAGGGAACTGTCCAGTTCAAAGCCGAGAAATGTGGTGACTTGTACCTGCTCAACCAAACTGCTTCCTGCCCGAAGTGACAGTGGTGTACACATTCGACCGGAAAGATTTACGTGCATATAGTGTGTCTTGGTTGTGTTAAGTATCAAGCCATTTATTTTAAACCAGTTGTTAATTTTCCACACCACTAAGTTGAGCCTTTCTTGTAGTCTTTCCATCGACGGCGCGCACACAACTGCAGCCACATCGTCCGCGTACATAAAGACATAACCCTCACTTATTGCTGCAGGTAGGTCATTGAGCAATAGACTAAACATGATGTTGGATAGGGAGGAGCCTTGTGGTACACCCTTAGTGATGTTAAGAGGGTCTGACCTAGCCTTTCCACCGTCACCAATCACCACCTGCGATCTGCCTTTTAAAAAGTCGAGCAGCAACTCCAATGCTTTTCCCTCAATCCCAAGATGCCTCATTTTCAGTGCCAGCACGCCATGGTCCGCGACATCGAAAGCTTTTGAGAGGTCGCAGAATAGCACTGCTACCTGCTGTTTTTCCTCCCTGGCCTTCATTACATGGCGGATGACCATACGTGCAAGGGCAGTTGTTGATCGCCCCTTCCTGTATGCGTATTGTCGGTCGGTGAGGCAGTTAGTCTTCCCAAGAAATCCAAGTAATCGGTCACATAGTCCATTCTCGAATACCTTGGCGACTGCTGGAATAACAGACACCGGCCGATAATTGTTTATGTCGCTCTTCTTACCTTTGCCCTTATACAGTGGAGACACTTTGATTTTTTTAAATGCACTGGGATAGCATCCACTACGCAAACACCTGTTGAATAACACCGACAGAACATTCGCAAGAGATGCAGCTGCTGTATTCAGTAGCTCCACTGATGTGTCATATAAGTCTTTTGTTGGTTTGCGAGCGATTCGTTTCGTAATAATGCGGTATACCTCTATCGGTGAGAAGGGATGTAGCCACACACACTGGTTGGTTGGAGGTCGCACTTCCAGAAGCATAGCCAGGGCTATTTTCGGGTCAGCTTGAGGAGCGCCACATGATATAGCCGCATGGATGAATTTCGCATTGACCGTATTTACTAAGTCCTCTTTTGTGGAAAAAGACCTACCATCTGCTTGCTTCATACTCTCAGTGTAGTCCGATCTTGCTGGATTTTTCCTACCAGATTCTATATTTACTACGTGCCACATACTTTTATTCGGGTTATTTGCCGTTTTTATATGGTGTATATGTTATGGACCAAGTGATGAATGGGGCATTATACATAATGCCCGGTCATTATGAAAAATGGCCAATATAAGAGTGCAATTTGGTAAACATTATTCAAATAATCAAATTGACCGGGCAATATACATATTGTCCATCACCTTTTGGGCAGAGTAATACAAACATATTTAATTACTATTTTTTTTATTGTTATTGTCATTTAACTTAAAATAAACTAAATATTGAACCATCTAAATAATCAGACTCATTATTTGGGTTAATCAGTAAAGTCGTATTAAAAATATAACATAAAACATATTAAATAATCAAAAAATTCAATTCAAAAAACAACATGTCTATGTCTAATATTGTTGTATAGAAATAACGTATTATTACTCGTATCCTACTAATATCCCACTTATCCTACTCATCATCATCATCTGCCTAGCCTTTTCCTAACTATGTTGGGGTCGGCTTCCAGTCTAACCGGATACAGCTGAATACCAGTATTTTACATGGAGCGACTGCCTATCTGACCTCCACAACCCAGTTAACTCTGGGAAAACGATACCACTTGGTAGGACTGGTGTCAGACTTTTGGGGCCACTGACTACCTGTAACGACTGTCAAAAATGGACAAATGACAGTCGGGACCAACGGCTTAACGTACTTTCCCGCACGAAAGAAACTCGGTATGTAAGGGTGGTCACCCATCCACAGACCAACCTAGGCAAACACGGCTTAACCTAAAGATCGACCCGAACGGCTGATGTTATTTAGCCACCTACCTTCCTTCGCCTTTGCCTTTTTGGCTTGGCGACAACTACATTATCAGACTTCCAACCATTTTTACAACCACATCTACTATAACCTTGCCCTCCGCATTAAGAGGACATTCTGCAACAATTTCTCAACGAAATCTCTGTCTCTGGAACATCTTCAGGCAAAATAAATCTTAATTTCGTAATTCAGTGATGACACACTCGCGTTGACACTCAGTTACGAAACTGAAACCCATCCGCGTCCGTCCATATTCGCTTGCAATGCAAAACGAACAAAAACAACTGCGCTTGAAGTCCGCCGCACGAGCCGCGCGCTGGATTGCGGTCTCTGATTGGTCAAAGCGTGCCACGCCATGCGTGCCTCCCTCCCCGCCCTCACACCACGTCAAATTTAGCTTTATTATCAAATTGCCCAATTATCATGTAGCAATATAATAATGACCGTGCAATGTGATAAATAATGAAGTTAAGATAGTATTAATCACTTAGCCCGACAGAGATAGCCATTATTCATAATGCTCGAACATTATGTATAATGCCCGCATTAATCACCTGGTCCATAACATATATAATACTTAGACCTCTTGTGTCTAAGCATCCTGGAGTACTTTTCCTGAAGTCGATATACTACCTCGTTTAAATATGGAAAGTATGGGTATTTGTGCATGATGTCTATAACATCAAACAGCAGACACTTAGTATTTAATATCTCGTCATCGATCCACGAATTCTCCGTCTTTTTTTTTGCTACATGTCTCTCTCTGCTAGATGTTATTGCGGCCGCTGCGTTTACGTGGGCCAAGCGCTTTAATCGCTGTTGAGGAGCACTAGCACTAGACACATTTTCGACAGATTTTCGGGTAGATTGAAACTCACTGAGATTTGTACTGATAATAGTCGCCCTCGCCTTAATATTAATATTTGCCCGCATTTTAAGAATCACACCAACAACAATACTGCTTTCTATTACACCACACGTCACTGACCATCAACTACCACATTATATAGTGTACTAGCGCCCCGCCCCGGCTTCGCACGGGTGCAATGCTGATACTAAATTAAATACACTACAGAAAAACTATGAACGTTGTATATAAAAACATAGCGGCCCGCTCCGACTTTGCACGGGCATAAAATATATATGCCTATGTCACTCAATGAAAACATGATTAAAATCGATCCAGTATTTTTGATTCATTCATTACTGCCCTTGGCCTGCACGCATTAAATTTGGAGTAAAACAATTCCTCTTTCCCTATACTTACTATGAAGATTTCCTGCTATCTTTGGAATATTTGTTTAATTTACATGCTGTAAGGAACCATATTGATCTATATTAATTGCACACTGTATTTAAGGTACTTAATTCGATAAGGATTAATGCCGTATTGCTTAAAATAGCTTCGTAAATAAGTCATTTTTTCACGTAAAAAGTAAACAATAAAAATGGTTAATGTGGGTTATCCCTAAAAGATAAACATATACCATCGTGGACTTTTTTGTAGACCTTTTTATGGTGTACAATACTGTAGTACATTAATTTGAGCGTTTTTGCTAAATTGCTAAATAAGCCCAAAAAAATAGGTTAATTTACGACATCACGTTAGAAACCTCTAAAATTAGTAATGTTGCCTTAGTATATGATGCATGTATTATACATATAAACCTTCCTCTTGAATCACTCTATCTATTGGAAAAAACCGCATCAAAATCCGTTGCGTAGTTTTAAAGATTTAGGCGCACATAGGGATATAGGGACAGAAAAGGCGACTTTGTTTTATACTATGTAGTGATTATGTATGACTACAACCAAACGACAAAGTTAATTCCGATCAAGTTAAAATATTCATAAAACTCATGTCTACCTCACAGAAATCGAACTAAATTCTTGACTTATTTTTCTATCTACCTCCTTAACTTTACGAAATGTGTGAACAAAGCAAACAAGTTAAAGAATATAATATATCTGTAGAACTTACAAAAAGTCTAAAAGTAACTGTGCGGGATTTGAACTCACGGCTTACTGATTCACTCTTAATTCTGGACGGGCCCAACCGCTAGGCCATCATGCCTTAGAAATTACCATTGAAATTATGAACTACAACTAGTTGCTGACAATATCTATTTTGTTGAAAGTAGAAGGTCGTAAGTCAAACTAAACGTCAAGCTATTGCTTTGTGAGATTGCCTATCGACTTTTGGTCGGCACTACTTCTAACAACACCGTCGCAAATTACTCCATTTATTTACTTATCCCCATAGAGCAGCGGTGGCCCAGTGGTGGCGGCCACGACTTACGAGCAGTAAGTTGTGGGTTCGAACCCAGGCAGGCGCATTACTTTGTGTAATTTATTTCATCACCACTGCTTCTAATAACGGTGAAGGAAAACATCGCGAGGAAACCGGCATGTCCTAGAACCAAAAATTCGAAGACATGTGACATCTACCAAACTGCTCTGGGCCCGCGTGGTGGATTAAAGCCTATACGCAAAATACGCGCTTTGACGTGGAGTTGCGGACACCAGCCCGTTGTACAATACAATACAATACAATACTTATCCCCATTTCAGACATTGATGATGTAAAAAAAACTACGCTTGAGTTGGAAATCCGTATCAAATCATTCAAGTTATATTTACAAACAGAATTATCACGTTTTAAAACTGCTGAGCACCAACTGCATGAAACTGTGAGTAGCGTAACGAAACGTGGTCATACTTCTTTACTAGTCTGCATATTTTCCCTGACATTATTGCAATACTAGCTGACCCACGCAACTTCGTCTGCGTCAAAAGTACTACCTACCTACAACTACCTACTACTACCTACTACCTAGCTACTACTACATAACTACTACTACCTACCTACTACTACCTACCTACTACTACCTACCTACTACTACCTACCTACTACTACCTACTACTACCTACCTACTACTACCTACCTACTACTACCTACCTACTACTACCTACCTACTACTACCTACCTACTACTACCTACCTACTACTACCTACCTACTACTACCTACCTACTACTACCTACCTACTACTACCTACCTACTACTACCTACCTACTACTACCTACCTACTACTACCTACCTACTACTACCTACCTACTACTACCTACCTACTACTACCTGCCTACTACTACCCACTACCTACCCCTACCTACCCACTACATACCGACGAAAATAATTAAAAAAAAAAAAAAAAGTATCCTATGTCCTTCTCCTGGTTCTAAGCTACCTCCCCACCAATTTTCAGCCAAATCGGTTCAGCCGTTCTTGAGTTATAAATGGTGTAACTAACACGACTTTCTTTTATATATATAGATAATATTTGGTATCGGCGCAGCGTGTCTTCTCCCATACTTCTTTTAGTGATTATATAGTCATTCCCTTTCTAGCCATATTATTTTTCACACAGATTCATCTTTTCTTTGGTCTCACGACATTTTCCTCATGTCTTCCCGCATCCCTTAATGCGGATACCTAATTATTTTCAAATGTAACTAGTAATTGAAGTATTTTTTTTTATTTTACACTTTTAGCTGAATGAAAATCCAGTTTTAAATAGCAAGATGAAAACACAACTAAGAATTCAAACAGCAAAATACAACGAGATTGTGCCAAGTCCCGTAAAAACTATAATGACATCTCCATTCAAGTGTTCAGTAAGTGTCATTGTAATTCAATTACAATGTTTTGTTTTCATGATGAGTTATTATTTGAGCCAATTATGGATTTTCAGGAAGTTCAACAGTTTCAAGATTTTATGATGAATAGTGCAAACCGATATGGAGGATGGAATCAATATCACCATAATATATTTGTGAACCACTGGCAAAAATATTTTGGATCTGAAATTGATACTTCTTCTGATGGAATGAATAGTCCCGTGGAAACTTCTCCGGCATTTCATTTGTTTATCTATGAACTTCTTCCGAAACTGCTAGGTGAGATACGAAGTAAATCCATAATTTCCTCAGGTGGATCTAGGCTAGGTATTTAGTATTTACCGACCTGAATTTATTATTATTTCTAACTCGAATCATTTGTAGTAGGTAAGCATTCTTTATCATCGAGACTAGACGCGACGATGTTCTAGCGTGGGTCATGCTTAAATCCTGGATGAGGTTGGCCCAGGGCCTAAGCCAGTCAGGGAACTGGACGCTCCATGATATCACTGCGTCCACTGTCTGGAGGACACGGCGGCGTGGCATACGCTGGCAGAGTGTGCCGCATGGGAGGAGCCGCACCGCCGTATAACTGGACCCGAGGCGGTAGCGCGTAGTGTTCCGCATGCGGCCCTTTATGACGTCGCGGGAGAGTACACCTCACTCCCCCTGAGGAGGTCCGCAGAAGCGGGCTGGTCGGTTACAGTCCGACAGACCCTCCACCCGCCCCAGGGCGTAGGACATCCATGTGGATTTTCCACCCCGGTAACAAAAAAAAAAGGTCCTAAGCCAGCAGCGGGTGAAGTCGGTCGGTCGGTCGGTCTGTCTTTATGATGAAACATGTCATGATCATGAATCATCACTTTAAAGGCAAAAATAATTAGTCTTACTTTGTTTAAGCCAAGTTTAATTTGAGCTATTATAGTGAAAAATCCACAGATGTCCGTGAAGAAGATGTTATTTCGCACGTCAAATGGTATTCAAAATACATCTACCTGAAGGATCGGCAACAGAAAGCAATAGATAAATGGCGATCTAACAGACAAGTTATGAAGTCAGCTAATGTAGGTAGTTGATTTAGTTATTTTAGAAATTTCTCAAATCTACCTACACCTCCAATAATTTACTGCTCTACTAGTACTGTTCCTCATCATCATTCTTGTGCCCTTTTTTCCTTTTTATTAGAGTCAGTGCCGCTTGTCTTTTTCTTTCATACAGTTTTCTATTACCTACTAACCTATTCATCATTTCAGCAGTCAGTTCTTTCCTAGCATTTTTACTCTGGTTGGTACTGGTAATTATGTTTATTTTGTCTCATTGTTAATTTTTCAGGCAGAGTTGGAACTCAAGAAGAATAATAGCGTAAGAATCAAGAATAACAGAAGAAAAGCTGGCAATAATTACCTTATTGACTTAAGCAGCACCGGTAAGAATATCATGCATTCATGCAAGACTGGTATAGGCACAAACTATCTCTTGTACGATCTTTACCACAGATGACAGATAACTCACTCCATACAAAATGTTCAATACCTACCGCTATAATAGCCTACACTTTTAAGTCAATAGACGCTGCGAACGAAAATGTACCTCACCTTACAAACGTAAAGTGGGTTTTGCTTTGTAGATCGCGCAGTCGCGTGGATATTGCGGATTGCTAGGGCTGCCTCTGTCGACGAAGGTGTTAGTAGGGATTTTTAGTAAAGGTACGTACGTTATAAAATAAAACATGTTTTATAATGTATCAGAATTTATAATTATTTTAACGAAATATATAAAAAAGAATTGTTAAAAAAATTGCATATAGGTGTTTTATTTTGATGTAATGATTAATATTTTTTTCCCTTCTTTAAATTCCCGATTGTTAACGTAGAGAATATTCGAAATCGGTCAAATAGTTTCAATAAGTTATCTTTGGGGAATATGCGTAGGTACGTACGCGCCGCGCGGCTGTGACAACCCAGTGCGCTATGGGCTACCGGTTGCCCGGCGCTCGGTAGGTGATTAGCGCGTGTAAGTACATGGAGTGTAGTATCTGTAATCTGTGTCTTTACTTAGCGTTTCAAAAGTTTTTGTAATGTACCTACCTACATATAAAATACGTTTTTTTTTCGATGTTTTCCGATACATAATAAATTCTTCAACCTGTGCAGCAGTGCGGTATGATATTAATATATCAATATTTTATTGATTTAGGTGCCATTCTTTCACTATTTATTGTTATATAATTATGTACCTAGTTTCAGATGAGTTGGCCAATTTAAAAGATTTATTTCCTCAATCTCGAACTCAAGATGAAGTTCGGTAAGATTTCAAAGACATATTTTTACTATAAGTTCATATCATAGAACAAATAAACATAATCTTCGTTTCAGTTTTATAAGAAAATGTTGCCGTGAAAACGTTCAAGAAGGAATTTATCTGAGTGAAGAAAGATCCAGCAATTCAAGCAATGTAGAAAATCTGACACCAAAAGACTGTGAAGGCTTTGAAGAAGATAGATTGCTGCATTTTCAAAAGCCCACGAAACAATGGTCTTTTAGGATAAACAGTAATGAAGACAGTAATAATGAAACTAAAGTGAATAATCTTGAAAACATTAAGAAACTGTAAGTACCTACTCATTCACGTTGCCTTGCGGGCGCGGTCACGAAATATCAAAAATATGGCGTAATATGCAAGTGTTCACGTAAACAACACACGTGCGGTCAAGTAGCAGGCAAGCTAGTGACTGGCGCGCGCGGCGGTCTCGCGGTAATATCAAACGCGTGAGATGTTTGTGTGTGTTCACGTTGAACTAGCGGCGGAGCGCACTATTCACTCGCGACGTCAGGTAAGTTCAACCAGTATGAACTTGTCGCTAGAAACGGACTCGCGCAAACGCCTGGCGGCCAATGTGAACACGAACTCGGCACGTCTCCGCGCCCGCACCCGCTACCGCGCCCGCGCGTTCCTATGTGAACAAGTACTAAGACAGTACTGAAATAAATAATAAATAAAGAAACTGTAACTGTAACTGAAATACCTTAGGGGACCGGCAGACTAAAAAAAATAATTCTATTTAGTCCGTCAGTTAGATTATCGAAAAACATTGTATATTATGTATTCTTTATTTTATCATAAACATCAATAAAGAATGACGAAGATAAACGTATCAAAGTTCATGAGTGGGGGGCTTGTGACGTCACTTGTGGGTAAAAAGTGTACCTACATGTAGGGTTGCCATCTCTAAAATTCTTTCTTTTTTCTTTTTAATTATTTTCAGATCTTAAAATGAAATTTAGTCATCTTTTATCATCATTTTAAATGTACCCAACAAAACAGAATCATAATACACTTTCAAATTGTTTTATTGGGGCGAGGGGACGGTGAATTTAGCGAGTCGGTTCGTTGGTTGATCGCGGCATGCGGGTACAGTTGGTGTGTCGCGGGCGTCCAAATTTTTAATCCCGGACTACAAATGAAGCCCCACCCGGACACTACCCGGATGCCCTCTAAACTAGGACAAATCCGGGGAAACACGGACGGATGGCAACCCCACCTACATGTGACGTCACAAGAGTTTTCTACGCACTTGTATTTTATCGTCTTCATCTTTTATTTACGAGAAAAAAGAAAAAAAAAATCCAATAATTTTTGGAAATCTATCAGACGATGCATTGGAAGACCTCCCACTAGTAGAAGGATCGATGACCTGGTGAAGGTTGCGGGAATCCATTGGATGCAAGTCGCACGGGACCGGTCAATGGGGGCACACTTGGGGGAGGGTTATGTCCAGCAGTAGACGTCCTTCGGCCGAAATGATGATGATCTAACGGAATAATAAGATTTTTTTAAGATTGTCTCTTAAAAAAATCTCTCTCAATACTTGACAACTCAAATAGTTTGAGAAACAAAGTTAAATTAATCTTAACCATTGTTTCAGAGGTGTTCCGGCGTGGCGAGTTGGACTCTGAATTATTCACTCAGTCATGAATTCATCGTTCTCACCTGAATATTCTAAAACTCGGCTTTACAATAATCTTCTAATAAAACCCAGTTCCACAATATATCCATTCAGATCGCGACTCTGCCTTCATGGCTAACGAATTACGAAACTGTTTGATAACGAATGGAATGGAATTGCATGTATGTCGGACTACGCCATACAATCCACAAGGAAATGGGCAAGTGGAGCGTCTGAACGGTACCTTATGAAAGACAATCAAGCTATGCACCAAAAAAGGTCTCGAAATAGCTTGGTGGGAGCAAGTCCTATCGTACGACTCGAGTTGCCACCCGTACTATAATATACAGGATGGAATTTTATATTGCCACCTGGAGGAAACGTACTCTAAATACTGGAGATAGCAAATTTTACTCAAAGGAAACGTTCCTTTTTTTTTGAAAAAAAAGTCTGCGTTCACAGATTTTTGAAGCGTGCCACACTCGGGCATCGAACCCGGGATAGATCGACTAAAGTTCGAAAAAATAATGTTCTGTACCGTTTTGACAACAATCGATAGTGTCAATCATCAAATCAAATCAAATCAAATCTCTTTTGCTTTCTCCCTTTAGAAAAATAAGATAGTAAAAAAATACTATATTTTTATCCTAATTCAACTGTCTCGCTTTTCATATTAACTGTGACTGGAATTTCAGAGTGAAACGCATTTGCGGCAACAAAACTCAAACTGTCAATTATTTATCGATGAATGCCGCCCAATTTTCATATATTTTCTGCTGTTAAAATAAAATAAAAAACATGGAAAAGAATAATGGTTTAAAAAAAAAATAAAAGCCTCCAAAAAATATTTTTGCAGCTTTTTTGGGAAAAATACCATATTTGTTCAAAATAAAGGTGGCAACCCTGCACGACCTCCATTCAATCTACTCATTACGGTTTCAAATAGACAATCATGTAGCATCAAAGAGTAAAGTAATATAATGGATGTAGCATGTAGCACCTCTTCGCACGCAACCACCGCTAGAATCGGAATGTGAAGATGATTACGAGGATACCGAAGCTGAAATGGAGTTACCAGCTGCTCAATAACAACAGCTGCGAACTCGAAATATCAGGACAGGTACTGCACCTCTACGCTTCACAAGATTGAAGAAAGCTATAGTTTGTCTTCAAGAACACGTGGTGAATGTAGTATAATAAATACTCTTTTGTCCCTGACCCTACTTTTCACATTTTATCTTGTTGCAACTCGGCCAATTTCTTTGGGCGTAGTGCGAATCAAGAGTTTCGTTACCTAAAACAACTACCTATTTCGGTGATGAGCACCTATGCTGGTGGAGTTATATAATGAAGTGATTCGTAATGCACCTGGTTATTTCGTGGGTACCATGGTACAATAATATACTTCCCCTTGTATACCTAACCTTAATACAACCTTAAATATTGAGTACCTAACCTTCTCCTTTTTGAAGTCGGACAAACAGGATTGGCAAACTTTTCATAAGGCAATTTTTAATTTATGTCAATCACAATTTGTCAAAATAGGATGACGTGTTGTTGATGAATTATTTATCGAGCATTTTTTCTCAACTTAAACATGAATAAAACGATTAAAAGTGGAGCGCGGGAGATGTTGTTTCGCATGATTTCGAAGTATGAAGAAAAACAACAGGAGAAAGACGCCCAATTCAATCAGAAACAAGATTACGTGTGGTGTTGGATTTCATAAGTTAGTATGACGCTTTGATATTGATACTTTGTTTGTATTTGTAACTAGCTTCTGCCAGCGGCTTCGCCCGCGTGAAGTTTGATTATTGTCCCATGGAATCTTACTGCCGGGATAAAAAGTATCCTATGTTTTAATCCAGGTTATAAACTATCTGTGTGCAAAATTTCATCCAAATCCGTTCAGTAGTTGTCGCGTGAAAGCGCAACAAACAAACTTACATTCACATTTATTCTCCGAACTGCTAAGCTATCGGGAGTTACACGTGTAATTGTGAGTCAACTATAAAACATAGACATATGCTGTCTTGGGATATTTTTTATATAATTTTATGTGGAATATTTCCGTTATACATGATTTCTATGTAGCTTTAACCATTAAGGCTGCACACGCGACGGAAGCTAAAAAAACCAAGTAACTTCTCCCGTTTTCCCAACATTTCCTTTCACTGCTCTGCTCCTATTAATGGTAGCGTGATGAAAAGTATACTATTACCTGCTCAGGAGTATGTAAAATAATTGTACCAAGTTCCGTTAAAATCCGTCGAGTAGTTTTTTTTTCTATAAATAACATACAGACAGACAGACAGACAGACAGACAAAAATTTTACTGATTGCATTTTTGGCATCAGTATCGATCACTAATCACCCCCCGATAGTTATTTTGTAAATATATTTCATGTACAGAATTGACCTCTCTACAGATTTATTATAAGTATAGAAGATATAGATAGAAGATTAAAAAAAATACTAAGGAATATTGTTGTTTTTATTTAATTCTGACAATTATCACATAATTATCGTGATTTTCGGATTCTCACGCACGAAATGCCTTTTTGGTTGTAAGTAATCATAATGGGTAGACATTATTTTGCATATCGAAACTTCAGTTTGCTTCTTCTGATTAAACGTGGACGCACCGAAAGATTTTTTTCTCATCCGTATTACGTCATCGATTCGTCAGATTCGACGCGGATAAGTGTGCGATGTTCTATATGATTTCATACAAGTTATTCTAAAATTCGATTCTTTGGACTCTTTCGCTTCTTTCGGCTCTGATTAGTGTGCGTTCACCTTAAAAAACGACTTTACATACAAAAAGTACCATGGGTTCCCATTTTTGAACCAACTTTAACTGTAAAGTATCAAGTCAGGTTATTCCGGGTACTTCATACAAATTTTGGGGTTACTATGCTCAGTTTTTTTTAATTTGCCGCGCTTTTTCAGTCTCTTCTTTTATTTGCCAGACTATAACAATACATTGGCATATGATTAAATTGAATTATTTTGTTTGGTCAAGCAAACGAAATCAACAATTTAAATGCAATTTATATTTTTAACAGAATGGTGACTGAAAATGTTTCCTTAATTTTGTGTTTTGTTGCAATAAAATTGCAACTGAATAGTGACGTAAGTACGTGTCGCTCCCGGAATGCCTGACCTGTGGGTACTAATATTAGGTATATTACATACTCTTTTAGATATTTCAAGTTTTTAAACAACTTTTCACTTTCACATCATTCTCTGTCACAGCACTCACAGCTGTCATACCATCCGCATATTTTTAAGGTTTATTTTTCCCCAATGGTCATATATTTTTACGTATTTATCGCGGCTTTGTTGCGAACAGCTATCGAAGACTTCCTACGCCTATTACCTAATTTGACATATTGGCAGCGACCGACAATCATCACAGCACAATCGTGAAATAATAAGAAAAAGGATAATTAAAACTTGTTTTAATCATGAGCGCTTTCACAGCAGCTCTTGGTCTGCTTCTGGTAATCACCGCTGTCCGGTCAGAAGATACTACCAAAGGATCTAAAGTAGCCCTAATCATTACGGCTTTGTTTGTAACAGGTATCAAAAAGAGTTAATTTTCTTAAACGCCTAATTAGGAAGTAGGGTTGCCACCTTTATTTTGAAAAAAACTGCAAAAATATAGCACTTTTGGGAAATTCAGCAAAAAATGTAAACGTACTGTTATTAACATGTCTCTACCATTGATAGTCGAAGTCCCATTCGCTCTTACAAGTATTTTTGAAGCTTTTTTATATATTTTGTTTTATCTGGGGTGGCAAAAATCATTGTTTTTTTTAGAATAGCAGTAAATAAACTATTTCTTGAAGACATCGTGTATATGGCGCGAATGGATTAGGTTGCTCGCGAGTGTAGTATTGATATGAAAATAACGGAACCTACTTTTTTAACTGATCCCAAAATTGATGACTGGGATGACTCGGCTCGATCATAGGGTAGGCTGCACAAATAATGTACGTATAATCTGTGGACGTCTAAAATGACGTGGTATTACGATTTGACTGTGATTTGACATATTGCCAGTGAGCGACGGACGGCCACTCACCAATCGAATTTCGTTCGTTTCGTTCTTACTGCGTGTTCGTCTGCCTGCCGGTGAAGAAGCACGATTTGGGTCCGTCCAAAAAATAAAATAAATATTCGTCATCCTACAAAGTAGGATCAATTCGTAAAGATAATAAGGAAAAGGATAAAGCTTGTTTTAATCATGAGCACTTTCGCAGCTGCTCTTGGTCTTCTTTTGATAATTGCCGCTGCCCGGACAGAAGATGCTCCCAAAGGACCTAAAGTAACACACAAGGTGAGTATTGTTGTCTACTTGTTTGGCTATTGCAGGCTATTGTCATTCAATTGAAGGACCGGGCATCCGTGTGAAAATACTTTATCGGTGTGCTAACAGTTCCTTCGTAAAGTTCGTGATCGGTCGGTGACCTGTGATGTGATGTGATGACGCTACAAGTTTTTGCCGGCCAAAGTTTTGTTAGCTTTTCGCTATTCAATGCGCGTTTACAATTTATTTTTACAGTTCTTGTATCCTGCTCACAATATTACTTTTACGAATCATTCTTATGAGGAAGTATTAGGTATAATAACTTCATCTCACATTAGGTACTTAATGAGTTTTAATGTAAATATTAATAAAAAATGCTACATAATGAAAAACTAATCAGATAACAATCTTAAATTTTTAGTAACTAAATGAAAATAAAACAATAATTTATAAGCACCGCATTTTTTAAAATAAATTGTGACGCCATGTGGCATTGTTTAGGATGTGTAGAGCTGTGATTGGCCTATGTAATTGGCACATTAGATATATAGGTGTCACTATGTGTAATGAATAGGAACTGTTTATTCGCATTACCTACTGTAATAAAGTCATTGGTCAGTTCACCTAAAGGCAGTTTGAGATAAGAAGAAAACTCAACTCTGACCTTCAAACATATCAACAAAAGGATGTAGCAGATAAAAATAACATTGAGTGCTGCCAACCTGTCTCAGTTCATATCCCTTTGTCTCATAAATGTAGCATATACCTACTATAGTTACTCAGGATTTATATAATTATATAAAATCTTTATTTTATGATTAAGCACAATTTTTGACTTTACTATTCAAATTTATTGACATACAGGGTGTTTTATTAAGTTTTAGTTGTACACATAAAAAGTTACAAATAACAATTCTAACTTGGCCATGTTAAGGTGTATTAGGCAAGATTATTTTTATTTTGTTTGTCAATGTTACAACTAGGTTCCTAAAACAATCATTCTAATTATCAAAGCGTTGTTTTAATTAAATGTTCAAAAATAAATACCAATTCATTATTATTATTTAGGTCAGCTTTGTGATGAAGCTTGGTGAAGAAGAAATTGGCACCATTGTCATTGGATTATTTGGAAAAACTGTCCCCAAGACTGCTGAAAACTTCTTCCAGTTGGCACAGAAACCTGAAGGAGAAGGCTACAAAGGCAGCAAGATCCACAGAGTCATTGACAACTTCATGATCCAAGGAGGAGACTTTACTAAAGGCGATGGCACCGGTGGTAAGTAAGGATAAAGGCACCAAGGTCCTATCCACTATGGCCCATTCACAGAGTGTTTCTATTGGTTACTTGAAAACAAATATTGTTACTTTCTGTAATAGATTTTGCCAGGAAACAATAGGCATTTTTACAAAGTTGTTAGCCATTGCCATCATGGTGTGTGTAATGTACCCAATCTACATTTAAATTGAGTTGATAAAGTTCCAATTCGTTTTATGTTTTCACCTCTTTAATTGCCAGTTACAGTTTATGGTTTCAAATTAAACACTAAAGAATGTTATATGTTTAACTTGTTCATGTGGAAATTGATAGCACTAGGACGTAATAGTGATATCATTTTCAAGTTATTTGTATCTCATGAGAGTACTTGTACCATTATCTACCCCAATATTTATCTTGGTTCAATAGATTATATGCTTTACAGAAATAAAAATGTTTTTATCCTTTGATAAACAATTTTGTTTGTACCTTATTGAACATTTTTTTTTTTCTACAGGACGCAGCATCTATGGTGAACGTTTCGAGGACGAGAACTTCAAGCTCCGCCACTACGGTGCTGGCTGGCTGTCAATGGCCAATGCTGGTAAAGATACCAATGGCTCACAGTTCTTCATCACCACAGCCAAGACATCCTGGCTTGACGGCAGACACGTAGTCTTCGGAAAAGTCTTGGAAGGCATGGTAAGAATACCTACCAAAATCTACATCCTTTAAATGAGATACTATTTAAGTATTTACTATGTCACTATTGTGCAGCTGTGTAAACACAGGTTGCCCAGATAAATGAATGTAATAACCATTCACAATAATTAATGCAAATAGTTTTGTATAAATTAACACATTTTAAATTTTCAGTAATTAGTAGAAACAGCTACATTGACTTTAGGGGAATTTTGGAGATAAATTGTAATGCATTTATTATTAAAAATTCCTTTGCAGTTCATATATTTTGGACCACTTAGGTGGTGTTAAAGTCTTTTGTTTTCTAACAAGAAGTGAACAATTGTCCCAAGTGAGTCCACTTTCTTGGTATCATGCTTCCAGTTTTAAAACAGAATGGTAAACAATGCAATGTTTACCATTCTCTGACATTGAATCCCAGGAATGTTCTTAAAAGTTGAACCTGTTTGTATAAACTAATGACAATGACATTGATATTTGTTCACAGGATGTTGTCCGTAAGATTGAAAAAACCGTGACTGCAGCCAATGACCGCCCTGTCAAAGATGTGCTTATTGTAGACACCAAAACAGAAGTTGTGGAGGAACCTTTCAGTGTCACAAAAGAAAGTGCTGTTTAAATAAAATAATAGTATATATTATAAACTTTGTAACAAATTCATGTTTGCAATGTATTTCTTTAAGTAAAAAAAAATATATGATTAATTTTGTGCCACAATTTTTCTGTCACAGGGTGTGGACATATTGAGATTTATAATTTTAGTTCACTGTATTTTTCTTTAAATATTATTATTATAAGTAAAACATGCCAACACTATTTTTCTTAAATAAAAGTTGTCTTACATAAGATTGTTTATTTGTTTGATACATATATCAGCTTCCTGTTTAACTTCTTGATTTTTTGCCATGACACCTAGTTTCCAAGCATGGCCACAAGACTTTCTTGCAGCATCTAGAAGTCTTTTTTTCATATACACCCTCCCCAAATTCACGTACATGGTTCCTAACTCTTCCATCTCCAGAGAATCTGCTATTTCAATAGCTTGTTTGAAATAGCTAATACTTTCATCTAACTGATCAAGGCGATCACACACAGTGCCAATATCATTTAGTTGTACTACAATATGTTCTTTTTCTATGTCTGGCACTTCATTCAACCTGTCTAAGGAATTCTTCATGAGCTTTAGGCCATCTTCACATCTATCAATGTCTACAAATAGGCGCCCATACCAATCTTCAGCCAAAGCTAGAAGTTTTTTTGTATCATCTGAAGGATCTCTTTCTAATGATTTCTGTAGTTTTTCTAAACACCAGTCATATCCTAACTGTGCAGTAGTGTAATCCTTTTGAAGATGACTAACTCGAGCTAATTTAACACTGAGATGGACCACTCTAGAATCATCCTCTGTTGCACCATCGGCCATAATTCTTTGTGTTACTGCCACAAACAATTCCTTTGCTTTGACTAACTGTTGCCTCTGAAGTGCCAAATTTGCCATGACGTCATAAATATAAGTGATTCCATTTTGGTGACGAATTTGCTGAGCTTGTCTCAATGCTACATGAAGTAGCTGTTCTGCCTTGTCCAACTCATTCTTTTGTATGAATAAAATACAGTGCTTAATGGAGTGAATAAGTTCATCTTCTGCACTAACTTTTTTATCGAATCCGAGCCAAGTAAACAGGGTAAATCCGAGAAAATATGGTTTTGATGTTCTAGGAAATTTAGAAACATTCTCTGATATATTCTGAATAGTTCTAAAACTTCTAGATGCTCTGAAAATTTGGCTCCACAAAAACCTAGACGTATTCGACATTTTCTTGTTTAAATTAAAATACTCTCTATAGTTCAAGTTTAATGTGTCTGTCACAAGGACTATTACATAAACACCTGGATGTTTTAACAGAAATGTGCAGTCACCGTAAACACCTAATTTTCAAACGTTAAGTGATTTAAATTAAGACTTGAAACTGGGTGGCTGTTTTAAAGTTTCGTAGAAAGAACAACATAACACATAACAACATTTCTCTGTATATTTTCTGTTTTATCGGCACTATTGCGATTCGGAAGGGAATCGGAAAAGTGACACTGACAGAAACTCAGAAAGATAGGTCAGAACAGCAAGACACGTATAATGTACTCTGTGGCAAGACACTGACTGACAGACAAGTGACATTGACAAGCATAAAGATAAGTAGGTATTCGATCGAAATTTCGATATTTTTATCTTTTCTAAAAACTTATTTTGATTTATCGATCTGGCCAAATGCGAGGCGGACTCTTATACAAAAGGTTCCGTAGCACTAAATAATTTAATATTAACTAGCCGACGCCACGGCTTCGCCCGCGTAAAATTATATACTAAAACCTTCCTCTTGAATCACTCTATTATTAAAAAAACCGGCATCAAAATTCGTTGCGTAGTTTTCAAGATCTAAGCATACTTATGAACAGACAGACGCGGCGGGACTCTTCTGTTATGGCAAAACCAAGTTTGTGTTTAGTACGCTAGTGAAAAACAAAGTTTCTGTTGCAGTTTCACGAAAAAGTCCCAATTCCAAGTTAATATTACGTTCTACAATCCCAATTTATTACAGAAAAGCAAATAAATCATCCACCTCTTAAAAAAGACCTAGGGAACGTCCATTTAACATGGAGAAAGACACCCATGCATTTATAGAGGCTGGCAAACGAAAGTAGGGACTGAAAAAACGCGGCAAATCTTAGTCAAGTAACCCCCAAAATTTATATGAAGTACCCGGAATAGCCTGATTACCTATTTGTTTTTTGTAAACAAAAATATTTGTTCACTACTGCTTGACAGCATGTGGACATGTCCAAAAATAGGAACCTACTGTACTTGTTGTATGTCAAGTCGTATTTTTAATCAAATGAAGCAAACTGAAGTTTCGAGATGAAAAATCATGTCTACCCGATAAGATCCAAACCAAAGAGATATTTCGTGCGTGACAATGGGGGCTATCGTTTTTGAGTTCACCAGATGGCGCCACTGGTGAGTAAGGTCCTGTCATTCATTCTTTTTGATACTTTCAAGTACCAATAACTTCATAAAAAGTTAATTTTATTACATATTGAGCATACTTTAGATTCATATTTACAATATTGCCAATAAAATGAGCAAGCATTGAACATTTAAAAATATTTTTTCTTCCAAGTACTAAACAAATTAGATGTTGAAAATCAAATTTGTTACTTAAAATCTTCTAGTCATTATTAATCAGGAATGGGACAATTTAGATCACAATTGCGAATTCTATTAAAAATACGTGATAAAAAAAGCGCATTGCGTGAACAATCTATGACATCTGACATTTCGGAAGACCTTACCCTGCGTTCCGAATTGCGATAAAAGTGATAATATCGCGAATCCGACCAACGCGCAATGTCACAATTATTACTCAGTAGCCTCATATTTTGTGACTACTAAATTCGGTCGGATTCGCGATATTATCACTTTTTTTGCAATTCGGAACATAGGGTTACTCTACACGAGCGCCCCTAGCGGCGAATTCATGCGCGATAGTCCCCATTCAAACCAGCTAACTTCGTTCGTTGGTAAATCTCATCAATGCAACCCATATTGATGAGAACTCTTAAGAAAAATAAAATTGCTTTTAGGTAATAAGGGACAAACTCTGAACCGCGAAACAAAAATACAGATGTTATAAACATTTTGACGAGGCATGCGAACATAAATAAATTGTAAGGACCCGCGTTTTTGTTTTCGCGATTTTGCTTAGGGCCCATAATTTAGTTGAAGGGTAAGTCCAGCTATGCCAACCCTAGAGCTTTTTCCTCTATGCTTGCAGCTCCAAACCACTGCACTTCCAGTGCGTTCCGAGATAGACTGTAAACGATATGAGCGTCCATAAACCCGTTCCGAGTAACCGTGAGCGCGATATCGATGTGTCGATCCTTGAGTCGTCATAGATGACATCATGACACGCGCCATCTTGCGATTACACCGACCATGCCCCAAAGAAATATCACCGTGAGCGCTGTCAAATGACCTAATCACAGATCTTAGCTGTCATAATCGTGTAATTTAAAACGGAACGCAAAATATTGCTGTGAGCGGTGTGATTGATTATGTCGTATCTCGGAACACACGGTTGTCAATTGCAAAAAAAAGTCAATTGTCAACGTCAAGTTAGCAAAGCAAACCTTGCAAAGAAGTGAAGCTTTGAAGCGAAGCGAATGAAAAGAATAAATTATTTTACACAATACATAAATCATCTCGTGGTGTGATCATTTTATTAGTGTCGTCATTGCAAATTGAATTAGAAAGCTAGAGATAAACTACGATAGAATAAAAAAGTGTATGTTTATAATGATAGGACTTAGTTGACGTAACGGTGGCCCATTCCAATAACTTGATTATTGGAGTAATGCTGCCACGGGCTCAAGACGTATTCGTAACAAACTAAATGGCAAAACAGTAGATAAATATGAAAATGTTCGGTACCAATAGCTCAGATTTACTTCCCGTTACGGAGGACACGTTTTGTAAATATGTTTTATATTACGAGATAAATAATTCAAGGTACGTGTTGTATGTTCTGCGTCCTTGGTATTCTTTACTTGTGTTTTGTGCTTACTTTGTTGTTTTTCCGCAGGGTCCGTATTTGGGATGCAATTATTTTGATACCAAACGCATTGTTTGTGCTTTTCTTAGTGGTAAGATTTAACAAGGCTCAGTTAAAATTGCGCGCTACGAGCAGTCCTATATTCTTGACGTTCTACACATTGGTATGGGGCAATGTGATCATAAGCCTGGTGCGATGTGCAGTGTCCATGACTGTGAATGCAGCGGTGCCGCTAGGTGGGCTGGTGGATAAGTTGCTATGGGTCATGGTCAGATTCTTCTTGCTAGCCACAGAGATGAGTGTTGTCATTTTTGGCTTGGCTTTCGGTGAGTTTTGACCTTCATATTTTTTGCTTGGGTGACTAATCTAGTTTTATTTTCATGACCGTAAAACCATTGTCATGCAGACACACTTTCACTGTTTATTAGATATAAAAGGAACTTGTTGTAGAACTTCCACTTTTAAATATTGGCAAAAAAAAATACTAACACTGTTGTTCTTATATTCCAGGCCACTTGGACAGTCGCAGCAGTATTAGATATGTGTTATTGGCAACATCACTGTTATCCCTGGCTTTCACGGTAACGCAAGGCACCCTTGAGATAACCATGCCGGATGACATGTTTCATGTTGACACCAGGGATTATGATCTTTTCGGACACGGAGGGATGCTGTTCTGGTTTACATCATCTTTAGTCTTTGCTCTCATTTACTTCTTAATATTACTATTGCCCTGGATTCCTTTGAGGGAATATCTTGCTTTACCAAGTAAGTATTATGTATTTTTTTATCCTTTTAATTACTTTTATACGTAATTGATAAATAATCATTAAAAACATTTAAAAAAATCAAACTATCATTTAGATTAATTGAAATGATATTAATTTTTTTTTATTGTATTATTAATATTGTAGTAATAACAAACATTAGAGAATCTTAATTACTTCATCAGATGTATGTAATTACTTTGTCCCTGTTTCAAATGACTTGTAAGTACACTTATAGCTTTTTGATTGCAATAATGTTTCCTCTTTTTGTTATCACTATTTATTGATTTATAAACAATAAATTATGCAACTGCAACATGCAAATAATAATTTATACCGGGCCAAGATAGTATTGTTTATTATTGGATATGTATCTGGAAATGTCTTAGTAGCCCATCCAAAATAGACATAATGTTTATTGTTAGGAATATTGTAATTATAATTGATGCACCACAAGCAAATGATTTGGAGTAGAACATAACTTCACGCTTGTAATCCCTGAATGGTTAGGCAAGAGTGCCTCAAAATGTCCTACCATTGTTTACTTTGTAAAAGGACAGATTTTTTTTGGATTTAGAATAATTTAAATTCTCAAATACTTAAGCTTTTGTAAATGAGAAAACAACTCTGTTACTGTAGATTTCTATGAAATTTGGTCGTAGGTACTAGGTAGGCCTTGGTTAGGGCATCAGAGTATGTTTGGCATGGCATTTCCGGGCGTGGGAAATTGGGTAAAAGCAAGCAACAAATAAAAGTAATGAAATATTAAAAACACTGATCCATTCAACCTCTGTTATTGGTTGTCTGACTAAGCAACACACTGATCCATTCAACCTCTGTTATTGGTTGTCTGACTAAGCAACATGATCCCATGCTCAATGATTCTGTTAATTAACTAATCCAGCCTTATCTGGAACATTCAAAACTAGATAAACTCATTAAAAATTATTGTAACTGTAAAAATTTGTAATGAGCATATCCAGATATTATTATGTAGTATTTAGACTTGCTATAATTACGTTTATGCATTGTTTAACTCCGCGCGTGATTTGTGTATGGCTTCGAGAGGTAAAAACGTGTCATGTTCTCTAAAGGAAAAAAGAACTTAAGGGGCTTGCGGAGCATGCGTTTTTCATACAAACGTAATACCAAAATAATATTAAAATCAGACATATTCTTAAGGTAGTCTGTATATATTTCGATTGTATTATAGAATATCTTTCTTCCCAAGTAAATATTTTGCAATGACAGTGATATAAAGACGAGTTATGAGGAATTTTAAATTTCTACAGAAACTTTATTTTTTCATACTTTCAAAATATGTGTTTGGGAACCTATATATTCTGTAATCCAATCAAAAAATACACACTACCTTAAAATATGTTTGATTTACAAATTATTTTGGTATTACGTTTGTATGAAATTCGCATGCTCCGCAGGCCTCTTAAGATATAATAATATGTTTTTTTTACAATAATAACATGACCAGAAGAAAATACAATTTGGCAGATGAAGTAAAAGTAGGTAGGTTTAGAGTTGACTCTGTCTTCGCTCGTGCATGACCAACAGTGTGTTTTATTAGTTCCTTAAGATTAATAAAATCCAGTGTCAATACTTATTCACTAATTCAATTTACCATCACCTACTTTGACGACTTTATGCAACTATGTTTGGGTCGACGACGTGACATAAGCCGTATGAAGCAAACAATACAGTTCAAGTTAGCTTGGTGACACAGCCAGGACCATCATCACCAAGAAATAAAAAAATAAAACCTGTTTGGTTTCAGCTAAACTATCGTTCTACTTATACGTGTTGCTACTGGCCCTGTTGGATACGACGCAGGCAGTCGGCGCAGGGCTGCTGGCGTGGGGCAACATGCAGTCCGGCCTGTGTGTCGTGGATGTCACAACTTGGCTCTACTTTTCACTTTACACTCCCCTCGTTTATCACACATTCCTTAGCGAATTTTTCAGGTCAGTATTATTTTGTTTTGGTAAACCTAATACTTCAATGAACCTCAATGTGGGTCCCGGAAAACGTCCGCGTCATCGTGGCAGTCCATGGCAAGGATGGTGGGACGAGCTTGACATTTTCAAGCAGGATCAGTGCACACTACCCCAAAATATAGTTAATTGGAAAAATGAAAGGAAGGCCTAGCCCTGCAGTGGGGTAAAAATTTAATAAATAATGTACAGAAGATTAATTCACGTACACAAAATCTCACTTTTTTATAACTAGTCTAGATTGTAACTGTTGTAGCTCCTATTATCCGTTAATACCAATAACTTTCATGTAGCACTGACAGCAGCACATAAGAGATGACGTCATTTTCCATTCAACTAACAACACACAACACAACTAACAAGAACATCTTGTCTACTATTATTATTAGACTAGCTGACCCACGCAACTTCGTCTGCGTCACATAAGAGAAAAAAAACGAAAGGAAAAAAACATCCCCGTTTTTGCAACATTTTTCATTCCTGCTCCGCTCCTAATGGTCGTAGCGTTGATGTTATATAGCTTAAAGCCTTCCTCGATAAATGGTCTATCCAAAACAAAAACATTCTATTCTTATTCTTATTCTTTATTGCACACAAAAAAAACATCAAATATACATGTAACTTGCAATAATATAGCTTATGTACAAAGGCGAGCTTAACCCAGAGTTGGGTTTTCTTACAGCAAACCTAATTTTTGAAAGCGAGATTTGCAAAAGAGGATATACTTACGTATGTGCATTAACATTACATTCTAAATAAACTTAAAAAAAAACTACATTCATACAATAAAATATATGTAATAAATACAGCATAGATATATATTATACATACCTATAAAATCCGATACTTATATACATACATATTGATCAAGTAGACAGGAAATGGTCCTTTATTCCCTTCTTGAACACCTCTAACGACGGGCTATCCCGCAAGGAGTGTGGAAGTGAATTCCAAAGGCGCACAGCACGAACAGTGAATGATCCATCATACCGACTTGAGGAGTGGGGAGGAAAACGAAGGAGAAGAGATGATGATGAGCGACAAGGTTTACCTCTAGGTACGAGATACTGAAAGCGTTCACGAAGATAGGAAGGAGCCTTAGAATTATGAAGAATGGAAAAGAGAAAAGAAAGAATGTGACAATCTCGACGCTGACGAATAGGTAGCCACTTCAGCTGCTTCCGAAATTCCGACACATGGTCGTACTTACGAAGCCCGAAAATGAAGCGGATACACAGATTCTGCAGACGTTCGAGTTTATCCAGAAGTTCCTCAGTCGCATCAAGAAAACAGATATCAGCATAGTCTAGAAGAGGTAGAAGAAGAGACTGGGCAAGAGTAATTTTAGTTTGAAATGGCAGGAATTTTTGAAGACGCTTAAGAGACCGATACGAACAAAAAATTCTCCTGCTTACTTCAGCAATGTGACCATGCCAAGATAGGTTGCAGTCCAAGAATACCCCTAGGTCCTTTACTTTCTTGGAGTAGGCTATGGCGATACCATCGTACATAACAGGAGGGAGGGGCTGATGATTGAGTAAATTGACGAAGTATCTGCCACCAATAATGAGAGCTTGTGATTTTGTTGGGTTAACTAACAGTCCAAAGCTTTTAGCCCACTCTTTGATATTTTGAAGATCATCATTGATGGCATCGATAGCTCCAGGAAGCTCTTCAAGTTTAAAATGGCGATAAAGCTGCAGGTCGTCTGCATAGAGATGATAATGTGACGTCAATACCTTGGTGACAGCGTTAATGAACACAGAGAAAAGAAGAGGAGAAAGGACGCCACCCTGAGGAACACCCGCAGAAAGATCGCACCATTGAGAGCAAGCCTCATTCAGGTGAACCGACTGCGAGCGACCCCGAAGATATGAATCAAACCAAGCAGTCACAGAAGGAGACATGTTTAGAGAGGAAAGGATACCTAAGAGTATGTCAAAGTCAACTGAATTAAACGCACTGCTAAAGTCCAAAAGAACCAACACCGTAAGGAGTCGGTTTTCCATGGCCAGTCGGATGTCGTCAGTAATTTTAAGTAAGGCAGAAACAGTGCTATGACCAGGACGAAATCCAGACTGAAAAGGACTAAGCAGACTATTAAAAGAAAGGTAATGCGACAATTGACTATTAACAACACTCTCAAGGACTTTGGACATGATTGGAAGTATTGAAATTGGGCGAAACTGGGATACTGAAGAGGGATTTGAAACTTTGGGAAGAGGCAAAACGTAGGCCTTCTTCCACGCAGAAGGAAAGGAGCCGGTGAACAGGGAATAATTAATAATGTGTGAAATAACAGGGATAAGGTCATCAAGGATAGGAAGGAACATTTGTAGTTGAAGACCATCATCACCCACTGCTTTTGTAGAAATAGATGTAATGGCCCGCTTAATATCCCCTTCTGTAACTGGGTGAAATGAGAAAGAACATGTTGGCAGAGGAAGATTATAGAGATTGTTTAGAGTGGAAGATTTAACGCTGTCATCCAGAGTCACGGGTGATTTGGAAAAGTGTAAATTGATCGTGTTTAGGTCAAAATTAGGCGTGCTGTCGTTCGCAACTTTGCCGATTCCAAGTGACTTGAGGAATTGCCAAACTTGTGCTGTGTTGGAGTGTTGAATTGTGTCGTGTATGTGACGCCTTTTAGCATCCCTACACATACGACCGCAGCGATTTCGCAGTTTCTTATAGAGAGACCAGTTTTCATCAGTAGGGTCCCTTTTGTATCGCCTTTTCACCTTATCCCTTTTAGACATCTCCTTTTTAATTGCATCTGACAACCAAGGAGCTGGAAGATGCTTCACCCTGACCTTTTTTAATGGAGCATGCACATCAAAAAGTTTTAACACTATCTTGGTGAACTCGGCCACCTTAGCGTCCAAGTCATTGCTGCCATAAACAGGGGACCAGTCAATATTGCCCGCATCCTCTCCCAAACGCTCCAGATCAATGTTCTTGAAACTGCGTAGTAATAGAAATTTAGATTTGCGTTTTGGAGGACGAATTTTATATGACATAAACAAGAGATCGTGGTAAGAAAATGAGGCGGAAAGTTGCCCGTACGTGGCTACTTTGTTCGGGTCGGAAACTAGAATAAGGTCTAGAAGTGAGGGATTGCAGTGAGGCGCATGATGAGTAGCATTGAGCTGAAGGATGTGCATGTTGACAGAAGAGACAAGAGACCTGAGTTTACGGCTGCGCACATCATCTTTGATCAGACAGGTGTTGAAATCTCCGAGTATTATAGTGTGGTCGTACAAAGAAGAAAAATTTTCAAGAGAAGTCTCAAAAGAAGTGAAGTAATCAATATGACAGGAAGGACTATAGAAGACACCTAATAGTAATTTTGTGTGATTGAAAGTTATCTCAATAAAAAGGTGTTCAGCTGATTTTGAATAGTTACTCGGAGACTGGTCGATAATTTTATAAATAATATCTTCACGAAGAAAGATGGCGACTCCCCCACCACCCTTGCCCGTTCTGTCATTACGCACAAGCCTGTAGCCAGGCAACGAATATTGTGTTGAAGAAAGTGCAGGTTTGAGGAAAGTTTCAGAGACAAGCACAGCATGTATAAGATCAGAGTCAAATGAGGATAACAAATCGGCATGATGGGCAGGAATACTTTGAGCATTAATATGGACGGCGTTGAAAAACTTGTTGTAGCAAGAAAATAAAGAAGAAAGCTGGTCGCGCAAGTGTACAGAATCATCAGTGAACGCACTGGCGTAGCTCTCGTCAGATGAACAAGAAGAAGAGCAGGAAACAAAACTGTCATCAATGTTGTCTAACATAAAAGATAAATAAATATAAAATAAAATAAATATATATATATATTATACTAAACTAAAAAAAGCTATCTCTAAATAAAATAATAAAAAATAAAAAAACACTAAAATAATTAATCATCCTCGATGCACCTTGCCGTTTCATTAAGATTAAAATGCTAGTATCCAAATCATATAAAAAAGAAAAGTATAGAAAAAAGGAAAGTTTCTGAACGAGCAAGTTATAACCATCGCTGTCAAAATGTCAAACGTCAAAACAAAACCGAGTCTAAAATATTTTCAGTGACCAACACAAATGAGAAATATGACTAAAATATAAAAACTATGTTTGATACGTGTTGTGAGCGATCATTTGGCCTGCCTCCGTGACCTCTTGTCCACGAGACAAATATCATGATTACCCATACTAACATTATAAAGCAGAAGAGTTTGTTTGGTTGAACGCGCTAATCTCAGGATGTACTGGTTCGAATTGAAAAAATCGTTTTGTGTTGGAAAGTCCATTTATCGAGGAAGGCTATAGGCTACATAACATCACGCTACGACCATTAGAAGCGGAGCAGGGATGAAAAATGTTGCAAAAACGGGTTTTTTTTTCCTTTCGTTTTATGTGACGCAGACAAAGTTACGTGGGTCATCTAGTTATATATAAAGGGCTTGGAACATTTTTGTATGAAGCGTGGCTGGATTTTTGAAAGAAGTGGCCACGCCTAACACCTATATAAATTGATAGCTGGTTTCAATACAAACAAGTTTTATAAGAGTCAAAATGTTCTAAAGTGTCACGTTTTCCAGATATGAGCTATCAAAGTTAGTCTAATATTATATTCAGCACAACTTTGATATTATCAGAGACACGCATAAAACGTGTATCAATCGATAGCTGGCATCAAAACGCACCGGTAGACACTATTGTTAAGCTCCTCCCAATCGCTCGAAGTCGTTTGCGTGAGGTAGACCCTTATTGTGATGCATTAAAGGTGGTTGTTGTAAACGCCGGAACACGGAACGTCAACTAAACAAAAGTTATATAAAACAAAACCGCGTGATGTGTTTTGTCTTGGATCTGCATTCCCGCAGTATAATGGACTTGCGTGGATCTATGTTCGCGGATATACCAAAGGTTAAGATTCTTTCAATCCAGTATGGACAGATTGATCAAGCTTATTACTGACGTGCCGTTGTACGTAGTCCCACAGTCAATGGCCGATGATCATTTATCACCCTTATGCCTTGAGCGATAAGGTTGAAAAGTAAACCGCCAATGTACGTTATAATATAACAGAAGTAGAAAACTATACATTATTCAATTTTGTGGTTTCAGCGTATCTCAACCAAGCATCATGTTCTCTTACAAGGCTCAAATGGACGAGCCTATGGACGAAGATCAGGTTTCCTTGCCTCACCAGCAGAGCTTCAGCTCCCTCAAAACAGATTCTGATTATATTTATCAGGTAATATTAATATTTTTAGTCATTGGTTAACCCTGTTCATCATCATTATGAAGTTCATCATTAAAAAATGAGGAGTCCACTGTTATGACAAAGACCTCTTGAATCCCGCTCCATTCAACTATACACTTAGCACGTGCTATCAGCCACTATGCAAAGATCATAGCTCTACCTACCATACGTTCGCCGTTTCGCGGTGCCTATTCAAGAACACTTGTAATCAAAGCCGTCATCTTTAATCTCAAAAGTATTCACTTACCATTGTAAAATCATATTGTCTGCCTATTTGGACTGGAATGTATATTGAGATACTTCAAACATGTCACTTTTCTGGAGTATTCCGCTGCCACACCAGTGGTAAAAAGTGTAATGTGAAACCTCCACTTTGGGGTGGGAGAACCTAGATCTATCCATTTTATAGTTGAACCTCAAACGTTTTGTTTTCCAGCAGAGCAACAGTGTATACGACAGCACGTTGTTCGAGGCCGGTGGGACTACTCCCATGAACCCGGTGTACAGTGCGTCACTACAGAGCCCCGACTCGATAGCGTCAGGCCAGTCTATAGACATCGGCGCTGCCAACTCGGGCTTTCAGAGCCAAAACATGCCCTCAACATAACAACAATCACGACACTATAAGGGCGGTTTCAGATTAGCGTATTTTTGCCGCTCGTATAAGCGCGAGTCGCGCGATTAGTCGTGACTTTTGCTGCTGGCAGGTTTAATTTTTTCAAGTGAACAAGAAATAAGGCGCGTGTACGCGCGTTCGATTATTTGAAGCGTTTAAACCCATACGAGCTTACACACGCTACAAAATACTTTAGTCTGAAACCGCTCTAAAAAGCTCGTCATTGTGTTATCCAATTCCACACATCCAAAGAAAAAACATTAACTATATAATTAGAGTCGCGTAACGATAGAAACTGAAGAGAGTTAAATAGTTTAGTCTTATTTTCTACTTTAAAGAATCTCATAGGCAACTCTTTTATATTTACCAACACAAGTATGTTGTCTGCGTACCATTCATTTTGTGATAAGCAAAGCCAGTGATCAAATCGAATTAATTGAGACTGCATTTCATCCCATTTCTGCTAACTTTAACTACCTAATTCATCGTGTAATGGCTCCATCCATAAGATTTTGACATTAGATTATAATTATAATAGTGGTTATAATGTAGATTTATTATAAAAGTTACTGTGACGGTAGTGACTTGTCTTGTGATTTTATATTTAGTTGCCTTGTTCAGTTTTTAGACATTGCAACGAAAGAACTTATAAAGTTGTATGCGGAAAAGGTTTATCCACGATTCCTCGAATATAATTAACTTAATTCTGTAGCACTTGTGATTGAGCACTATTGGATAATACTTCAAAAATGAGATAAACACACGAAGTAATGAATCAATTAATTATTTTGGGTTTGGTTTTTCTTCTTACTAGAAGTAGGCAAAACTAATTTTACTTTAATTTGACCATATCGTTTAATGTTTATTATAGTAAGTATAACTCATTAAAATGAACATATCTGAAATAACTTATCAGTAAAAAGCAATCATTTGAAATCTAGTGTTCATTTATTAATTTCAGTGTTTGACTGTACTTAGTTTTAAATGAACTTTCATGAAAATGTTATGCACTTAAATAGTCCTTTACTCATTACTACAGTATTCATACTTCAAGTATTAGGGAACTTTTGTAAAATATAATCTTTTTATTCTGTAAAATGTGCTACAGATGCTTTATTGTAAGAAATAAGTTGTTCTTTAAGCGTGATTGATATGTTACGGGCAAAGTCCGTAAGTTGTTCAACATTACATTAGTAAACTATGTCTTTCACAGAAACTTCGATAAGTTTTTTTGAGAGAAAACCAAACTAACGGGACAAAATTCACATGCGCCGATTTTTTCAACAAAGCGCTGCGCATACAGAGCAGTTTTGATCATCGACTAACGGTAACTGGAAACACGCATGCAGATGCGGGTTTGTTTAGTGTGTGTGTAGCCGTTGCTACAACCGGCAACCTAGGGGGACACCTTTATAAAGTTGGCAGTGGCGTCAACTAAAGTTGCTGTGTGTGTACGGTGCCTTATTGTGTTCTAACTGGCATGTATACCTACTTGCGTGAAGGCCCATTTACACGATGCATGTTTCAAAACAGATACCTTCTTGGATTCATGCCCTCCTAGTACTTTTCCTAACTAACACTAGACAATGTTGTGATGATTAAATATTTTATAAGCAATTATTTATCCGCACTAACACTTTTACTACTGATTGTACCTTTTTCATTTAGATACTAACGTGGGACGAGTTGCAGAATGAAAATATTATTATTTTGAGTTTCATCAACTCGTCCCAAATGGGCCATGGTCATGTGGGACGAGTTGCTGAATTTATCGCTCTTGGTATAAACATTATGTACAATTTTGTATTCAATTGGATTCTCTCTTTATTTGCAAATGAGGGTGTGTTGATTGTTGCTATATATAATTGCTTGCAATTCTTGAAGGACATTAATTAGTGCCCTTGTATGTAGGCATCATATAAATGAGGCTTTATTAAAAATCATAAATCAATCGAAGCGCACAATAGCGTCTCGCGTCCCGCAGTGTGGTCCGATGTTTTACCCTTTCATTTAAAAATAATGTTTTTTAAATGAAAGGTCTTTTTCGACGAAGTGTCGAGCAAGTCATGTGTCGACTTTGTACACTGAAGACTTTGCCAGTAACATACATATTGGTGTGTTTATATGTTATTGTACTGTGATGCATTATATCTACTTACTTTTGTTGTTATATTTTTTTTATGGAGTGAGTACCCTAGGAAATGGCAAAAATGGAAAGAAAGCAATGTTTTATATAGTTTTAAAGATTAAGAAGCCTCTATTGTATTTTAAAATTATGTCCTAAGTGGTGATCCAATTGATATTACGGATTTTCTTTTCCCACCTCTCAGAAATTGTATTGCTTTGAAAATATTAAAGTTTAACTGGAAGGTAAATACAGATAATTTTCATACAGAGGCACACTTCATTAAAATGCTGTATATAATAAGCCAATTTATTTGATAATAAATTACTACTGATCTATGTACTCATTATGGTTTTGTGATTATCAAATACTCTCAGAGTAAGCAAAGGTCTGAAGTGGTCATGTCAATTCTCTACAGCAGTTTTATAACCATTGATGACCAAGTCAATTTTTTTCCTTTTTAATTGTGATAGTCCATTTATATTATAAACTATAAGTGATATTTTGGTTGATGGCGTATATTTTTGTTGTTTTCGTCTCTTAGAAGTTAATAAAGTAAATACTTTTATTGAAAAATTGTTTTATTAAACTTTATCTTATGTAACAAAATAAACAGTTTCATTAATTTTTACTTGCATCTTTTTTTACTTCCTCTAAAATGAATGGATGCTTCAAGCAATCAGACACTGAAACTCTTTGACTAGAATCAAGCATTGTCATCTTTTCAAGCAAGTCTTTGAGTTGTGAAACTTTTTTTTCTTCATTCAGAAATACACCCTTATAAGATTTTCTGAGTTCGTAAAGTAAATCTCGACTAATATTAATATTGCTTATTTCAACAACCTTTTCTCGGCCAGTAAATTCATCTTTTTTATGTAGAAGGAAGTTATTATTGTAATTAAAATGTTGATCTTTGAATTTACCTCTTTTTAGAAGCTTGCTAGAGAATTTTCCTTTTAAATCCATAAAACATTTTAACATTTTATTGTTAGAACTTCCCGTAAACATAATTTTCCCAGTAGCCATTTCAAAAATGGTACATGCTGCTGACCATATATCAATACCATGTTTGTATGGTATGCCGAGAATGATTTCAGGTGCTCTGTAAAACCTTGATACGAGATAAGGTGTAGGTTCATTGTCATCACTCTTTGCTGCTGAGCCAAAATCACACAATTTTAAGACATTTTTCTTTTCATTCACCAAAATATTATCAGGTTTTATGTCAGCATGAATAATTCCAAGTTTTTTGAGAAGTCTTAATGCCAGGAGTAACTGTCTACTATAACTCATTAATGCTTTTATGTTGATACCATGATGTTTGCCATACTTCTTTATAACTGCTCTTAAATCCATGTGCAGAGATTCTAGTAAAATGCAAAGGTGCCCTTTGTGCATAAACTGTCCAAAGAACTGGACACAATGATACTTATTGTCTGGGTCAGCTTGCTTTATTTCTTTTAACATGCTTATCTCTTTTAGACTTGTTTTGTACATTAATTCGTTGCTTCTAATGATTTTAATGGCTACATAATCATTCCCATCTATGTTATCTTGAGCCCGAACAACATTGGCAAACACTCCTTGTCCTAAAATACTTTTAATTGTGTATCTATTGTTAATAACATCTCCAATACGTATATTGTAGTATCCATCTAGATTATCCCAATTATCAGTCAAATTTAAATTTGTTTCGTTGTTATCATGAGTTATATTATTCGATGTACTGTGGTTTGAATCAAACTCATCCTTTTCTGAAAACATGTCTGTTACTTGTTTTGTAATATTTTGATCAACCTGATCGCTTTTAACATTTGTGTTATTTTCAGCTTTTTTACTAGTGTTTTCATTGTTTGATTCATTTTTTCCACTGCTTTTATCATGGGAATCCTTTAATTTTTCTAAAAGCTGTTTACGTAGTTGTCTTCTTTGCTCAATAATACTTTCCTCATCTTCTGAATCTGCTTGAGTGTGTTCTAGTTCTGGTGAAGATTCATGAATAGATTTTCTTTTAGATTTTGCATTAGTCTCTTTCTCTTTGTAGCTTTTTTTATTACTATTTATTTCATAAGCATAGTCTTCTTTGGAATGCTTACGTTTTTTGCTCTGTGTCTCTTTGTCAGAATGTTTTACAATGTTTTTTAGTTCCTGTTTAAGAGATTCTCTTTTTTTTAGCAATTCTTCCAATGTGGAGGTACTTCTAGTGGGTAATGGAGGTGTTTTTGACTCCACATTATGATATTTATGATCAGCATATTTAGATTTCCTAGATTTCGTTTTCATCGAAATATCGGTTTCTTTGTGTTGATATCTTGTTGATTTGCTTTCAGAATGTCTGCTGCTGTAATTGTCAGCCATTTCAACTCCTAATGATTTAAGTAGCACTTTATAAATTCTGTAAGAACAGCACCACTATCTGTAAAGATACGTAATCATTATTTATCTCAACAAATTATATTAGAACTACAGAAGCCAACATTAAAGAAAATAAAGTTTGAAGTAGTTTGGATATATAAAAAATACATTGTGTGTATTAAAAGCATGAGCCTTGTGTCACTTTCATGAATGTTGTTCAAAGACCCTGAGTATTATTTTGATATAGTCTAAAACACATCACAACCCTCATGAAGTTGACTGCTTGCGCATCTATACATAAGTATTGTTAACTATATCTTTGATTACATTTCCACCCTGCCACTATCATCAGGTCCAACACTACTCAGTCGTCAATACTTTTCATGTTGATTGTCGACCTCTCATCTCATTTTATATTGTCCATCATATTACTTTGTCCGGTCACAAGTCCGTGAGTGATCAATGAGTCACTTAACACTTCCGTCCATGACTACTTATTTGTTATGGACTTCAAATCATAATGTCTATGTGCTAGCTAGAAAAAATTGTGCTAATTAGTGAAATACAAAATTATTACACCAATACAGTTTACAAAAATGTATGTAGGTACACAATATTTGGTCTGTGGTTTTGATTCTTAATATAAACATGTTTAACATGTAGATATCAAGATTTAAATGGTTCATTAAAACAGTATTCATAGCATGAAATAAAAATTTACAAATATGAAAACCTTTGGTCAACATAAACACGAAATGAGAATATTTTTTACTATTCGTATTTTATGGTTATATTTTGTTCATAATTATTTCAAGCAATTTAATCAATTTTACATGGTAATTTACAGAGTTAAATGAAATTCATGATACGAATACTGAATGGCAAGATGGAAAGTTGTGTAACACAGGAAACCTTTCGCTAGCAGTTGCCATGTGGTTTCTTGCGTTACACAATTTGTTGCTTTCTTTCACAAATCCCTCAGTCCCTTAGAAAACTGTCTAATTTCAACGATTCATCAAATCAATAAATTCATCGTTACATTTCGTGTCACACTTTGTTATTGATTTCTCACAGATCTTCAGTTTTAGAAATTCAAAACCTTGAAAGTTTTTCACTTTAACGATGCTGATTTTAATTGAATTTACGCAAACTATCAAATATAAGGAAGAAAATAAAAGGATAAAATCAAAAATTTACATTTTCACGTCAACACCTCCATTTGTATTGTTACGTCACAAACTTTTTTTTTCCCATGTTGTTGGTCTTTTGAACATCTTCCCTACAAAGACTTTTTTATCATTGCCACTCGAAAAAGGGCATTTTATTCATCGATAACAGGATAACAATGCATAACACGCTCTTTTACTCACAGTGAATAAAGACTTTTTGAATTTGGAAAAAGACTCGAACCGATTTCACTCCACGTCCGATCCGAATCCGGTCCGGAGGAATCGTAAAATTCGTAGAACTATTTCTATGGTAGTTTACGCACTACTAGATCCGGCGTCCGTCATCCAATTTTATATTGTAGTTAATTTCACGGGTAGGGATCGGACTCGGATCGGACGTAGTGCGAAAACACTCTAAAGGCTTCCACACACAGAAACTTCTATTGCGTCCTGCGATATCTGTTTGTATAGTACATTATGTATTGGGAAGGCCACGAATTACACACTGCCGCGATAATAACGCCGCAATAGAAGTAGGACGTGTGCGTTTGTGCGTCCTGCGATATTGCGAAGTGAGTTATTGGAACATTTAGTATTGGGACTTTGGGACGCATGCGAAATTGCGAAGGAATATGACCTTGCATTAATTTGTGAACTACTCGAAAGCATTCAACAGTATTATTGTATCAGACACTCAGCCATCATCAACTTATTTACATAAAGCTTTATACAGAATGTTTATACCAGCAGTACCTACAGAAGCCATATAACGAATAGGTTATAGGGCATTAAGGCTAGGTACAAACAAAAATCTCAAGGGTATAAGGTGCGGGACAAACACGAGTGGCGTATGGCGGTGGCGCGGGTGCGCCGGAGTGGCGCCACTTCCTCGCCCCCCGCTCACCCGCAGCTGCACCAGCGCCGCGCGATCGCGCCACCGCTACACGCCACTTGTATATGACCCGCGCCTAAAACAGGCCAAACCGCAATATCCAAAGCTATCTACCTACCATACCTTAGAAGTTAGCAACCACCTGGGATTAGAAATTAGAAAAGTAGCTGTCTGCTGTTCGTTGATGATATTGTAGGCTAGGGGTGCATTCCGAGATACGAAATAATCACTCACAGCGCTCACATCAATATTTATGCGTTCCGATTTAGTTGCTCGATTATGACAGATCTGTCATTAGGTCATTTGGCAGCGCTCACGGTGATATTTATTTGGGGCGTGGTCGGTGTAATCGTATGATGGTGCGTGTGATGACGTCATCTATTACGATTCAAGGAACATCAAAATTGCGCTCACGGTAATTCGGAACGGGTTTGTGGACGCTCGCATCGTTTACATCTCGGAACGCGGCCTATCGATAAGACTATTAGACGAACATGTCGAAGATTCAGTGTATGTTATTAGCGTGTTCACCCGCTATTTTTTAGTAATAATTTCATGCTTGTGAAGGTTACGGGCAACAGCTATTTAAAAATAATTAAATACTAAAATGGTTGCTTAACTTGTATTCCATGAATAAAAACTACTATTCTGGCAACCCTCCTCTTGCTTGTCACTGTCAGATTGTCTCTAACATAACCTACAAAGTACAAATTTTAAAATCCTATTCACCGATTAATTCTGATTTTTAAACTACTAATATGTCTCTAATAGTGAATTCCCTTGTAAGAACTAGTTTCTATTCAAATTTACGTTTGATAGCACCGTACAGGGGCGTTTATGTGACTCAAGGTTTGTGATTTTATTAATGTTTTGAAGATAGGACTTCCCGCATTGATTCCCTGATCTTTATCCTATACTTTCCTGAGACAGTATGTCATAATTTTCCATTTCTATTCAGAAGGATGAAGAACTTAATTAAACCATCACTAATTGTAGTGTTACTGAAGCTTATGCCATTTATATTTTCAGTTAAAAACCTCTATTCGCCTGCCGCGTTAGGAATCGATGGCTTCTTACAAACAAGAAAGAGAGCCAAAGAGCAATTCACCAGCTATTCCGACAAGTTTAGAAATAAGATGAATGAATTTGTGGCTTCTACAGAACAGATGATATTTACAGAAGACTTGAAGAATATGATACATTTAGCAGAACCTACGGATTTAAAACTCATTTTGAGTATGATACAAAAGTAAGGAACATAGCATGCATGCAATGCACAGACGTTTTAATTATTTAAAATCGTATTACGAGGCATACAATCATAAATAAATTTGTTTGTTTTTTGACACTCTTCTTTAAAAGTTTGTCATTCTTAATTTTGAATTGGATGTTTAGTGTTAAAACACTTTCAGTTACCAATCTACACCTGCTTTTAAATTGTTCTCCAGGTTTAATTCCCAGAACAATGAGCTAAGGTTTGGGTCCTACGTCTTTGGACCTGTCGTAATGCGGATGTTCCATTTCTTAGATGCACCAAAAGAAGCACTAGAGGTATATGTAATTTTTTTTAAATACAAATAATTTTATCATGTAACACTAAATTAAACTGTTGTTTATAAACATGAATGCCTATTTGTACCAGTAATGACTAAATGTGTTTAATGTTAAATCTAATATTTTTTTAAACAATAAGCCTCTCCATTATATAAGTAATTGATGGAAATAGAGCATTGATTTTATGTTTAGTACTTTAAGTATAAATAGTGATTCTGGTGCAATTGGGTCTAAAACAACAACATTTGACGAGTCTCAAAATCATAGCTTACAGGGGCTTGAGATTAAATAATGACAGCTGCATGGGTTAATTGTTAAGGCGAGATGGGTGAACATCCATCACAATCTGAATTCATCTGTGCCGTGTGAAGTACGTTAATATATTGGTCCCAGCTGTCATTAACAGATCTTCGGCAGCCACTCCATTCAGCTGCTTATGTGTTTCAAAGCCGAACTCAAAATAGTGGGAAAAGACTAGGCAGATGATGATACTTTTTAGGAATATGTACCATAAGGTTAGGGTTCCGTCCCCCCGTCCATCTGTCAGCGGGCTGTATGTCATGACCAGTAATAGGCAGACACTCAAAATAATCACTGAAAGTGTATTTTTGTAGCTATTGAACAACAAATAAATTAAAGGTCTCCCCTGCTACGATGGTACAGAACCCTTTATGAGCTAGTCCGACTCACACTTGGCCAGCTTTTTAACATTTATAAATAATTATTTCAGTGTTTCTACGACCCAAAAAACGAAACTTTCTTCGACCAACAAGTGTCGTACCACATTCTGCTGGATCTACTGTATAGTCATGAGATGTACGATGAGATGTACAAAGTATTTGAAAGGCTACAACAGAAACAGCTTAACATGAGCAAGTTCCCAAAGTATTGTGTGGTGATGGTACTGGCAGCATGTTACAAACAAGTGAGTATCTTTAAAACATTTTCAGCTGAGCGTTCTTACAGACAAGACGAACGTTGAGAACTGCAGTTAAACTGCAGTTTATTTGCCATTTGCAACGTGTCGCTTGTCTATAAGAACTGTAAAAGATTATAAAGCTGTGTTTTTTTCAAAATGCTTGTCTGCTGTGTGAACACTTAAGTAATTAGAGGGATAACACAAATGCTTTAGTAGTTATGTAGTAATATTGCAACTCATTACAAGTGATATGTATTCAATGCAAGTCACTTTAAAAAAAAAAAAAGAATCGGTACATACGTTCGGGAGCTACGATGCCACAGACAGACACACACACACAGACAAACATACATACAGACATACGTACACACAGACATACATACACACAGCCAGACACACACACACACACAGACACACACACACACATACACACAGACATACACACACACACATACACAGAGATACACAGACACAGAGATACACATACACACACACTCACACAGACAGACACGTCAATCTTATAACACCCCGTCGTTTTGCGTCGGGGGTTAAAAATCAAAATATTAAACATCACCCAGGCCTAGGTTTATACTTATAAAAGGTTGAAAAAGGTGCATCACTACATATTATAAAACAAAGTCTCCCGCCGCGTCTGTCTGTCCCTATGTATGCTTAGATCTTTAATACTACGGAACGGATTTTGATGCGGGATTTTTTTAATGGATTGAGTGATTCAAGAGGACTTATCCTAACTAGCACACAAGCTGCTTCAATCACTTCTGTACAACCTGAATGTTCTACAGTAGCCATTCAAGGGGTTTACTAAAATACTTAAGTGGTACTGTAGCGTATTCAATCGCTCTTTAACAGGCAGGTGGTACAATAGCCGTACAACTGGGCTATAATAGTTAAGTCTTTAAATGGAGTTACAAGCTTCCTTTAAAGCACTTTAGGTGGGATTTTGCAAATTTGTAACTCTAAAGGGTGTAAAACACCTCTTAACGAATACGAAAGGCACTTGTTCTCCTCGTCATTTTGATCATTTTTTTGTTCTACACTATACCTGGGAACCTCCTAGTTACGGAGATATAGGGGGTCAAAGTTGCAAGATTTTTACAAGTTTTTTTTTAAATACCACTTTTTATCGCATGACTTTTACTTTAAAAATCTCTACGACCTCCGTACTATTCAATCCATCCATCCGCACAATGTTTTGAGTGCGTTACATTGAGTTATACCACAAAACATGATCTATAACCTCAAAAAAAAAAAGTTGTTTCCCAGCAAAAATGTTTGCGTAAAGTTACTTAGTTTAATGTACAGAATGCTTGGTTAACGGCTTTGTGATGAGGTGAAATACACCCTGTATATCTACAGCAGAGAAACAGGTTATACAACGGAGTATCAATAATCCCTTGTACCACCTTAGACTCTTAAAAAGAATTATTAATTACCGATATAGACCTAAAGGAGTACAATAGAGCGTCAATACCACCATCATAGAACTGAAAGGTATGCAATGGTCGATACTCGTGGCTTAACCGGTAGAATGGTTCTAGTAAACTCTGAAGGCGGTTGTAACCGAAACGCCATTAGAGTTTTTAATAAAAACAATTATCATGATTTTTTATAATTTATTTACATCATAAATATGTATAAAAAAAATTACGTCACTCTTTCGCACCCAGGTTTCTAAAGAAACTACCTAGTAAACTAAACTATCTTATACAAACTAAATTCAAAAATCAAACCCTCTAATCAAATGTACTTTTTATCCAAAAAGAGGCATTAACAGCAGGCGCGTGAAAATTTTATCTAAAACATATGTACACACATCAAAAGTGTCTAGGGATCAAGCATTTTTATGCGGATTTCTTGAGATTGAGATGTGGCTTTGTAATAAATTTATGATTTTATAAATTTATATGGATCCTTTTTGGTGCATTTCATAATTTGAATCAGGAACTGTGAATCAAATTCGAGTAAAAGATGAAAATCAGCTGTCAATATTTTCCCTATAAAAACATACAACGCATTGAAGACATTATTAGTTCTACTGTTTCCCTACTACTGATTAAAACCAACGTTATTATGGAGCGGCGACGTCATTTAAGCAGGGAAGAAATGCTCAGAGCCCTGGGAATGATAGAAGCTGGTTCCCGGCAACGTACTGTGGCTTTAGCTCTGAATACAAGTCAGAGTGTTATCAGTCGACTTTAGACACGTTACCGAAGCACTGGTACCGTGGCTGAGCGCCATGGAGGACGGTATCGCTGCACCACACGGAGACAAGACCGATACATTCAAATCTTAACTCGAAGAGCTCCAACAATAACCGCCATGATGTTAGCCGTGAGGCTTCATCACTCTTCAGGGAACTTAATTAGCGACCAAACAGTCAGAAACCGCTTGCATGAAGTGAACCTTCATTCCCGAAGACCGCTACGGGTACCACCTATAGTAATGCACAATCGTAGGATTCGATATCAATGGGCTCTTGAACACAGAAATTGGGCAGAAGAACAATGGCGTTTCGTGTGCTTTTCTGATGAGTCTCGTTTTGGTATGAGACCGGATACAAGACGTATACGACACTGGAGAACCCCTGGACGCCAACAGCGATTAAAATACTGCCAGGAAGTCCATCCTTATAGTGGTGGAACCATCATGGTATGGGCGGGTATTTGGATCGGCGGAAGAACTGAGTTGATTTGGATCAGAGGCAACCTCAACGCTCAAATTTATGCTGAGACGATTGTATCAGACGTCATCGTTCCTCTACAAGTGCAAATCGGTCCCTTATTTCAGTTAATGCATGATAATGCACGACCGCACACCGCAAGAGTTGTAAGACAGACTCTCGCCGCAGCTAACATCAATGTCCTGCCCTGGCCTGCTCAGTCGCCAGACTTGAATCCGATTGAGCATGCATGGGATATGCTACAGAGAAGAGCTCTGCCGAATATGGAGGATATCCAGTCGCAAGAACACCTTTTTTTGTTGTTGCAACGAACATGGGCGGCCATTCCACAGCGTGATTTGGATGAACTCATTTTGAGTATGCCAAACCGATGTTCTTGTGTTGTTAGTGTTCGCGGTAGAAACACGGATTATTAATTGTTTAAGTTACCCAATAAAATTTTAAAGAAAACTGTTATTTCAGTCTTTTTTTCGAACTTTTGTGTTAGTGGTTCAAATGTCAAAAATCCCTTTATTAGGAAAATGGCAAATTTCTTTATTAATGCAAAGGTGACTTGGTTTATCGTTACTGTGACAAACGAAAACACTTTATTTGATGAATCCTTAAAGAAAATTTTAATTAATATCAATCAGGAGAAAAGTTATTGCAAAAATATATGTTGATCCCTAGACACTTTTGATGTGTGTATATGCAATTTTACGACAATTTTACGGTGACATATATATTCACAATACAGTGGCACTCGCACTGGTATTTTGCATACATAAAAGGAAAAATCAACACCACTGTTTTTATTTTAGAAAATTCATCCATCAATCACTCATAAGTTAAAATTTCAATTAGTTTTGTTCATTTCAGAGATACAGTCGCGTTTAAATACGGTTCGAGCTCTACAGTCGCGCTACAAGAACTTATTTTAGAGCCTAAGGAGCACATTACCGCTCGCATAGCACCTTTGTAAATCCAAGGGTGCTATGCACAGGGCACGCCACGATAGTGGCGGTAAGTCCCCTCTTTGAGGAGTGGCTGGAGAGGCGCCACGGCGTCCTCACCTTCCGCCTGACGCAGGTCCTCACCGGACACGGATGTTTCGGGAGGTACCTTCACCGAATCGGGCGGGAGGAATCGCCCGGGTGTCTCCAAACTCAAACTCAAACTCAAAGCATTTATTTCAACTAGACCATTACGGCACTTTTGAATGTCAAATTACAAATAAAATCAAAGCTACAGTCACAGTCACAAGGCATAATAACTTGAGAAAGTACTGTAGTTGCCCATTCCCTAGCGTAGATCTCTATGGAGAAGAACGGGCAAGAAACTCCATGGACACTCTTTTTAAATCAATATATTGTTACAAAATCTTGGTTACATCATTCATGTGTGATTATACATATATGTGAGAACGATGTAGAAAGACGTGCACATTAAGAGCGTCCAGAGAAAAGATTAAATCAACAATGTAAGAGAAAAAAAAAAAAGATATTAAAATTAACCATGGCAGCTAAGAGATGACCAGTCCCAACTGACAGCGCCCGTTCACGAACATGACGCATGTATCGGCGCCATTCAACTCGACCATATTGAAGGGAGCTAAATGACCCGACACACCCGCCACCATCAGCAAGACATTTGAGTGAGCATGACAATCTCTCAGCCGCCAAGGCATATTCAAGTCAAAAAAAAAAAGACAACTAAATGTAAATAGTGGCTTTACAGTACATAGAACTCACACAAATGTGCTATGCAATTATACAGGGTGTCTCATTCAAACCGGTCAGTATGGGAAAGTCTGAAACTATAAGACATACGAAGATCTGTTCTGTGGAACCATGTCATCGATTTTAATAACAAGAAAAACTGCATTCATACATTTTTTAAAACATCTGTACTCCGTTCGGGAATCGAACCCGGTTATTTTGAAAAAAAAAAAACCTACACTATTTCTATTTAGATATCGATTGTGTAGGTCTTAAGCAGTAAATGTCTGTATGAAACATGATGTCTAAAATGAATAAAATGCTTTGTTTCCATATACTTTATTTTTTTTTAGTATGTGGAAACAATGCATTTTATAGGTGCTCGAAGTGACCACCGCCTTTTTCAATACAATATTCAACACGATATTAGATATGATATTATCGCAGATAACAAAACTTCCGGAATGGTTTAATGCAATGCCAATGGGTGTGTGGGTATGTAAAGAGGTGTATGTATCAAGTTGCTACATCAGCAAAGAGGTACAAATAACCATAGAGACAATTTTAAATACCTGAACTTGTTTAATATTGTAAACGTGGTCAGTTCAAGCACCTACTTAAATAAATTAAAGTATGTGGAAACAATGCATTTTATTCATTTCTGACATCATGTTTCATACAGACATTTACTGCTTAAGACCTACACAATCGATATCTAAATAGAAATAGTGTAGGTTTTTTTTTCAAAATAGCCGGGTTCGATTCCCGAACGGAGTACAGATGTTTTTTTTAAATGTATGAATGCAGTTTTTCTTGTTATTAAAATCGATGACATGGTTCCTCAGAACAGATCTTCGTATGTCTTATAGTTTCAGACTTTCCCATACTGACCGATTTCAATGAGACACCCTGTATAATACTACGAAATGGATTCTATACAATGCAAGGATATTTTACAATCTTCTGCAGCTTCCACAATAACGTAACCTGGGAATCAGTTAGTTTGCCTATGGTTGTGGAGCAAGACCAGCATTGAGCCAAGCACTTTTATCATTAATGTAATCCCCCAAATTATAATATGCTTGCCTACATAGTGTGCGTTTTATACAAGATTTAAATTTCGTCTCACTCAGTTGTAGAATGTGAGGAGGTATTTTATTGTAACATTTTAAACAGTACCCCATGAAAGATGAATCTACTTTAGCAAGCCTGAAACCTGGCTGAACGAGTTGGTCCCTATTTCTAGTATTATAGTGGTGTCTGTCACCTCTTTTACTGAATAAATGCCGATTTTTCCTAACGTACATGATGTTTTCATAGATGTATTGGCAAGGTACTGTCAAGATGTTAATTTCCTTAAACAGTTCTCTCAGAGAGTCGCGTCTACGTAATTCGTATATGGCTCTGATTGCTCTTTTCTGCAGAATGAATATAGACTCGATGTCTGCCGCACGTCCCCATAGTAAAATACCGTATGACATAATACTATGAAAATAACTAAAATAGACTAGCCTCGCGGTATCAACATCAGTAAATTGACGGATCTTTCTAACAGCATATGCAGCTGAGCTCAGCCGTCCTGCAAGAGATGTTAAATGAGGACCCCATTGTAGCTTTGAATCGAGCGTGATTCCCAAGAAAACTGTTTTATCGACGAATTCTAGTTTCTCTTGATTCAACATTATGTCACAATCACTACTTTTGACATTTGGTAGGGCAAATCGAATGCACTTAGTTTTTTTCCCATTGAGTACTAAATTGTTAGCAGTAAACCAGTTATGGACCTGCAGTAGGGCATTATTTACATCGTCAAAATTAGTGGCACGTCTGTTTATCCTAAATATTAACGAAGTATCGTCAGCAAACAACACCATTTGCGGGTGGTTGTTAAATAAATGGGGTAGGTCATTAATATAAACTAAAAAGAGGAAGGGACCCAGAATCGAACCTTGTGGTACACCCATTTTTACTTTTAAACCCATTGAATTGACACCATTTATTTGTACTTGCTGATGTCTATCATTCAAATACGACTTTACTAAACTAAGCGCAAGTTTACCTAAACCGTAATGCTTAAGTTTCAAAATCAGGGTTTCGTGACTTACGCAATCAAATGCCTTCGAAAGGTCACAAAAGATTCCTATGGCATCTTGTGCCTCTTCCCACGCAGTAAATATGTGTTTTAATAAAGTAACACCGGCGTCAGTTGTACAACGTCCCTTGGTGAAACCATACTGTTGTTCGTGTAATATTTTATTGGTGTTAAAATGGCAAAGCATTTGATTGAGCATTATCTTTTCAAAAACCTTGCTGAAAACAGGCAACACGGATACTGGCCTATAGTTATTGGTGTCTTTACTGTCCCCGGATTTAAAAAGCGGTATTACCTTACTGAATTTCATTAGATCCGGGAAGACTCCTTGATCCACGCACAAATTAAATATTGAGGCTAAATACGGTGCTACAGTTTCAATAATTGAGGTACAAGCTTTAATAGACATACCCCATAGGTCTTCGGTTAATTTGATCTTGATTTGTTTAAAAGCTTTTATGACTGTCGTGGGGTTTATATGCTGAAATTTAAATTCATTTGGACAGGCTGAAACGTTTGCTTTTAATAAATCAATAGAGAGCAACGGAGAGGAATTTAAGGTTTCAGTAGTTTTAAGTGGGATGCTGGTAAAGAAGTTTACAAATTCTTGAGCAACTTCATTATTGGAGCTGACAAGGCCACCTGAAGTCTCTAGTGTGAAGTCATTACTATGTTTTGTATTTCTGTTTGTTTCACTGTTGATAATTTTCCAAACCGTTTTTATTTTGTTATCGGCTGATTTAAAACTCCACTGCTCCACTGCGAGGATCGACCGGAGGACACGGTGGAGCACACGGTGGAAGTCTGCCCTGCGTGGGCGGAGCTCCGCCGTGTCCTCGTGGCGGCGATCGGCGGCGGCGACCTCTCGCGTCCGGCCCTGGTTCAATCCATGGTCCGGAGCGAGACGGAATGGGAAGCCGTCGCCTCCTTCTGCGAAGCAGTCATGCTAGCGAAGGAGGTGGCGGAACGAGAGAGGGAGAGATCCTCTCTTCCCGGCCGCCGCGGGAGACGCAACGGGCGTCGGGGGCCACGTGGTGGCTACCGGCCACCGTAGATGCGGGCCTGTGGACGACTGGCTATGGGCTAGCTAGCCGTCCGGCCGTCTAACGACGACGACAGGCCGTGTCGACGGCGCGTTCGTGTTCCACGCGCGCCTCAAAGAGATGTCAGCAAAAAGAGAGGGGCCCGCAAGGGCCGAAGCCTGCCGGGGTTGCGGGCCTGTTCGAAAGAGATACCGCGGCCCCGGAACGTAAAAGGCGAGGAAGGAACATGGATGGTTTTTAGTCAGTAAGAGTCTGACACTCCCTCCCGCTCCGCCCAGAGTGGGGGGGGTCATTTGATGATTTCCCATCCTTAAAAAAAAAAAAAAGGGTGCTATGCACGCGGTAGAATGCGCCTGTACAACCATTGTAGAGACATTGTAGATCCTTAGGCGGTACTGCGTGGGCCTCTTTTGGGGGTACAGCGGCGCTATAGCCGCTTGTACATCTGTACATTGTAGAACTTATCTGTAGAAGCGATGCCGTTATTAGAAACCTCTAACCGGCCGGCCGCTGTACGGCTTGTAGAGCTTGTGTGCTAGTTGGGATATATATACAAATATATAATAATTTTACTTAATAATGCATGATACTTTCAATTTCAGAATACACCAAAAAGTTTACAGTATGCGTCAAAACTGTGGTCTGATATGGCAAGCGCTGGGAGTGTGCCAGTAAGAAGAGCATGTACATTTTTTGCAGGTTTGTCCATTTTACATAATATAACACAACACCATACCTAAAATCCCCAAGGGTTATGCAGATGTCTACCTAATAATACAGCCACATTTCACCAGTTTTGTTTAAGTTCCATGTAATACGGGTGAGCCTTTTGCTATCAACTAGGCGAATATCCAAGCTCCGTAGCTGCTACTGAGAAATTCATGATGGAAAAACCCAATAACACTTTGCCAGATTTGCAACCAATTCACCAGCGAGGCAGTACATTTTTACCATACCAAATTACGATAGGTACATGTCACGTATTATAATTTCTTTTTAATTTACAGCTTTGGCTTTGAAACAAGGAGCTCCACATATAGCTATGGAATCAACATCGTCACAAAAACAGCATTATGTTACTGTTAGGAATATAAAGGTAGGTTCACATCAATACAGCTTAGAAAGTTATGGTCTGTCAAGAAAGTAATGGGAAAATATCAAGAATACACAAAATGTCTGTAATTCATTAAAATAAACACTTACGCTAACCAATAATCCAATCATCAAAACATTAGTTAAACGCTGTTTTCGGAATTGAGTTCAGTTCTCGTCGCCAATTCTTTTTTTATCGAATTCGGTTTCGGTTCAGTTGGAAGGCGCCACTCCGAGGCTTGTTGATTAGTTTGCAATTTCATGTCAAACTCGTAAACCCACGTCTCGTCACCAGTAACAATGCGTTTCATAAATGTTGGGTTGGAATTGACTCGTTCTAGCATCTCCTCAGCGACTCTCATGCGATTGAGTTTTTGGAGAAAAATCAGGTCTTTTGGGACTAGCCGAGCGGTAACATGTTTTATACCCAAATGATTAGTTAAAATGGTACGGATCGACTTGTGAGATACAGAAAGTTCGGCGGCTATCTCTGTCTAAGTTGAATGAGGATTTTCAGTCATTATTTCCTTCACTTTTGCGATATTAACTTCAGTTGCAGACGTTGATGGCCTACCAGAGCGTGGCAAATCTTCCATCACATCTCGACCGCTTTTGAACGATTTGTACCACTCATAAGCACGTGTTTTTGATCAAGTCGATTCACCGTAAGTACTCATTCACGTTGACGCGCGGGCGCGGTTGCGGGCGCGGTCACGAAATATCAAACATATGGCGTAATATCCAAGTGTTCACGTACACAACGCACGTGCGGTCTAAGTAGCGGGCAAGCTAGTGACTGGCACGCGCGGCGGTCTCGCGGCAATATCAAACGCGTGAGATGTTTGTGTGTGTTCACGTCGAACTAGCGGCGGAGCGCGCTATTCACTCGCGACGTCAGGTAAGTTCAACCAGTATGAACTTGTCGCTAGAAACGGACTCGCGCAAACGCCTGGCGGCCAATGTGAACACGAACTCGGCACGTCTCCGCGTCCGTTTTTTTCCAAAAAGCAAAACAGTTGTGCCAATCTAACAACAACAAAAAATTTGAATTTAGAACCATAGACAAATCATCCATTCCCGATACTTTATTGACTGAATGTACACATAAGTACGTACGCATACACCATGAAACTAAACAACTTTCTCTATTAGATCCATTGTAACCAGGAAATATCAGGGAGGAAAAATAAGGAACTCATGGCTAAATAATAACAGCCCCTCAGGTATCTTTAGGTTGAGCCGTGCTTGCCTAGGTCGGTCTGTGGATAGGTGACTATCCATTACATACCGGGTGGCCTCCGTGCTTCGGAAAACACGTTAAGCCGTTGGCCCCGGCTATCATTTGCCGATGTTTGACAGTCAGGTAGTCAGTAGCCCAAAAAGTCTTACCAAGGGGGGGGGGGGGGAGTATTAGCCAGTACTAACTAGTTTGTGGAGGTCAGATAGGCAGTCCAGTCGATCCATGTAAAATACTGTTATTCAGCTACATCCGGCTGGAAGCCGACCCCATCATCGCTGGGAAGGCAGATTATGTAACCAGGAATAAATTAATATTTGACTACATTTTTCTGATACAGCCTGTATAATTACCATAGATCGGAATAGGTACAGCTATTTAGGTTCATTGACCGCAAACACTGATGTTACTATGGATATACCACGATATACCGCGCGGGATTCCGACTGATACTACGGGATTTTATTATTATATTATTTGTTATTAAAATAATCAATACGCTAAGCGCGCTACGCGTGAGTCTGTTTGATTATTTTAATTAAGATTTTATTGTATATACAAATTGTTCTATTTGATAATGTTTTGATTTTGTGAGGAACAAATGGTTATATATTTTTGTACAAGTTCTACAACTTCAGAATAAAAATGTTTAATGATTGTTGATTCTTGAATAAGAAATTGTTACGTAAAAAACATTTTTGTGGTTTAATGAATCAAGTTTATCTATTTATTATACTATCATTAATTCCGTCCGTCTTATATTTAGCCGTAAGAAAGGAAGTGTAATCTTTCATTAGTCCCGAATAGTTTTTTTAATGATTTTACTACCTACTTAAAAACCAAATCCCGGGACTCGGGGAATATCCATATTATTCTAACCTGTGGCAAGTACATGAAACAGCTCCACCTATTTCGATCCATGATAATCACACAATTCTCATTTTTTAGATATTTTAATTATGTTTTTATGTTTTAAAGGCGATGGCATTAGCAGATATGGGCAGAGTGGAAGATACATTGCCTATTCTGAGGGCAGTTTTAGATATTGATAGCCCTTTGCAAAAGGATAAACATACATTCTTTGATGAAACCGTAAGTTAGTTTTTTTTTTTCTCATAAATTGTTTTTTACTAATATAGTGAAATCTAAAATAAAGTACTTAATTTGTTTTCAGCTCCAAAGAGTACGAAGAGCTGTGGAAAAAAGTGATAACAAGGATGTGAAAAAAGAATTTGAAGACATCGAGAAAGCATTAAAAGATAGAGGGCTTATTGAAAATAAGGTAAGAGTTAAACTAAAATAAATAAATATCGCTGAACATTACACACAGCGCCATCTAGTGCCACACTAAGCAAGGCTTGCGTCGTGAAAACCAGATAGTTGATATACTTTTTCTTTGTAAATACATACTTATTAAACATATACACATCCACGACTCGAAAACAAATGTCCATGCTTATCACACAAACATTTGCTCCTACCGAGAGTCGAACCCGGGACCCTAAGAACGTAAGGCAGCCTTACTACCGCTGCGCCATTCGGGCCATTGCATTTGTAATAGGAAGCTGTATTATTACTAGATAATGTTTATGAGTTCATTTCATTGATGTGCCTACGCTTAATGTATGGAGGTAAATGTTGTGTGTGTCAAAATGGAGCTTATAGATACAATGTTAGAGACACATCTTGCAGAAATAAGCTAGGCACAAGTCCACAAAGCGAAGAGCCCTCCAGTAACATTGACGAATGGCTGGAGCATCACAACAATAATTTTGAACTACTAATGGAGCAGCAAGCCCCCTGCATGGTTTGAACACTGACGATCTTGAACAGCCGCAGTTCTTGCTATTGAGTACTACCAAGAAAATGTTGTGATATAATCGGCTAACCTTCTCTTGGTAGTCTTCAATAGTAATTAACTGACCAGAAGTATAGAAGAAGACGTTACATGCTGCGCCGAGTCCAAATGAAATGGGAATAACAAAAGAATGTTGATGATTTGACCCCTGGTCCTCAAAATGGCGAAGGCAAACATCGTGAAGATACCGGGATGTCCTATTTGGTTGTTGGGTTATACGAACTTCATGGTGGATTACAACCCTGTCATTATGAGGAGGATCAACCTACAATGTTCCCAGCAGTGGGAACATTGAAGGTTGATTATTCTTATGCTTATACTATTTGCTGTCGGCGAAATTATTTTCAATCGGATTTTGTTACCAACTTCAAGGATTTTTGTTGTTGCTAAGAGCAGACCCTAGTCTTTTTTGGTAAAAAATAAAAGTAGCACAAGTTACTCCTTATAATAACATTACAAGTACCTATCTGCCAGTAAAAGTCCCGTCAAAATCGGTTCTGTGGTTTCGGAGATTAGCCGAAACAAACACAGGCAAAAAAAACATTACTTTTATTTATGTGTATATAGTGGTTAGATTATATTCTTTCTCTTTCGTTTTCAGACCTTGGATACGCTACTAAACAACGAGATATCAAGACAGAAACCACCTGTAGATATATCACGCCAATTACGGGGTCCTTTCCAGTACAACAAGAGACCGCAAATGGGGCCACGTCATAAGAAAGAAATTGTATAGTATTTAGTACTAAAAAAGTACTTAGTACCAAGGCATTTGATACATAACATATTAAAAAAGTAGCTTGTTATTAGATTACTATTGGTTTGTACATAGTTGTTTTGCGATGGTGTGAATGAAATACAATTATGGAAATATTACACCCTGATTGTGTAACTCACTTACACTTTACCTATTTTTTGTAAGGCCTGATATCTTGTCGCGCTGATGGTCGGTCGCATACGGTCGGTCGTGACGTCAGAGAACAAAATACGGCAGTCGGTCACCGCTGACGTCAGTGTCGCAGTATGGTGCTATTTGAACACAATGTTTGTACTCTTACGCGACCGACCGTCCGCGACCGATCGTAAGCGCGACAAGAATTCGGGCCTTAAAAAATGAATACAATGTTTTTGAACTGTCACTTGAAATGTGTTGTTAGAGTGAGTTTGTTACGCAGTTTGCTTGTACGAGTCCTTACATAAACTTTTAGTTTTATTCGTTTCGTATAAGTCGCCTTTACTTACCATTTACAAAAGTTAAGATCTACCTAATTTATGGGGTAATCAATAATCGGCGCTCAATCTGACTGGCAACAAAGATGAGATCTATAAAGCCGCTCCCTCACTTTTGGGAGCATTCGCCTATAATGTAATAATCCAAGATTCGATTTTGTGTAGAAACAAGGATTTTTTTCCAGAAATCCCCACGAGTAGTTTTTTTCTTTAAAAATCTCCATTGTCTATGAAAGCAGAGCTTAGAGGGGATCATTACACTTATTTTCAACCGCCTTCCAAAAGAGGAGGTTTTCAATTCGACTGTATTTTTTTTGGAAACATTAGTCCAATGATCCCCACGAGATGTTTCTAAATCAAACAAAAATTTGTGATTTAGAAACGTCTGGTTCTGTAAAAAAATTACAATAAAATAAAAATGGTATACAGGGTGTTAACTAAGTATTCTGTACACCAAATTGAGTAACTACGCAAAAATTATAGCTGGGAAACTACTTTTTTGGGGTGAAACATCACGTTTTGCGGTAAAACTCAATGTAACGCACTCAAAACATTCGCTTTTAATAGTTAACGTTTTTGAAGGTATTTAAAGTAAAGTTATGACCTTAAAAACTAGAATTTGAAATAAAACTTGTGTAAAAGGACCTCCAATGTAACAATAGCCCCCGCCACGAGAAGCTATACATTTTGTAAACACATTCAGGTTCACAACCTTTGGATCTAATTAAAAAATGACAGCGTCAGCGTGATGTTACTTCAAAATGGCGGCCCAAATGTTTACGTTCCAAGATATCAGATGCTTTCCAGTACAAAACAGGCGACAGATCTTTATATCGCCAAATTATAACCCGAACAAGTGAAATTACTCGTTCGATTTTTATTACACGTACGATAATTTGAGTTGATTGAATTTGTGAGTATTTCTTGTTGATTGAATTGTCGCTACGTATCTTGGTAGAAATTCTTTTTTACAAAAATTATAGCTTCTCGTGGCGCGGACTATAGTAGGTTCCAAGCAGGCATGGTCCAGATCAATAAGATGCTCACAATTATGGGGAGAACAAGTACCTTTCGGCTTCGTTAAGGGTATTTTTACACCCTATATAAGTAGGGTAAGATAAATAAATCGAAATAAGTGAATCTGAAATGTTGCATTACAGGCGAATGCTCCCAGTAAGGGAGCGCCGTAACGCGAACTATGAACTCAGGTTAAGTGCAGTCGTTTTGTACGAAAATGAACCTTTTATGTTTATTGTTAATCTTCATATTCGTATGATAGGTACGCTTGATGATCGTCGCTTGTAGAAAAATTAATATTTAATGTCATACAAATAACGTTCATTTTCGGATAAAGCGCTACTACAACTACGCTTGAATCAAGTCTAAATTCGATTCACAGATCTTATGCCTAAGAGTTCATGATGAAGTTCCAATGTAGGTAAAATGTACTGATGCAATTTAAAGGTTTTTATTTATATTTGTTATCCTGAATGTCTGTTGAATCCGTGTTAAATAAATGAAAATTTGAAAAATTATGTCCTTTTCTTGTCCCACTCCCACCATTACGTCAAAGTATGAAAACTCTAGTTCACGAGAGTCTGCTGCTGCGATTATTGATGCATTATTTTAGACTTTCTTTCTTAAAGTGAGTAAATGAAGACATCAGACCTGAGGAGGAATTGCCATAAAAATACAGCTGAACTTTAAAAAACAGTAATAAACAATAATTTCAAACAACACGAAGTAAGACCAGACTATAAGTTGACTTATAGATTCCTGACTACGGAGAACCAACAGAAAGGATTATGATTTTTTCAACACACTTGCTAAAAAAGTGCATTTACGAAGCCTATATTTATATTGTTCGAAAGTTAAAAATTACGCACCTTACAACGGAACGTGCGGTAAAATAGGTACCGTACCGTACCTACTCTCAGCACTTGTGTACCTATTTGCTACCTCTTTGTTTTTTTTTAAATTAAATAAAGGAATTCCACCAAGGAGTTTCACATTACGAGAATAAAAACAAGCTGACCGATCAAACCTCCTTGGAAGTGCTTTTGCTGAATACGTTTATCTCACTTTAATACAAAAGAGTAAGCGAGACGAAATATGTAGTTCTAATTTTCACCACGTGCATGTGGCGCCATTCGCAAATTCGCGCAGTTTTCATAGAAACATCAAAGATTGTTGCGACTTTTCGACTGATAAACAAAATAATAATATAAGTTCAAGCGAGGAATCTGATGTTAATGTGTCGTCGTCCGTCTGGCGTCGCCGTCCGTCTGGTGTCGCCGTCCGTCTGGTGTCTCCGTCCGTCTGGTGTCGTCGTCCGTCTGGTGTCGTCGTCCGTCTGGTGTCGTCGTCCGTCTGGTGTCTTCGTCCGTCTGGTGTCGTCGTCCGTCTGGTGTCGTCGTCCGTCTGGCGTCGTCGTCCGTCTGGTGTCGTCGTCCGTCTGGCGTGGTCGTCCGTCTGGTGTCGTCCGTCTGGTGTCGTCGTCCGTCTTCTATCGGCGCAGCGGGATTTCAAGTGAAATTGATTAAAAATAATAATAATTCACGAAATTGTTTTCTTTGACTTTCCTCATACTTACCTTTTACTTTTTTTTTGTTTTTTTTACTAAATCAAAAATAAATCATAATGTAGTCCATAACTTTTCAATAAGATTTATACTATTTTAAAGAGCTGATTAGACACGGATATTTTTAAAGTATTTTGTACATTTGGCGTAGTACTTTTTTTTTTCACTATACGAGTACCTACATCATCTTTTTATGACGGAATCGCAAAAATTATAGAAAAAAATTGTTTCATAATTGATTTTTCCTAAAGGTGTAGGATTTTTTGAACTTTTAGTTATTTGAAAAAGTCTGTCTAAAAAGGTCTAACTTAAATGTCAGTACTTTCGCGCCGTAAATCGTTTTTAAATTGGCTTTAAATGATTTAATCTGGGATTTTTCATAAAAAACTAAAAATCGACCTAACTCAAAAACCACTGAATTTCGCTAGAACATTTTTGTGGCTTAATTTCTTGCATTATAACCCTACTGTAATGTCCTTCAAGGAATACGTCGAATTACCAGTAACCCTGTATAAATGCCCAGAATACAAAGGGAATAGAGGCGTTAATGAGGTATCCACGTGCCTAGATCTATTTTTAAAACAAATAGGTACCAGCTCATGTTTTCACACGTAGTTTTCCATTCAGATTGTTGAACAAGACAGAACCGTAATTCGATTCTCCGTTACCTAACCTACTGTATACTATTGATAAGGGTGTAAAACGACCCTTAACAAAGCCGAAAGGCACTTGTTCTCCGCGTCAGTGCGATATTTTTTGTTTTGGACCATACCTGGGATCCTTCTAGTTAAGGACATTATTACAGTTCAAAGTAACCACTTTTTCAAAGTTTTTTTCAATACACTTCCTCGAAAAGTGGTTCTTTTCGCACTACGATTAGGTTAAAAATGCAGTGTATTTCATGCAGTTTTTGCTATTTTTTCCAAACGTGTGTGGAAAGCAAAATTGCCACAGACAACTAAACATATACTTTGTCAAAATTGGTTCAATTCATAATTTAAAAATAGTTATTTGTTATACAAGAGTGCAAAATTGTTTTTTAACCGCGTGCTCAATTTTGATGACCAAGCAAGCGAAAGATTCTAAAATTGATTCACGAGCGAAGCGAGTGATTCGAAACTTAGAATCTTGAGCGTTAGCGAGGGAATCAAAAGAGCACGAGGTGAAAAATCTTTGCACTCGAGTGCAACACGTAACTTTTCATCCCACCTCAGCGAGGAAATGGATAAACGCAAATAAAAATGCGCATTGTTAACAAATTCAGTTAATTCTTTTGGCGTCAAAGAAACTTCCTCGTCGCTAGATAATGAGTGGTCATTTTAGGTTTTTCACTTGTTTTCGAGTTGGATTCCTTGTTTTTAACCTAAGGTGTTAATAATATGACGCGAAGAGAAAATGGCGCGCGCAAAACATATTAAAAAAAAGTAAACAAAGAAGGTTCCGAGGTTCCGAGTCTGAGGTCCTGCTCCATAAGGACAGGGACGCATAAATTGATAGCATTCAATGGTATTGTTGGAGCTGCTGAAGATTGTACTTAACTATCTTTGCATTGTATAGATTCAATGATAGTATTATATAATCGCATAGCCCATATTGTGTGAGTACTATGTACTAGAAAGCTATCATTCACTGGAAGCCTACGGCAGTTCTTGACTAGAATGTGCCCTGGCGGTTGAGAGTATGTCATGCTCTCTCAAATGTCTCGCTGATGGTGGCGCGTGTGTCGGACCATTTAGTTCCCTTCAAAATGGTTGAGCTGAATGGTGCTGATCCATGCGTCATGTTCGTGAACGGGCGCTGTCAGTTGTGACTGGTCATCTCTTAGTCGCCATGGGTTATTTGAATTAATTATTTAGTTTTTGAGTTGTATTTTATTTTGTTTTGCTATGGACACTTTTAACGTGCACATCTTGCTACATTGTTCTCACATAATATACCATCTCAACATGAATGATGTAACCAAGATTTTGTAACAATATTTTGATTTAAAAGAGTGTCCATGGAGTTTCTTGCCCGTTCTTCTCCATAGAGATCTACGTTAGGGAATGGGCAACTACAGTACTTTCACAGTTTTTATGTCTTGTGACTGGGACTGTAGCTACTTTAAATGTTCATTTTGTTTCGACAATTCAAAAGTGCCTGTAACTGGCCTACTTGAAATAAATGCTTTGATTTTGATTTTGAGTTCTTAACAAATTAAAAAAAATTGTACGATAAATTCGGCACCATAGAGGTAGAAGGAAATAGGTTTAATGATGTTTTGAATTCACATACTTAGTGCACACGATGTTCTAAATTCAAATTTACTTTACCCTCATGACGATAAAAACGGCTTTTGCACTCAGATATCGAAGAGCAAAAATACTCTTTCCGAGATGGGGGGATGAAAAAAAACATTTACCTCTGATTATACATAGAGTTAGAGGTTAATGTTTTTTTTATTTCGGAAAAGCAATCTACGTCTTTTGTAAACATTTTTTGAATATTCAAATTGTGTTTATAAATTCAATATCATAGGTAAACATCTATACATATAATAAAATCGTTGAGACCAAAAAATCTGTACATTGAAGATTTAAAAAAAAAACCGATCAGGGTGACTTAAAATAAGTAATTGAACATATTAAAACCATTTTTAAAATTCGTGTTTGTTTGTTTGTTTGTTTGACCGCGCATCACGTACAAACTGCTGGACGGATTTTGATGAAAACTTCACTAATCTATTTAAATAAACTCAGAATAACACTTAGGCTATAGAAATTATGGAAAATTTTGGAAAAAGGGGGTGAAAAGGGGGGGTAAAGTTTGTATGAAAAAAAAATTTTAGATTGTTCTAGATTCATGAAACTCAGAGTAAATACTTATTATTAAAAATAAAGAAATACCTGTTTCAGCATTTTTTTTAAAAAACATCCAGAGACGTAAAAAAGAGGGTTTTGTGTTTAAAATTAATTAACTTCATACACCTATACAATAAAATCCATTTAGGTGGAAACCTTTAAAAGTTGCTGTAAATACTTCAAATCTAATACAGGTAAATGTAATTTCTCAGTATTCTTGAAATTTGATTTTTGAAGTGAATGCGCCCAAAATAGCGGAACTTAAGAAAATCGGCTTTCCTCGGTATAAGTAGTTGGTAATACAGGGTGGAAACGGTAAACGGGGCAGTAAGGGGAGCTGCAGCTACACAAAAATGGTCTAAGGTAACAATTTTTTCACAAAATGTTTATCCCCATTCAAAGATTTAATTAAAAAATAAAGTACAGTTAGCAAGAAAATTGCCATTTTTATATAAAACAAGTTTTTTGATGCCAATCGATCATCTTTCCGACACTAATCAAGAAGTTCTTCCAAACCAACCCAGGTTAGAGTACTCAAAAAGTCAGAAATCGCAAAAAAAAATACTTTCAGCGGGGCAGTGTTGGGAAAATAGCCAGGAAATTGCTATTTTACACAAAACATTTTTTGATGTCAATCATTATTTTTAATTTTACATCTAAATATGTATAATTCAAAGGTGACTGACTGACTGACATAGTGATCTATCAACGCACAGCCCGAACCACTGGACGGATCGGGCTGAAATTTGGCATGCAGGTAGATGTTATGACGTAGGCATCCGCTAAGAAAGGATTTTGATCAATTCTACCCCCAAGGGGATAAAAAGGGGATGAAAACTTATATGAAAGTCCGTCAGTTTTAAAGTCTTCTAATTTTGTGTTTAGGCTGACGATTGAAAATTAATATATGCGTGTTTCAGCGTTTTTAACACCACCCACCCCGAAGAATAACTCCACCCCGAAGGCTTATAAAGGGGATGAAATTGTATGTGAAACATCCTTAATTTTCGACGTAAAAAGTACAAAATTTGTTATCTGGGCTTATGATTGGAAGCTGACGCAACGGCTTTATTAGAATTTCAACCCTTGAGGGGTGAAAAAAGAGCAACATTTTGTTTTTAATTAAAGTTTTTATTTTTTGAGTCACCAAAAAGTATCAAAGTTAGTAAGTCGTTAGTTTTTTTTCATTTCAACCCACAAAGGGGTAAAAGGTTGATCAATTCTACCCCCAAGGGGATAAAAAGGGGATGAAAACTTATATGAAAGTCCGTCAGTTTTAAAGTCTTCTAATTTTGTGTTTAGGCTGACGATTGAAAATTAATATATGCGTGTTTCAGCGTTTTTAACTCCACCCACCCCGAAGAATAACTCCACCCCGAAGGCTTATAAAGGGGATGAAATTGTATGTGAAACATCCTTAATTTTCGACGTAAAAAGTACAAAATTTGTTATCTGGGCTTATGATTGGAAGCTGACGCAACGGCTTTATTAGAATTTCAACCCTTGAGGGGTGAAAAAGAGCAACATTTTGTTTTTAATTAGTTTTTATTTTTTGAGTCACCAAAAAGTATCAAAGTTAGTAAGTCGTTAGTTTTTTTTCATTTCAACCCACAAAGGGGTAAAAGGGGGGATGAAGTTTTGCATTGTAGTTGTTCATTCGTTCAAGAATAACAGCAGCAGGAGAGAACTTTTGCAGCAGTGCAAGTTAATAGTATAGGCCGTACACAAGTAAATAGCACACGTGACTTCGCGGCTGGCAGTACTTACCGTTTTGTAGGGACCTAGGTAAGCCGAAGATTATGGACTTACGGCAGGAGCAGAAAAAGAAAGTATGGCAGCCGCCGCACCTGTGGGTGCCGCCCGCTCGCACCAACTTGCTGCAGCACGCGCCACTGGCGCGCGCGCTGCGTGCACTCAATATGGTGTCACAACAGATTGATTGCTTCAATTGTACACTGAGCGAATTCACACGGGCCGCATTTTGCGCAATTACTTTAGTTTGTCAAATTAATTAATTTATTCAAAACATATTGTGGAGTATGGAAGAAGAAGACATGCTGCGCCGACCCCAAATGAATTGGGATAAGGGCAAGAGAATGATGATGATGATGATGATATTGTATTAGGTACCTAAACCTGTAATAGTAGTTGTATGTGTTGTTTAAATAAATAAATAAAACAAATTAATAAATAAATTATGTATAAGTAGTAGAAAGAGATAGAATGAGTAATTGTCGATATCGTATTTGATACCAACTAGATTTTTTTTATTTTGTAGATTTCTGTTTGTTTCTCTTCTACATTTCTGATCTTTCTTTTGATGAATGAAGATGAAATCAAAAATGGCGCTGACGAAAGTTTTTGGATTTTTAATCATGGGTGTCGTTTCTGTGGTTTTTGGTGTCGCTGATAGTGAAAATGAGGTCAAAATTAACACGGGGAAAAAAGTTAACAGAAGCAAAAAAAAACAGTTTTCCTTTTTATTCTACGGCTTCCCCTGACACTATTTTCACCCTGCGCCACTGTTAGGTAGAGGTGTATCTAATCCTACACCCACATTTCGCACATTTAGCTTAATCCCATCAACCGGGCACAAATAATACAATACCACTTTGCCCGTCCCGCAAATCGAACCCAGGACCTCATGCTCAGTAGCGCTTGCGACAACTCGAACAACGATGCAGTCTCACACATGACCCATCAATATTTTCACGCGAACGAAGTCGCGGGCAACAGCTAGTAAGACATAAAGCCGGAAAAGTTACAAAAACATTACAAACGAGTGCAAATCCTACTACCTACAAATAAAAAATGCTTTGTCCTGAAGGACTATCTGATGGATCAACGCACAGCCTAAACCGCAGATTGTAGAAACCTGAAAGATTGTATGGGAAAATGTGATTCCTTGGTCCAATCTACTTCAAACTTTGCAATCAACAATATTAACAGAATTGATGGACGCGTTTCATATTGCATTGAAATTCATCCCCTAACGGGGTTAAAAAGGGGTAGAAAGTTATTTTGGCGGTGATTTGTTTCGAATTTAATATCAATACTCCTTCGAGATTTTGATATAAACTACAAGTTATTTTGATACATGTTTCAAAACCCAATCCGATTTTATTCCAAAAAGGTTGAACTCACATAAAAATTTGGTGCAAAATTGCTAATACTCTTTAAAATTGGAATGTCTCGAAAGTCACCGTAAAATATTAATACCGCATTTGAAGGTTTCTAAGCTTTGAAGAGGTTGTGCACTTTAAGACACGGCGTCATAGCGTAGGGACGTAGAGTTTGAAATTTTAAATGGTAAGCAGTTGTAAGAGGTCCGCAACGGTTTACAGCAGCTATATCGTGTTGCGGCTCATTTAATGCAACTTGATGAGAACTGCAGACCTAGCTGGAGTATGACTGTCATCGAGTGTCTAAGTATGAAGATGTAAAGCTGTCAATAGAAGCCTTTAAAGCTGTTTTTGTAAACATGGTAATTTATTCTTATTCAAATAAATACGTTGTTAATCACAAGTATTTGATTTTGAACAAAATTGCCCTTTGGTACGTAAATTGACTTCAATGCATATCTTAGGAGATACACAGTTTTAAGTAACTCCGCAGCAAAATAATGATCATGAACCGGGCGCGCATTTTCATTATGCGGAAGGATGTGTGTGATGTTCTCTATGAAAACTGTATTATAGGTGCTTACGACCCACTCTCTGTAACCCTCTCTTTCTCTTATGTGACGCAGACGAAGTTGCGCGGGTCAGCTAGTTATTATATAAAGCTTATACTTGCATTTATAAACAAATTAACATTAATTTGTGTTCTAAATTCAACAATTTATTTTTCAACACACTTGCTCATAAAGTGGCTCTAATTTCACCGCAATTAGGCACATAATGACACCTGTAATCAAACTGTGACTTTTTCATTACTATTATTCACTAGTGAGTTATAGGGTTTTTTTTTTATTTTATTGTTTGAACTGCTTTGTTCTTAAAAGTTTTAGTTTCGATACAAAAAAGATCGCGTTCAATAGTAAAAATAAATTAATGTACCTATTGCTTGCTCATTTCATGCAACTTCGTACGTAGATAATTTCAACTTATAAGTTTCTAATAAATAAAACTTTCACTCAAATGTAACTTTTGTTTTCTCTGTAAGTATTAAATAAAACTTTGAATTCTCCATTTCGTTCGTGGATAAAACGCTAAAAGCCAAAAAAAAGAAACCTCATTCTTTTAGTCTATGGGCGATCGCCATTGTTACCCTATGTTCCGAATTGCAAAAATAGTGATAATATCGCGAATCCGACCGAATTTAGTAGTCACAAAATATGAGGCTACTGAGTAATAATTGTGACATTGCGCGTTGGTCGGATTCGCGATATTATCACTTTTATCGCAATTCGGAACGCAGGGTTAGATGCGCGCGCATAGGAAAACGGATTAATTATTCCCGCCATTGCGAAAAAAAATTCAAAACTCGTTTTCACTGTTGAAATTATAGTTATTTATTCATTCAAATGTCTACAAGTACTAGTTATGAAGACAATGATTTATTTTGTACACCGCCCTATATAAGATGTGCAGCCTTTAACGCTATCGAAAGTTTACTACCTGAAAACTCCAAGGACAAATATCTATTTTAGTATTATTTTATTCTCAAGTGTGTTGAAAAACGTCGTATGATACACGTGTGTGTTGATGATTACCGTCCTCGGCTCTCTTAAGACCCTCGCCTAACGGCTCGGGTCTCAATAGCGCCTCAGCGGTAATCACCAACATTACACACTTGTACCATAATGTACTATAAAAAAAACTATTTTAATATTAAGCTGTATAATAGGTTCGTATCTTTGCCTCTCCTTCAACCTGACGGAAGCAAAGCGCGGTAAAAAAAAACCATAGTCTCGTAATAATTCATGACACAAATATTTTACATTATTTCATTTTATTTCTTCAAAAGTGTATTGAAAAACGTCGTTTGATACACGTGGACATTTATTATTGATTCAAAAACACCCTCGTACACCACCCTATATTTACAAAAAAAATAACTTGAAGTGTCTGTTTCTAATTTCAAAACAACAGCTTTAAAAAAAAACGATTTTATTTTTTTGTCTAAGTTGCTGTTTGTTACGCCTAAGCTCCGAAACGACTGGTTCGATTTTGACGGGATTTTACTGGCTGATAGCTAATGTTATAAGGAGTGACTTAGACTTTTATTTTAGAAAAAGTTGTTGTTGGGAATCGCACCCAACAGACACGCAGACGGCACGCGCAGGCGACGTGACCGACCTACGTAGCAAGCGAGCGGAGGTGTGGCGCGGGGAGCCTGCCCAGCCGGCGCGGCGGCGGCACTCGCTTTCTCGGAGCCCACCGCGACGGACGATACTCTTAAACCGATAATTAATATACTTATATGTTTGTCCGGGACAGTTACTGTTGTAGAATCTAGTCGGCAATATACCAAGCCTTTTATACAGTCCACTACTATTTTATTTACCCCAACGAGCAAGTCGAACATTGCTTCTTCTAGGATCTCGCCGGTTATTTTTGAAAAAGTAACGGTTTTGGAAAAAACTTCAAAATCGTTTTGGAAGAAAACTTCAAGCTCGAAGCTCTTCGGTTGTGGTCTTCAGCGGCGACAGTTCCTGCAGGAGTCGTCAATTTCCTGTCGAAGAAACTACGCACAGCTACCGCACACGCTCAGAGAAGAAGTTGTCTAGAAGTCGGCCGCACAACGGACTTGGGACCCGTCGAAAGTTCGAGTCATCGTCAAGGACAAAGAAGAACTTGCAACATCATTAGTATCTACGGATGGTTAAAACATTGAGTGAGTTCGTTCCAATTTTGTCCCATATATCTTTTCCTATTCTTTCTCATATTTCATGTTTAAATAGCAACAATTTAAGTGAGTGCTTTCAATCACTTTCACCTTAAATCGTTTAATGATAAATCAATCTTATTCATAGCCTTGTATTTATCAAAAATCTATTATTCTGCTTACAAAGCTACTGCATAGCCTTTTTATAATTACACCATCTGTTTACGTTTACTTCGCTTCTTATCTACGTATAACAGCTGATCGCTCGACGACGCACCTGCGCGTCAGGTGTTCTTTTGTTCGCACAACATTCCTTAGCTAGCTACGTTTCTTTTTTTCTTCGCATCATAAAACTGGTTTCTTATCTATCATTACTTTGCTTGTGAGTTAGCGCTTGTGAATTTAAAGCTATGGCTGACGAAAAAGTTGAAAAACTCGTTAAAAAACGCAGCTGTATGAAGTCAAAACTCACTATTTTTGGCAATTACCTTCATATGCTTGAAAGTTGCGGTGAACTTAGCAGCTTACAACTTTTAGATTTAGAGACTAGGTTCAATAAATTTGATGGCTTATACGTGGATTTCGACAAATTACAGAGTGACATCGAGATGTCGTTGGAGAACCCCGATGACGAGAGCAAGGAGCGCGAACAGTTTGAGAACCAGTATTATAAGCTGGTGGCGACGGCGCGGAGTCTGCTCGGCGCTCGTCCTCCCCAGTCTGGCAGTCAACAAGATGGTTACGTAACGGGTGACGAGGATGTGCAGGCAGGTGGTTTTAAATACAATTGTGTAAGGTTGCCAAAAATAAATTTACCTGTTTTTAACGGTCACTATCAACACTGGCTAGAATTTAGAGACACTTACATTTCACTTATTCATTCACGTAAGGACATGGATGACGTTAATAAATTGCACTATCTGCGCGCTTCTCTCAAAGGTAGTGCGTTGCTAGTTATTGACAATTTAGATTTTAGAGCGCAGAATTATGAGTCCGCTTGGAAGTTATTATGTAATCGATACGACAACAAGAGATTGCTCGTTAATAATCATGTTCGTGCGTTATTTAGCGTTGAATGTATGCATAGTGAATCATGTTCTTCTATTCGTAACCTTATCGATGTCACGAATAAGAATCTGCGTGCATTGACAACGTTAGGTCAGGACACTACATTTAACTTACAGGATACCCTCATAATCCACATGATGTCCGAAAAACTTGACGGTGTCACACTTAGGGAATGGGAAGAACATCGAAACACATTAGATGTTCCGCCATCATTAGATATTTTTTTAAAGTTCCTTAGCAACAGAGCTGACTTATTAGAAACACTGCAAGAACATAAAAGAAACAGCAATAAAGTACAACAGGCAGACACTTCCAAACATAATTCTAATCTACTTACAGCTACAAAATCAGATCAAAAATTTCATGAGAACAGTAGTAAAGATAAGAAATTTAATAATAATAATAAAAGGAAATTAACATGTCCTATGTGCAGTCAGACTCATTTCTTATTCAATTGTGATGCTTTTAGAGCCTTGCCTGTTGAAGCTCGTATACAAAAGGCCAAAGAGGCGAAAGTCTGCCTTAATTGTCTACGATTAGGGCACGCAGAATCAAGGTGTAATCTTGTACCTTGTAAATATTGCAAGAAGAGGCACAGTACTCTGCTTCATCTACACGAGGCAGATACAACTCCGTCTCCAGAGCCAGTTATTCCCGTCAATAACTTTTCCGCTTCAGCTAATGTTCAGCAGTTTACTACTCCTCCGAATGTTTTGCTTTCCACAGCGATCGTGAAAGTGGTTGACAGCAAGGGCGACGTGCACAATGCCCGAGTACTCCTCGACAACGGTAGTACGGGCAACTTCATAGATGAGTCACTGTGCGGTAAGCTGGGTTTGTCGCGACGTAGTGCGAGCGCCACCGTGACAGGTATAAATAATAATACTTCTCGTTGTACACAGTCTTGCAGCCTTACGATTATGTCCCACTATGATGACGACTGTAAACTTACTGTAGACTGTCATATTTTACCTCAGATCACTAGAGTTTTGCCGTCTTCATTTATAAACATCAATGACATTCCTCTTCCATTGGGAATAAGTCTAGCTGACCTGTCATGTAATATACCGGCAGCTATAGACATCTTACTTGGGGCCGAAGTATTTTGGTCCGTCTTATGCAATAATTCTATAGACTTAGGTAAAAATCAGCCTAAGTTATACGAAACGAAATTGGGTTGGTTAGTGTCAGGGTACGTTGCTCGTCATAAGTCACACTCTTCTTCTCCCGTTTGTCATTTTTTAAATGAGGACGCCGACCCAGACTTATCTCGTTTTTGGGAATTAGATACCATTGCAGCCAAGCACTCCTTATCTCCTGAGGAGCGTGCCTGTGAGCAGAGCTTTAAGGATCATACCTATCGTAAAGACGACGGACGCTTTGTCGTAACCATGCCACTGAAGAAAGATCCTTCAGTCTTGGGCGATTCCTTTTCAAAGGCAAAGTGTCGGTTCATGTCACTAGAGCGTAGGTTTCTTAGGGACCCTGCCTTCAAAAGCAGGTACGTTGAGTTCATGCAAGAGTATGAACGCCTCGGTCACATGACTGAAGATAAGGAGTCTTCGCCAAGCTGTCTTCAGGGTAATAGGTATTTTTTACCCCACCACGGCGTCATCCGTGAATCAAGTACAACTACCAAGCTTCGTACAGTTTTCGATGCATCGGCCACCACTAGTACTGGTATGTCACTAAATGACATCCAAATGGTTGGCCCGACTGTACAAGAAGATATCTTCTCGATACTGACACGCTTTCGCCAGCATAAATATGTTGTCACTGGTGACGTAGAGAAAATGTACAGAGCGATTGAACTTCATCCTTCTCAACGCTCTCTACAAAAAATTATCTTCCGCTCTGATTCTAAAGAGCCTTTAAAAACATACACACTTAACACGGTGACTTATGGCACAGCAAGTGCGCCTTACTTAGCCACTAAATGTTTGGTGAGTTTGGCCTCCAGCGCCCATGATGATGACGTCAAACAATCCGTTCAAAGAGACTTTTATGTTGACGATTATCTGGGTGGCTCTGATTCTATAGATAAAACGATTGATATCGCTCAGGGAGTCATATCTACCTTAAAATCAGCCCAATTAAAATTAAGAAAATTTAAATCAAATAATAAATACATTTTAAATCAAATTACACCTACGCAAAACACAGATGACAATATTTTAGAATTTTCACAAACAAACATGGATGTCTCATCTAAAACTCTTGGTCTGAACTGGAATTGTGATTCGGACACTTTGTCATTTTCAATTAATATAAAGTTAAATAAGAAAGTAACAAAACGTCACATACTTTCTGTTATAAGTCAGATCTTTGACCCATTAGGACTCGGGCCATGTATTGTCGAAGCCAAATTCATCATGCAGAGATTGTGGATTGATCAGTATTCATGGGATGACGAGGTCTCACAAGACACCAAACATTTATGGCTTGCATTTGCTGACACTTTACCCCTTCTGAATCACTTAAGAATTCCTCGATGGGTTTTTAGTGATAGCTCAGGAATTCATGAAATTCATGTTTTTTCAGATGCTTCAGAGCGAGCGTACGGCTCCTGTCTGTACATTCGTTCTGTGGATCAATCAGGGTTAGTAAATATACACCTCTTAACCTCTAAAAGTAGGGTAGCGCCGATAAAGCCTACGACGATCCCTCGTCTAGAGCTTTGCGGAGCCTTGTTGGCTGCAAGGTTGTGTACAAAGGTATTAACCTCTCTTACGCTAAAGATAAGCAAATGTAGGTTTTGGTGTGACTCGACTATAGTTCTAGGGTGGTTAGCGACACCCCCACCACAACTGAAGAATTTCGTGCGTAACAGAATCCACGAAATTCAAGAGAGCACAGAGGGTCACGTGTGGGGCTACGTACGCTCGAAGGACAATCCGGCGGACCTTGTTTCTCGTGGGCTGAAGGCTGACTCCATCAGTGGTTCATCCTTGTGGTGGTCTGGTCCCAATTTCTTAAAGAAAGATGAACGGGAATGGCCAAAAATGCCCAATCATAACGAGAGACACGATCTACCAGAATTAGTCTCTTGTTCTGTTGTAGTGACTAATAATAGTACTTCTAATGTAGATCCTGTAAGTAGTTTGATTAACAGTAGATCTAATTTAACTCATTTACAAAGATCAATAGCATATTTACAAAGGTTTTTACATAATTGTAGAAACAAAACCAACAAACGTATTGGTCCTTTGTCAGTTGTCGAACTTAAAGATTCATTAAATTTAATATTGCACAAAGTTCAGTTGGAAATGTTTCCTGACGAATATGCTATTCTTAAAACGACAAAAACATTACCTAACAAAAATAGACTTAGTTCCTTGTCCCCATTTCTAGACCCCAATAACCTATTGCGTGTTGGTGGTAGACTAGACAACTCTCCATATACGTACGATACAAAGCATCCTATCTTGTTGTGCAGCAAGCATCATTTTACTAAAATACTCTTTGAGCAGTTACATTTAAAATATTTACATGCTGGTCCACAGCTCTTACTAGCGAACGCTAGGCAAACTTATTGGCCCTTGGGTGGCAGAAGCCTAGCCAAATCCATTGTTAACAAGTGTGTACGATGTTGTCGATACAAAGCGGAATCAGTACAACCCATTATGGGACAGTTACCGACAACTCGAACTGAGTTAGAGTACCCTTTCTTACATTGTAGTGTTGATTACGCTGGGCCAGTGATGATAGCAGATAGGAAAGGCAGAGGTTGCAGACTTATTAAATCTTTTTTGGCAATCTTCATCTGTAACTCGACAAAAGCCTGTCACATCGAGCTCGTTACGGCACTATCTAGTGAAGCTTATTTAGCCGCTCTTAATCGTTTTGTGTCACGTCGGGGGAAACCGCAAAGTATAACGTCCGATAACGGCACCAACTTTGTCGGCACTTACAATGAGCTATCAAAGTTTCTTGCACAATCAGACCTTGAAGGTCACATGTCTCAAGAAGGTATAGAATTTAAATTCGTACCTGCGTACAGTCCGCACTTCAACGGCTTAGCCGAGGCAGCTGTTCGTTCCACAAAACACCATCTTAAAAGGTTATTGCAATCCACTCATCTTACATACGAGGAAATGGCTACGTGCCTCACTCAAATAGAAGCTATTTTAAACTCCCGTCCCATAACTCCTCTTTCCTCAGAACCCCATGATTTTTCCGCTCTGACACCCTCTCACTTTCTAATTGGACGACCACTTAATGCTATACCTCATCCACAGGTCTCTGATCGCAATATTAACTGCCTGGAGCGCTTCAAGAGAATAGAGCACATCAAACAGCACTTCTGGCAGCGTTTCTCTCTTGAATACGTTGCTCTACTGCAGCAGAAGGTGAAGTGGCGCTCTTCGAAGACAGAGCTGAAGTTAGGCTCTCTTGTCCTCGTAAAGGATAGAGCTCTTCCTCCTCTTCTCTGGTCCTTAGGAAGGGTCACAAAGACATACCCTGGAAGTGACGGCGTAGCCAGAGTCGCAGAGTTGAAGACAAAGAGGGGCACCATAAGAAGGGCCTTCAATAATATTTGCCCCCTTCCAGATCTTTGAAGTCTTCCCTTCAACCCGGGCAGCATGTTGGGAATCGCACCCAACAGACACGCAGACGGCACGCGCAGGCGACGTGACCGACCTACGTAGCAAGCGAGCGGAGGTGTGGCGCGGGGAGCCTGCCCAGCCGGCGGCGGCACTCGCTTTCTCGGAGCCCACCGCGACGGACGATACTCTTAAACCGATAATTAATATACTTATATGTTTGTCCGGGACAGTTACTGTTGTAGAATCTAGTCGGCAATATACCAAGCCTTTTATACAGTCCACTACTATTTTATTTACCCCAACGAGCAAGTCGAACAGTTGTAGTGTTCTGAGCAAAACAATTAAAACCCGATTTAAATACCTATAGAAGTAATATTTTTTTAATAATTTCACGTGGATGATAGTCGCGGGAAACAGCTAGTCCTAAATAAATATATTTAAACCCACAACACCAGAACAAGAATGCTCTCCACATTAATACGGCCGACGTATTTCGCTTCAGGCTACAATACGTTACGACTTGCAGGAGTAATTACCTCTCCCGATTCATTCCATTACGTACCGCTCGTTCTCGAACGGAAATTAAAGTCTTTTCTATAGAAACTAGACACGCTGCGCCGTAGTAAGTAGAACTGCTATAGAGAAAAATGATTTATTTCTTATGAGTCTTTTTGGTCGGTTGGATCATTTTATTGTTATTGCCAAACTACGCGCTACTACTAAGTTTCTAAATGAAAACCCCAATAGCACTTTTTTCCCGGCTTGGGTATCGAACCCAGGACCCCACGCCAAGCAGCTTGCGCTTTTGCCATATCTACAGGGTGTAAACCACCTCATCACAAAGCCGTTTACCAAGCATTCTGTACATCAAACTAAATAACTTTACGCAAAAAATATTACTGGGAAACAACTTTTATTTTTGAGGTTATAAATCTGAAATGTTTTGTAGTAGAACTTAATGTAACGCACTTAAAACATTGTGCTGATGGATGGATTGAATAGAACGGAGGTCGTGGATGTATTAAAAGTTAAAATTCTTACACAAAACTTGTATTTAAAAAAAATCTGTCAAAAAGTTGTAAGATATGGGGGGTCAAAGCCCCCATATCTCCGTAACTACAAGGTTCCCAGTTATGGTGTAAACAAAAAAATTATCGCAATGATGAGGAGAACAAATGCCTTTCGGCTTCGTGAAGAGGTGTTTTTTACCCTTTATTATTGGTGTCAAATATAACTTAGGACCCATTAATGTTATATATTTATCCGTGGTGCTAGGCAACTGGGCCTATCCCAGTTGTAAACGTCCCTTTACCTATTAGCCTGGTTTCGTTCTGTCTCCCGCTGGTATGGAGGGAAGTGGTAAATACGGGTTTTTCCTACTCCTCCGCTATACTTTTCTGATTAATTTCGTTGCGGGATCCGAGACAGTTAAATATATTCTCTGGGACTGTCGAGCTTCATTGTCTTGGCGCTTTTCTGGTGGTCGCCACTGTTAATTCTGGCTTTCAGGAGTTACAGTGGTTTGGGAATAGTGTGGCGGGTTTGTCCCAAAACAAAATGTCGCGCTTGCGACCACGAGACCAGTTTGAGGAAGAAACCTGTGTAGCTATAATAATAATAATAAATAATAATAAAAAGTTTTATTTAAAATGGGATTGCAAAGTTTACAAAATATGTTGCATTTATAAAATTTTTAGGTTCAACTATTTATACAATAAATACGGGTGAAGTACTGGTCTCCTAGATAGGCTAATATTAGCCTGTGTTAAGGAGAGACAGTGCCGGTCCCCTGAATTGGATAATTGAAGAATTATTATATGATATTACATTGTGTTTAAAATTCAAAGTTTGAAACAACATTTGGACATAAGTGTAGTTACTATACAACAGTTATCGAATAATTAAATAAGTTTCAGTTCATACACCTATTTAAATAACAATTTACAGCAACAATACATAAAAAATGTGATTAAAGACAATAAATTCAACCAAAATTAAAACTTAAATTACAATCACTATCAAATATACAAACAATATCAAAATTAATTAATATAAAACCAGAAATATATACAATGTTAAAATTAAAATTAAAATAAATATGAAAATCAAATTTAAAATTACATTATTGTTGATAAAAGACATACTTATCTAGAGTGTGTGGGTGTGTATGTGTGTGTATGTCAGTGTAGGTGGATTCTGTTAAGTGTGTATGTGAGTATGAATATGTGTGTTTTAACATGATTATTTTGTGAGGAATAATTCAGTGTCATCATAATTTAAGTCTAAGAGGAGTTTCCGTACAGTTTTTTTACAATTGTAGAATGGGAGTTCAAAGATTGGGCATTTTGCATTAATTTTATTGTAGAGAGAAGGAGCAAGATACACAGAGAATCGTTTTACGAAAGAAGTACGTGGAGGAGGAATAGTGCAGATTCTGTCTTTCCGACGTGTAGAGATATGTCTATAAGGTGTTCTGGAATGTTGTAGTAAGACTATATGTAAAATGTAGTGTTGCCGAACATTTAAAACATTCCAGGATTTATAAAGTTCGGTCGTTGGAAATAAGATAGGGCGAAAGGTGGCAACTTTAAGTATGGCTCTATGAGCGATTTCTAAAGGCTTCATCAGTGTCTTTGCAGCTCCGCCCCAGCAGGAAATGCAATAGGTCACTAGTGATTGGCAAAGAGCGTAGTATACATTACGGATAACTGAAGCGTGTGCTACATGTCGCAGTGTTTTAAATATGTAAATAAGTTTCCGTACGCGGCCGGATAGGGTGTTAATGTGTGATTTGAAGTTTAAGTGTCGGTCAATGAAGATACCCAGATATTTTATTTGTTCTACTGGAGCAAGTGATGGGCACTGGCAAGCCTGGTGCGACATACAACTACTCGAGTGAGATTTTATAGACATAGAGAAATTTGGTTGGGAATTTGAATTTATTGAGAAGGTAATAAAATTTGTTTTAGTGGTATTCAGGGTCAAAGAGTGTCTGTAAAGCCATTTTAATGTAGTGTTAAATCCTTTTTGTGCAATTGACTGCAGTTCCAACCATGAGTTAGCGGTGAAAGTTATTGCAGTGTCATCTGCATAAGAAACTATTTGGGCATTTGGTATATCTAGGTTGCAGAGGTCGTTAATGAATACAAGGAACAAAGTGGGCCCCAAAATACTTCCCTGCGGCACACCGTATTCGATAGCCACTGTATCGCTAAGGTAATTATCCATAGTCACAAATTGTGAGCGGTTTGTTAGGTAGCTTTTAAATAAATTAAGTGGTAGGCCCCTTACACCTATACATTCTAGCTTGAGTAAAAGGGTCGGAATGGGCACGGTATCAAAGGCCTTTGTGAGGTCTAAGAAAATGGTCAATACCTTTTTATTATTGTCTAAATTCTTCACTATGTTATCAATTAATTTGTGTATTGCGTCATTTGTGGATTTGTTTTTACGAAAGCCAAATTGTTGTGTTGACAAAATATTATAATGCTCAAGATAGTGAATGAGTCTTTTATTCATTAAACGTTCGAGTATTTTTGATAAAGTACTAAGTACTGCTATGGGGCGGTAGTTATTTACGAGGCACCCATCGCCGCCCTTGAGAATGGGATGAATGGCTGCCTTTTTGAATGAAGTAGGAAAAATGGCTAAGTCAAAGCAAAGGTTGAACATGTGGCATAGTATAGGTGCGAGGGACGTGGCGTAACGTTTCAAAAACAGGGTGGAGATACCATCCCAGCCGGTAGCCGCATTTGTTCGTAGCATATTTATGGTTGTTATAATTTCGTCAGGATCTGTGTTTTCCAACACAAATGATTTTTTGAAGTTAGATGTGTGGGGAAGTGAAGGGCGGGTAAATGATTGTTTCTTACTTATACTATCTGCAAGATTCTTTCCTATACCTGCAAAAAATTGGTTTACGTCATTGCAAGACTGTATCGGAGATGATGAAGCTGATAACAACTGTGTGTAAGAGTGTTTAGGTTTGGTAGTATTTGTGATGTTTTTAATAGTTTCCCAGAGTTTTTTAGGGTTATTCATAGCCTTATTTAATTCTATAGAATCGTATTTTCTCTTCGCTTTTTTTATTAATGCAGCACAAAAATTTCTGTATCGTTTATAGGTGGTACTGATTGTGATGTTGTCAGGCGATTGCTTAACTTTTTTATGTAGAGAGTCACGGTTACGTATACACCTCAGCAGACCCGGCGTTATCCACGGCTTCAGAGTTTGTTTCTTTGCGGGTACCTTTACTGTTGTAGTGCAGTCTTCTATGGCGGTTTTAGTGAGCCTGATAAAGGAATCTGCGGCATCATTTGGATCCGTAATAGACAGAATGGGTGCAAAGTCTAAACCTGCCATAACTGTGTCAAGAGCGTCGTAGTTTATTTTATTTACATATTTTGTGGAATTTGATTTAATAGTAATTTTATTTAGGCAAAACAGAGTCGAATAATGATCTGTTACAGTTGAATCATAGACAAGTGTCAGAGGTTTATATTTGGAGCGAATTATAAGGTGGTCTAAACAGTTACTTCCTCTGGTAGGTTCCGTATGTGCAGGTAAGAATCCATGATAAGCTAAGGTATTAAGATACTCGTGAGTTCGGGTATCTGACGAGTTATGTTTAATGTCTATGTTAATATCTCCTGTTATGATTACAGTTTTGTAGTTAGCCAGCGACTGGAGTATTTTATTGAGTGCAGAGAGGAATGTTTGAATATTATCGTTTGCGGGTGATCGGTATATGCAAAGTATTGCTACATCTGAGTCTAATTTTATTATTAAACCAGAGGCAGATCCAAAAAAGTCCGGTTCTTCGTAAGCAGATACAAGAGTGGATTTTACATAGACTACCACTCCGTCGCTCTTATTTAAGTGTTTAGTGGTGTGATAGGTGTTATAATTTTGTAGAACGGGAATGTGGTTGTTACTGGAACATTTTAACCAACATTCAGTTAGTACTAGGAGTTCGCACTGAATATCGATACGGTGTAATAAGGTTTGTAGATCAGCAAAGTTTACATTAATAGATCTAATATTTTGTGAAAGGATTTTCAATTGATACGTAGATTGTTCGATATACTTTTGTGTCTGTTCTGGGGTACATGTGTGGGTATCCGATACAGAAAAGTGATCAACATTAGCGATTAAATCATACGTTTTGTTAGACATTATATATTTAAGTGTCTGGATGTGGGATAAGAATAAGGCGGTAATTACGGGGTATTATGGCAGTATGTGGGAATATGTGTAGTGTATGTTTAAAAAGTGTATAAAAGTTATGTTTGTGATCGTTGTATTTGTGTGTTTTGTATGGTGTAGAGTATGTCATGTTTACAAAGAATATCTGTTTTATAATTAAATCAATAAACATAGTATAAAAATGAAGAACACAATTAGGATTAGAAACATTATTTAGAGTAAAGTTAGAGTGAAACAGGAAGTCTAGTCATGGATTATTCTTTGAATGTAGTTGGTTGAGGTGTGTTTCACTTTTTATAACAATAGACTGACTTTCTGGATCCTTCTTCAGCATGATACGTCCGTTAGAAGTCCAACAGAATTGGATTTTGTTCGCCTTAGCATAGTTTCGAGCTAGGTAAAAAAGTCGCTTGGAGGTGGCAGTCAGTTGTTCTGCTATAAATACGGGGGTATTTGGTACCATGCCTAGGCTAGCGGAGCTCAGTTTGTTGTTAGGGTGCTCCTTATTATAAGCTTTCACAGCTGCCAAAAAATTGCTTTTGACGAGGGTATTTGTAAATTCAACTGCTATCGAAGAATTAGAAATTTCTTTTTTTGAGGGTTGACGTAGCACATCGCGTATGTCTGACACTTGTATGTTGAGCTCTAGTTTTTTTGATAACTCCAGGAAAGATTTGTATAGCATCTCCTTAGTTTCATTTGACCTTTTTGGAACGTTACGTAGTTCAACACTAGTTTTCACCATGGAACGGTCGAAAGACTCAAGCTTGTCCTCAAGTTCGGCCAACTTTGAATTCAAGGATGTTCGTTCTCTTTCGAGACCCGTTATTTTCAACTCAAGTGTAGTTAATTGATCAGAAATAGATGTCATGGATTTTTCTATCTCTGCATTTGTTCCTTCTATGTTATTGTTTATTTGTTTGACTTCAAGGATGAGGTTCTCTAACTGGTCCATGCGAGTGTTTTGTGAGCATATCATACTGTGCAACATATTCTTGATTTCTGTCTTAAATTCATCCAAGCCATCATTCACTTCCGTCGTTGGAGGACAACGCCGTTTACATCTTTGGGTAATATTTGTTGTAACGGGTTTAATTGGGTGTCCATCTTCGTCGTTTAATTTTAGTAAGTCCGATTCGGAACGTGATGGAGATTGTTGTTTATTTGGTGATGTTCTCGGTAATTTAGACATTTTGAGTCGAATATTCTCTCAGTAATATTAGAACAGTTGTTGACGATTTACAAAAAGTGAAATGTCTTAGTCAGATTTGAACCCGCGGCACGTCGGTTATCCGTGTAGCGCCTTAGACCGCTAGGCTAACAGCGCTGTTATTATCTTAGCGAAATTTAAGTTCTCTTGGTTCTTATGACAAAAAGTAGACGAGGTCTATGACCGCTATTTTGAAAGCAAGGTCACGCGCGGAGTGTCACTGCCCGATAATCACAACACTTATAACGAACTTTTTAGAACTTGAAGCGTTATTTTTGTTTTATTTTACGCACTATGATGTATTTTCACTGATTATTTGTGTTTCTTGTAACAATGTAATACTGTTTAGCACAAAATAGACAGTCAAAACTAGTTTTGTACTTTTAAATTGATTTTTAAACACAGAGCGTACACAAACACGACCGATCGCGATCACGTCGGGCGGGGGGGGGAACAGACGTGTGTAGCTCTACGTACAACAGACGTGATTTTATGTACTTTTATTATTGTGCCACTCGAAGGCTTACAGCTAATAATACAAAAGTACCTAATAGTGAGAATCTTCGAAAAGCCATTTACAAGCCTCCACAGTCTGCAGTGGTAGTATAAATTTAAGTTTAATATTTTTCTTAATAGAAAATATTATAAGATTCCAGTCATTAACAACTTCACGTATTGCTACACAGCCTAAAGCTTGAGCACGCAAAAGATAGGTCATGTCTGAACCACTTTGAGCCGATTCTTTTATTTTTATTTATTTACCTATTTATTATTATCACATGTTTCTTTTGCCATTACAGAATTACAGATGATAAATCTAATGCGACAAAGTAACTTAAATATATGCTTAAAATATTTTGCTTAATTATACCATGATTATACCTTACAGCTTGTAAGGTATAATCATGGTGGCCACAGTACGTGGCCCTTGTGAACTCAGTCAGGTGAATATGTCTATGGTATCTGTTATCGTGTTGAAAGTGCGCAACGCGCGAGTCAGCGGTGCGCGCCCCAGCAGGTTAGTGCGCGCCCTTGGCACCACCCACCAGCAGCGGCTTGCGCCGCCGCTCCACGTACCTATTCGGTAAATTAAACCCTACTTCAAATAGTATACCGGAATGTTGTACTCTACCTCTTCAAACTTTAAGAAGATGTTGCCAGTGCCACTTCACGCCTAATTTCTATTTATTTATTTATGGTAGCCTACCATACCGAGACAGAATAGGGTAGGATACAGTAACGGGTATCCCGGGTATCTCCCATACAGCATTAAATACATAAATCTGACGATATTTTTCTGTATCCGTTCGAGCATATTTTCGTATTTTGTTTCACTAGGGCTCCAGACGACATCCATTATATTCTAGACTAGCTTCTGCCAGCGGCTTCGCCCGCGTGAAGTTTCAAAATTGGGGTTGAGTGAGAATATTATAAACGTAAGAGTAAACAAATATAATAATAACAAATCTCCGAACTGCTAAGCTATCGGGAGTTACACGTGTTATTGTGAGTCAACTATAAAAGATAGACATATGCTGTCTTGGGATATTTTTTATATAATTTTATGTGGAATATTTCCGTTATACATGATTTCTATGTAGCTTTAACCATTAAGGCTGCACACGCGACGGAAGCTAAAAAAACCAAGTAACTTCTCCCGTTTTCCCAACATTTCCTTTCACTGCTCTGCTCCTATTAATGGTAGCGTGATGAAAAGTATACTATTACCTGCTCAGGAGTATGTAGAATAATTGTACCAAGTTTCGTTAAAATCCGTCGAGTAGTTTTTTTTTCTATAAATAACATACAGACAGACAGACAGACAGACAGACAGACAGACAGACAGACAGACAGACAGACAAAAATTTTACTGATTGCATTTTTGGCATCAGTATCGATCACTAATCACCCCCCGATAGTTATTTTGTAAATATATTTCATGTACAGAATTGACCTCTCTACAGATTTATTATAAGTATAGATGACGTCTATTGGCGGTTCCCAGTAGTAGGACTAATCTACTGAGTAAAGCCCCTCTAACGCGTACCTTGCGTATACTTAATGACGTAGCAGACACCATTGATATTTTTACTTGTTCTCTGGGTGAGTTCACAAAAGCCACTATGTACAGAATATGTTATGATAAATAATAAAAATGTAATTATAGCCACACTATTGAATTAGGACAATCCTGTAATGATAGTGATGATGAGTGAATAAATAAATAAATAAATGACTCCTCACAAGAGCCATACTAAGCCATCAATGCATTGATGTTTGTGAAGTCATTTGCTTGACGCAGCATAAATCCCAGATTCCTGTACGCCTTTTTTTGTACATGATGTCAAAATATCCAGCACATGCTAAATGAATTTCATTCTAACTAGTAATATCCTGTAGCATGGCGTGCAAGTCCCCTCTATGAGGAGTGGCTGGAGAGGCGCCACGGCGTCCTCACCTTCCGCCTGACGCAGGTCCTCACCGGACACGGATGTTTCAGGAGGTACCTGCACCGAATCGGGCGGGAGGAAACGCCCGGGTGTCTCCACTGCGAGGATCGACCGGAGGACACGGTGGAGCACTCGGTGGAAGTCTGCCCTGCGTGGGCGGAGCACCGCCGTGTCCTCGTAGCGGCGATCGGCGGCGGCGACCTCTCGCGTCCGGCCCTGGTTCAATCCATGGTCCGGAGCGAGACGGAATGGGAAGCCGTCGCCTCCTTCTGCGAAGCAGTCATGCTAGCGAAGGAGGTGGCGGAACGAGAGAGGGAGAGATCCTCTCTTCCCGGCCGCCGCGGGAGACGCACCGGGCGTCGGGGGCCACGTGGTGGCTACCGGCCACCGTAGATGCGGGCCTGTGGACGGTTGGCTATGGGCTAGCTAGCCGTCCATCCGTCTAGCGACGACGACAGGCCGTGTCGACGGCGCGTTCGTGTTCCACGCGCGCCTCAAAGAGATGTCAGCATAAGGGGAGGGGCCCGCAAGGGCCGAAGCCTGCCGGGGTTGCGGGCCTGTTCGAAAGAGATACCGCGGCCCCGGATCATAAGGGCGAGGAAGGAACATGGATGGGTTTTAGTCAGTAAGAGTCTGACACTCCCTCCCGCTCCGCCCAGAGTGGGAGAAGACATTTGATGATTTCCCATCCAAAAAAAAAAAAAGGTACTTACTCGTAGACTTAAACAGTATTAGGGAACGAAAATATTTACTGAAAGGTCAAAAATGTACGTCTATAAGATACGTAAGTCGAAAGTAGCAAAATTATTTTAGAGACGTCTCCACAAAAGTCTGCTAATGAAAAGTTAATGACACCAAAGTGTGAACTTGCGTTATAAAAAACGCAAATTCTGTCCTCAGTGCAAAATACCTAAGTTAAATATGATACAATTTGGCTGCCTGCCCGTATTTATATAGAGTCAGCGAAACGGTCGGTTAAAAGTAATTAAATACCTTAGTCCAAACCTCGCTTGGCTTGTGTGACGATAGCGTAGATACAAATACCTTTATACAGTTTCCTGTGTAGGATGAAATAAAGATAATGGTATTTTTATATTGCTGTTTACTGAAGCAAAGAAAACACACACACAAAAATATTTCGGTAACCATCCAACATATTTTTTTCACAAGGAAAACATGATCAAACACGGTCAAATCGATTAAATCCAGTTGATTGAGGTTACGCGGTATGAAACGATTAATTACCGATTGTAATGTAATAATTATTTGTTATGAGTGACGTGCTCAATTTTGATGACCGAGCACGCGAGGGAATCAAAGGAGTACGAGGTGAAAAATCTTTGCACTCGAGTGCAACACGTAACTTTTCACCCCACCTCAGCGAGAAAATGAATAAACACAAGAAAAAATGCGCATTATTAACAAATTCAGTTAATTCTGTTAGCGTCAAATAAAGTTCCTCGTCGTTAGATAATGAGTGGTCATTTTAGGTTTTTCACTTGTTTTCAAGATGGATTCCTTGTTTTTAAACCTTAGGTTAAAAACAAGGAATACGTAGTCAACAATATGACGTGAAAAGAAATGTCGCGCGCAAAACACATTTAAAAAAGTACACCAAGAAGGTTCGGAGTCTGAGTTCTTAACAAATTAAGAATTAAATGTATGATAAATTCGGCACCATAGAGGTAGAAGTAAATAGGTTTAATAATGTTTTTAATTCACATGCTTAGTGCACACGATGTTCTAAATTCAAATTTACTTTACCCTTTTTTTTATTTTTAAGTATGGGAAATCATCAAATGACCCCCCCCACTCCGGGCGGAGCGGGAGGGAGTGTCAGACTCTTACTGACTAAAAACCATCCATGTTCCTTCCTCGCCTTTTACGTTCCGGGGCCGCGGTATCTCTTTCGAACAGGCCCGCAGCCCCGGCAGGCTTCGGCCCTTGCGGGCCAATTTACTTTACCCTCAAGACGATAAAAACGGCTTTTGCACTCAGATATCGAAGAGCAAAAATACTCTTACTGAGATGGGGGGATGAAAATAGTTATTTGTTATACAAGAGTGCAAAGTTGTTTTTTAACCGCGTGCTCAATTTTGATGACCAAGCAAGCGAAAGATTCTAAAATTGAGTCACGAGCGAAGCGAGTGATTCAAAACTTAGAATCTTGAGCGTTAGCGAGGGAATCAAAAGAGCACGAGGTGAAAAATCTTTGCACTCGAGTGCAACACGTAACTTTTCATCCCACCTCAGCGAGGAAATGAATAACCGCAAAAAAAATGCGCATTGTTAACAAATTCAGTTAATTCTTTTGGCGTCAAATAAACTTCCTCGTCGCTAGATAATGAGTGGTAATTTTAGGTTTTTCACTACTTAATTGTTTTCGAGTTGGATTCCTTGTTTTTAACCTAAGGTGTTAACAATATGACGCGAAAAGAAAATGGCGCGCGCAAAACATATCTATTAAAAAAAAAGTACACCAAGAAGGTTCCGAGTCTGAGTTCTTAACAAATTAAAAAAAAATGTTCGATAAATTCGGCACCATAGAGGTAGAAGTAAATAGGTTTATTGATGTTTTGAATTCACATACTTAGTGCACACGATGTTCTAAATTCAAATTTACTTTACCCTCATGACGATAAAAACGGCTTTTGCACTCAGATATCGAAGAGCAAAAATACTCTTTCCGAGATGGGGGGATGAAAAATATATGAAGGTGTCTATGACGATACTGGCTACTATATTTTTAACTTTGACTTAATTTCCAGTTTTGAGGGAGCTCTGGATAATAGAAACTAAAAAACAACTTTGTTGATTTTTATTTTATTTGGACATTAACACACAGCACCATCTAGTGCCACACTAAGCAAGGCTTGTGTCGTGGATACTAGATAGTTGATATATTATATATATTTTGTAAATACATACTTATTATACAAGGATTGATCATTGATGTTTGAGCACCACACCCAGTTAGGAGCAAGCCTGACCCGGACAAGATGGTTGGATACACCAGGGGGCACGATTTTGGGGGCAAACCGCCCATTACCTGAACATTGCAGGGCACGCCACGATAGTGGCGGCAAGTCCCCTCTTTGAGGAGTGGCTTGAGAGGCGCCACGGCGTCCTCACCTTCCACCTGACGCAGGTCCTCACCGGACACGGATCTTTCGGGAGGTTCCTGCATCGAATCGGGTTTCGTTTTTATTTAAAGTTGCCTTAGACTTCTTGAGTGTTGCTATTTCTGAAGTCAGTTTTATTTTTATTTTAGTTGCCTTTTTTAATTGTGGTATCCCAATAATACAACAAGCATATGAATTTTACATTGTAACTAAAAGTTAATAACGGGACTATCATGTCAACAGCGTTATAGCTCTTTCAACTCTTATCTTGATGTTTTTCCGGGTCCTACTTACTGACGGATTCACCTTGACCTTAATGGAAGGGAAAACTAAGCGACGACGGCTAGTTTCATTGTCAATATTTGCCTACCAACCGAATCAGTAGTAATGGCGATAAATTAGACAACTTATTTATAGAACAGAAACATTACTGAGGTTATTTTGAATGTTTGTAAACATTGAAAAGTCCAAGCTCAAGGTTTGCCAACGTGTAATGAAGCACAGCATCCTAGGCGTCAAACACTGCGCTCCAAAACACAAATCACTGACGTTGCTCAAAAAGCTGCCATTGTAAGCGTGTTCCGTTATTAAGCGGCTTTCAGACTACGCTATAATGTAATAGAATATAGTATAAAGCTCATAGCACAACAATATAATTATATCGTTCACCATATATTTGTAATGGACACGTTCACACTGTAGGTACTATACGCTGTACTATATGGTGCGATACGCTGAGGTCATGCTATGCTATATCACGCGCCGCCCTCTTTCTCCTCCCTCACCCCCGGCCGTACTGCAAGACTCTTTAAAGATCGATAAACGTATCACCACTGTTGGGGAGTTCATTCCGAATATTTTTACTGCGGCACCAAGTCTCTACAACCATTCCTTTGGCTGTTTTTTTTGGGTTGAAACGTCTAGTTTTCCGTACTAATTTATATTTGACAAAAACCTTGTTCATGCTATGCTATATCACGCGCCGCCCTCTTCCTCCTCCCTCACCCCCAGTCGTCCCAAAAGCGAATGTAATCACCACTTATTTGAACTCTTTCTTAGCTTGCTGTATACTATAAATAAATGCTTGCGATAACATCGCGTAATGAGTATAGCATTAGGTCCTGCTTTGCTATACTATATATAGTAGAACTAGCTGACTCGCGTAACTTCGTCTGCGTAAATTGAGATTAAACTATCCTATCTCTCAAGTTGGATCGAACTGCACATGGTGTGCGAATTTGATTATAATCGGTTAAGTGGTTTAGGAGTCCATTGAGGACAAACATTGTGACACGAGATTTATATATATTATATATATAAGATAAGATAAGATAAGATAAGATAAGATAAGATAGTAAAGCGTAGTCTAAAAGCACCTTTAGTTCAGACAAGCCATAAAGCTTGTTACTAAAAGTACTTATATCTTGTCTAAACCAGTACTTACGCCATTGTACTTGGTTTGCACTATACAATATGATTACATCATCATAAAAAAATAATCCATTTAATTCAGGTATTCCAGCAGTGACACGTTTAATATCAACGTAGTGTCAGCGATAACGGATGTAACATTAAATAACAAAAAACTAAGTATTTTGCTTAACATTCCAGACTATCATCTAGGTATTGGCATTCACAAAACCAGCCTATTTGTTCAATAAACCCAGCTATTACCGAACATATACCTATATCTGACCCCAATGAATGTGGAGCAAGCACTTCGCTAAATTGAGTGATTAATTTAGACACCGCACCCTCAGCTGCCGGCAGAGGTAACAAATGTACTGCAGAATCAATCACCATGTATACAAACATACGTATGTTACGTCACGCGTTTAGGAAATGAATCCCGAATAGCACGAGCCATGCCATGGTCGAAGCTTTGCTTTGGGGCTGATTTGGTACGGGGATGACGTATCTATTGTATTTTTTGTTGTTGTTCGATTTAAGAGATTCTTTTTTCATTTCGTAGATGCGCGTGGCAAAACAATAACAGCCCCTCGGGTCGATCTTTAGGGTAAGCCATGCTTGCCTAGATTGGTCTGTGGATGGGTCCTGGCTGTAGCATTTGTCCATCTTTGACAGTCGTTACAGGTAGACAGTGGCCCAAAAAGCCTACCAGTCTTTTCAAGTGGTATCGTATTTCCCAGAATTAAATGGGTTGTGGAGGTCAGATAGGCAGTCGCTCCATGTGAAATTCTGGTATTCAGCTGCATCCGGTTAGACTGGAAGCCGACCCCAACATAGTTGGGAAAAGGCTTGGCAGATGATTGATAATGATTGATGATTTGCAATAACTTTTGTTTGGTAAATTGGTATCTTATAGAGTTTTTCTCTATAGTATGCATTTTTCCTTTTCGTCTAATTAATCAAAATATTTACATTGCAAAGTTTAGTTTATTCTGTTTTATGGTTATATTGTTGTCAATTAGACAAACGTAATAACACCAATATTATTTTTTTAACAATCAATTATATAACGCTTAACAGAGTGTAACGATGGATATTAAAATAATATCGAGAGCAATTTTGAATATTGTATTTATTTACGAAAATTGAGTTTAATTGTTTTCCCGTAATTGCGTGTCAATTGGTGGCGTAATTTGAACTGTAAAGTTTAGTTATATTAACAGTGCGCTTTCGACACCTGACACTATGAAGGCTCTAAATGATAAAATACGTAATTATATGGAGAGGGTTTCCTTAGTGAGGGAGGATCCCATTGAAAGTGCAAAAGCGTTAATCAACTTTATTCAAAAATTGGTTGGCATTCGTGATGTCTTTGGTGATAATAAAAGTCGTAAGTTTTTGGTTCGATTTATGAAAAAAATAACAATTCACAATCGCAATTCTTAAAAAAATATCTTTTATAGAGAGACAACTCGTATGGACTGAGTAAAAAGCTGCTAAAAAGTAATTATTCTCCAGGTTTTCCTGGTTACTTAAAATTTACAATGCTCGAAGTCTGATTGACTTAAGAAACTGAATTTGAGTAGCACAAACGACCTCTTTGATAGAATTATTATAGCAAATTTAAGAAACTGGCCTGATTTGCTGAAAACATTTACAGGATGCCATTAGTTTTTTTCCTTTTTATTTTGTAACAAAACCTTATTTTTTTAATCATTATTTCAGCCAGTCCTATTTTAAAACATTTTCTTTTTTTTTCCAGGACTCACCGTTTTCTCGGTGATCACTACGTTGTTATACGCTGGATGTTTTATATACGTGGGACAGTTGAGTCAGCTCATCTACCTGGTGAAAGTGTTTCCCGACAAGATCGAGACCTTCAAAGCTATGACCTGCATCAGCGCAACTTCTGTACCTTTGACTAAATACTTTTTTATGTGGTCTGCGAGGTAGTATCATCGTCTTTTTTTGCCTGGGCATAATGCCTTGTTAGTCACATTTTTTTCATATTGAGTGAGACTTACACTTGGGAGACAACTCTCTACTCGAAATAAAGTTTGTGTTTATTTGTCCGGTTTTGTATGTGAAATACTAGGTCATAGGTGTATTATACAGGATGGAATTTTTCAATGCCACCTGTAGGGAAAGTTACTCGAAACACTGGAGATAGCAAATTTTACTCAAAGTAAAATAACATTCCTTTATTAATAACATCCTTTACTTTTTTGACATCGATCGATACGGTCAATCATATGGATCAAATCTGTCTAACAAGCATTATAAATTAAATGAAAGGAAAACCATGAAATCTTAAGTTATAAATTCAATGCGATAAGGTAAAACACTTTTTCACTTCTCACGCTCTAAAAATACGCCAATATAGCCCTTCGAAGAGGAATTAAAGTGACCATTTATTCCCTAGGGAGTAAAAAGTAATGTAAAAATGGAACGATCTTTGTGTTCACATATTATTTAATGGTAACAAAAGAGTAACTTATCAAAGGTTTTATTTAAATTTCGAATTGGCTTGCAAATAGAAAGCGGTTTATTGAAAAAAAAAACAAATGAACTCATCAAAGCGAGAAAAATAATTGTTGCTTGTGTGCATCGTTGAGTTTGAAAAGTATGTGCAATGCCTCTGTTGCTAGCCGCTGCAGTAATGTAGGTACTAATTAATCTGTGAAGTGTGGATCATCTTCATTGAGAAAATGTTGAGAGTTTGTGTTGTGTTTTAAATTGTTAATCTGTGACTGACCTGATTGAAGAAAAAATACTGACATCTCAGTTCAGAATTTTGTCGAGTGTAAAGTTCCCTTTTAAATTACTATTTTTCTCGCACTCGAAGTGAAAAGTACAGTTTGCACCTCGAGACTAAACGCCAATTTAATATAACCTCACTTTCATTGAGTCAAAACACCATCACAATGACGTCAAAATATTGTTAATCGTATCCCACTGAATTTATAAGATGAGATTTAAGGTTTTCCCTTCATTTAATTTATCATGTTAGTTAGAGAGACTTGATCCATATGACTGACCCTATTGATTAATGTGAAAGAACTACAGGATGTTATCTCTCGAAATTTAGTCGGTTCGATCCCGGATGTGGGTTCCATCTATCTGGCAGAATCTTGTTGCTCCGAAATTCATTTAGCATAACACACTTGGCATAATTTTTTTTAAACGAATATATTAAAGGCATATATTTTTTTAAATATACTTATTGTTTGGGTGAATGTGTGTATGACCGAATTTCGAATGGCATACTTTTAGATGGCAGTTTTTTATTTGGCATAATTACCTTTGGCATTGTTCAAATTTCGCATAATTTCGTTTAGAATAATGTTTATTTAGAACGACGATTATTTGATATAATTTCACTTGGCATACTATGAAGATTGCAGAATTTCATTTGGAATAATTTTATTTGGCAGTATTGCCATTTTTAATGCCACAAAATAGCATTTTAACCTTAATTTAAAATTAAAATATTATCTTAAAAAGTCAATATGTTATGCTAGAAAAGTTAGTGACAGAAACGAATCGGTCCAAAACCGACTCCACGTAGTCTTGTCTGCCCTACCCCTAGAGTGTAATTTAAAATCGCGTAGGCGCGGAGGGGCGAGGCGGGCCGCGAGCTGAGGAGCAGGTGGTTTTAACACTCGCCGCCGCGGCTGAGGCTGGCCGGCTTAGCCGGCCAGCAAGCCGAAGCTGCGGTGGTGAGCGTTGAAACACATCTGCGACGAGAACCTCGCGTAGGACCGCCGGGGCCCCGCAGCGCCGGAGCCGTGACAGAAACCATGCCTGTTGCATGTTGCATTCTCGTTTGCTGCATGCTTGCTGCATGCTTGCTGCATGCTTACTGCATGCTTACTGCATGCTTGCTGCATGCTTGCTGCATGCTTACTGCATGCTTACTGCATGCTTACTGCATGCTCATTGCATGCATGGTATATGCGGGTTTGCATGTTTGCTGCATGCTTGTTGCACGTTTGATGCATGCTTGCTGCATGCTTGCTGTATGCTTACTGCATGCATGGTGTATGCAGGTTTGCATGTTTGCTGCATGCTTGCTGCATGCATGGTGTATGTTTGTTTGCATGTCTGCCTGCTTCTTACAGGAAAATGAAAACCACATGATCTCAATCTACTGTTTTAATAAAAGAAAGAAAGAAAATTATGTTTATTTAGCCGTTAAACCCAAAATATTATGATTTTCACCTGCAGGCCACGAGTGCCATACGCTCGAAAAACATAAAGAAACACATAATATCGTCGAAAGATTTTGCACTAGTACCAACTAAGTAAAATTATTGTATACTAGCTTCTGCCAGCGGCTTCGCCCGCGTGAAGTTTGAAATTATCCCACGGGATCTTATTACCGGGATAAAAAGTATCCTATGTGTTAATCCAGGTAATAAACTATCTGTGTGCTAAATTTGATCCAAATCCGTTCAGTAGTTTTTGCGTGAAAGAGTAACAAACATACATCCTCACAAACTTTCGCATTTATAATATTATAGTAGGAAGTAGGATTAGTAGGAAGTAGGATTTTATTAAATTAATAACACTGGTATAATTGAATAACGTATAAAATTTATAAAATATATTCATAAAATACATGCAAAAATTATAAAATAGGGAAATGGATAAAATTCATAACAATAATAAAATTAGTGACGTAAATATACTAAGAAAAAACAATAAAATTGTACAAAATTAATAACATTGGTAAAATTGGTAAAAGTGATTAACTAATAAGTAAATCACTTAAAAACAATAATTAATACATGCAAAACGATAATTAATTGAGTTAAATAAAATATATAGACAATTTTCGTTAAACTAATCTTAAATAATAGTTCTGCCATTCAATGACTATTGATATGAAATTTATGCCAACAGATGATTCTAACCCTAAACTTTCTGCGATAGGATGGTTCAACGTTTAATGTTTATGCATATGAAATTTATGCAAAACGATGATACTGACCTCCAACTATCTGCGACAAGATGGTTCGACTTTTAATTTTTATGCATATGAAATTTATGCCTTTAGATGATTCTGACTTACAAAATTATGAGTTTGAATGTATGATAAATGCGTGTCTGCCAAACGATTTTCTGCGAAATGAAGTTTATGCTATCCGCTGTTATGCAAAGTAATAATATGGCATAAAAAAATCTGCTATAAAGGGTGGACCCCCCGGATGTAGCTAGCGAATTTCCTAAAATCTGGGAACGCAGATTTGTTTCTTTTTAAAAATAAAGGAATGTTTCGTTTGGGTAAAATTTGCTATACCTATAGGTAGATATCCAGGTAGCATTGTAAAATTCTACTCTGTATATACTTACTGCATTTTCTTTCTAGGGCTCGTTTGAGGACAATTTTTGAGCTGAGTCGCCACGGACTGAAGTCAATACCAGATGGAACAGCATCAAAGAAGAAAATGCTCAGTACCTTGCAGCGCGCACGTTACTTCTCATGGCTGGTGGTCGCCAGCCAAGCTATCGCCCATTTTGCTTACCTGGTGATGCCTTTCCTATTCACTGTTTTTGGAAGCGATAGATACTTACCCACGACGCCGGGTGACACGTTTGGTAAGAAAACTTTGTTATTACATAAGTTTTTTTTTTAGAAACGTGCTCGAAAAGTTCTCGACGCAGCAACAAAATCTTACGATGCTTGTTAGAACTGATACCAGCTCTTGATTAATACAGGTATTTTCGGGGCTTGCCATAAAATAATGGGAGATGATAGGCAGTCCAGGTTTCATGTACCCTAAATGTGGAAACCCCTTTTATTAATATTTTTGCAAGTATTTTGTTGAAAACGTCATTGGATCGTGTTATCGTTGCACACTTACTACGCTACGCTTACATTGGATATATCCAATTAGTACATACATGCTACATCTTTATTTTCAATACGATTTTATTTTTACAGTAAAGACATTTAAAAGCCATAAATCAGAAAAGTTGGATTAAAAATGAAAAAAGCTAAATACTTTTTAATACCAGATTTATCGTTGCCGTGACCGATGTCACCATAAATCAAAGTAACAACACTCCAGTTCTTTTCAGGTTTAAGTCCAAAATACGAAACACCATTTTACGAAATAACATTTGTCCTGACCTGTGTTGGGACCGCGTTCTCCGCCATTAATCAGACTGGCTACATTGTGCTGTTCGTCACCCTCATCTGCCATGAACTGGGGCACTTCTATGCCATCACAGAAGCACTTGACGAGATACATACAATCTTGATCCAGAACGAAAATTCTCGACAGAATTCTGTCGAGGAAACAGAGAACAGATCCATCAATGAATTGTTAATATTCTGCGTGAAACACCACCAATTTCTGATGCATTACCACGCCAAGATACGAGAGTTGTACAAAGTAATATTCGGGGCTCATTTCCTGTGCATGACTATAGTCCTAGTGACGACCCTGCAGACGATGAACGTATGGGATGTGAGAAATACGATTCTGAGCGGGGTGACGGGTATTATGCCTTTGTTTTTGTACTGTTTCGGAGGAGAGATGCTGATATCCGCGGGGCAACAAATGTCCGCATCTGTTTACGGTTGCGGTTGGGAGGTAATGGAGGCAAAACAAGCGAAGGTCGTCCTCCTCATGCTCTGCCTATCGCAGCGCCCCCTGTGTCTAACTGCGGCTGATATTTTCGTTATGAATAGGGAGACTTTCGGGGACGTGGCGCAGGTTGTTTACAAAATATACGCCGTTTTCAATTAACTTCGGTTGGAATCACTTATACGTTTACGAGAAGGTAGACAATGTAAATGTATGCTGGTATCATGCTAATGTAGTTTCTGATTCGCTTGCCTTTGATCCAATAAAAATACTCTATAGCAACGGTTATTGTTTTTTTTTATTTACATAGAAATAAGTATACACCCGTAAACAGTCTCTTCACGAAGCCGTCAACCAGCATTCTGTTCATGAAACTAATTAATTATAGCCTGAGTAACTACAAAAATGTTTGCTGGGAAATTACTTTTTTTGAGGTGAAAAATCGTATTTTGTGGTAGAACTCAATGTAACGCGCTCAAAACATTGTGCTGATGGTGATGGATGGATAGAATAAAACGGGGATCGTGGAGGAGTTTTAATTAAAAATCTTACATTAAAACTTGTATTAAAAAAAAATACATTTCCAAAAGATGGAACTTTGACATTCAATATCTCTATAACTAGAAGGTCCCCAAAGCCATAGTGTAGACGCACCGGGCGTCGGGAATCACGGGGTGGCCCCCAGCCACCTTAGGGGCGGCCTGTGGTCTATGTGCTATGGGGTAGTTCGCCGTCCGTCTGTGACGACAGGCCGTGTCGACGGCACCAGAGTGTTCCACGCGCACCTCAAAGAGATGTCAGCAAATTTAAGGGCCCCTTAAATTTGCTGACATTTCTTTGAGGCAAGGGCCAACGCCTGCCGGGGTTCCGAGATCGCGGTAAAGAGATTCCGCGATCTCGGAACATAAAGGGCAAGGAAGAAACATAGATCGGTTTTAGTCAGTAAAAGTCTGACACTCCCTCTCGCTCCGCCCAGAGTTGAAGAGAAGTTGGAGAAGTTATTTGATGATTTCCTTTCCCTAAAAGGCATAGTGAAGGACAAAAAAAACTTTTTTGCAAAAAATATAACCGACTTCATACAAAAAAGTGAAAAATAACTTTAGCTTCAGAAAAAAGTTTTTATTTTTCACTTTTTAGTGGTTCATATTATGTGCTTACCCTTTCACAGCGTAACGGCGAGATTTCTTGTTCTGAACTGGTGTAAACAATAGAGACATGAGCTTTCAGCGATCCCAGTACATTTGCTATCATTTATTGAGGAGTTCCCGTCGCCTATCTTCCGAAGTTCTTCATCAGATCTTTAAATTGAAATGGGATCATTCCAAGAACGTACTCTTCCTAAAACTACCCAAATCGCTTCTGGTGTGCCAATAAAATTTAAGGAATTTCTCCAGGATCTCATTAAATGGAACTTAACACATCTAACTGTCGAAATCTGGGAGTATTGTACACATCTGCGTACCCCCTCAGAGCATACAGGCGTGATGTTACGTCATAATGTAGTATGAGCAATGAACCTACCAGCGATTGCAGCAATTACTGTAGATTTGCCGTCTATTTTTGAAGAGTTCCATTGTTTATCTCGGAAGATCAGCATCAGATCTTCAGCAAATTAAAATGGGACCAAACGAGAAGCACCAGCTTTTAAATAAAAAAAGAATCATCAAAATCGGTTCACCCAGTCGAAAGTTCTGAGGTAACAAAAAAAAAAAATACAGACGAATTGAGAACCTCCTCTTATTGGAAGTCGGTTGAAAAGTGATCGCAATGACGGGGAGAACAAGTGCCTTTCGGCTTTGTTAAGATTCTTTCTACATCCTGTATAGAAATAGCTAGAACGCTGCCTGTACCGTTCTGTATAATCTGCTTACCCCTATAGAGAAAAGGCGAGACGGCATGCATATTGAAATACATGTAGTTCTAAAGCTTGACCAGCTTCAGAACTACAAAATATCAATCAATTTTATCCCACCTACACGTAGTATCACTAGTGCCACTTTGTCCATTTGAAACGTGAAAGCTTTCAAAAGCTTAGGACATGTTGTGTTCTGCATCGGACATTTGTATGGGTACGTAAAAGTTCCAATATGGCCTCTCTACGTATGGTGCAGGAAATTGTCTGTTTTCGTGGAATAATAGCCAGGTGCGTCCGTGCTCTGGTTTCAATGGCGCCCTGTATTTTGTAGGCTCACAATGGTTTGCCTGAACATCGATAATTATTTTTGCGCGTGACAAACGGCAGTCAAACGCCCTTAAGTCAGTGTAAACGATGAGGGAAAAATCATAAATCTAGATTGACATAAAAAGTTTATCCTTTGAAAGTTCTTTTTGATCGTCAATTGTCTAGTACTTGTCTTGTTTGCTCAAGGGTGGCCAAAGTGAAAACAAATACCTGATCTAAAAACATGTTTTTGAATGGTTTCTATACCCTTTTAAATCAGGCAAGAAGAATCTGCCTTGTACCTAATTCCGACGACTCCCAGCTACGTCACGAACTTTGAGTTAAGAGCAAATGTGTAGAACGAGTCATGCGTAGGTACGTAAGTAGATAATATATCACCCCGCTCGTTTATGTAATTTGCATCAAGAAAGCAGAATACATGGTTATTTTTCTTTGTATTACGCATCTTCAAGTTGATGGCAATTTCGCCGCCGACGAAGATACGGCGACGGTAATTTCTTGTTCGCTTTACTTTTGTCTTAGCTCAATTTATGACAAGGCGTTTGTCAGGCTCACAGGATCTTGCTATTTTGAGATATACGGCAATCTGGAAAATACGGGTGTTCTGATTTGGAGTCTAATAAATGTATAGTCATTTGTGGAATGTAATGAGATTTTTATGTTTTAATACAATTGTTTGCGTTTCTTTGAGACACAAAAAACGTTGATAAATAATGGACTATCTTGGCAGCAACAAGTATTACAGGATAATGATGTTTAAAACCTTTGATATAAGACACATCATTTTGTAATGTATATCTTGTGTTAGCAATTTTATTAGCTTCCAAATTACAAAATATACAGGTGCATTTGAAAAAAGAACGTACCTACTACTGTTCCACATTTAAAGTTCAGTTTGCGCTACACCTTCAAATGTTTTGATGGTTTTTAAAAGTACTAGTCATTCCGAAACAAACTTAATTAACACTCACTCAAACTTCATATTTCCTTCAGCGGAGAATATTTTCAGTGGAAAATATCATTAAATGATAAATGATAAATGATCTTTATTTTGTAAGTAGGTTTTCACAAACACTTTTACACGTCAATTTTTTTTTTTAAACTAGATGGGGCCGGTGTTTCGTACCTGACTACTCTGAGAAGAAACAGCCGAAACAAACTCAGAGGTCATAGTCTCTTTTCAAGTCCAGACAATCTTGTTTAACTTACATGAGAACTATGCAGATTAGTGTCTGAGATGGTCTTTTGAAGAAAGAACCATACAGATTTGAGTGGACCTGTCCAGTCAGTGCAAGCATTTGTCAGTTATCGTGTAGCTCGACTTATAACACAAGGAGCTCAACGAACCGACGAACAATACCAAAGAAAGGACATTTGGGTAGGTCGCTTATAGAACTCAAACTGTCAGACGGTTGAGGGGTAAAAAAAATTAACAAATAAAATGTAACCCACATGGTCCTCACATTCACAAAAAACACAAAAAAAATAAAATTAATAATAATTTACAAAATGAATGTCAATAAAAATACGATATGTCAAATACACACACATAAAACAATAAAAAATAAACTAAAAATGTAAAAAATAATAAAATACTGAAATAAGTATTCATGTCAAGTCATTAAATGTCAAAAGCCACAAGTAAATATTCATGTCAAATACACACACACACACACACACACAAAATAATAAACAATAAAGTAAAAAAAAATAATATCCATTCATGTCAAAGTGTATAAAAGAAAGGAATCAATAATAAACAAGCGAAGTCCGAAATTTCTATATTCGCAGAGCAAATTTCATTGGAGCAGCTTAATCCCAAGCCTTTTTATCATCGAGGTAGTGATTAACATGATAGTATGCTTTCAGGCATAGCTTCCGTTTTATAAACGATTTGAATTTATTTAGACTAAGTGCTTGAATATGGCTCGGAAGTTTATTGTAAAACCGTATACATTGGCATCTGAACGTTCCCCCTATTTTCTTGAGCTTCGTAGCAGGAATAACAAATTTTTGTTTATTTCTAGTATTTATGTTGTGGATATCACTGTATTTTTTAAACAAATTAATATTTTTATGTGCGTACAAAAGATTTTCATAAATGTACTGAGAGGGCATAGTAAGAATATTAATATCTTTAAATTTTTGTCTGAGGGAGTATTGGGGACTTAATTTATAAATTGAACGAATTGCCCTTTTTTGCAATACAAATATAGTCTGAATATCGGCGGCATTACCCCACAAGAGGATACCGTACGACATCACGCTGTGGAAATAACTAAAATAAACTAAACGGGCTGTTTCCAAATCAGTTAAATCACTAATTTTTCTAACGGCGTATGCTGCAGAGCTAAGTTTTTTAAGCTTGGAATCCAAAGTTATGCCTAAGAACACTGTGCTGTCTTCCGGTTTCAACTCTTCATCCTTGATTACTACACTAGTTTCCACTTGTCTTACATGGGGTATCGTAAACTTAATACATTTGGTTTTTTTCTCATTCAGGAGTAGATTGTTAACATTAAACCAATTAACGACTTTTGCCAGGGCGCTATTAACATCATCCGTAAGTAACTGCTGACGTTTAAGTTTAAATAAAAGAGAAGTGTCGTCTGCAAACAATACTATATCATGATTATCCTTTATGAGGTAAGGCAAGTCATTTATATAAATGAGAAACAAAAACGGACCAAGAATTGAGCCCTGGGGTACCCCCATTCTTACTACGGATCCGGGAGATCTTTCCGCGTTAACATCAACTCTCTGAATCCTATCACTCAAATATGAAGTAAGAAGATCCAGAGAGGCGTTACGGACTCCGTAGTGGTGTAGTTTCCTGATTAAAGTTTCATGAAGAACGCAATCGAAAGCTTTGGATAAATCGCAAAAAATTCCCAAAGCATCGAATTTGTCCTCCCAAGCATTATAAATGTGTCCTAAAAGTTCAACACCGGCATCGGTAGTTGAACGACCCCTTGTAAAACCGAACTGTTTTTATGCAATAACTTATGTTTATTAAAAAAACTTTGCATTTGTTCCAAAATTAATTTTTCAAAAATTTTACTAAAAGTTGGTAGTACTGAAATAGGTATTAAAAAAAATAGGAAATAAATAAATAAATAATAAATAGGAATTTGTTGGGTCTGATGTACTACCTGATTTAAATAAAGGTATTATTTTACTATATTTCATTAGATCAGGAAACTCACCACGATCAATACAATCGTTAAATATTACTGCTAAAGAATGAGCTACAATGTTTATAATAGATTTAGCTACGTCCACAGAATGACCCCATAGATCAGCGGTCTTTTTAACATTTAAGGTGCGAAAGATTTTAATTATATCTTTACTGGTTACATAATGAAAATTGAATTCCGAATCACAGACTGAAACGTTTTCCTTTAGTAAAGACTCGGCAGCAGCAGGTGACGAGTTTAGCGATTTAGTAGTCGACACGGGAATATCCGCAAAGAAATTTTCAAACGCCGTAGCAACTTGATTGTCTGCATTTAAAACATTATCGCCAATAGCAAGGCTGATGTCACTACTTCGGTTGCAAGACCTTCCCGTTTCGCTATTATTAATTTGGTAACTGATTTGAATATAGAATTTCCATAAGCCACAAAGTTACGCAACCCGAGCTATCTGACTGACAAACGAGCTCACTTGCCTGATTGACTACATTTTGCGAAATCGCAAGTCACCATTACATTTCCTAAAAAGCTTTTTTGACCTTCGACGGGTAAAGGTCTAGGTTGGCCCGCACTGGTTGGATTTTTTGGTTGCTGTTAGGTAAACTTCCTCGTTGGTCTAGGGTTGCAAAGCTCGTCTGTTGACCATGAGGCCATGAGGTTTAGATTCCCGAGTCGGGCAGTGTTTTTGGGTTTTTCTCAGCCATGGAGTCTAGATTTACGCCCGGTTGGTGGCAATAGGCTCGTCCCCTATTACATGGGACTTATACATTACTGACGAATTGCGGGTGTATTATTAGATACACCGCTGTCTAACCCTACTTGACTTAAAGTCTTGATGTTGTGTTATGATAAAGTGGTAAACTTTGAAAGTCTATAGGTATGATATCTTCGGGTTCATCGATCCGATTCCGAAAACTTTTTCACTAATGGGAAGCTACATAATCCCCGAGTATGATCAAAAGTTCCCATGGGAACATTTCCGCCTAAAACGCAAGAGTCCGCGAGCAAAACCTAGTGATTTTTCTAGTATAGGCTAGTTTCCACCATCAATAAATTGCAAATCTAATAAATCCGTCAGTTAGAGTATTGGAAAATACTGGACACGTATTTTTTGTTTTTGTAAATCAATAACTGACAAAGATAAAACGCATCAAAATTCGCTTCAAGTGACGTTATAACGCACTAAAAATTATACCATGGCGTGACGTAATGCGAATTTTAAAAGCGTCGTATCTTCGTAAATTTTGGTTTACGTAACAAAAGAAAAAATACGCGTCAAATAATTCGATTTTTTCAGGACACAAGCCTATAACCTAATTATTTTTCTTAGATAAATTGGTAAGGGCTTGGTAGTCCATTAAAAACAAATTACTGTCAAAAATAGTAAATCTTGGATAACTGGGACATTCAAGGGACTTGCAAATTGGTTTCACTTAAAGAGGCATTCTACATACCCAGTGTCTCAGATATCCAGGCATAAATGTGGGGACCTAGCTGGAACTCATGCTGTGAGTTCCAGCTATGCAGGTTTCTCAGTTATCCAGGTCCCACTGAACCAAGTTTCACTGTACTTTAATAAATAAATTACCAGATCACAAAGCGTACCATTAAATACTTTTATTAATATAAACTCGTTAACCGCTATACAATGTTCACAATCAACTTATTTGCATGTCAAAAGAAGATAAATATTTTCCAATTGTTTCTGAATATTAATAGCTTTTTATTTTTCAGACAATGTTTTTTAATAAAGTCAATGTTCATTGGCGCGCCATGAGAGATACAAGTAAATAAAAATAAACATCGAGAACATCAGAGGAGCGAAATTCTAACTGAGTGAAATTAATTAAGCTGTAGGTTACACGAGTGAGAATTTAATTAAAAAATCGGAATAATTAATTAAGTCCAGTCTAAACACTGTATTACGTTCGCAACATCTAGATGCAGTAAGAATTGAAACTCAACGTGATCGTAATGCAAAAGACAGAATTCCCAGCGCAAAACTACAAACAAAGACAAAGCGAATCGTTATTTGTAACTCAAAACGGTTCCTTTCAAACGTTAAAGTAATAAATCGTCGATCTATGCAGCTGTACGACAAAGTGCTCTTTGACGTTGCACATTCGATACTAACGCTTACATTTAAAATCCCTTTTGTGGAACAATTCCGTTTGAGGAGTTTAAGAAGCACTTAGAATTGTTATTGAGCTTCTTTAACAGAGCTTGTGATGCGGAGGAATGAGGAAAATGTGAAAAAGTTTTGAGTATGAATGTGGAAGGGAGTGAATATTAAGAATAGAAGAAGACATAAATACGATGGATGGACTGTGTAAAGGATGATATGGCAAGAAAGAAGATAGAGAAGTACGGAAGAAGGGGACTGCAAGAGCTAAATCAGCAACTTTATTTGTGGTGGTTCAAACTTCGTTTGAAATACTGTTAGAATAAAGTTCCAATCAGCTTGCACTATAAAGTGTTTGTTACAATCAATCAATCAAAAGTTTTATTATCAGGCATCTGAAGGCCCGTTATGACACACGAAGTGGCGGCGTCGTGTTACGCTGTGCGATGTCACGTAGTCTGTCGCGAAAACGTCGGTAGCCAACACCCTTCGGCCAGAACTCTTCCTAGAGAAACTTATATAATATAAGCTCCGGTAGTCGTCTCAAGTTGAATAAATTCTAGTTGTTGCTTGACGTAAGATGTGGGCTATAGAAAAGGTAATTATGTGCAGGCGCTGTCAAAGAATGAAACTATTGTTACGGCTCTGTTGTGAGGCAAAATATCAAGCTGTACGTGTGGGTGGTGCTTTCAGAATATTTGTAACTAGAATGGAAAGAGCCTGCAGGCAGCCCTCAATTAAGTAAAGGCTTCATTCTGTGTACAGTGAGGCAGTGGGCAGTGTTGTTTCGTAAATACCAAAAGCATTGTTTTGATGTCACTCTCACAATAAAAAAATGCTTGCATATACGGTTATACTACAAACTTAGTCCAGAAATTATTTTGTACACATTTTTGTCTTTTTTGTACAAAAACTGTTGTTTCCATCCAAGTTCAAAATGATTTTCCTAGAGAGTCCTTATAAAGTTCTACTTTTCAGATTTATTTCATATTTTCTAAACTTATGGTTCAAAAGCTAGAGAGGGGGAGGGGACACATTGTTTTTTACTTTTGGAGCGATTATTTCCGAAATTATTGACATTATCAAAAAATGCGTTTAGTAAACTTCTATTCATTGTTAAATACCTTTCCAACAATATATCACACTAACGTGTGATATATCACACTAACGTGTGATAAAAAAAAAAATCACTTCCCACTTTACATAGGGGGGCTACCCTAATAAAACATTTTCATCCAATTTTTACTTTACCACTTTCTCGGCGTAATTGATACACATATTGGTACCAAGTTTCAGCTTTCTAGTGCTAACGGTCACAGAGATTAAGCGAGGACGGACGGACAGACAGACATGGCGAAACTATAAGGTTTCCTAGTTGACTACGGAACCCTAAAAAGGAATAAATCTTTGTTTTTGGCAAATTCTTCATTGATGCTCCGCTCCTATTGGTGATGTTAGCCTTCCTTGATGAACGGGCTGTCCAACACTAAAAAATGTTTTTAACTCGAACCACCATTTCCTGAAATTAGAGCGATCAACCAAACAAACAGACTCTTCAGCTTTATAATATTAGTGTAGATTCAAGTAAATCTTTGCATTAATCGCTCATATATTCTACTCATGGTTTTCCAAATAAGGGCTTCCCTTGCCCTTGCCTGGCAAAGCTTGCCCATGCTGACTCACTGGAAACGGCTGCACACATAGGTGTAAATCGTATAATTATTTCATAGTGTGTTTCTTATTTTTACTTTTTTTTTCTAACATTAGGTTAATACCTAAAGGGATTGTATTTGATCTGAAATAAAATTTATATTTTTATCACTAGCTGACCCGCGCAACTTCGTCTGCGTCACATAAGAGAAAGAGAGGGTTACAGAGAGTAAGTCGTAAGCACCTATAATACAATTTTCAAAGAGCACATCACACACATCCTTCCGCATAATGAAAATGCGCGCCCGGTACATGATTATTATTTTGCTGCGGAGTAATTTAAAACGGTGTATCTCCTAAGATATGCATTGAAGTCGATTTACGTACCCAAGAGCAATTTTGATCAAAATCAAATACTTGTGATTAACACTTACTTGTATTTATTTGAATAAGAATAAATAGGTCTGCAGTTCTCATCAAGGTGTATTAAACAACACAACACCAGCTGCGGAAACGTCACGCGTAGGTACGTCGACCCCTAAACGTGCCTACGCTGCTATTGTCACTAGCGGTAAACCTGATGCGTCGCTACCTAAGCGGCAAACCAGAAAAGGGGAAAAAATTAAAACGGGTGCTCAACCTGCCCTGGCTGCGGTCCATAGCTCCGTGCCAAGAACGAGCCAAGTTGATGAGGAGGGCTTCACGAAAGTGGAAAGGAGGAGGAAGAAGAAGCCCTGTTCTCGCAACCTGTGCGGTACCGCACCGAGTGGACCCAGCATGCTGCTGCGTCCTGCTGTGCCTACGACGCAGCTGTATCTTTCCCTTCTGCATCACTCAACTACAACTGAGGAAGTGGTGCAGTATTTGAAAGTGAAGACCAATTGGATACTGAGGGTTGAAAAGTTGGAATCGCGCCACAATATCAACTTCAAGTCATTCGTGGTACGAGTTCCAACTGAACATCTACAGACCTGCATGAAGGAGGACTTTTAGTCGAGGGGTGTCGTTTATCGACGTTTCCGGGGACGGTTACGCGACACCACGCAGCGAAACACGACGCCGTCAACGTTACGTGTATAGTTATATAAGGTTTAAATTATGTATTAGTATATTTGATATTGTTGTTATATGTTATTTTGTGTATTTTGTCTATGGGCCTTAGTTGCCTGATAATAAAATGATTATTATTATTATTAAATGAGCCGCAACACGATATAGCTGCTGTAAACCGTTGCGGACCTCTTACAACTGCTTACCATTTAAAATTTCAAACTCTACGTCCCTACGCTATGACGCCGTGTCTTAAAGTGCACAACCTCTTTAAAGCTTAGAAACCTTCAAATGCGGTATTAATATTTTACGGTGACTTTCGAGACAGTAGGATTTGTACTCGTTTGTAATGTATTTGTAACTTTTCCGGCTTTATGTCTTATGTAAAACAAAAAATGATGACTGGCATCAAAAAAATGTTTTGTGTAAAATAGCAATTTTCTGGCTAACTATTTCCCCTATACTGCCCCGCCGAAAGTTATTTTTTTCAGATTTCTGACTTTTTGAGTACTCTAACTGGGTTGGTTTGGAAGAACTTCTTGATTAGTGTCGGAAAGAAAATCGATTGGCATCAAAAAAAATATTTTATGTAAAATGGCAATTTTCTTGCTAACTGTGCTTTATTTTTTAATTAAATCTGTGAATGGGAATAAAGATTATGTGAAAAAATTACGGATTGTTACCTAAGACCATTTTTGTGTAGCTGCAGCTCCCCTTACTGCCCCGTTTACCGTTTCCACCCTGTATTACAAACTACTTATACCGAGGAAAGCCGATTTTCTTGAGTTCCGCTATTTTGGGCGTATTCACTTCAAAAATGAAATTTCAAGAAAATTGAGAAATTACATTCACCTGTATTAGATTTGAAGTATTTACAGCAACTTTTAAAGGTTTCCACTTCAATGAATTTTATTCTATAGGTGTATGAAGTTAATTAATTTTAAACACAAAACCCTCTTTTTTACGTCTCTGGATGATTTAAAAAAAATGCTGAAACAGGTATTTCTTTATTTTTAATAATAAGTATTTACTCTGAGTTTCATGAATCTAGAGCAATCTAAAAATTTTTTTTCATACAAACTTTACCCCCCCTTTTCACCCCCTTTTTCCAAAATTTTCCATAATTTCTATAGCCTAAGTGTTATTCTGGGTTTATTTAAATAGATTAGTGAAGTTTTCATCAAAATCCGTCCAGCAGTTTTTACGTGATGCGCGGTCAAACAAACAAACAAACACGAATTTTAAAAATGGTTTTAATATGTTCAGTTACTTATTTTAAGTCACCCTGATCGGTTTTTTTTTAAATCTTCTATGTACAGATTTTTTGGTCTCAACGATTTTATTATATGTATAGATTTACGTTTGCTTCCTTAGGCATTTGATGACAGTCATACTCCAGCTAGGTCGACTGTTTTCATCAAGGTGCATGCAATAAGCCGGGACACGACATAGCTGCTGTAAACCGTTGAAGAATTCTTGCAACTGCTTTTTGGCCCCATCGTTAGACCGTCAATAACAGTCATACTCCTGCCAGGTCTAAAGTTCTCATCGGAGTGCGTTAAATGAGCCGAAACATGGTATAGCTGCTTTAAACTTTTGGGGACTCTTCGCTACTGTCTTTCATCTCCATCGTCAGATCATCGATGAAAGTCGTACTCTAGTTAGGTTTAAGGTTCTCATCAAGTTGCATGAAATGATCCTAAGGGCGCTTTCAACTAACACGTTTTGAGTGGTACAACAAACGCACTGCTTTGGCACCGCAGCGGTACGACACGAAAAGTCTAAATTGAAAGCGCCCTAAGCACGATAAAGCTGTTGTAAACTTTTGCGGATCTGTTGCAAGGCCAACTGCCTTCCATCTTCATTGACATACCTTTGGTGACAATCTTGGAAACCAAAATGTTTTAATCCTCCATTTCAAATTTGTAACTCTACGTCCCTATGAGGCCGTGTCTTAAAAGTGCATAACCTCTAAAGCTTTGAAACCTCCAAATATAATACGGTGACTTTCGAGACATTCCAATTTTAGAGTATTAGCACCAAGGTTTTATGTGAGTTCAACCTTTTTGAATAAAATCGGATTGAGCTTTCAAACATGTGTCAAAATAAAATGTAGTTTAAATCATGCTACAATAATATACGTTTAAATCAAAAGCTCTGAGTATTGCTATCAACTTCGAAGCAAATCAGCGCCATGGCCAAAATAATAGTTTTAACAAAATACGAACACGTCTTCCATCAATTCTGTTAAAAAGGTTTATGCAAAATTTGAAGTAGATTGGACCAAGGAATCACGTTGTCTCTTACAAACTTTGCCCCCCTTTTTTACCCCCTTAGGGGTTCAATCATGGAAAATTCTTTCATACCGGATGCCTACATCATATAAAGAACACACCCTGCTAGTTTCAGGTCTTTACGATCAGCGGTTTTGGCTGTGCGTTGATCCATGAGTCACTAAAGCTAAATCGTCAGTCATTAAATCGCTATTTTGTGCGTATTCAATATTCACCTCAAAAATCAAATTTCAAGGAAACTGAAAATTTACATTTATCTGTATTAGATTGGAAGTATATGTAGCAACTTTTAAAGGTTTACACTTCATTGGATTTTATTCTATAGGTGTATGAAGTTCATTTATTTTAAACACAAACCCTCTTTTTTACGTCTCTGGATGAAATTTTTTAATCCTCCATTTCAGTGCTGAAACAGGTATTTCTTTATTTTTAATAATAAGTATTTACTCTGAGTTTCATGATTCTAGAACAATCTAAACATTTTTTTTCATACAAACTTCACCCCCCCTTTTCTCCCCCTTTTTTCAAAATTTTCCATAATTTCTATAGCCTAAATGTTATTCTGAGTTTATTTTAATAGATTAGTGAAGTTTTCATCAAAATCCGTCCCGCAGTTTTTACGTGATGCGCGGTCAAACAAATAAACAAACAAAAATTTTAAAAATGGTTTTAATATGTTCAGTTACTTATTTTAAGTCACCCTGGTCGGTTTTTTTTTTAATCTTCAATGTACAGATTTTTTGGTCTCAACGATTTTATTATATGTATAGATTTGCAGTAGATTGTGAACGTGAACTCGTTCAACGTCCGTTTCCAATTGTTAAAGTGATCGCAGACGCGGTATGCTTCAGACCTTCAGTCCAGTCGCATTCGTATACAGCTTTACCATAAAACGTTCACGTTCCATCACGGATTACCTATGAAGTTGGTTCGAAATATGACTGAGGGCTGTGTAATGGACATTCCAAACGTCGTCAAAGGCCGCATCTATTCTCCGTTCGCGCACTTTTGATTAATGGGTTGGACATGGTGGACATTCACGGACAAATATATTGGCATGTGCGACCAATCTCGTGTATGTCCAGACATACCGATGTGCAGCGTATATTAGAAAGGTGTGGTACAGCCCATCAAACGTCCCATACCTTTGGGTCGAGTATGTATTTAAATTTTGTATTGGAAATTTTTTACACAATTCTGATGTGTACATAACTACTTTATGTATGGGGGCCCCCATACATAAAGTAGTTATGTATGGGGTCTAGGGTAGTTTGCTGGTCTGGAGGTACCGTATTTCTTCCATTACTAAAATTGACCTGCGAATGTATTCTTTATTTACTACTCTGCTTTAGTACTTTTTATTCCTATATGAATGTTAATTATCTTAAGATTGCTCAGCAGTCGCTCTAGCGACTACTAGACTAACGTGGCAATCCAAAATGCAATTCAACGCTGCCGCTGCTTGAGTTTGAAAATGAATTACCTCGACAGTGTAAAAAATTATACTTAAATTGTCGATAAACATTAGGAAAGCGAGCGTATTAAATCATTGAATTTACCCTCGTGACGTCAGAACTAGCTAAAAATTATACCTAGGCGTGACGTATTGAAAATTTTGAAAGCTTATCTTCGTCAATTTAGATTTACCTAACAAAATAAAAAATACGGGTCAAATATTTTTGGAATAATCTACCTGAAGGACTAATAAGATGTGTTTGTCGTCTCTATTTGTCTCAAGCGCAGTTATTTTTGTGCAGATTTTTTTTAATGAATTCACTTGATATGAAGCTATCCATCAAGCGGTTTTTCATTAAGTTAGAGTCTCCAAAGATGATCGATCTCGGTTGATCTGTAACCCGAAAAAATAGGTGTCAGATGGGATCCGTGATTGGAAATGATAAATAGCTTTTTTAGCGTTGATTAAAATTCATAGAAATATTCATTGATTGAATAATTTTGTGTACAGGGTAACGTTTTACCAAGAAAATGGATTGTAGAGGTCAGATAGGCAGTCGCTCCATGTAAAATACTGGCGTTGGAAACGCATGAGCTTTTGTATAATGTATTACTCTACATAACATAACATCACGACTGTAATACCCGAAGAGTCTGGCAGGGGTGTACCTACTAATACACCAACATTTCGCCTTTTATGTTTAAGTCTCATGTAATAGGGCAAGCCTATTGCCATCAACCGGGCACTAATCCAAATTCCGTGAGTGCTACTGAGAAATTACTAAAAAACACTTTGCCCTACCCGGGAATCGAACCCAGGACCTCATTTTAGCAGACCAACGAGGCAGTAGGTAAAATCTTTGGAAATACACACAATAATACCAGTAGACAACATCCACTGCATAGCTTGAACATTTTCTAAAAAGAAAAAGAAATCCGATCTTATTTTCGTGGTGATTTCAACTGGAGCCATTTCCTGCGCTTTGCATAGACGCCCGCACTTTTCCGTTCTTTTGAAACCTTTTCAGTATTCGATTCCGCTCAAGAACGACCTTTGACTGCAATTGCCTTTGATTGTGCTCATTGTTTTGAAGAGGTTTGGTATTGCTGTTAAAGGCGCTCCCTCACTAAATCAATCCAAGATTTCGATTTTGTATATAAAAGAAAAATTGACGTTTATATTGCAAACCCGTTGCAAATATAATTATTTTTTAAATTAGTTAAGACCGGTGCTTCGTACCTGACTACTCTGAGAAAAAAAAACCGGAACAAACTCATAGTATTATTTAAGGTCCAGACATTTAATCTTGGTCAACACACGTTAGGACTATGCAGGTACTCGTAAGTGTCTGAGATGGTATTTTGAAAAAAGAACCACACAGATTTGAGTGAACCTGTCCAGCCAGTGCAAGTATTTTTCAGTTATCGTGAATAGAAACAAGTCTTTGTTACAAATTGTATGATTGTAAGACACGCACTGTAATGCTCGGTTCTCGTCATTCACTGATGTTACGTTCGATTCTGAAATGTTACATTACAGATCGCTTCAGATGATGGAGTGCCCTTAGGTTGTATGCTTTTATAAACTACTTGAATAAAATTAATGAGCTATTGTGTTATTGTTGAACAATTTTCAAAGCTTTCGAATGGAGCATTGGCACGTTATTTGAAGGTTTCATTGAAATGGGAATAGAAACTGTTTCTGCTTCTTGTAAAAGGTTAACACATTTAGTAGTGGGAAATAAACGTTTTCAAAAGTTATGTGTGACTTCCGCCTGTGACTTTGACCACTTTTTGAAGTGGTAACTTCTTATGGGAGGGGAAGGAGTTCGGGAACGAAGTAGTTCGGGAATAACAGGAACCAATAACTGACGGATCAACGCACAGTCTAAACCGCTGATCGTAGATACCTGTAACTTGGTGGGTGTTCTTTGTGTGACGTAAGCATCCGATAAGAAAGGATTTTCGATAATTACACCTCTAAGGGGGTGAAAAATGGGGCAAACTTTCTATGGGACAACGTGATTCCTTGGTTTAATCGACTACGAAACCTAAGATGCATTATACTGATGAATCATTGTAATGTTTCATCAAAATTCATTCGGTAGTTTTTGCGTAATAGATTTAAACGTAAATGTCAGCGTCACATTGTAAAAACCGTTAGATTGTAATATAACTAGAGAGATTGTAAACTCTCGAAAGATTGTCAAACGACCTGTTTACTGCTTACGCATTGTTTTTCAGTAGATTATAATATAATTCGTTATATTATAATCTACCAACCAAAACGATCAGTTATGTTGCAAGCAATATGTTTAGTTGACAATATTTCGAGAGTTTACAATTTAACGTGTTTGACAATTTTACGGTGACATAAATACACATACTCACAAACTTTCACCATGAAAATAAACCTTCTATTTACATAGAAAAAGTAAATAATTTATTTAAAATTATAATGAGGCCTCCTCAAATATATGTATTGGTCAATTACATATCTGATAACATCCATCGAATGGCATCACATTATCGTAAATCTTTGAAGCCGTGACGCAGAGATTGACTGCATCGAACTTTATGGCCGGGCCTCATGCCAATGACGTCACTGATATAACGATCTCTTTACTGATGGGCCATTCGAAAATATTTAAAAAATTTAGAACACCGAGAAACTATTCAGCCAGTCCTAAATAGTCAATCCTGTCTTTTCACGGGCTATTAAGTCTGAGGTTTGAAAAAAGAAGCTCGTGCTCTTCAGCTTAAACCGCGCTTACCTAGGTTGATCCATGAATGGGTGACCACCATTACATACCCAATTTCCTCCGTGTCTCGGAAAGCACGTTAAACCGTTGATCATGGTTATCATTTGTAGATCTTTTACGGTTGTTATAGGTAGTCAGTTGCTCGTAAGTCTGACTACCAGTCTTACCAAGTAACGTATTACACGGTGCTAACTGGGTTGTGGAATTCAGATAGGCAGTAGCTCCATGTAAAATATCTGGTATTCAGCTACATTCATTAGACTGGAAGCCAAGCCTAACATAGAATTGTAAACCTTTTGTTACCTAACTGACATAAATGTATTTTGAATCGAATTATTATTTTTCTTAACGTAATCTATTGACATTTCACCTAATTGCCTTGCTTGTTTATTTTTAATTTTGTCCATCATTTTTATTATTTATTATGTGTGTTTTACACCACATCTCTTCTTGTTAAAGTATTAAACTCAAAAAGTTCATACTGCTCGTAGTTTTAACTGCATTAGTTTAAAAAAAAACTTTACACTGAACTCGTAAATTTTCATAATGAAACATTAATGTAACAGTCAAAGAAAATAAAGATCAATGTAGCGAGCATTAATTTAAATTGGTTTTTGTCTGAACTTTTATATTTTGTCGTTGTGGCTTGTTACTTGTTTTTAAGTACTTTTAAGTAGCAATAAAGTAAAGGGACGAAGTGTTTTTATTATTTAACCTCCGCGAGCTCCGATAGCAGCTGGTTACTATTTTTTTTTAAGTTGTCTACACGGTGGCTACGAGCTACGAAGCTGCTACGAAAACCTTTTTGTCGTAGCACGGTTTTTAACTTCTGCCGGGGCTGCGGGACTGTTCGAAAGAGATACTGCGGCCCCGGAACATAAAGGGCGAGGAAGGAACATGGATGTATTTAAGTCAGTAGAAATCGGACACTCCCTTCCCGCTCCGCCCAGAGTGGGAAAAGTCATTTGATGATTTTCCACGCGAAAAAAAAATCGGTCTTTAATTTGCCATTATTAATTGTGTAGGATTTAGTAGGTTAAAAAAATAACTTGTAAAAAACATTGTCTGTCACGGCACACTCGGCATGTGAAACATCTGTGTTATTTATATGGAGTTAAATGAAGAATAAAAATATTGACGTTGCTAAAATCAATTTACTTTTCTTATTATTATTTTATTAATTATATTAAAAGAGACGTTATTTTGACTTTTACATTTACTCACAACTAATATTGATACAAGTGGAGAAAGTTTGTTATTGTAGTTCGAGGCGTATTAACACATGACCCGTAGGCGAGGGTGCTTTTAAGCCGAGAACAGCAACAACAAATGTCTACGTGCATCAAACGACTTTTTTCAATACACTTTTGAAGAAATAAAATAAAAGAATGAAAAATATTTGTGTCATGAATTATTAGCCGTTACACATTTTTATTATTTTTGAATTTAGAACATAAATAAATGTTAATTTGTTTACAAAAATAAATATTAAATTTAAATAATCATATTTATCTATGGTATTGAATTTATAAACACAATTTGAATTTTCAAAAAATGTTTACGCCGCGCCGTAACTAAGTATAAGTTATCTGTGCCAATTGTCAGTACAGTCGGTTTTACTGCCTAGACGCAATAAAGAAATATCATCTAATGTTTTTAAAAGAAATTGAAATGATTTTATATTTATGAAAAGGGTCCAGATACCAAGGTCGCTGGTATTGTTATAAATCTCTTCAAGAAATAATACGTGGAAACCAATTTACAACGTTAATCGTACTCGAGTGCCTATCTCCAAATATGTAGGAACTCGAAACACCATAAACCCATGGGATTAGGGCAAAGTAAACATAGTCCCTATTTAATTACTTTAGGCGCCAATAAAGTTAATCTTTTAATCTTTGTTTAGACGTCAATCCCGATTTTTTTACTTTTACGTTTCGATTTGTAGACGAAACTAATTGGTGCCATCACGGTTTTATTGTACAATTTGTTCTGTGACTCATTGTATCTTCTGAGGTTTATTTTGTTTCAGATAAACTTTTAAGGATTTTGGAAGAAAGTTAATGCTTGAATTTAATTTTAAGATTGGAGACTGTTTCTATTTATCGATACTGCGCAGCGTATTTTTTTCTTTTTTTTTATCTCTTGTAATGACCTAAGCGTAGAAAAACCAAAAAGAATATCACTGTCATTGCCAAGTGTTGTCTGCTACAATTTTATTAATGTTGCCAACATGTAATTTTTTTTCACCGGTGCCACTGCTAACCATTTCTGCGCTGTGGGCCATATCACAGCATTATGCTGAGTTCTGCTTCTCTCAGTCACGACTTGCAAGCTGTCACTTATTGTTTGTATTCCGTATATTTATTTATTTATTACTAGCTGACCCACGCAACTTCGTCTGCGTCAAAAGTACTACCTACCTACTACTACCTACCTACTACTACCTACCTACTAATACCTACCTACTACTACCTACCTACTAATACCTACCTACTACTACCTACCTACTATTACCAACCTACTACTACCTACCTACTACTACTACCTACCTACTACTACTACCTACTACTACTACCTACCTACTACTACCTACCTACTACTACCTACCTACTGCTACCTACCTACTACTACCTACCTACTACTACCTACCTACTACTACCTACCTACTACTACCTACCTACTACTACCTACCTACTACTACCTACCTACTACTACCTACCGACTACTTCTCACCGTTTAAACATTCCCTGGACTACGACAAACATTTTAAAACCAAATCAGGTCAATCGGCCCAGCCGTTCTCGAGTTATAATCAGACTAACGAACAACAATTCATTTTTATTTATATAGATTATTATATCATATTTGTGTCACGAATTATTACGAGACTATGATTGAGGTTTAATATATGAATAAACATTTGTTATGCATCGTATGTTCATTGTTTAATTTTTAATGCATGAAATGTCCCTGCGACAAAAAACTTCGGGGACTGCCGATATTGCCCCCGCGCACGGTTAACTGGTGCTACGCCGTAGCAGATCGGCTATGAGTGCTACGAAGGTGACGGTCACGCGGGTTTCATGATTTTTGTTCACCGAAAAAGTGCTCAAAGCGCCTAGAGAAGTATTCACTTTATTTATTTTCAAATTCTCAATAACCAAGTCCTTTCTAATAAAAACTATTATTTAAAATTCGAACTAAAGCTCCCTGGGGCTTTGTAAATGAACCTGTCGGTCCGAAACAGCCTAAATTACGGGTACACCGTTAATTGTCACATGAGAGGTGATTAATACCGGCGAGCCATCAACCCGTGTCCTTTTGAGGGCGAGCAGTGATACATTATTCAACACTGATTGATTGAAGTAGTCACTTGACACTTCATTTATCTCTGTTGAGTCTATATAAAGGTGCTTAAATGTATTGAAGTTTTTTGGTCGTTTTATTTATTTATTTATATCACCAAGTTAATGCAGTAGAATGACTTTGTGTGATGGCATTAATAAATATGGAGCGATGGGTGAATAACTTTCAGTAAGGAATTGGATTCTATATTACTGAAACCATTATTCAACTGAGATATTTTTGTAGAGCTTGTGCCTAAATAAAAATAGCTACTCGTGTCGATTTTCAAGTTAAGTCGTGCTTGCCTAGGTTGGTACGTGGATGGGTGACCACTCATCACGTACCGGGTGTCCTCCATGTTTTGACAAACACGTTAGACCGTTCGTCCCGGCTGTCATTTGTAGATCTTGGACGGACAGGTACTGGCCCGAAAGTATAATAACCAGTCTTACCAAGGGGCCAGCATTACCTAGCACAAACTGGGTTGTGGAGGTCAGATAGGCAGTCGCTCTATGAAAAATACTGGTATTCAGCTGCATCTGATTAGACTGGAAGCCGCCCCCAACATAGTTGGGAAAATACTAGGTTGACTATGGTGAAATTTTGAAGCACCGGGTAGCGCACCATACAGCTAATGGTCCCAAGGTAGCAGGTCATCATTGTCTTACCCTTATCTCAATTCATTCATTTGAAGTCGACGCAGCATATCTCCTTTTTCTATACTTCTTTATTTTTCGTCATCTCATAAGACACTTCTTTTCTTTCATCCATCGTTTGGTAATGGTTACGGGAATAGGAATCTATATTGCGACTGCCCAGTGCATAATTTTGCTGCGCTGAAACGCTGTGATGAATCTGACGTTTATTATGTTGTACTTTGCATATTTTCGTAGGGCAGCGAGAAAATGTAGGAACAAATTTATTTTTATATCAGCCTACTCTATTCCACTGCTTTGCAAAGGCCTCCCAATTTTGGCATTCGAATTTTGTTTGACGTTTTGCCTGCTCCGAAAGCCATTTTATTTTACAATAAAAAAACTGGTCAAAATAAATGGATGAACATTTCAGTTGTATATTATTTAAAGGGTGTAGCCGAGATTAGATACTTTGTAGTAATGCGTCTCTAAGCATCTACATTATCTGGATAATTCGAAAGATATGGCGATGGCCACTCCTAATGGATCCATTACCTGCTCGCCTTTAATTTGATTGTACTATTTCCATTAAGCTTTTTGAGTAATGTGAAGAATACGCACTTTATTACAAAACTTTAAGCATTGAGCTGCTTTAAGGTCGCGGGCAAAATATAGTAATAGGTACAAACTGTGTGTATAAACAAAATGTGTAAAAATATTTAATTTTATTTTTTTTCATTAATTACTTTGCCATTCTGTGTCAAGCCAAGTCATAATTAGATAAAAAATTAGACATGGTCAAATCTTATCGAGCTGAGTTTCAAGATGAGGTTCCCTAGTGTAGCAGGTACAGCAGCAGGTGGTGTACAGGTACGAGCGAGTCAAGCAAGCACACCGACGACGAGACTGAGCTGAGTGTGCTTACTCAAGCGGTAAGCTAACGAAGACCACCAAAGGACCATCTAGTGGAGCAAACACTTTCAAAACGAATGAGTGAAGCGAGGCCACCGATGCCGCTAGCGAGCGCGCGTAAGGTGGGTGGCACTCACTACTACCATGTGCTCGCTTAGCTCGCTCACAACTGCCATGAGTGTGCTCGCTTAGCTCGCTCCTCTGTAAAGTAGACTCGCTGAACTCACTTTTCTTGTGGTGTGAGGGACTCGCTATGTTCGCTGACTTTTTTAGGCAAACAAATACTCACAATTGGTTCGTTTGACCTATGTTTACATGCGCAACCTTGAGGTACTCTCTTGCATTGAAACATTCGTGTCTTTGCTTTGTGACATTTCATCATCAATAAGGTCTTTGGGATTCATTAAAGGGCCGTCTTCTAAATGAAAACAAACACAGACGATCACAAATTTTATTACAGATAAATGTACAAACATTAATTCACTTTTGAATTTACATGTACATCATATAGGGTATATCATACATTTATTAAGTTGTTCATCGAATACTCATACAGATTTTCTATCTAGTACACAATACATAGCTAGCTTTATTTAATTCTGAATTCACATCTAATGTTATAATAAATTGGTAGTAATGCTGCGTTTGTATACTCTCGTCGAGACATTCCAAGACAGGGCGAGTGCTAGAGTGTAGTAGCGCTTGTCTCGCTTCGGTGTTCTTCGCTTGTTCTTCGTCTCGTATTGGTTTTTCCGAGACTTCTTGGGAGAGACATAGCTCTTGGTCGAGAGTGTACAACCATCTTTACAATCATACGTTTCACATAGATGACACATTATGAATAGTAACTACACAGAAAATAACGTCTTTGTATGTAAAATTTACGATATGCTATAAAATTTATGATACAAATAGCGCATTGTTTCCCGATTTCTTCCTTAAATCTATATACTTAAATACTAAATATAGTAAAATTATTGTATTACTACCTATAAAATTCTATATAAGCCGTAATAGCTTTGGCAACGTTTTACAGACTGGCTTATTTTACGTGAGATACGTATAAAAAGTTATTTATTTCTGACTTGTTATAATCGCATTACACATAAATATAAAATTTCTAATAATAAAAAAAAAACCTTAGCGTTTCAATTACATCTTTCTAAATTACATTAATTTTTAAAATAGATTATTATAACTTTCTCGAGGAATTATCTGCGATTATTCTATTTCTTTATTATTTATTTAAGTAATAATTATTATGCTAATAAATGTATTTCATACGTATGACAAAGTCCGTTCATGCATCACATAATAAATATTTTCTATAATTATAATATTTAATTATTTTACAATTACAATAGTTACAGGAACGTTAAATGCGTACAGTTTTAATATTCAAAATATTTTGTGTTCGGGCTTGAGTTCGATGAGTTGGGGGAGGTTGGGGATATTGTATCTAGTTTCTTGGTGAGGGAAAAAGGTCCGTTGGCTGATGACTTGTCGGAGTTAAAGAGGTCAGTTTTCTGATACCCGTTGTGGTTGGGACTGGGGAGGATTGATATCGTGGTGGAAGCAGTAACGAGCCATTGTTGGTTGTCGGCGGGGCAGAGCGGTGACGAAGAGGCGGGAGAGGCGGGGGCGGACGGGCCCGCGGCGGGGAGCGCGTCCTCCTCGGGCAGGGTGCGCAGGCGCGGCAGCCTCCCCCGCCCCCCGCCTCACACCGGAGACTGGTCGCCGCTCGCGCTGCCGCTTGTGATGTAATCCTGTGCAGTTAATTCTCATGTTATATCTGTAGACTAAAAATTTGAAACGGCCATGTACAGATAAAGGCAGGCTGCGTTGCATCGTAACGCAATGCAAAAAACCTCATTCTCTCCCCACTATGCTTTTATTCAATCACACTAAAAACTCAGTACAAAGCGAGTCTTTAATGCTCTAGTCTCTAGAGCAATAAAAATGTATGAAATTTCACAGTTAATTTTTTAATCGCACCAAAAGGTGCCAATCTCAATGGATTAGCTCTATTCAGCCAGCCGATATCAATACTTTTTTTTTACGTACGTATTATTCGTTTCTAGTAGTACTTACTTATACAAGTAGGTTTGCTTGACCCAAATTAAAAAAAAATAATGCTGCTAACTCTGATTTAAAAATGAAAGAAATTTAAAAAAGCGATTTGGCGGGAACTTTGTTAATTTTGCTTGACAATATTTTTGGAAAAAAAACGACGATAAAGTGTGATACTATCTGATTTTGAGTGCTTCGGCTTCGAATTAAAATGGAATCATCTAGCGACACATTAACTCCGGAAAACATTCTAAATGAAGCCGACAGTGTTATAGAGACTTCTATCTTAACTGTTTGATATGAGTTTCTTTTATCTACTATTCCTATAGATAGGTAATAGTTGAAAGAAAAGCAGATTATGCACCTCGCCTTAAGTAATTTATATTGCCCTCGTGCCTGTTAGATTAGAGCCCTCGCCAACGCTCGGGCTCTAAATCAAGCACTCGGTGCAATAATAAATTACTTTGTGCTCCATGCAATAATCTACTAAAGTAGATTTCTTTAAAATCCTTCTCTAGCTAATTAAACCTTTTCATATGTTTGAACTGTATCTCCTTTGTCGAAGAGGTAGGGAGGATTTTTTCAGCAAGAGTGCTCAATAGTAGCACGTGATGAATACCTGAATTATATCTTTGAAAAGTTTCAAAAAGAAACTGAAAGATTTTTGAACGAAAAACTAGTACAAGATATTGATATTTTTAACTAAATCAGACGAACTGTTCTACTCATTGCGTCCATTCTGACGTGAAAACTGCTAAAACCACAAGCTCAAAGAATTTAATCAAATCTCTGTCAACTATGATATGATACTTACAGCATGAAGGTGCCTGCCATCCAGGGGAGGCAACAGAGATGTTCTTGGCACCAGCAAAGTAGTGGTGGTTGTCTCCGACGCTGCTGACTCTCGCTTAGATGGGTGGCTGTACAACCTGCCCCACAGGCTTCTTGTTAACATCCGTATTCAAACACTCTCTGTGCATATACGCTAATATTTAAGTAACTCTTACAATAGTTCACCTAGAACATTCCATGGGTTTTATATAAAAGACATACAATAAGGAAGAACATTTTGATAAAAGAAATAATTAAATCTGCATAATCTTTAGAGTAAGGAAACCAAGAAGATAAATATAGTCCAAAGTCTCAGTCCTTTGACTGTTTTAAAAAGTAAAAACTGTTCAAATAAATAATAAGTTTTGTTTTTGCAATTTTTTATTTGTTTCTTTTAGACATATTAAATAAAAAATTAACTAATCACTTACATCTCCTTTGTTTCATTGCTCAAAAAGAAAACGCACTGTATAGTCAAGTAGGGAAAAGGCAGGGTTTAAGAAATAACCAAAGGTTTTCATGCCATGCATACAACACGCTTTACTCCCGCCAGATTAGCGAATTTTCCGGCGCCTATAAGCTCATTTTGGGAAGCGCGTATTGGCTACACACGCAACTCGTAGTAGTGTTGAGGCGCAAACCACAAGTACAAAACCGCGCGTAGGCCAATATGAGTTTATACGCGCAAAAAAATACCTTAGCCCGAAACCGTATCGACAGATATGTGCCTTTATATTTTTAAACACTTGTAAGAGACATCGACGCACAAACTATTACCATGAATTTTACATTATGATTGTAGACACTCTTGCCAATAAATTGAATAAATCTGTTTCCTAAAAGTGCAATAGGTCTCGGTCAAACTGATAAAAAGAAACGATCATAGAAATTAGAAAACTTATGTAGTAGGTACCTATTCGACTATATCAATGAAATTCATGATTACCTTTTGCGCGTCAATGTTTGTATTTCAACAGAAGAGCTTTTCCTAGAAATCTTCGAAAGTCAAGTTGTAAGTAAAGCAAGCAACGGTTTTATGTGGAAGTCAACTCATTAATTTACTGAAGTTGCAGATTGAATTCCTAGGAATAATTTATCTGAGTTTAATAAATAAAGATTCGCTTTTACTTCATTCCTAGAAACAGAGCTGACGATCAAATTCGATGTATGGTAGCAAAACGACTGTATAAATTGTTAGATTATGTGATTTTCAACATAACTCTGCGGGCAATAAAGACCAAATCGTAGGTGAATGCGTGGCAAAGGCCACTCTTACTAGCGGCTTCTTATTCCACTGACCTCCTGAGTCAATATAATTCATCAGCGCGTTAAGTTCCGGAATGCTATTGGATATTTCCATGGACCTATATTATGGTCTTCTTAGCCCACAATACATCCTAGCAAAAATGTATTCGGCTGAATTTTCTCTAATATAGTAGCAGATTCATTTTCCAGAAGAGTGCAATGAATTCCAAGGTATCGGACACTTCAGGTTTCGAAAAATCGAGGTTGGTTAAAAAAATTCACTAGAATCCAAAGTTTAAAAGTATGTTCTGTCAAACTCGTCTGTCAAATATTTTTGTGATTTTATTGATTTACTTATCAGTTAATTGTGTAAGGTTTTAACAGTGTTGCTATAGTGTCAAATGTTGGTCTTCAGCTCTGTGTATATATATATTGAGGTTTTATTTATGAGTAAATTGTTTGCTTTGTCATACAACTTTCAGCTGTTTTGAAACTTCAAAGCGAGCCGGAATTGCAATGTTTGGACAATATTGCAAAAGTTCCACTCTGTTTGTTAGCAAACGCCACTTTGAAATTAAACTTTGTCGTGCACTGTTGTCTCAAAGTCAAGCCATTATTTGTCGAAAACGAATTGCCTGGAAACCGGCTCAAATATAAAATTTTATCGTACTTTTGGTGTTTTGTCTGTTGGCTTCAGTTTTCATGCGAATGAAGGGAAAGAACAGATAATAAATGCTCTTAAGTTTTCAAATGGATTCATCAGTAGAACTCGAGGTTATTTGGAAAAGGTATACCAAGATTTATTCCACTTTCCTTCCGTTCGTTCGCACTTCGTTGTCAATGGGTATGGAAATTCACCCTTTTAGGTAAGCCCTTTTGAAGTCTTTCCCTCGAGAAACGATATCAATATAAATTCGAAAGGTATCTTGGGAAATAAAATCTATTAGCGCCTCCTAAAATTAGTTGCGAGGTTAGTGAAAGGAGATTTTTCATATGGTAATCGAACTAAGTGATATCCTGGAGAAACCTCTTTAGGAATAACAGCTGGTTTGATAATGCTTGGGTATCTACAACATCTAAACATGCTTTTATTATTTATAGAATCCAGGTTCCAAGTTAAGCGACACATGCAAATATTGAAATCGATGATGTTAAATAAATGGCGATGAACATTGAACAGTCAGGTGCCAAAATGTAATAATGATCCATCGACAAAACAAGAAGGAAAACAATAAACAAGGTACTAAAATTAATAAGAAGAATAAATAAAGCTGATTAAACATTGATTTATTGTAAAAATTAATAAAATATACGTAACAAAAATAAAACAATAAAAAATCCATCCAAATCCACATTATATCTTAGAACATCTTCTTAAATGCATAAAGTCCATTCCAGTAAGCAAATTCGTTGAAAATCCAGATTGGAATCCGTGGGCCTCTTCATACTGTGAGTCTATTGGGAAATAAAAAGATCTGATCAAATATGGATTTGGAAAACTGTTATTGGATGCATATTTGTATGGGGACAGGCGTGCAGTTAAGCGCTTCGTAAACACAACTTTTAGAACTACTATTGGTTTAAATCATTAAATCAGCTCGGTTATCCATTTTAAATATTCATTTAATGTGCCACTTCTAGGCAATTATAAATTCAAGAAAATCATCGGAATGGCAATTATAAATTCAAGGAAATTGCAGGCCACAGCTGGGGTCGTCTTTCTACTGCGAGAAAACTGGGGCCATCTTTTTTTTCTGCTGGTTATTTTGCGCGGTAACTTCTTTAGCGTTGCTTGCAGTCAATATGTTATCTATAACTAGCAAGACACCTGCGACTTATGTCTGTGTGATTTTATTATTTACTTAGGTGAGCATTATTTCATATTTATAATTTTGAATAAGTACTCAGTTTAGGCAAACTGGTTTTTTTTAAATGTATTAACCTCTTAATGTATTTAAATCGCTAAATGCACTTGGGGTATTTCGGGAAACCCAGAGTTTTCAGAAATTTTCATCTATGTCTAGACTTTATTACTTCTATTCACGGATCTCTATAGATAAATATTCTGACTACATATTTTCAAAACAACCTTAGGTACATAGAAATAAAGTATGAATATAAATTCATTCTGCCAGGACCAAAAGAAAACAATAAATCGGTCTCGCCGTAGTTATCTGTTTTATATTGTTTGTTATCCATCCTCGCTCGGCTAAGAGTTCCAGAATATTCTTCAACAATTTATTCCGACATAAATTCTTTAAAGTGGTACTTCTAGTCTATTGAATTGTGACTTTCATTCGGTTTTGAAATGAAGCTACAACGGTTTCTGCAAGTCAGAACTTCATTATCTGACTACAATGATACTTCGTTTTCTCTTAAGTACTTCGAACTTTCTTTTTTGTACTTGAAAAAATACCTATAATTTATTGAAACTTCTATCGATATTGATCGTTTTTCGACATTATTGTCAGTATAGTCACCGTCTTCTTAGAAAGTTTTTCGATTAGTATCACGCAATTGAAGAAATTTAGTAAGTCTTGAATCGTTCATATTTCATTACCTCACTGCTACAGTGTTACAACAGATAATATACAGGGTGTAAACAGACTCGAAGCCATTAACCAAGCATTCTGCACATCACACTAAGTGACCTTACGCAAAAATTATTGCTAGGAAATGACTTTTTTTTGAGGTAAAAATCACGTTATACTAAACGCACTCAAAACATTGTGCTGGATGTATTGAATAGTGTGGAGGTCGTGGAAGTGTTTAATGTAAAGTTCTTACATTAAAAACAGGTGTATTGGTCTCTCAGTCTCTCACCTACGGGGATATAATTATATGTTTACGTATGTATATGGGTGACAAGCAAAATTTAGCCACACTCTACAGGTCGCAATTGTTTTCATATTTGGCCAAAAAATCGAAAAGGTCAAAACTTAGGCTAAGTTCGTGAATGGGCGGAATTCGTCCATGGGGGGCGGCGGGGGAGGGGGGTGGTTTATTATCTAAAATCAGTTTTTTGGTCATAACTTTTTTCCTATGGAAATTTTTTGCGCGCGTTATGAAGTCGTAGCTGGTTCTTATTCTAAATTTGCTTATACTCGTAATATATCTCAAAATCGGTCCGTTCTATCGCAAAAATAATGAAAAATTGGCCCCCTTAATGACCACTCTAAAGAAAAGAATATAAATTTACAAATGTAAATATGTTTGAATCTTTTTTCGAAATCCACCTCCTCCTTCATTCAGGGATTTTTTATTTGGGGCATGGTCGGTGTAATCACAAGATGCGCATGTCATGACATCATCTATGACGATGCAAGGGACATCGATATCGCGCTCACGGTAATTCGGAACGGGTTTATGGACGCTCAAAGCGTTTACATTGTTCAGGGTAACACGCGAAGTTAACTTCCTAAATTCTTTGGAAAATTCAAAGGATATTTTACTCATGGAAGTTACTTTGTTTAGAAAACAATATTGAAAGAAAAACCAATATATCAGAGAGATAACAAAAGACGTCCTATAGTCGATTTACGAGGATTTGAATTCAGCACAAAATTACCAAAGAAGGTTTTACGGCCGATAAATTAATTGTTGGGTAATACTGCCTTCTTAATAATTCCAATTACCTTTTATTACGCTCCACCTGCTTATCAACCGATCCGTGAATCAAGCGTAAAGTACGAAGGGACGTTTTAGAAAAGTTACCCTAATTTGATTGAAAAGTTGGTGTCCCATGAAGTTTTGAGGTGAATTTAATGGATGGTGGCGTGGCCAATAAAACCCTTTATGCCTCTATTTGATGAAAGTTTAATTTATTTCCCAGATTTTAAATTAGTCTTTTTATTTGAGTTTAAGTTATTGCGTGCACTAATGGGTTCTAGACACCAAAGCCGCCGACCAGCTGACAGTATTGTGTCGGCCATTTTGTTTTCGGCCGGCTAGTTAGCAACTATAAGTTGAAAAACGTTATTTTACGTTGCTGCTTAAGGTTCAAGTTCACGGACATGATGACGGCCTAATTATCTAACAACAGCTGTTTAAAACACATTTTGTAGAGGAACGTGTCCCTTAAACATCTGTTTTAGATAATCAGACCGCTATATTTTCGGTGAACATGTACCTAAGTGTCCTTGGGCATCCGAGCGCAAGCATATTTTTAAATGACTCATGGGCGAGTCGGTGGCTTTTGTGCATATACCCCTTAAGACCTGAACTGCGTGTTTATTATTGCTCACATGCAGACGTGTATAAAGTCCTCCTTACCGTATGCTCTCCGTCCGTGATCGTGGAGACCAGTCCTTAGAGTAGGAGGCTCCCCTCCGCCTGCCTCCTCCGATTGTTCGTCCTGTCTTCCACCTTTCCACGTGGTATCTGATCGCGTGACGTACTTCAGTGTTCATGAAGCAGTAGAACAAAGCTACTGTGAAACCCTGGAAAAGATGTTATGTTTGAATAAAGTCTAAAATCTGAACTTGAGTTTGAAAATAAACTTGGCAAGTAAAGTTATTACCAAGTTAGACTCAATCACAGATTCGATATTGGATAGATCAACTATGTGGCAGAAAGTTCGCACAACGTATAGATACGTGAAAGGGGATAAGTTTACTCCAGCATTAATCCATCAGAGTTCGAAAGGTAAGCATGACTCGGCGCGAACATACGGACTTTCCCACAAGTTCGAAACTTCATTATGCCACTGAACTTGTCACGACTTGAGGCTTACGTTTGATTGTTGCTGAAGAGGCTCTTTGTTTCCAAGTCAAAGGGGAAACAATTCTAAAGCAAACAGCAACAGGGAAACAGAACATAAGCAGCCTGAAGTGATCTTGTGGTTTCTAAAGACGATTTACAACGGTTTTGATGAAGCCGACATCCATACATGTTCCTTAGGAAATTTTGTGACCGACAAAAGTTGTATGAACTAAAACCGTATTACGAGCGCGCTGTGGAAACGTAATGTAAAGATTGTCGATTTTGAAATTAAAAATACTCGTTTCAAATACAATATTTTCATGATTTTAGAAAAAATATTCTTATCTGTGGATACTAATTGGGGTTGTTGCAAACAATAAAAAATCAACGTTTGTAATGTAATTGAAACGTCAAAAAAAATCGTTAAAACTATGGAGCTCTGACAAGGAGAAGGCGGATTGCAGGCAATTGCCGGGTGAAGTGTTAACCCCGTCACTGTCGCACAACTGTCAAACAACTAGTGAGCAATGAACATGTCCTAGTTGTACTAAGTAGCGTTTGTAGATCATGGCTTTAGTTTTATTGCCAGACTGTCAGTGATGCTGACCGCGTTGAGTGTATAAAGTCTTCATATTCAGTTATAAAACTGAGATAAACCGCCAGTCTAACAGATTTTGTGATCGTCAGTAGCTATATTTTGATGGAGGAAGAACTTTATTACAGAAGGACTTTTTGAAGAATTAAAGAATGGAGCAGTTTTCATATCAACTTTACTGTTTTAGTGAAATTTGTTTTTAAGTTCCGTATGTACTTTGTATATTGTTTTGGTTTTGTAACTTGTGGAAAAAGAGTATTGTGGAGAAGAAGTGGCTTTTTCCATTGTTTGTAAGAAAAAATACTAATCGTTTTTTAATTCATATTAATAGTTCGAACTTTGTTAAAAAGCCGCTTTTAGTGCCCGAAGGGTATGCTAGTACAAAAAGAACAATTTATTTCTTTTGGAATTCATTAGTAATTTGACAGAGTTACTACTTAGACCAAAATTAAATGGGGAAAAATGTAATATACTGCATAAAAAACATAGCAAAATGAGCAAAATTTTTTATCTATTCTTTATAAACAACAGAGGTTTCTCTTCTGTTGTTTTATAGACTCATCACGGTTACAGGGTGTCTCTAGTTAGTTTTCCTTGACTTATCATCCTTATCAGTGTCGTTGTACCCGTTCTCACTACGTCGTGACGATGAATTTATCGTTGACAAAAGTCATAGACGACAGTTATTGTGTCGTCCTTTATGTGGACAGCTCCATTTAAATACACAACCAACCCACGACACTTAAAATAACACGATTATCTGTCGTCACGACACAGTAGGAACGGGGTTTTACACGTAAAGCTTTTGGTCCCGCCTGTCATTTGTAGATCTTTGGCAGTCGTTACGGTTCAGTAGCACGAAAATCTGATAACCAGTCTTACCAAGGCGTATTGTATTACTCAGTGACTGGGGTTTTGGAGGTCAGATAGGACGTCGCTCCAAGTAAAATACTAGTATACAGCAACATCCGATTTAGTAAAAGGCTAGGCAGATCATGATGTTCCATACCTGTGTCGACAACATTAGCGCCCTTGTGTAGTCGAAGGCATGTTGGAACCAGGAGTCGTCACTCGGTCCGCACAGCACCAGCAGGTTTGTGATGCCGAGGAGTGGGATCAGGACTAGAAGCGCTTTCGTCGCTTTTCGATACTGCTCAGTTTCTAAGGTGTTCGCTGACCGCAGTTTTGTTATTAATACCTGTTGAAAATTGGAAAGAGTTAGTTGAGAAAGAATCTTGTGGTTTGATGGGCCAGTTTCAATAACTTACTGTTCTGTATCGATAGGTTGCTTTTCTCTATCTTTGTCTATTTGACATTTTGCCTACAGACGGTTAGAAACAAAACTTCATAGAAAATCTTTCTTTGCTTTTTCTATGAATCAAGTAACAAGTGGGTGACGCGGATAGGATATTTCGAGCTATCTTTGTTTATAGAAACATCGACAGTTGCGAGACGTGGCATAGTAACTGACAGTTATACTCAAGTAAGTTATACTCAAGTAAGTTATACTCAAGTAAGTTATACTCAAGTAAGTTATACTCAAGTAAGTTATACTCAAGTAAGTTATACTCAAGTAAGTTATACTCAAGTAAGTTATACTCAAGTAAGTTATACTCAAGTAAGTTATAGAAAACGGGCCTGATAAGTTCGTTATTGTGTAGTTGGTAGTTAGAACTGATACGTTTTTACTAGGTTTAGTTTAGTAAAACCATATACTCGTATCAATGACGATAAATTGGCATTTGTTATATCACTAGATACCTTTAGTAGGAAGATGTAACACATAAACAAGAATATTCGACATCTACCGGGATTTTGTGATATCTCTAGGGATTTCGTGAAATCACTGGTATCCTCATTTCCCTGCGACATTTAGAAATACGGAAAACGTCTCTAAATATTGATCTTTATCACCTACCTATCCTACCGACTCAATCTGAAATAATGTTCAGAATTTTGTTGGAAAATTTAGAGTGAGGCGTATTTTTTTGTTGTTTATCAATTACCAGTAATAACATCAGCGAATAACATGTTTACTTTTATTGATGTTGTTATTGCTGACATTGTATAATAATGTTGTTAAAATAGCTAAGGTATGTATTTAATAACCATGTAATTATTTTATGACAGTACTTCTTAGATACATTACTTCAACTTATGTAGATAACAGCCCATATGTCTGCTTGATAAAAACTTGTATGCTCTTCCAACATTTTAAATATTTTTTTCGAAAATACTGTTAAACTTGAAGGAGGAAAAAATTAAAGAAAATTGTTGGTCAATTTATTTCAATAACGTTCCGATTGGTGCTTAATACGCTATTCTAATTTCCCGAGGGAGGTTTAACTTGTGCCGGGTCATTCATCGAATTAATTTAAGCCGATAGCAAAAAATCTCATGGGACTTCGCAAAGGGGTACGAAATGATTTGTGTTTTGGGAAATGGTCCTGGGAGTGGCAGTTCAATGGCTTAATTATTTTTAAAATATTGAAATAATACACTAAGCAAAGGCTAAATAAATCATGTTGTCGGATTTTCGATCCGATCGGCGATAAAATTGAAAACTTTTATTCGCCTAGTGTAAAAAGGATAAAAAATCATCATCAATTAAAGAAGCTGACAGCATAACAAGCGATCTCTTAAAGATTGAAACAAACTAGGAAAATGATGTAGAATATAAAAAAAAAAACTTATAGATAATTATGATAAGTATTTTTTCTTGATTAAGTCAATCATGTCATACAGTCGGTAGTGACGTATGATTTTGGTCAGTGAGATGCCTCTTATTTCCATCTTTTCATGAAAAACTTGTTTTCTTTGTGTGAAAAATGGCACACAAAATACGTATTTTTCTATATGTATTTCCAACAATTCGAGGTGTTGAAGTGTCTGTACAAAAACGCCACCATGTCAGTTCGACTTCACGACCATAAGCCTCAGAACCTATCCTTCTACAGCGAGGTGTGAGACAGGGAGATGACATATCTCCGAAACTGTTCATCGCTGAACTGGAGGATGTCTTCAAGGTCCTGGACTGGAGAGGGCTAGGCATCAACGTCAATGGCGAGTACATCACTCGCCTTCGGTTTGCCGACGATATAGTGGATGACCGCTATATCGTCAGTATGGTTTTAACTATGAAGTTAAGACCATGGAGGACCTCAGTACAATGTTCGAGGACCTCAGGTAGAGCTTGGGAAAGAATGGGTCTATAGATGAACATGTACAAGACAAAGGTCATGTTGAATGCCCATGTTACACCCATTCCTATCAAAATCGGAGACTCCACACTCCAAATTGTAGATGATTATGTGTACCTGGGACAAACGGTCCAGTTAGGTAGGTCTAACTTCAAGAAAGAAGTCAATCGTCGATCCGACTCGGCTGGGCAGCGTTCGGGAAGCAGCGCGGTATCTTCTCCTCCAACTTACCGCAGTGTCTCAAGTTGAAAGTCTCTGACCAGTGTGTGTTGCCGGTGATTACATACGGGACCGAAACGTGATCACTCACAATGGTCCTTATCAAAAGGCTTAAAGTCACCCAAAGGGCAATGGACAGGGCTATACTCGGAGTTTCCTTGTGTGATCGAATCAGAAATGAAGACATCCGCAAGAGAACCAAGGTCCCCGACGTAGCCCAAAGAATTCCCAAACTTAAGTTGGAGGGGGGGGGGGGGGGGGCAATGGATGGCCGATGGGGCCGAAAAGTTCTGGGGTGGCGACTGCGGACCAGAAGACGATGCGTTGGAAGACCTCCCACTAGGTGGACCGATGGCCTGGTGAAGGTTGCGGGAATCCGTTCGATGCGAGGCGCACGGGACTGGTCAATGTGGCGACTCTTGGGGGAGGCCTATGTTCAGCAGTGGAGATCTTTCGGCTGTAATAAATGAATGAATGCATTCCAACAATGTCGACTGACAAATGAATCTACTCACCCACATAATCCTAATTAGGAAGAAAAGATTTAGGGCGAGTCCAGCGAGTGCTGGCGCTTTATGTATCCAGTCCACTTGGTGCTCGTGCATCCATGTGCACATCTTGGTTTCCCCTGCGACGGCCAGCTACAAACAAAAGACATAGTCAGTCGCATCATCTTATTATTTTAATGAAAGTTTAAAAATTTCAAATAATACGTATTGAATGAATAAAGGAAATATGAAATTCAGTACGATACAGCCCAACTCGTTATTGTGTTGGTTTTTATGTAATATTATTTGATATTTGCGTGGTGTAAAAGACGCTCATTTGTAAAAACAGAAATTATACATCTATATACTTAATGTTATAAAGCTGAAGAGTTTGTTTGTTTGTTTGATCGCGCTAATCTCAGGAACTACTGATTGAAATTGAAAAAAACTTTTTGTGTTGGATAGTCCATTTATCGAGAATGATTATAGGCACAAGCACATGCAGGTTATAGGTAACATCACGCTTCGACCAATAGGAGCGGAGCATAAATGAAAAATGTTGCGAAATCGGGGAATATTTATTCCTTTTGTGAGCTTTTTCTCCCTTATGTGACGCAGACGAAGTTGCGTGGGTCAGCTAGTAATTTATATAAGTAGTCGGTTCCTCACCGCATCCGTTCCATTGGAAGGCACGACGTTGACGAAGCACCGCGATATCACCCATATTATAAGAAATACAGCGGGCGCACCTGTGAACGAAAATAAACGTAATATTTTATTTGGATATACGTGTATTACGTGAACGTCTTATTTACTAAATCTAATGTTTTGTTTGTATTTTGATATAAGAAAAATGCTTTTAGGCGCAGGACACACAGAAAAGGCGTAAGACGCACACGGGGAGACCTAATATGTTTCTTCCGCGTCTTTTTCATACAAAATTTATAGAAGCGTCGCGACGCTAAGCACTTAGAAAAGGCAGGACGTTGACATGACGTTTGCCCGTCTGCCCGTGTGCGCGCTGTTGAAAAAAAAAACAGATAGAAAGGAAAGGGCACGGGTGCCGACGGGCGCGAGCGGATGAGGGACGGGCGAGTACGGTTGTGCAGGTGGAGTGGGGCGCAGGTATCGGGAATTGTGTGGTGCGCGCGTCTCTTTTCGTCTCTCGTGGCGCCCGGCGTCATGCCCGAGCCCCGCCCGTGTCTCGTCTTTTACATGTGAAGTCGCGACGGCGCGGCGGCGCCCTGTCCACGTCTTAGGGGCTGTCCATTTATCATGTGAGGCTCGAAAGGGGGGGTAGGGGTCCATAAAACCGGGGTTGCGGGCCTGTTTGAAAGAGATACCGCGGCCCCGGAACATAAAGGGCGAGGAAGGAACATGGATGGGTTTTTGACACTCCCTCCCGCTCCGCCCAGAGTGGGAGAAGTCATTTGATGATATAAAAATCACGAAATATTACAAGGGGGAGGGGGGTAAAGTATTATATCACGTGTACTTATTTTTTCGCCAAGTGCGCGATACTCAAACGAAAAGCGGCGTTACATGTATTTAACTGCAACCTTTCTGTCTACCTCTGAACGTTTATTATAGTAGTCTTTAATTTCTATAATAAAATTAGATGATACTTATACCAGTATTTTTTTCATAAATAAAAAAACAGATTCTTTGCAGGTACGAAAAAATACACGTGATATAGGGGGGAGCGGGGAGGGGTAGTCTTAAAACCTCACCACGTATCACCAAGGGGGAGGGGGGGTCAAAAAATGCCAAAAAAAACATCACGTGATTAATGGATGGCCCCTTACGTCATCGCTTTAATGGGTCGCGTGAGCATTTTCGATGGTTTGAATTTTTTAAATTCTAGTTTTTATACTTTGATGTTCCCGTCGTGATTTTGCATGTCTTTGTCTAAATGATTTATTTTATATTTATATTATCCGTTACTTTTTTGGCTCCAATAATTGAGGGTCAATAAGATAACGGGTTTCATAATTTTATTATGTAGTCTATAAATACTATTGGCAAAAATAATGTTTGTATAGTATCTAAATATATTACCTACTTGTGATTAAGTTCAGACATTGAACTGTGTGGATTAATCAAAATAGTTCAGTAGATTATTGAATTGGCAATCTGTTACAGTGAATTTACTACGAAAACTGTTACTTCTAACGATGTACGTGTGTAAAAACTTTTATCCCAAGATGCAGGACGTTTAAGTCAGAATTTACAGAAAATGAATAAGTTTTATTCTCTATGAAACTGATCCAACATTAAGTATAACTCACCCCATCCGATGGTGGTGTAGACCTTCAGCTTAATATTCTCAGCGGTGAACGTTTCCACCACCAGCATATACAGGTACAGACCTGCAACATTTAAGCCATCTATAAATGTAATAAAATAAAGTGGTGTTCAATATCTATTTGACCGCTTACATCTTCTAAACTACAAATTAGATTTTGAAGAGGGTTTGTTCTAGAAGGTTTATGTGTATTATGTCAAAAGAGGGAAGGGATATGGACGCTTAAAACAGTAACCACGTGTACATACAAATTTGTCGTCTGTCTCAGTCCAAATAAAAAAGTTAAGACGGAACTTTGCGAAAATAAAAGTGAGGCCGATTTCATGACTGTGTGTAGTAATCGAGGCGTAGTTTGATTGTAGTTTGATGTAAATGTGTGCGTGTGAACATGTGTGCACAGAGCGAAGCGTAGTTTTCGCGCTGGCCTCACTAAGCACGTGTAGAATTTCGCGTTCTACCCTGATGCTCACTTTAAAGAGATATTCTCAATGTTTTAAAGTCAAAGACTTTGAACCTGTGCCAAGCAAGAGTGGGACGCCAGGTAGTAAATAAACGACGAGCTGTACACATAGCTGATTATGACATTATTTATATACCTACTATTACATAATGTATAATTGTGTGTTGTCATTGTATTACAATATAGATACTACCGTCCTTGTTAAGATTGTGGAAGTGTCATTATTTGTGTAATAGCACAACCATTACGCCTCTAATTTTCAAGAATTGGGTAGAGATGTAACTAATAGTTGTTAACACACATAATCATTGTTACCTACGGCATTGTGTAGTCTACTTTATATTAATCTAAATGCATTATAAACATAGGTATATAAATCTATGATGATGATTGCCTTTAGTAATATTTAATAAACGTTTTATATTCTAAGACGATTCGTTTATACACAGTCATGATTGAATTTATGAATCGTTTGACCTTTCGATTAACCAAAACATTCATAGATCAAATTGTACTTGGGCGTACTTGGTAACCGGAGATTGAGATTTTCTGTGATTGCCCATATAATATTTTTTGTACGTTATTTTTTTAGGATTTTTATATCGTACCTCTTTAAATAAAAAATATGAAACATCGCTGTCGTCTCGCCCTTTTTTCTTAGGAGCATGGTGGAAAAATATATATCAAACACATCAAGGTCTGCGACCCCATGAACAAGAGGAAATTTTAAGGTATGTCCCATATTTTGCTGATTGTCTCACTTTTTAAAACCAATTGGGCATTTCTCGTCGACCTAATCGTATACGATCGTAGGCGATGCGCGCACAGGTTTGAGATAGAGCCCTGAGGGCACGAGGGCGATTTGTTCTCATCTGTCACCAGACGTCTGTCCTTACATAGGCCCAGTTGGGAAAATTAGAGACAGATGGTAAAAATTAGTGCCATTCTCTCCTCTATAACCACGTCGTCGTTTATAGAGCTACAGGTCCAGGTTTGATTTTTACAAATTTTTCTTACTTTTTTACAAATTATTCTTACTTTTTACAAATTATTCTTACCTTCTACAAGCATCCAGAAGAAATTAGTGAGGTAAAAGTAGTGCATACATATGACCAGAATCATACACGACGTTTGATCTTGCTGGGCCTCGTCAGACCAATTCTGAAACAAAACAAATTGATTAAAGACGATCGTTCGATACAACCTGCTGGTTTTACCTACTGATATCATAATAAGTCTTTTTTTAAATAATTTTATCTATGGTTTTTCGGTGCGGTCTAACCGAGACGATGTCCGGTGCAAGCAGTCTGTACTGTACGACGAAGCGAAGCTCCAGAGACGGATACCTCAATCAATACGAATACTTACTAAAGTATCTGACAGTGGCGATGTCCGTTGCCGATCCGCAATTTGTTCATTCGCCATCTAATGAGATGAATAAAATATTATAAATTAAATCTAGGGATATGTCAATCGACAATAATTAATTTGTGTCATGCAATGCATGCGTGTCGATGTCAATGTCAATCGACAGATCCTTATTTTTAATTTATACAATTTTATTTCTTTGGGAAAACATTCGTTAGTATTAGGAAAACCAATAGTACATGTTATTATCATCAATATTGATTTGTAGCTTGTAAATATTTTCATTAAACCAGATAATAAAGTTTTATGTTAAAAGGCACACATGCAAATAAAACAGTCCATTCATGTGCCTGGCATTTTCACCCTTGTCTCATAAAACGTCGCTACATTTAAAATGTTTACATTACCTTTACGAGTTGGGACACGACAAATTCGATATATTTAGTTTTATGGAGCACATATAAAATTCTGATTGAATGTATTTTAGGATTTTATGCTAGCGTAGTCGGTTAACATATACTTAGCAGTTAAATTAAAGCCATATTTAACCAGTTATGTTTACATTCCATTTAATAGGGTTGACCCTTTAGGCTTCTGGTCCTAAGTCTCTCTGAGGGATGGAATCCGAAACCACGAACAGAAAATCAGAGTTGTCGATATAGCTCACAGAATAACTAAGCTGAAGTGGCAATGAACCGATGACCTTTAGAGTACATAATTATATTCTTGATTGGAGGCCCCGAATCGGCTAGCGTAAGGTACGACACCGTTGGACTCGGTGGAGCGACAATCTTCGCAAGCTGGCTGGTACCAACTGGATGAGAGTGGCCGAGAATCGAGTTAGGTGGCGGACGATTGCAGAGGCCTAGGTCCAGCAGTGGACTGCTGTAGGCTGATAAAAATGAGCCTACAGTCACAATAACACTTTGCCCGACGTACGAATCTAACCCAGGATCTCATACTCTGGTTACGAGACTGTTCGAAAGAGATACCGCGGCCCCGGAACACACAGGGCGAGGAAGGAACATGGATGGGTTTTAGTCAGTGAAAGTCTGACACTCCCTCACACTCCGCCCAGAGTGGGAGAAGTCTTTAGATGATTTCCCATCCGAAAAAAAAGGATCTCATCCTTATCTGGCAGTCACTTCCGACCGGTAAACAGTCAAATAAATACTTAAACGTAAAAAGAAAAACTCATAAGTTCCAGTCAACATGACTGAAAATTATCGAGAACAAGTCATTTAAAACGTGAACCTTATAGGTGTAATCCGGAAGTATATTAAGCACATTTATGTGAGATTTAAACCGGCCATTATTCGGTTTAAGTGTCCTATTAATTACCGACAGTTAACTGCAGCTTCCCGGGAACAAAAAGTAGTGGGTTATTTCCTAGGGCGACTCGATTTTCCGAGATAAAAGTGGCTTGTAGTCGTATTTAAGTAAAAAACACATTTGTTACCGAAATGTTGTAGTTATTTAACTGTTAAATGTTTCTGCATGGAGATTGTTGGATTACTACTTTTAAAGTATGTACGGTATTTGTATGTCCCTATAGTCCCTGCCACGAAAAGCTATAAATTTTGTAAACACACATTCGGGGTCGCAACCTTTGGATCAAATAAAAAACTGACAGCGTCAGCGTGAACTTACTTCAAAATAGCGGCCCAAATGTTTACGTTCCATGATGTCAGATGCGTTTCAGTACCACAAAAGATTAGACGATAGAGCTTTATAAGTATCGTCAAAATATAACCCGACCAAGTGAAATTGCTCGGTAGTTTCGTAATACACGTATGATAATTTGAGTTGATTGAATTTGTGAGTATTTGTTGTTGATTGAATTGTCGTTAAGTATGTTGGTAGAAATTCTTTGTTTACAAAAATGATAGCTTCTCGTGGCGCGGACTATAGTCCGTTTTTTTTTTGGGATGGGAAATCATCAAATGACTTCTCCCACTCTGGGCGGAGCGGGAGGGAGTGTCAGACTCTTACTGACTAAAACCCATCCATGTTCCATCCTCGCCCTTTATGTTCCGGGGCCGCGGTATCTCTTTCGAACAGGCCCGCAACCCCGGGGCGCGGACTATAGTCCTTACTGTATATTTTTATCTACTCCTTTGCGTAAACTGATAATGAATACACTTACGGGATATCTTCCGTGTTTGGTGTTCTTTTTTGTTCCCGAAGTAACATTATATTTTTAGTGACAAACCGCAAAAGCTTAAAACAGTGTAAAATTAGCTTATTTCCATGCCTTGTCATCTTACATTATTATAGCTGCATTGTTATTTCCAGATTCATATTTTATTTTACGCTTTAGATTTGAATAAAGTTTTTTTTAGCTTCCTCATTGCCCTAGTGGCAGCAAATGCGAGAGAAGAGTTCTGAGGGTCTAAAATGGCCGCTTTAGCAGAATCGCATAAGAATCAAGTTAAAAAATTAAATTCTTAAAAATGGTCTTTGTAACCATTATCTTTAAGTCCATTTTAAGAATTTTAAATTTTGTTCAATAAAATGAATCTCGAAAATTAAAAGTTCTTAAAATGGACTTTATGGTAATGGTTTTAAAGACCATTTTAAGATTTTTTTTTTTAACTTGATTCATTTACGATTTCGCTAAAGCGGCCATTTTAGACCCCATGAGTTCGATTCCCATGTCAATTGTTATCGTGGTTTTTGATCAGGGATTACTGATATTAGCAGAAATGGAGTCCGGATTAGTGGCAAAAGACTCGTCTTCAATAACATGGGACTTATTCATACACCTCTGCTTATTCTTCAGGAATTACAGGCACGATGTTATGTTATTCATAAATAGAGTGTAGTCGTAGACCTTGTTTTCTTTGACATTTAACGACGTCAATATTATTTTTGTCGTCGCAAATATTTATCGAACCACGGAAGATTTGTCTGTTTTCTTTAGAATTGGCAAGAAGCGGCAAAAATATCGAGAATAGTGACGTTCGTTTTATTATTTGGCACAAAATTGGGACTTGCAAAGTTCTTTTTTACTTTACGGAGATTGTCGAGACTGACTATAAAAAGTGAATTAACTATTCTATAAAGAAGATCGGCATTTGTGGTATCGGTTCACAGAAGCGTTCATCAATGATGGCGCAGCGGTTGAGCGATTGACTGCTGCACTGTGTGTCACAGGTTCGATCCCCGCACGTAACAAATATTTGTATGACCTACAAACAGTTGCTCCGGGTCGGACTGTTTGTGTATGTGAGTTTAAATGTTTGTGTACACCCACGAAACAGGAGAAAAGTGTTTTGAAACAAACAATTGAATTTATGTTATTCATCAATAGATATTGAAATAATATTTTAAAGCTCCCTTCTAAACACAGGACCCTCGAGAAACAAGCGGAAGCTGAACCATTTTTTTTATCTCCGGTATGTCGGCTGTTACGGATTCAATTACGCCGAGAGGGATGAAAAGCCGGTTGTCAACACGAAGGGCTCTCTTCTAGATTAATTAATATCATTGTCTCGTCACGAACTCACGACCCTTGTCCTCGCATGATGCCTTATTACGGACGAACTTTTGTTTCCTGAGCATTCATTTGATTTAGGAATTATTTTTGTCCTAGTCTGTTCTATCAAAGGCTTTCATTTCTGGCGAACCCACGTGTCCAGCTTCTTTAGAATTTAATCAGGGCATTGTATTAAATCGTCGGTAATGTTTTTGTTCTTGAACTGGATTAGGGTAAAAGGGTCTGAAGACGGGGCGAATCGTCACCATTCGCGGTATTGAAGGGTAACCACTCAACGTTCCCAACCCTTAACTGAAGAAGGTCCGCATCTAATACTCGTATATTTGTTTTGGGGAAAACTTTCAATAACTTTATTTGAGGAACGAATGTCAGCCCGTAATATAAGTGGACTAGACTAGACTAGTCACCTGTCTTCTGGCACCCTGTATAGTATACAGGGTGCCAGAAGACAGGTGACTAGGAAACTCGATCTATTCCTTATAGAGGGGTTATAGTACATGTCGTTAGCGACAAATTGAGTTCAGTTAACCAGCTGAAACCTGGATGGTTACCGAGCTGTGTCGATTTTTTCTTATTTTTGGTAGTGAAAACTTCTTTATGTTCGTTGAGTACTTTTTGAGTGGACAAACATCATGGAACTGGCGTGACCGTCACGTACGCTTATCGTAGCACTCCTAGCCGATCCGCTACGGCGTAGCACCAACCCGTAGCAGTGCTACGACTGGGGTGGGGCCTTGGGCGGGAGGGTGAGGGCATTTTCAGGCTTGTTACTAAAACAATTAATTATGAAAAATTACTCCTATTTAAAAATTGAATTAATACTTTTCCTAAACTTACCTAATCTCAGAAATATAAATACTTTTTGTATTTTTCCCAAAAACGACGTATATTATTAGGGAATAATCCATTGTAACTAACTGGACTTAATTTGTTGCTAACGACCTCTCCCTTCCAAAAAAATAGGTTGAGTTTCGCTGCCATCCTGTATAACCATATAATAATATGTAGATACATAGTTACTTACAGAATCCGGTACCGGAATGTTAGATTATTAGAATTTCGCTCGTGACGTCAAACATATTTCATGTAGATATTTTCGAAGCAACCCAATGAAATGGGATCGTTCGGGTCATAAAGTATTCTAGAAAAACGATCAGTGTGATTGATAGATTTAGTTCTGGAATATTCTGTGGATAATGGATCACCGTGGAAGAGTACCACATTAGCGTCGGTATGTTTTGACATGAAATGTATAAAGAACCGAAGTTTTTATTTTCATGGCATAAAGTTCATGCGGCCTAAATTCTTATGGCATATGTTTACTGACAGGTACATAAAAACCCGAGATTTTCTATTCGATAAGTTTTAAATGTTTTGATCAGATTTATCGCAAATAAAAATCTGACGCGATTTCTTTGTTATTTTTAAAACCATTTTCTTTGCGTGTTTTCTTTGTAATGAAGTTTTTAGATCGAGATAAACTGAACGAAACAACTCGCGTGCATTTTCTTGATCGCGATTGAACCATAGATAATAAAAGTGAGTTCAAAGACTTGCTTGAGACGTGAATGAAATCCTTTATGGCAGTAAATTCTACATTAACGACGGCGACTTGAAAATTTGTAGCTTTATAATCAAAGCTCTGACTTTTGATTCTCTTTCAACCGCGGCACGTATTTTTATTCATGACTGGTTCATTAGCCGCCAAAGTAATAGAAACTCATTTTGAAATACTTCCTTCGCGAACCTACTAGAATATTCCATACAATGTTGGTTATGTTGGTAAACAACTTCCTGGAACCAACTCTGGTACCTATACTCCTATGTAGTTCTTTAATAAATTGTTGATGCTTACAAATTATGTTCGTACCCGTGCCAAGAAGTATATTTTACCACTATTCTCAAATGAGTAAATTTTCATTTTTGAGCAGTTGTTGGCAGAATAATTAACTTTACATCGCGAAACTGGTAAAGTACACCAATAATGTTTGTTACGAAAATGTGTTAAAGCTTTACCGTTGAAATATTATAGCGTGGGGATGTTGGGAAACAAGAAAGTTTTCACGTTTTAGATTCGCGGAATTATCAGGCAAAGCATATCACTTCCTTTGAATGTTGAGAGTTGAGTTGATGTGAACCCAGTGGAGCGGAGATCGCATCTGCTTGAGAGGAACTTCAAGCAACTTTAGATAATATCCTATCTGTGTATGCTGATATGCTTGAGAGTCAGGGGACCAAACTTACCTACTTACCTACCCACTTTGCTCAACCCGCATGCGGTTGGACTGTGGAATTGGAAAACAATTGAGAAAGCGGTTTTGAGCCGAAATGCACTCTAGAAAAGACGGTTGCGAAAGTAAAGGTGTAAAACAAATAGAATCTGCTTTTATTTCATTAAATGAGAGTTTTAGTATTGTATTTGTAAGAGCTGTGTGTGTTTCTGCCTTTGAGAATAAATTAAAGTATTCAACTTTATAGTGCCAATATTTATTTATCAACTAGTTATTACTTTACGAATAAGCAACGTCTATTGCTAAAATTTGATTAGGTATATTTTCTTTTACTATTTAAAATGAAAAGTTGGTGAACAAACACTGAGCAGAATATTTCAATAAATCTTTTACAGTTTAAAATTAATTCTCAGTTTTGCTTGAAACTACGAACTGAAGGATAATTATTATTTTTATTTTTTGTTTTGCGGTTTTTCTGTTGAGTTTCATAGTGCATTGTGATCATGTTTAAGACTCGATAAAAACTTTTGAAACACTGTTATGGCAAGTAGTTAAAATGTTTTTAATGTTCGATTTGAAAAATGCTACTGCCACCACCACTTCTAATATTAATCATTATGATGTTTATTGATCTTTAATATTATAACGACCTGTTTATTTTTATATCTGATAGTGCAGATTGAGACTTAGCAGATCGTTTTGTTTGGTTATGATTATATTTCCGCTGTTACACATGTCAGCGTCGCATTGTAAAAACTGTAAGATTTTAATAAAACTAGCTAGATTCTAAACTCTCGAAAGATTGCCAAACGAACATATTGCTTACGCATGACGCATTAGTTTTCGGTACATTATAATCTAACGAATTGAAACCGTAATATTGTGAAATTTATGCGACGGAAGCCAACTCGCGGACAACTTGCGGAGGGGGGGGGGAGGGAAGGGGGTCCCCCTTGCCCCATGGTATCACTCTCATGAAAAGATAATGCACCATTCCTGAGAAATACCGATTAATATAACCTATTTTTGTCTGAGCCACGGGCTCTACGCGGGGGTCGAGCGGCCCAAGGCGCTTTACGAGGTCACAATGTGGGCGCGTCCTGGAGGCGGCGAGTCACCCATTACCTGAACGCGCCCCAAAAGGTGGTAGCCGTAAAGCAGGTCCGTTGGTACCGCGAGGCGGCGAGGCTGGAGGCGATTGTTTTTGCGCACCTGCACGAATGGCGCGCGGAGGTGCTACGTCGGGGGAAACTCCGCTGCCGCTCAGCAGACAGACCTCACCGGTCACCTCACCGGACACGGCTGTTTCGGGAGGTTCCTGCATCGAATGGGGGGAAGCACCCAAGTGTTTCTACTGCGAGGATCGACCGGAAGACACGGTGGAGCATACGGAGGAGGTTTGTCCCACATGGGCGGAGCACCGCCATGACCGCTCGCGGCCGGCCCTGGTTCAATCCATGGTGCGGAGCGAGATTGAATGGGAAGCTGCCACCTTCTTCAGTGAGGCAGTCATTCTAGCAAAGGAGGTGGTGGAACGCGAGAGGGAGAGAACCTCCCGCTCCGCCCAGAGTGGGAGAAGTTATTTGATGATTTCCCATCGGTAAAAATAAAATAAACAGGGTTTAAAGGAAACTAACCTAACTTCGGGGTGCCCCAAGTCTCGATTATGAGGGTAGAGATACTTCCGTCGCATGCATTTCACAATTTTACGGTTTACTTCGATAGATTATAATCTACCGAAAAATAATGTGTGATATTGTACGCAGTATGTTCGTTTCATAATCTTTCGAGAGTTAACAATCTCGCTAGATAGATAACAATCTAACAGGTTTGACAATTTTACGGTAACATACACATACAACACATAAATCGATTGTAGCCTTGGAAAATCGATGACAAGAGAAAATAAACGATCATCGATTATGTGTTCAATGTGAGTAAAATCTAAAATGGAAGAATTGTTTTTTGTTGTACTAGTTTTTGATACACAAGAAAAAACCGGACTGTTATTCATCTAGTCGGAGGATAGGACCCATAAGAACGCCTCAACCAAACACGAAAGGGTTGTATGTTTTTGTCTCGTTGGATAAACCCAATTAAGTACCGTGTTACTATTCATATGCAGATTTGGATTTGCTACGATGTCTGCCTTAGGCCTACGAAAGATTGCCGCCTGATGTGCTGTAAAGCATGAAAAATTAAATAAACTATAGAAATTAAATTAGCATGGACAAAACGATAGTCAGTAAATGATTTAATTATTTCAATCAGTATTTTAGATACTGAGTCTTACTTCCACCGTACGTGTCATTTTTTTTTACGGGATGCTATATGGACACATTTTTGGATTTTTGCACGTAGGCGTACTAAAAAAACGACCAAATTTTGCAGCCCTTCAAATTTTGCCGTCGTAAGCCCGGGCCTACTCGGGCGATAGGGACATCCGCCCCTTCGCACGTCGTGTATTCGTGTAACTATACTTTTGATGTCAATTTGTCACTTACGGGATAGTAGATTTAAACCGTAAAGGTTAAGACAGTGTTCGTGTTACTATGTTGCAAAAATTGTCAGAAAAGCTAAAGTAGGAACCACTGCAGGGCAAAGGCCTCCCTTCCCTCCTCCCACATTTCGCGATCTTGTGCGATTGGAGGCCAATCCTTTGCGAAAGAGTCTAGCTAATCCCGCCATCTCCTTCTGGGCCTGCCGTGTTGTCGTTTCCCAGCCCAGTTCCACTTTAGCCTAGCAGCTGTCATACCAACATCAGTTATTTGGGTTTTGGAGCAAAGTATAGAGTTTCTGATACAGTCCGTAAGTTTGACACCCAGTATGCTTCGCTCCATAGCTCGCATTTTTAATTACATATTATCTCAAAATTATAACACTTCCATTGCTCTGCGAACAGCAAATTACCCTTTATAAATCTAAGTTTAACCATCATTATTATCATTCCTACTACTACTACTACTACTGTCTATAGGTAACAAAAATAAAGTCCTCCACCGCGTCTGTATGTCTTTCTGTTCTCGATAAACTCAAAAACTACCCTTCCTATTTTCGAGTGGTTTTCGAGGAAGAAAAGATCATATGGCACAATTATCGAAATTCACGCGTATGAATCCGCGGGAACAGGCAAACAGAACAGGCTGTAGCTGTACTAATAAAGAACCCCTCTGTCCCTAAGTAGTCCCCACTACAGACGAGACGTGAGTAAAAGTACCTATGTTAGCTGATCGTAAAAGTATGTTAGCTGATCGTAACTAATCTTACATAGAACTTAAACATAACTGGCGAAATGTGAGTGTTCTAGGTACTTCTATGCGTAGCCCTTTGGTGACTACAGGTGTGAGTAATAGTAAATTATTTAGTCCCGAGACGGCGTCAATAGTTCGAGGGACTAAATAAGTATTTAACCCAAGGTAAACTGTTTTACGAATACAAGGAAAATTAAATGAAAACATGAATTAATCGAAAAACAAATCAAGATCTGACCGCCGCTTTTCCGCCTATTTTGTTATTTTTTCCGTGGCCGAAAAGTATTACTTTCAACCCGCTTCTCAGGCAACTTTAGACCTACTTTCCGGCAACTTTAGACCTACGTACACGATGTCGTAGAAATCAAAGTCCAACCTAGTTCTCATTCCTTTATTAGTCCAATGTTTAAAGCTACTGCCAACAGAGATAAGATCTACAGCGTCTGTCAGAAAAGTGTAGGCGTATTTACGGAGGCTTGGGTCAACAAACGAAACGTTAAACGGTGGCGCATGACGCTCCTTGAATGCACAGGCGTTACCAAGATTCGCGAGGAGACCCTGGGAACACCAAGATCCCTTGCGGATGCCTTGAGGAGACCGGGAAGTTTAATCTGCTTCTGGAGGGAGTTGGACTGGTTGGTGTAATCAGCCACCATGGCTCACGCACAATTACTAAGTGCGGAAACCCAAACCCCATGATAGATAGATAGCTACTGTCTACAGATAAGTAATAACTACAGCGTGTGTCAGAAAAGTTAACCGTATTTTCATAGTCATGGGTCATCAAATTGAACGTGAACTTTCTTCGCGAGACCAACACGGTAATCGCTAGGAAATATCGAAGTTATGCAGTTGATTTAGTTTTATTGTTGCACCCTTGAATATCACCGAACAATTTAAACGACTTCTGAACAAGGAAGGGCTTATGTATTCCACCAGCATTATTTTTTATCCAACTTTCATGATTCTTTTTCATTTTGTAGAGGATGCTTGCGCGGTTGTCCCAAAAATTGATTAATTTAACTTTGGTAGGTTATGAGTTGTCTTCTATACCTACTTCGATTTTGTTCTAGGCCTTATAATTCTCATTACAAAGTAATGATGTACAAGTATATGTCACCGTAAAATTGTCAAATACGTTATATTGTAATACCTATCTCTAGCGATATTGTAAAGTCTCGAATTATTGTCAAATGAACATACTGCTAACAACAAAACGCATTATTTATCGTGAAATGCATGCGATGGTAGTCAACTTACGTAGTGTGGAGGGAAGGAGGGGTCCCCCTTGCCCAGTGGCACAACTCTCATGAAAAGATAATGCACCATTCCTGAGAAATACCGATTATTTATAACATAACCTTAAAACACTTCATATTCCCCCTAAAAAGCATAGCCGACGGAGCCCCGCTTCGCGGGGCCCCTATTTCCGAGTGCAGGGTTTAAAGGAACCTAACTAACCTAACGAGGGGGGGTGCCCCAAGTCCCGATTATGGGAACAGAGTTGACAATAATTCGAGACATTACAATATCGCGAGAAAAAACACGTTATATTGTAATATAACGTGTTTGACAATTTTACGGTGACATATACAGGGTGTATTTCACCTCATCACAAAGCCGTTAACCAAGCATTCTGTATATCAAACTAAGTAACTTTACGCAAAAAATATTGCTGGGAAACAACTTTTTTTTGTTGAGGTTATAAATCATGTTTTGTGGTATAACTCAACGTAACACACTCAAAACATTGTGCGGATGGATGGATGGAATAGCACGGGGGTCGTAGAAATATTTAAAGTAAAAATCATGCGATAAAAAGTGGTAATTAAAAAAAAGCTTGTCAAAATCTTGCAACTTTGACCCCCAATATCTCCGTAACTAGAAGGTTCCCAGGTATGGTGTAGAACAAAAAAATGATCAGAATGACGAGTAGAACAAGTGCCTTTCGTATTCGTTAAGAGGTGTTTTACACCCTTTATACGACAAGAAATTAATGTATATGTGTAGGAAATGTTAACTAAAAAGGTTTGAATAAAAACATTTCTTTAAAAAAAACGCTCTCCAAAAAAACAATAAAACAATGAAAAATAACTTTGTATATTCGAAAGTCGGTGGCAAATAAAAAAGTTATTTTTCACGTTTTAGTGTTTTTCTGATACATGCTCTATAATATAATAAACCAATACTTACTTGTAAAGCTAAGTTTAACACCCAACTGCAAGCCGACAGTATATACGTAGTCATGAGGTTGGTATGTATCGTGTTCCTCAGACACCGCAGGTCCCTGAAATGGAGAAAATAACATTAGTACGTACAGACAGAGCGAGGTATGTGATAACGACGTCTTTTGAGCAAATATCCTTCGTAATTATAATTGTTGAAAGGCTTTGTTCATAAGATGAGTTAAAGTTGAGTCAGGACCCGCATCATTCGGGTGTAGAAAGGGGGCTTGATAATGAAGACATTTGTAAACTAAATGAAGATATTTCTATCTTTGGGAACACGACTAGGTGACCTGAAATACCGGGCTCAGCTTAGCTCAGACACAATTGCTCATATTTTTTTCTTCTTACTTAATATTCTAACTGCATTTGAATAGTGTTTAATTTGTATTTGTTACATGTTAAAACGTTAAAATATGTATTACCGTTTTCACGAGTACTAAGGCATATTTTAATTGATTAAGGCGTTACTTTGTTCAAATCTATGACATTAAAAGTAAGCATATAAAACCGCATCCATCGCCTTCATGAATGGCTCTAGCTCTTTCACCTAAATAAACGCCTGAATATAAGCGCGCTTGCGCTGTTAAATTTTTGACGTCCGCCGAAAATTCGCCGTAGGTAGTACTAGTTAAATCTGGCATAAAGCAAGTTTGCACAAGCACTCGTTGCACAAACAATTAAATATGGTTATATTTCGACCAATTAAGTTTTTAAAGTTAATAGAGACTTAAAAACAATTAATTATTCTCAATTAAATTAGTTGGTATTCATCTATATTTAAGTAGTTTTCTCTGTGTTTGCAGCGACAGAATAAAAAGGAGTATAATTATGGCACACTAAATTAAGTCGGCTATGAGTAAGACTTTCAAGTTAGGCAGCCACCAAGTTCTGTGGAAGCTACTGCTGGCTCAGCAAGCTTCTATCAGATTTTGACGAAAGAGTTAATCTATTTTGTACTAAGAAGACCGATTATCGACGGATTGTCGAAATAAAGTTTAACATACAATAATGGATCCGAAAGTTAGGGCTTCGCACTAGAAGAAGTTAGATCTAATTTTTTTATTTGACCGTTTAAACTTTACGCTGAGTGCAGACTTGAGTCACGACAGTTTTAAGACAGACTATTCCCTCACTAGAGCGAGCGAGATTGACTATTTATTACCTTTAGCAATAATCTGTCTGAAAACTGTCGGGACTCAAGTCTGCGCTCAGCCTTTAGTGTCGTTAACTCCGAGGTAAGTGACTCAGTGCCAGCCAGACCTGACACTATAAATAAATAGGCAATGAGCGGTCACATACTGCCACCGTAATGTCGTAACGACACCTCCGTACCTAATACTAACGTCAGACCTACACAATTTTGGCTTTACTTAATTGGTCCTAAGTAGTCCCCTGACACTAATTGTTACTTCTGCTTGAAGCTTATGGACTTTCAGGGGATTTAACCCTCATTTGTACGAAATATAACTTACTAACTAGTGCTTATCATGTTTTTGGTCGTAGGTTACTGACATAGAACACACGCTTAGTTTAGCCAGAATCTAAGTGAAGTGAACCAGAAAACTGACAAGACAAATGAAGCTCGAACGAAATCCCAGAGAAACAATTTAACTGTCTAGGATTCCGCAACTAAATTAATTAGAAAAAAATAGTGGAGGAGTAGGGAGAGGCAAAATGGACGTGAAAGACGGTGGACAGCGTATTGTGGGGCAGTCTAGGTGATACCTTCTTCCAGCTGTGGAATACGATAAGTTGACCTACATAGAACAGTAATTCCTAAAGCTCTTTACATTTAGACGTTACATACACAGTCAGTTTTATCTACGATCTTTTCAAATCTGTCGTGTGTAAACGGACGCGACAGGCAAGAGATAACGAATATAATATGCAACTTTAGATTCAACATCTGTGCCGTGCGGACACGTGTCGCCATGTTCTCTTTGGATTACGTAAGTTAACTATGTGTATTTTATATGGATAGTACACTTGCAAGTTGAAGTTAAGCATTGAATTAAGTTAATACTGAAGGTGCATTATCTTCTCCAGAGAGTATTGAGAAACTAATAAATAAGTCTTTATTCAGAATCACAAGAGGTAAAATATAATCATCCTCTGCCTAGCCTTTTCCCAATTTTGGTGTGGTCATTTTCCAGTCTTGCGGGATCCAACTGAATACCAGTGTTTTACATGGAGCGACTGCTTTCCTGACCTCAAACAATCCAGTTAGTACTAAGTAACCAGTCTTACCCAAGGGGTATCATATTACCCATACGATACCCCTTGGGTAAGACTGATTGCCAGACTGGTTGACAGTTAGGAGGTCATGGGTATCATGATAATTATCAAAGATAATTTGGAACCCTGCTGCAGACTAATAACAACAAAAGGCAACACTAGTAATGTGAAATTGACCTTACTAGATCTAATATTATGTACTTAGATATTTTATTTTGAAAGAAATCCTACCTTTTGATATTCGTAGTATTAAAATATTAAAGAAGTATGAAAGAAAATCAGTAACTTCACTATTTATTTAAAAAAACGAGTAGACCAAACTAAATATGTATTATTTAAGTTAGAAGAGCCCTCACCTACCATACTAAGGTTGTGCCAAAAAGTATTAACACAAAAAAGGGTAAAATACATATGGTTAGTATATGAGTGACCAAGACAATACTATTCAAACGCACTTTTCAGCATAACGTCACCAGTTTTTGACGTGTTAGGTCAAAATCAAAATCAAAATCAAAGCATTTATTTCAAGTAGGCCAGTTACAGGCACTTTTGAATTGTCGAAACAAAAATGAACATTTAAAGTAGCTACAGTCCCAGTCACAAGACATAAAAACTGTGAAAGTACTGTAGTTGCCCATTCCCTAACGTAGATCTCTATGGAGAAGAACGGGCAAGAAACTCCATGGACACTCTTTTAAATCAAATATTGTTACAAAATCTTGGTTACATCATTCATGTTGAGATGGTATATTATGTGAGAACAATGTAGCAAGATGTGCACGTTAAAAGTGTCCATAGCAAAACAAAAATAAAATACAATTCAAAAACTAAATAATTAATTCAAATAAACCATGGCGACTAAGAGATGACCAGTCACAACTGACAGCGCCCGTTCACGAACATGACGCATGGATCAGCACCATTCAGCTCAACCATTTTGAAGGGAGCTAAATGGTCCAACACACGCGCCACCATCAGCGAGACATTTGAGAGAGCATGACATACTCTCAGCCGCCAGGGCACATTCTAGTCAAGAACTGCCGTAGGCTTTCAGTGAATGATAGCTTTCTAGTACATAGTACTCACACAATATGGGCTATGCAATTATATAATACTAACATTGAATCTATACAATGCAAAGATAGTTGTACAATCTTCAGCAGCTCCAACAATACCATTTAATGCTATCAATTTTTGCGCCCCTGTCCTTGTGGAGCAGGACCAGCATTGAGCCAAGCATTTTTATCAGCGATATAATCGCTCAACTTGTAATATGCTTGCTTACATAGTGTGCGTTTAATGCATGTTTTAAATTTCGTCTCATTCAGTTCAAGAATACTTTGTGGAATTTTATTATAGCATCTCAAACAGTACCCCATGAAAGATGAGTCTACTTTAGCGAGTCTAAAGCCTGGCTGAACTAATTGGTCCCTATTTCTAGTACTGTAGTTATGTCTGTCACCTCTTTTACCAAAGAGATGCAAATTTTTTCTGACGTACATTATGTTTTCGTAGATGTATTGACAATGTACCGTCATAATGCCAATATCCTTAAACAGCTCTCTTAGAGAATCGTGCCTACGAAGATTATATATGGCTCTAATGGATCTTTTCTGCAGAATAAATATAGACTCAATATCCGCAGCTCGTCCCCATAGCAAAATACCGTAAGACATTATACTATGGAAGTAACTAAAATAGACCAGTCTAGCGGTATCTACATCAGTAAATTGACGGATTTTTCTAATGGCATATGCTGCTGAACTTAGCCGCCCCGCAAGAGATGTTAAATGAGAACCCCATTGTAGCCTTGAATCAAGCGTAATCCCCAGGAAAACCGTTTTATCTACGAATTCAAGTTTCTCATTATTCAATAATATATCATCATCTAAATTTTGTGCCCGTCTATTTATCTTAAAAATCAGGGAAGTGTCATCAGCAAATAACACCATATTTTGAGGTTGGTTTTTCAATAAATAGGGTAGATCATTTATGTATACTAGAAAGAGGAAAGGACCCAATATTGAGCCTTGTGGAACCCCCATTTTTATTTTTAAACCCTGTGAGTTAACACCATTTATCTGAACATATTGTTGTCTATCATTTAAATATGATCTCACCAAACTAAGTGCAGGTTTACCCAGTCCGTAATGCTCAAGTTTCATAAGTAATGTGTCGTGGTTTACGCAATCAAACGCTTTGGAGAGGTCACAAAAAATTCCTATAGCGTCTTGGGACTCTTCCCACGCAGTAAATATGTGCTTTAATAAGGTTACACCGGCGTCAGTTGTACAACGTCCCTTGGTGAAACCATACTGTTGATCATGTAAGATTCTGTTGGTGTTAAAGTGATAGAGCATTTGATCAAGCATTACTTTTTCAAAAACCTTGCTAAAAACTGGCAACACGGAGACAGGTCTGTAATTGTTAGTATCTTTACTGTCCCCGGATTTGAAAAGAGGTATGACTTTACTGTATTTTATTTCAAATCAGGGAAAACTCCTTGGTCCACACATAGAGTAAAAATTAAAGCTAAATATGGGGCTATAGTCTCAAGTATGGATGTACAAACTTTGATAGACATTCCCCATAGATCTTCGGTCAGTTTGATTTTTATTTGCCGGAAAGTTTTAATAACTACCATAGGGTTAATGTGTTTAAATTTAAATTCAGCCAGGCAGCCAGACACATTCGCCTTTAATAACCCCATTGAATTGGAATTAAGAGCCTCCGTAGTTTTTAATGGTATCTCTGTAAAGAAATTTACAAATTCTTGAGCTACTTCCTGATTAGAGCTTTTAGAACCACATGCTGTGTCTAATGTGTAGCTGGTGTTGCGTATTTTTTTTCTGTTAGTCTCGTTATTTATGACTTTCCAAACTGTCTTTATTTTATTTTCTGCTGTTTTGATCTTGTTGCTAATGCGCAGGGCTTTAGCAAACCTGCATGTATTTCTAAAAATTTTTGAATACTTAGCAACATACTTGTTAAAAGTTTCAGTGTTAATAAAAGGCTTAAGGCCATAAAGCTCAAATAGTCTTTCCCTACTTTTTCTGATACCTCTAGTTGCCCAATCACTAAATATGAATTTAGGGCAATTACTTTTTGTCTTCTTTTCAAAAGTTTTGTTGAATTCCGTGTGAACTATTGAAAAGAAACGATTATAAAATTGATTTATATTAATATCGTCATGGCTTATAACACTTAACTTGTACTGTAGGGAAATACATATTAAACCCATTTAATTTGCTAGAAGTTATGGGTCTAAATTTAATCTGTACTTTTTGCAATGGTGTATTACACCTATAAGTTACAGTTTGTCCGCTATGGTCGGACGGCAAACAATTTACTATGGCTTTATCTAAGTAATCACAATCGCAGAAAACATTATCTATACAAGTAGCAGAAGATGCTGCGATTCTAGTAGGTTCAATAAAAACGTTAGTCAAGTCAAATGATTTAAAAAGATTTAATAACCGACCGCTATGTGAATTTTCTTCTAAAATATTGATATTGAAATCACCACAAATTATTGTAGATTTATTACTGGCTGCAAGTTTTGCCAAGACTTCTTCCATTATTGATTCAAATATGGAAAAGTTTTGATAGTTTGGGGGTCTGTACACACACACAATTACATGCTTATCTAGCTCAACACAGGACAGTTCGACGCAATGTTCAACCGAGAGACCTACTATGTCATTACGTTGCTTATATTTAAAACTATTTTTTATTAATATTAGGGAACCTCCACGAAGCATCGTTTTACGGTTATAGCAGCTACCCACCATATAGTTCTCATAATTAATAAGCATTTGGTAATCCTTTAGCCAATGTTCAGTAAGACAAATAATGCCAAACTTACTATTTTCTAAAAACAATTCAATTTCTAATAATTTGCAAGACATTCCTTGGATATTTTGGTGGAATAATTTTAAGGTGTTATGCTGAGGCCCTTTTTTAGTAACTAATTGAGTGCAAGAATTAATAGTACCTTCTGTTGTCTCACTTTCTAGTTTAAATTCATATTAATATCTAGAGTGAGGCCGGAGACTCCCGTGCCATCCTCAGACAACAAGACCCTATCACTAATAGACCCTAACTGAGGATTCACCACGGTGACAGATGGATCCTCATTCAACGATTTAAATCTTTGACACTCGGTAATTCTCAGACTATTTTGGCACAAATGGAAACAATTTCGTCCGTCCATAACAGCCATTAAACGTACGCTATCAGAGGTTATTATGCTATGATCGCATCGTTCAAATGTATGTTGTTAGTTAACGGCCATAATCCCTCGTTCCCTTGCCAAAAGTGATATTCGCCATTCTGATTATTATCGGCGAAATGTTAAGGGTAATAATTAATGTCGCAGCTTTGCATATGGTACTCATTTATACCAACAATAGTCTGTTTAGTGTAATGAATGGCCAGATTAGCCTTGTCCTGCCCTTGCCATATAATATTACTTGGGGTAAACACATTGTTAACCGACTTCTAATAAAAAGAGGAGGTTTTCAATTTGGCTATACAGGTTGTAAACCACCTCATCACAAAGCCGTTAACCAAGCATTCTGTACATCAAACTAAGTAACTTCACGCAAAAATTAAAATTATTGCTGGGAAACAACTTTTTTTTTGAGGTCATAAATCCTGTTTTGTGCAGGTAGAACTTAATGTAACGCACTTAAAACATTGTGCTGATGGATGGATTGAATAGTACGGGGGTCGTGGAGGTGTTAAAAGGTAAAATCTTACAAAAAAACTTGTATTTAAAAAAAAGTTGTCAAAAAGTTGTAACTTTGACCCCCATATCTCCGTAACTAAAAGGTACCCAGGTATGGTGTGATACAAAAAAATGATCGTAATGATGGGGAGAACAAGTACCTTCCGGCTTTGTGAAGAGGTCTTTTACACCCTTTATTTTGTAAATGTTTTTAACCTCATTACACCACGATTGCTGCTCTAGCTTGCGTGGTGGGCCTTTATAAATTTAGTTTACGTTGCTTGGACAGCTTATGAGTTTCTGAGGTACATATTTTTTCTTCGATGTATGTCTATGCGGATGATCTGCTAATAACATTAATGACAGTCTCCAAAAATGCCTGCCACTCCCTTTTTTTTTTTTAGGATGGGAAATCATCAAATGACTTCTCCCACTCTGGGCGGAGCGGGAGGGAGTGTCAGACTTTTACTGACTAAAACCCATCCATGTTCCTTCGTCGCCCTTTATGTTCCGGGGCTGCGGTATCTCTTTCGAACAGGCCCGCAATCCCGGCAGGTTTCGGCCTTTGCGCCTGCCACTCCCTACTGCTATAATAGCTGGGCTCTGGGCAGAAACAGTGACGGAACAAACTCCCAAGAAACACATATTGTCTTTTAGAAGAATTTGGTTCCCACCCATACGGATGTGTGACATGCTATAATATTTGAGCTTACACACATTTCTGGTATATTATATGCTATTTTGAACGCCTTTCAAGCTTGTCTCACATACGAACAAAATATGATTTACGCCTTTCCCTTGCCGTTGGAATAAGTAGGAAATTATTGCAGAATGACTATGCCTCAGGCTCGATGTATGCGTAAAAAACTAATAGGTTTTCCAAATAGGGAAAACTCTGAAACAAATCAAGCTGAAAGTAAGTAAATCGCACAAACTGTCTGACTTGAAAACGCGTCAAGTAAATCGCAAAAAACACATTCCGAGCAATTTTAACAAAAAAAATGAAGTAAAAATGAATACAAAATAAAATAAAAGTTTTTCATTTTTCCCCGATAGAGACAAAAGATAACGTAATAAAGAAAGAAATAACCACAATGAGAGTCTCTTAGAACTTTATCTTAGTTCTTATTGTTAAGGAAAATGAAGCCGTATTTTTTATTTGTAACAACGTCCTTATTTGTGTATCCGATTGTAATGAGAGAGATAGTTGCTCGTTATTATCTCATATTATGGCTCTTTACTTACATAACTTAACATATGGGTAAATATTGTAGAAAGGCTGTGTTAACTTCTGTATCTAAGAGCAGCTCGTGGATAAAGAAGAATTCGTGGCTCGTGGCATGGCTCGATCTTCAAGTTTATGTAGCATTTGCCAAGGTAGGTTCGTGGATGGGTGATCATCTACTACTAAAAGAGGTTCCTCCGTGCCTTGCCGGTAGCCCATCACGTTACACATTTGGTGATCTTTGACAGTCGTTACAGGTCAGTGACCCGAAAGTCTGACAATCTGGCTTACCAAGCGGTATTCCATTATAATGTAACTGGATTGTGGAAGTCAGATAGGCAGTCACTCCATGAGGATGACTGGTATTCAGCTGCATCTGATCAGACTGTAAGCCGACTTCAACATTGTTGAGAAAAGGCTAGGCAGATGATACATAAATAACAATATAAACATTATAGTAAGTTTTATAAAGTTCTATTTCGACGTTGTTATTTTGAAAAGGTTTCTGAAGGATAAAACGGTGTAGTCTACCAATTTGCTTCACCTGACGTGCCTAAATTTTTCGCTCGATTTAATGTATCTACAGATTTAACGATGTAAGGGTTTTGAGATGCTTGTAAATATGGTATTTATAGAAGTAATAATAAGATATACGAAAACAGGGCAATTAAACCTCAGAACTTGTTATTTTTTTCTTCTTTTGTATTTTTATTAATATTCGTGCTAGGAGTATTCATCTTCCTATTAAAATATCAGGACCTATATTTTTTTTCAACATGAAGGCGGTATCGCTATATTGTATAGGTATGTTTTATACCTGCACAAAAGTACCTCTTTTCGTAATGAAGCAGAAAAAGAAAATTCTTTTAGAAAGATAACCGTTAAAAGATCATTTGAAAAAAAAAGAATAAAACGAAATTCATTGACGGTTCATTTGAAATTCAATTTGTGAAATTGTAAAAGGTACCGAGTACTAACGCGATTCGTTGTCGGTTAGGCGCAAAATTGATATCATTACGGACCACAATTTTGTTCAAACATTAATGTGACAACACTGGCTGTTTGAAATGTGACATTCAGTTGTTTTCATAATCAGTGAAACGTGTGGGGGTTATTCTAACGTGGAGGTTATAGGTCAACGCTCATGTAAGCCCTGTAAAATGTTTTGCTTATACAGGGTTGAGTAAAAAGTTGGAACCGTTTGAAACTTTGACCCCCATTGTTTCCGTAACTAGAAGGTTCCCAGGTATCGTGTAGGACAAAAAAATGATCGCAATGACGCTGACGGGGAGAACAAGCGCCTTTCGGCTTGTAAATACTAGGTTTTACCTACGGGTTTGCTCGCCTTAGTTTAGAATTTGACAACTGATTGTACTCTGCGTGTAGTAATACTCGTATAATTCAATCATGATTCGAAAGACACTTGGCGCCATCTATTATCAAAAGAACGTTATTGCTGTTTTTAACACTGCTTTTTTCGGGATGAAAGGCTTATGCTGGTTTATGCTTTAATCTCTTTGTTTATAGTAAAACTGAAATAATGTCTACTTTACTAGAAATAACAGTAATGAATCCTGTTTCTAAAATTATGAAAGTAAATCTGCTCTGGATTTCATTGTTTGACACACAGATGGACTATTGACTTATAATGTTAGATACTTTTGGATTTTGCCCCGGAATCATTTCCGACATACACCCGGGTAAAAGGGGGAAAAGCTAGTCACACGTAACGAATAAATGAACAGTTTAGTATAAACATAAAATTGAGTAATTTTCCGATATTTACGATTAAAGCAACTTGACAGTTATGCAAATTGAATTAGTTTCTGCACTGGTTTTGTTTACATAACAAGTGGAGATTTTCGTTTAACATAACAAAACGGTATAGGTACCATGTACTGTATATTGTTTTATGTGCAATAACAATCGAACAGGCAAGCGTAAGGCTCCAGGAGCGGAGAGGAGATATGCAAGATTCGACCAATCAAAAAAGAGATGTTTCAAGTGATGAATATTTCAACAAACTTAATTGGTCGGTTTTCACTCCACTTAAGTGGATTCCAGGCTCTAAGGTGGGCGCCCTCAAGCTATGGGCGCCCTCAGGCTATGGGCGCCCTCAGGCTAAAGTGACGATTTCCGCAGGATGACTGGTAGCAGCTGGATGAGAGTTTCCTAGAATAGTTCTAAATATTGCGCGTTACATTGCACTAAACTTTTTCGTTGTTTTTGGGTAGAAATAAACTCGTTTCCTAGCAATTATTTTTGCTTAGTGTTACTTAGTGTATGTACTTGGTTCATAGCTATTGGTTTTGTGAAGGGCTGTTTATACGCTGTACAAAAATACGGGTAAGAAAATGAATGTCTATCTAACCAATATGAAGTGACGCGTTTCGATATAAGGCAACCCTTACGAGGGTTGTCCGACAACCTAACGATATGACAGTGATGTAATTCTCTAGACATTTATTGGATATCAGGCTTGAAAGGTTTGAAGTTTTTGCGAGGCCTTTGGGGAATAATATTCGTATAACTTTAAGTACACGATAAACGTAAGTACTTATTTGTGACGATTTAGATATTTATGTCGTGTTACACACTTATGTTGTTTAAATCTACTAAAAGGTATTCAATAGATGCATATGTATATGTATAAAGTAAATATAATAACGCCTTTTATAAATATACAAAATACGCTCTTTTATGTTAACCGGTTTTAACATGTTGTTATTCCCAAACAACGAAATGGTTTTTGGTAATGGATTTCATTATTTTATTTGTTATAATACTTTGAGACTGCCTCGTTGGTCGAGTGGTCGTAAGCGCGTCTGCTGAGCATTAGATCCAGGGATCGATTCTCGGGTCGGGCAACGTTTTTTAGTTTTTCCATCAGAAATTTTTACAAGTACTTAGTCGTTGGTGGCCCTATTACAGGGAACTTAAACATGACTGGCGATGTGGGAATATTATAATTGGGTACACTTCTGCCTATATAACCGTTCAGCATTACATGCTACTGACAAACAGGGTGTAAACCACCTCATCACGAAGCCGTCAACCAAGCATTCTGTACATCAAAATAAGTAACTGTACACAAAAATTATTGCTGGGAAACGACTTTATATTTGGGGTGAATAATCATGTTTTGTGGTAGAACTCAATGTAACGCACTTAAAACATTGTGCTGATGGATGAATTGAATAGTACGAGGGTCGTAGAGACATTAAAAGTAAAAACCTTACACTAAAAACTTGTATTTAAAAAAAAGTTGTCAAAAAGTTGGAAGTTTGACCCCCAATATCTCCGTAACTAGAAGGTTCCCAGACATGGTGTGGAAAAAAAAGGATCGCATTGACGAGGAGAACAAGTGCTTTTCAGCTTCGTGAAGAGGTGTTTTACACCCTTTATATTATCAAGTTTTATCAAGGCATAAAACTGCGCGGATCAAAGGTGACCAGCTAGTTGTAAAATAAAAGGATTTCTTATATTTATCCTATCGGAGATCTAAAAGACAGAAATCAAAGTGAAACAGAAATCATGCCCGTTACCGTATCTAATGCAAACACGGGTTCCTAATCGGAATCGATTCCAGACCCTTATTTAAAGAAGCAACATCAAATGACGACGACGATTTTATCTCAAGGATTTCGGAGATCTGCCCTGAGATCCGGGATTAGCCTTTCTGTACACTCTGTTCCCATTTAGGCCCAGGATCTTTGCAATGATAGCTTTTGGCCACACTACTTAGAAAACAAACATATGCGGCGTAAGGGTTGGATTTCAATGTAAATAAATGCGGCGGAATTGATCAGTTTAGGAAGCGTTTGTGTCTCTGAGGACCATTTATTTTGCTTACATTTGGTTTCACTTAGAGTTTGTTTTGAGTGGAACTGTGCTTTACGTATACCTATGTGTAGTTTATGTTGAAAAGTTTATGTTGAACTAATAAAAACATTTATTTAAATGCAGTGACAACATTGTTACAGATTTGTTAAAGTAAAACATAAAGTTATTATGTATCTGGTATCCACGACACAAGCCCCGTTGCTTAGTGTGGCAGTAGATGGCGCTGTGTGTAATGTTCAGCGATATTTAAAATAGGTTTTTGAGTTTTTCCATTAAATCATAATTTGCATCTGTCATAATCTCATAGGTAACCAAAATGTTGCAAATAAAGACAAAATAATGGATTAATTCGCCCAATACCAAATCACAATCATAGGAACGTTATGTTCCTAATGATTATGTGACGATAATAATTGAGTGCATGATAATGTGTTGAGTGACCGTGTGTGTCTGTGTACCTGTGTGTGTGCGTTTGTATTAATGGAGTGTAAAGTGCATGTGAAAGTATGAAATATTTGATGACCCGATTGGCGTAGTGGTAGTGACGCTGCCTTACGTTCTTAGGGTCCTGGGTTCGAATCCCGGTAGGAGCAAATGTTTGTGTGATGAGCACGGACATTTGTTTCCGAGTCATGGATGTTTATATGTTTAATAAGTATGTATTTACAAACAAAAAAGTATATATATGTAGTATATCAACTATCTAGTGTCCACGACACAAGCTTTGCTTAGTGTGGCACTAGGTGGCGCTGTGTGTTAATGTCCAGCGATATTTATTATTTTATTATTTGGGTGTGTCGATTACTAAGTCTGTGACAGTAAACTGGACACATAAATTCGATATTTCGTATGTACCTATCTATTACAGATAGTTATCTGCCCGCAAATAATTGTGTTTGTTTCGCTAATAAAGCAAAATGTAAGTCAAACCACTCGTAAATCCTTAGCACATTAGTTTATCTTTTCAGTGAATATACAGGAGCGTCATAAAACAGAGAAATTATTCATGAGCCGCCGCTGGACATTTACATAAATGTCCGGTCCGGGCATTTACGTTAATGTCTGGACATTTTGTTGAGTCAGCTCCGTGTCTAACGGTTATCGAACGTACCTAGTTAGTTTTAGGCTTTAGTTCTAGGATTTATGACTGAGCGTTTGATGCTCATTTGCTGTTGGATCGACACAGAAAATTTATTAGATATATTTCTGCTTCGAAGAAATAAAATTGAAGTTTAATAAATTAATCTGCTAAGCTTCGTCTAGTTTCATGAGGATAGCATAATTAGCAGCCTATAATGTTCCCACTACTGGGACACAAAGGCTTCCTCTCTAGGAGAGGGAATGGGCTACAATCCACCTCACTGGCCCAGTGCGGGTTGGTAGATGTCACATGTCTTCGAATATTTGATTCTGTGATGTTTTCTCTCAATGTTTTCCTTTATCGTTTTGAGAGCTGTGGTGAAGAAATATATTACACAAAGTAATGCTCCAACTAATTTTATATTGTAAAGAAAATTTTAAAATAGAATTCTAGATGTTTGGATTGTGTTAGGTGAATCATTTTTCACATATACTATCACGCCTGTTTCCCCCAAAGGATTAGGCAGATAGGCACCACATTTTGCCAGTTATGTTTAAGTCTTAAGGAATAGGGGGCGAGCATATTGCCATCCACCGGGCGCATTCTCAATGGAAAAACCCAATAACAGTGGCTTGACCCGGGCATCGAACTCAGGACCTCAAGCATCACCTTGCATGAATCACATTTCAATGCGTTGTTTATAATGTTTATATCTGTTGTTGTTGTCTGTGAATCGGTGACCGTTTCTTTGACAACAATGATTGATGTAGCATGTAAATAAATTAATATCTCACGGTCTAATCTCAGTTCAGTAGCCTACTTAACACGTGTTCAGTGTTCCTATCCATCTCTCGGATAATCTAGATACGAAACAAAGACTAGATTTCAAAGATCACCAGGATAAAGATTTTCTGTGTGTATTGGTGTAATGAGCTAATGATGCCTATCGTATGTAGAGACTTACATACGAACTTAAAAAGGTTAATTCAGAATAGAATAAAATATCATCATCAGTCTATTAATATTCCCACTGTTGGGATACAGGCCTCCTCTCTATGAGAAGGAAGGGGCTATAATCCACTACGCGGGCCCATTGCGGATTGGTAGATGTCACATGTTATCGAAGTTTTGGTACTAGGACATGCCGGTTTCCTCAGGATGTTTTCTTTCACCGTTTTGAGAACAGAATTGAGAGACTTGTTTCATAGTATATTTAAGTATACATATATTTTTAGGATATTGTTGGGATTCTCATGATACAGTAGCACATTTTGTATTGCAGAGCAGATATTTTCTTCGCTTTTAAAATGATGGCTCCATGGAGAAAGTTGTTCAGTTTGATATGTCTATACGACCATCCTTAAATGTGATTATATCTTTCTGAAACACGCTGTCTTATAAAATAAGGTGTATTATAAAGGTGATAGATTTGATTTCTTGTTTATTTGTTTATTTGTAACGATTTAACTCCAGAACTACTCAACCGATTTAAAACATTCTTTACCCATTAGAAAGCTACATCTTTACCAAGTAACATAGGCATAGATTATATTGATATACAGGGTGTAACCAACCAAGCAAGCTTTACGCAAAAAATATTGGTGATAATCGTCTTTTTTTGGGGGTAAATAATCATGTTTTGTGGTATAACTCAATGTATAACGCACTTAAAACACTATGTTTATGGACGGATTGAATAGTACGGGGGTCGTAGAGGTGTTTTTAAAAAATACTTCCAATAAAAATTGGTATTAAAAAAAACTTGTCAAAAAGTTGGAACTTAGACCTTCTCAGGTACTCGTACGGTGTAGAACAAAAATATAATCGCAATGACGGGGAGTACAAGTGCCTTTCGGCTTCGTTAAGAGGTGTTTTACATCCCTTATTATTATATTGCCGAGTTATCACAATTTTCGCAGACATAATCGCGGTCGCAGTGCTATAGTATATATACAAGAAGGTGATCATTGGAACTGGATGACTATATCAGGTATGACTATGTGGATCGAGGTCTGAAATGAAGTATCTTGTAGGTAATAGAATATTCATATTATATTAAACATACACTTAAAAATGGAGAAGTTTATTGAAGTCATAAATATCGTGTGAGGCAGCGTCACTTCTATTAAGTATATAAATAAGGTTGGGTGAAGTTACTAGAATGTCATGAAATATTAGATACTTTAATATCTTTTGTATTTTGTTGAGAAAAACCCTTGAATGTACTTTGTCTCGCCCTGTTGTCTCACAATCTATTACTCGATGTCTGCAAATGAACTGTCTAGCGCGTTTTGTCAGACGTAAGTGTCGCAATTTGTATCTTGGAAACGAAATTTCTACGAAAAACTAATATTTCTCGTATACAGAGTGGAACCGTACACGAAAATGGTCTAAACTATCCATTATTTTACGTGAAATTTTGATCTTCATTCAGAGATTGAAAAAAAAGTAACAAAAACTGTACATACTGTTAGCAAGAAAATTGCCATGAAAAAAATTGGTTAAAATTTTCATACAACATGATGTTTGTGTATAACTTGGGTTGGTCTCGAAGAAGTTTTTGATCAGTATTAGAAACAGAATCGATTGACATCAAAAAAGTGTTTCGTGTAAAATTGTGACGCGTTAGCGACACGCTAGCATGCCAGAGCGAGGTGCCCGGCAGTCAACTATTAGAGTAGAGACAAGCAAAACGGCGCGAATAATTGTAAGATTTGACCAATCACTGCTGATCTCGATAAACGCTATGTCGATTTCAACCAATGTTATTGGATGTCTCCTCTCCTTTCACTCGTCTCTGCAATGTGGAGACCGAGCCATGGAATTATGAGTTTCTCCTACCCGAATAGGAAAAATGTTTGATTGAATTTATGTATATAGTAGCTTTTAAGTACACTTACTTGAAATAAAGGAACACGAAGACGGCGAGCGACAGCACAGCGAGGCTGAGCGAGTAGCCGGCGAGGTAGATGAGACTAGTGACGTCCGTCGGCGACACGTTGGCGATGCGTTCCGTACAGTTCGCGTAGTTTGAGTAGTTCCGCCAAATGCCGCCGTCCATGCAATACCGAGATGCGTTCTCTGTGTCACAAATTAAAGTATGTTAATATTCCGTATAACAAATCAAGACATGGCCATAGTCCGCACTAGAATCCAGATTAAGAGAAAGGTTTTGAAGGATATATGGGAGGCCTTTGCCCTGCAGTGGACTTCAAGATAGGCTAGTTATTAAAAAAAAACCTGCACTGTTTAGGAAATAATTATTCAGACATGACACCCAGTCTGTAATTCATGAAGGTTTGATAGACGTGTATTAGGTACACGTCTTGTGCACCCAAATTGTGCCAGTTATTTTTAAGTCCCATTTCACAGGGCCAAGCTATTGCATGTTAAAAGACTGTACTTACAGCGGCTAGAATTTAATGCCAGAAAGATCATTGAAATTCTAGTCACATAAAAGGTCTGAATCATAAAAACATTAAGCTACACAAGTTAACCTTTGAGGTAGATCCTATCTCTTCTCCTTAAGGACTTTTGTGTACCGACAAAATGAGCAAAAGGTTGATTTCATAATTTAGTTAGCGCTGAGTACTTAATCATGAAATCATTCTATGAGCGTACTTCCCGGCTGTCATTTGTCCATCTTGACAGTCGTTACAGGTAATCAGTGGCCAAAAGCCATTTTTTTTGTGTAACGACAAAATTAGCAAAAGGTTGATTTCATAATTTAGTTAGCACTGAGTACTTAATCATGAAATCATTCTATGAGCGCATTTCCCGGCTGTCATTTGTCCATATTGACAGTCGTTACAGGTAATCAGTGGCCAAAAGCCAATTTTTTTGTTTACCGACAAAATTAGCAAAAGGTTGATTTCATAATTTAGTTAGCGCTGAGTACTTAATCATGAAATCATTCTATGAGCGTACTTCCCGGCTGTCATTTGTCCATCTTGACAGTCGTTACAGGTAATCAGTGGCCAAAAGCCAAATTTTTTGTGTAACGACAAAATGAGCAAAAGGTTGATTTCATAATTTAGTTAGCACTAAGTACTTAATCATGAAATCATTCTATGAGTGCATTTCCCGGCTGTCATTTGTCCATCTTGACAGTCGTTACAGATAGTGGCCAAAAGCCGAAAAAGTCTGACAACCAGTCTTACCAAGTGGTATCGTATTTCCCAGTATTAACTGGGTTGTGGAGCTGTCAGATAGATAGTAGCTCCATGTAAAATACTGGTATTCAGCTGCATCCGGTTAGACTGGAAGCCGACCCCAACATAGTTGGGAAAAGGCTAAGCAGATGATGGATGATGTATGATTCTATGAGCGTATTATGTATGTACTTGAAATGAAACCAACTATGATCCAAGTGAGACACCGATGACTCGGAGCTCGCGCGTACTTATAATATTGTCCCACTTCTGGCCAAAAATCTTCTTAAAATATTTAAAGGTAAACGACGTACTTGAAGTTTAATTGAAAAAGAAGCCTAAACAGAGCAAGATATCAAGAACCAGATATCAGAGACCATTTGAAATAGTCCAATTAAAATATTTTCCAGTCTTCATTAATGTTTAAAGGATTTAAAAAAAATTAAAGGAGAAATCTTTCTCGGACCTCTTTCTTGTTATGTTACATCTTTAATTTTCATGGTGTATATTACACAGTGTTTAATTCATGTTTTGGAATTTGGATTTGGGCGCAGCTAATGACATAAGGCTAGCTCCCTGTTACATAGTGTGGGTGTACTATTTGATACACCTCCGCGTAACCTTTTGGGGGTTATAGGCGTGATGTATTTGAGATATTATATTTCAACTCTCCTGTTCTTCTAGGAATTAATGAAAATTGCAGATCTTTATCTTTAAAAGTAAGGAGTTTTTGCCACTTAATTATTTACCAACATCAGATAATATTGGTAATACATTACGTAATATTCTTCACCCAAGGAATAAAAACAGCCTTGATGCATTCTCGCAGAATATTTCAGCGATTACGAAGCAGATTTTCTCACGACTTGTTTGTACTATATTATTCAGAAAACGCGATGGAGGGATTTTCTGCGAGGTTACACTTTTTAATATAACAGATGTTTTTTATCTTTTTCTTTCTTTCGTAGATTTAGCACTTTTTAAGTGTTTTCTTGTTTCGTTTTTTATAATGTCGCAATTTTAGGGAGCTCCTACGGTCCTTTCCAGGTTGCAAAAAAAAATAACTTTTTAATTTTTTTATTTCTTAAAAATCGGGTTTTATTTTTTTTAACAAACTGTTCCAGTATCGCACATGGATTCGGATTTCCCTCTGTTGTGTTTGTGTCACTATCAATTATTGCGGTTTTAAGCTAAACATTTGTTTTAAATTTTGGTTGAAAATAATAAAGATTTTGCGAATTACAACGAATTGAGTGAATACAAAATAAACTGCGAAAAGGAAACTTATTATGACCCATTTGTTTTATTTTGTACGAAGCTTTTGGTATGACACACACAACCATATTATTTATTTATTTTTTTAATACTTTACCTATCCACAAAAAATACATGATGAAGAATGAATGATTGAATTTTAGCTATAAAACTATTTGTATCATCAATGGATTAACCCTCGAAATTACCAGAGCAGCAAAATGGCTACATCCATCTTGTAGACTTGTAATATGATTTTTTTTTGTGATTGAATCAGAAATGAAGACATCCGCAAGAGAACCAAGGTCACCGACGACGTAGTCCGAAGAATTGCCAAACCTAAGTGGCAGTGGGCGAACCTGTAGACGATGCGTTGGAAGACGTCCCACTAGGTGGACCGATGACCTGGTCAACCTGGTGAAGGTTGCGGGAATCCGTTGGATGCGAGACGCAAGGGACCGGTCTATGTGGCGACACTTAGGGGAGGCCTATGTCCAACAGTGGACATCTTTCGGCTGAAATGATGAAGTAATTTTTTTTTTTTCATTTTAGGTACCTAGGTACTGATATATTTTTTGGATAGAAACCTTTATTAAAATACGAAAGGTTGGTAATGTTCCGTTCATTCAACTACAGAAAACAACATCGAGAGTTTTAAATTGTTGAGTTATGTCATCCTCATCCCTAACGAGCGACATGTTTATTCCAGTTGATACACAAAACTAAATACAGCTTCAACAAATTCTCAGTCCGTTTGAGTGAACCCGTATGAAGTAAGTATCTTATAGAACTAGACATACACTCAAACACGGTAGTTATTATCTCTGCATTAAACTCGTCAATCACTGCAACGACTCTATATGTTTTCATAACAATAGCGACGATGAAAATAATTGTAAAATTGTTGTCTATCGCTCTTGTTTTCAGAAATATTTACAGTGATAGCTCTCTGAAAACGTTTTGCAGCTGTTATTGGAGAATGCTGGGAAACTAAAGCTGCTCTTTATATTAAATTTCAGACACTAGTTTTCTTTATATCTGATTTCGGAACAGTATTTTACTTTTATAAAGCACGGATCGCCTCCTATTCTGGCGAAATGCGGGTGTTCTATCAAAATCAAAATCAAAGCATTTATTTCAAGTAGGCCAATAACAGGCACTTTTGAATTGTCGAAACAAAGATGAAAATTAAATGTAGCTACAGTCCCAGTCACAAGGCATAAAAACTGTGAAAGAACTGTAGTTGCCCATTCCCTATTAGGTAGGTATTACACTTCTGCCTAAACCTCACGGAGATTACAGGCGTCGTATTTTGTTTATGCTTTGAAAAGGCACGTTATAATCATTTCATTGAGGCACCTTTTTCTGTGGCAGCTTAGTCACGTGATAGGCCCCGACCACGTCAGGCACCAATGTAAGAAAACGTTTCACCAATCGCTTTTTGGATTTTATTAGAGGTAGACAAAAGTCATATACTTTAAAAAATCTTCTTTCGAGAAAATAGCTATTGAAGCCATAACCTCTATTCGAAAGTTAGATCAGTGCGTCTCCTACACAAAAATATTTGTAACATAAATATCTGGCAAAAATAAACACAAATTGGGTGGGTGTACCTAGCGGAAACATGACCTGTTATTAAGATTTTTTTCAAGTTTGCTACTTATTTATACAAGTTCTAATAATACTTTAAAAAATATGGAAATAATGAGGTATTTTTTGCCTGCCAGCGGCGTTTTTAAGAGCGAAAATCTGAGAGATTTTGCACAAAGCCTTGAAACAGATCCGCCAACACCATGTGATCGCATTGTTTATTAATTACATTGATGAAGAGCGGCGTCATAAAGGATGGATGAACTTCACTCTGGAATTATGTTCTTGAGGCGGACACCTGGTGGAATGATGACATGGTGGCTTCGACTTAGTTTAGGCACTAGAATGCCAGAATGTTTCTTTATGCTTTAGTAAGAAGTAAGATTTACTTACGTGTGTCGTCGTATTGTACGCCGTGGAACTCGCTGAAGCACCGTTGTACCGCCAGCGAGTTCCAGGGCGTCGGGTCCCAGCACATAAGGCCATCGTAGTACGCAGGACAGAAGCCCTCCTGCAGCGCCTCGTTCTTCGCCGAGCACTCCTCACTGACATTCTCGACTATCTCCGTATCAAAAGTCGTTAGGTCCTCCAGTTTGACGGCGTAAAAACTCTATCGACTAGGAATTTGAGCTAATTAGCTTTGGTTTGTTCTTTGGTTGCTTCTTGCTATTTACACTAATATTAACACTATAGTCACATCAATTGTCACTTTCACTGTTCTATCTGTGATGAAGTCCCATTGCGCCATCCGTGGCTAGAGGTGGGTAGGCAGGGCAAGGGCCTCAGGTATCTCGTGTGACGCGCCGGAGCCGAGCGGAGTCTGTGCAGCGCCTCCCAGTCCCCGGTGAGAACGTTACCATGATAAGGTTGTTTGCTCGCGGCTTGTGTTCCAACTTATCAAGCGATAACGTTCCGAGAGCAAACATCGGCAGTCTGTGCGAGTATTTGCGGATCGTGCAAGGAACTTTAGTTTTTTAATTTAATTTCCTCCGCCCCATTTAAGCCTCGCTGTCCGTGCAACCTGCAAAGAGACACCTCTGGTCATGTTATCTTGATGATAAGTTGTGTAAACACGTTATATGAGTTAGTATTTGTTACAGTCGTAATGCGGTCTCAGTAAGTATTCAAGGAGCGTGCTACAGATAACAGATACGTGGCACTATCAATGTTTCATGTATAACAATTATACATAGATATTAAACAGGAATGGTAATGTTTTGATTGCTGTAATTCAGTGTGTTATTTGCGATAGGGATGCGTGATTAAATAATTGAACCGACATTAGAGGGAGGCATTATTGGACAGCGGTAGTAAATGCCGTCGCGGTATTTAGGTCATGGGTAAGATAGTCAGGTCGGGCTAAACGTAATTATGTTTCTCGGGCGATGGGTCTGCCCCTATTTTATTTCAATTCCATACGTTTGTTGGTACATAGGAACGTATGAATGTAAAAGGAATGTAAAGGTTACACGTAATTATAAAAATAAATGTAATTTAATGCAGGTATGTGGAATCTACACATGATACGGTCAATTAATTAAAATCAACAGGTAAATAGCACTTATTAATATCATCGTACTTACATGTTTAAACGTTTAATCACACAAACAAAGACCAGCACAAATAGTGATTAATAGTGAATTAGTGATGGTCAAAGAAACTGGTCCGAACCAGATTGGTTAACTGTTCTCAGATACTTTTAATTTCGGGTGATATTAGAGGCAGATTTGCGGGTTTAAAAAGATAATCTGAAGAACATTATTGAAAAGTACTTATTAAATGCTATTTTGATCTTTGCTATTAATATTTTATACTAGCTTTTGCTTACAGCTCTGCCCGCGTTATGATCGGAATTTGTTTCACGGGAATGTTTATGAAGGGTTAACGTAAAACTGCGAGCCTGTGAACGGTGGGCTAGGTCGCCGTCCGTCCGTCTTATGACGACAGGCCGTGTCGACGGCGCGTTCGTGTTCCACGCTCGCCTCAAAGAGTTGCAGCACAGGGAAGGGGCCCGCAAGGGCCGAAGCCTGCCGGGGCTGCGTGACTGTTCGAAAGAGATACCGTGGCCCCGGAACATAAAGGGCGAGGAAGGCCACGTTCCTCCATGGGTTTTAGTCAGTAAGAGTCTGACACTCCCTCCCGCTTCGCCCAGAGTGGGAGAAGTCATTTGATGATTTCCCATCCCAAAAAAATAGGGATAACGTAACTTGCCATTAGTGAAAGTACCTATTTTTGGTATCGTATCAGTAGTTACCAAGATTACGTACCTCCTACATCAACAAACCTCCCTTCATCGGATAACTTTATCCTTTCGTATTGCTAGTATAGGTTTCTGTGTAATAGCTTTGCTCAGTACCGTAGCTCCAAAAGATTTTGAGTGTCCTGTGTTGATTAAGCAAATAATTTTAAACGAACGAAGGCTTAAAAGACTTGACGGTAGCTTGTTATTTATAGCTAATACAATCATAATACCTGATACGTGATTAGCACTATGCAAATGTCGACGTGTGTCGTTAGTTAATCTGCTTTAACTAAATGCAAATAAGTGCGATATTCATTAACCAACCGACGATATCAATGTGAACAGGCAGCATATAATTACATATTTTATGTTATTGGTTCTTGATCGAGACTGTATTATGTAACTCGAGTACGCAATTTTAGCGGTTATAGCATTAGGCATCGGCTTGGTCCATACCAAGCCGATGCCTAATGCTAAAACCGGAGACGCAAGTTCTCCGGTTTTAGCATTAGGCAACCGGTAACGCACTGCGTAACCGGTTGCGGGGTTTGTCTTTTTTAATTATTCCTTAGTGCGCATTTTATTAGGAACTCTGCTATAATTAATAAATCATATTTATTTCTGTAAACTGGTTTTACAAAACACTTTTACAAGTCACATCATGTTTGTTTTAAAACTAGGTGGAATCATTTAATGATGGGCTGGATTTCTATTACGCTGACTGTTTCAGATCAAATTGTTACTGAAACTTAACTTTTACTCCCTTTTTTATAGTCATGAAAAATTGACGTTATATTGAATGATAACTATTAGGTTCTTATTTCAATAACTCGCTTGAAAGTTAAAACGTCGTTGTAAGTAAAGTCTTGTTTTGGAAGAGGATCGTTAAAGTTGCATTTAAAATCTGGCTCATTTATAATCAGCATTAAGGTAGCTGCCATGTTAAAGTCAGTATACGTATAGTTTGATAGTATGGAATTTTATTGGTCATAACATTTTTTAGTCGTTGAACAAAAAAAGTTAGTGCAGCACTACAACACAATTTCCAATTTTATCTGCTAAAAACAAAATAAAGGTATATTTCCTGAATAATAAAATTAATAAGCTTTTATTTCCCTACACTCCACAGATAATGGACGTTAAAAATTAAATAAGGTTAAAAGCATTTCACAGATTTTGTAATTAGGCTAGTGCTGCCAATGGCATCGCGTCCGAGAGGAAGCAAAATGGCAGGAAGCGATATTGTTTACAGTAATTTGATTTGTACGCACTTTGGAAGACAATTAAACATTTTTATCGAGTTGTCCTGCTTTAATTTACTTTTTGATGAAATAGCGTCTAGCGTCACAAAATGTTTAAATGGTGTATTCAAACAGTTTGTGGGAAACATAAAAACAAGACTTCAGTAAGGCTTTCGACTGCGTTGATCATGATGTACTGTTGTAACATACATACATGTGTACCAATCATATACCAACATCAAGGAACGATTTATCGATTGTAACGCCCTTTGGCCAAAGCGCGGAGTAAGACAGGGTAGTAACATGTCTCCTACACTACTTAACGTCTACATGAAGCGTTTGTTGGATAAACTCAACCAAACGGGCAATGGATGTTCGATTAATGGGTCCCTAATTCATCCTAAGCATATAATGTTGTTCTTCTAGCTCCTTCAAAAATCCGCGATGCACCGGCGGTGCTCATGTATTAGGAATATCTTTGCCTACCCTTTTGATATTACAGGCATGATGATGTAACGTTATGTTTAGTTACAAAAACTGCGTTTACAAAAACTACAGAGGACATTATGTAGGTTATGAGGCAGGATTTATTTTTAAAGTTCAATGACACATACATCCATGATAATATTTTAATTCTGGCAAATGATACCGGCTGATTGATTTATATGTATTTATTTACGTATGATAACAACGCACCGTGGAACTCCACATAAATCATTGAGTCTATAAAGAGTTAAATGAGTGTATAAAGTTGTTTGTTTTATTTTGATGTTAATATAAACACCTGGTGGGGTTTCAGTACGTAAAAACTTACATTGTCTGTTGTGTATTGTTTGAGAATTTCTTTTTTTGTCGGAGTTTATATAGTATTTGTTAAAAGATAGAAAGAAAATTAACATAATTATGACCATAAAGATACAAAAGCAAAACACACACAAAAAAAAATGGTTCCAACATAGGTCATAGGAATTGAGAGCTGAATTGTTCACGGCTGTGCCAATTTTAGACAAAGAACTGCAGATATTTCTTCTAGCTAGTTTTGGCTTTGTTATAATTCGTCTTTTTACGCGAAGTGCTCATTCAATGCGGCGTACTTTATTTCAGCCGAATTGTAATCCGGTGAACGTGACGACGCCGCATTACATAACGGCGACGTTTTACAATTGTTATACGAATTGAATGAATATGATACATTTTATGAGTCATTTTTAGGGTTCCGTATCTCAAAAGGTAAAAAGGATTATAAGATCACTTTCTTGTCCGTTTGTCACCACCGATTTGCTGAGGACCTACCAAGTTAAAAATTTATACCAGATACTAAGGGGAGATCAAGGTAATGAGTCAACACGATAAATAGATGTGGGCAAATTTGGATTCTTGCGAAAACGTGTAAGTACCAAAACTTTCCTTAATTTTCCACTTATTATTTTTTTTTCGGAATTTTCTCTTTATTTGTACTGTAAGACCTTGCTTATAACCAAAATTGACAATTCTAGGATAACCAGAAGTACTCTACAGGTTTTGGGTAGAAAACCTATATGGTAGTTCCCGTTGAATCACGAAATTTGGCAAAAAGCAATGTCTTACAGCTCATGTAAAGGAGAAAATCTGAAAACCGTAAATATGTAAATTAATAACCATAAATGCAATTTCACTATTACAAACTTACAACTTGCGGTTGATGCAATAACCGTTACATGGGATCGAACAGCAAAATTAAGTTTGTCCTGTTTAACATTTATACGGAACCCTCGGTGCGCGAGTCCGACTCGCTCTTGGTCGGTTTATTTTCCTTTTAAAGTCTTGTAATGACTTTAACAAGAAAAACCAACGATAAGTAACTCTTTTACAGCTAATTAGAAACTATAGGTCTCACAGTAAATGAAATAGTGAAATAATCAAAAATGTAAACTGTTAGCGACGCGTTCATGTTATGTACGAGTAGATAGATAGATTAGTTAGTAAGTAGTAATAATATAATTATAAGTACCTATAGCCTATGTAAGTATAGGTGTACGGGCCGGTGGACCCCCACCTAAGACGCCGGCAGTTCAGTCCGTGCGAGCACCGCAAGCGGGTGCGCTTGTACGTTATTGTAATCCTGTTTGCTAAATTTATCCGTGTCTTTTCAAAAATATAAGTTTCTTAAGCTATTAAGTGGTTTTACTTCGCCGATTACCACCCACAACATCTACAAAGTGGTCAATCGAGCCAGATAAAAAACAGTTAGTGTTTGTCACGCCACCAGTGAAAAGCAAAATGGTGGGCACGCGAAGTATGGTGCGACGCGAACTCGCGCAACGCAAACTTTTCGAAGAACCAAAGGGAGCTCAAGAAACAGACACTGAAGAATGTCAGTCTTCAACCAGTGCAGCAGCCAAAAATACAGAGTTTAAAACACCTGCGGCAGGGCCGAGCGTCAAAACAGAACACACGTTGCCAAGGTCGAAAGGTCAATCCGACACATCATCAGTAAAAGCTCGAAAGGCGCAGTTGCATTTGGATGCTGCAAAGCAAAAGGCACAGATACAACTGGAGCTCATAGACAAACAGCTAGAAGCGGACTTAGCTGAACTAGAGGAAGAAGAAAAATACAGTCCACACGAAGAACGCGCTCACGACGTGGAGCAATGGCTGGAACGGAGTCACCACGAATTAATGCAATCGGCCCCCGATCATGGCAACCCCTCGGGCAAGTTGCATCCACCTGAGACAGGACCAGCCGCGCCTGCTAATGCCGTCATCTTCAAGGCACCAGCAGCACCACCAGGGCTAACTACGTCACATCAGAAGCCAGCACCTTCAGTGCCACATCTGCCGATGGAGTCGCACCCACACACTGTACCCGTACTGCCACCAGAGGCGGAGGCGACCAGTATGCAGGCGACTATTCAGATACTAGCTGGCGCACTGAAAGACCTGACTTCTACGAGTGCACCGAATACCAACCTTTTAACGCGATTAAGCACGCCGAAGGATCTTCCAGACTTTTCGGGAGACCCACTGGAATTTCTGCAGTTCAAACAAGCCTATAATGAGTCAACTGAACTTTGTAAATTTTCTCCTGAAGAAAACCTGTGGAGGTTGAGAAAGTGTCTCCGAGGAGCTGCCAAAGATGCCGTCGCAGCCTTACTTATTTCTGCGAGTCCACCGTGCAAAATCATGTCAACTTTGGAGCTACGGTTTGGCAATGCTGATTTAATAATATCCAAAATAGTACAGGATATCAAGAAATTGCCCTCAATGTCACAAAACTATCATAGTGAAATCGTGCCATTTTCAGTGAAAGTGCAAAACCTAATACAAGCAGTGCGAGCAGTTGGACGCGAAGAGTACTTACAAGGTATGAGCATTGTTTCAATTATATTGTCCAAGCTGCCTACAACACTGTTATCTAAATGGTCTGATTATAGTTTCCCACTCATTACTGAAGGACAGAAATCCCGTATGGTCATTTTATCTGATTTCTTGCACGATGAGGCCGTAAAAATATCAGTTACATCAAACATCTATTTTACGAGTCCTCGCACTGACCAAAATAAAAACAATCACCAGAAAAACAAAGATAGTTCCGGTAATCGATCTCAAACTATATTATTGCAAACAAATGATGATACCGATAACTGCAAGTTCTGCCGTACCTCGAAACATAAATTAACTGAATGTAAACAATTCAAGAAGGCGTTACGTAAAACCAGATGGGAATTCGTAAAACGTAACGGGATTTGTTATAAATGCCTACTGTCGCGCCACGCACGAGACACGTGCTCAGCACCGCCTTGCGATAAGAATAGCTGTGGCGAGGGGCATCACAATCTACTTCACTACGTCGGAAACAAGCCGAAAAATGACGCAGAAAGCAGCCAGGTTCCAGAGCCGAGGTCAACGCCTGGGCCGACGCTGACGTCGGCGACGGCGTCGCCGACGTCCTCCGCCGATAGTACACAAACAGTGACGCATATAAACGCGAGTGAAAACAAAGTGCTACTTAAAGTCGTACCTATACGTATACACAGTGCTAATGGTGTGTTCAGTGCAAACGCGCTCCTTGATGACGGATCGACCGTCTCGCTTATCAGTGCGGGGCTAGCGAAGCGTGCGGGGCTTCGTGGCCGCTCAGAGACGATGCGAATTCGCGGAGCCTGGTCTGACGACGAACTGGTGTGTAAAACGACCATTGCGAACGTTAAATTATCAGGTATGGACAATAAGATGTATAACATAGAACTACGGTGTGTAGACAAATTAGACTTACCTTTGCAACAACTTTCTGTGATTGATTATAGTAATTATAAAAACGTGTTTGGAATAAATGATAAGATATTATGTAAACATGATGTTAAACCTGAAATTTTAATAGGTCAAGATAACTGTCATTTATTGTTACCTCTCAAAGTTATAGTAGGGAAATTGTATGAGCCGTCCGCTACATTGACTCCCCTAGGTTGGTGCGTGCATGGTATGTTGCGAAGGCAGCACGCTGGGCACGCGCAGGTCAACGCCGCCACTGTCGAGGCGCACGCCACTCTGCTGTTGAGCTCAGCGGCTAGCACCGCCGCGGGCAGGGACGAGCGCAGGCTACGGGACCTCCACGAGGAGGTGAGGCAGTCATTCGCTGTAGACGCCTTGGGAGTGTCAGGTAAGCCGAGACAAAATATTAACGAAACTCGTGCCGTCGAGCTGCTGGAAAAGTCTGTCGAACTCGTCAACGGTCGCTGGCATGTGTATTTGCCTTGGAAGAATGAGGTCTGCACTATGCCCGACACCTATCCTAACGCTCTGAAAAGGTTAAAGGGGATAGAAAGGAAGATGGCACGTGACCATGGTTTCGCCGAACGATACCGCGAGCGTATAAATCATTTGTTACAGAATGATTACGCTCACAAGATGGAAAAGCGACTGCCGGCACTCAGGACGTGGTATCTACCCCATTTCGGGGTAGATAACCCTAACAAAAAGTCACTTAGGCTTGTGTTCGATTCTGCCGCTCCAGTTGGTGATAAATGTCTAAATGACTATTTACTCACAGGGCCGGACTTGCTGTCATCTCTGTTTGGCATAATGCTGCGCTTTAGGGAATATTCAATTGCAGTAACCGGTGACATCAAGGATATGTTCCTTAGAGTTAAAATTCGGCCTGAAGATCAACACGCGTTTAGGTTTCTTTGGCGGAACAGTCCTGACGACCCAGTTGATATTTACGTTATGACGTCACTCATTTTCGGCGCTAACTGTTCTCCCTTTGTAGCTCAGTTTGTTAAAAATGTAAACGCGCGTCGTTACGAGCCGACATTACCAGCTGCTGTTAATGCGATATACAAATCGCACTATATGGACGACTATATTGATAGCCTGCCGGATGACACGGCGGCGATAGAAATGGTTAAAAATATAACTGAAATACATAGCAGTGGAGGTTTCCAAATCCGTAACTGGACAAGCAATAGCATTGCTGTTTTAGATAGTGTTCCGAAGGATACCTTAGGTTCTGCCAGCGTTAGGTTCAAATTTGAACAGGAGTACCATGGCGAGCGCACCCTGGGACTCATCTGGTATCCTGGAGAAGATGAATTAGGTTTCGACGTGTCTCTGAAACGAATACCTGAAAATATTATTTTAAATAAGGACAGACCTACTAAAAGAATCATGCTTCGAATAGTTATGTCGATTTTTGATGTATTAGGATTCTTAACACCATTCACTATTCAGGGCAAAATTATGTTGCAAGATACTTGGCGCTTAAACATAGGCTGGGATGACGTAGTACCCGATAGTATCTACAATAAATGGTGCAAATGGATCGAGTTATTAAAGGATATAAAACAAATACGTATACCTAGGTGCTACAACAAAACTATTTTGTTACAAGGTGGGAACGAGACGGAAATAAAACCGGTCGCCGAGATTGCTATGATAAGGCCATCTCCTCCCGCCGCCTCACCCGCGACCTCCGCGCTGGAGCTATCTGCTACGAGTAGCTGCTACGAAACGTGTAGACTGCCTACGACAACCGCTACGTCTGCTACACCGGCAAGTAATAATTATACACGCTTACAGCTGCATTTATTTTGTGATGCATCTGTTCAAGCCATGTGTTGTGTAGCGTATTGGCGATGGATAGTCAATGGGATTGTTTACGTCGCATTTATAGCAAGTAAATGTCGTGTTGTACCTGTAAAACCCATGACTGTACCCCGAGCCGAGCTGCAGGCGGCGCTGTTGGCTGCACGATTGGCTGATAACGTTCTGAAGGAACACAGATTAGCGCCCGAGCAACGATATTTTTGGTGTGACTCCACAACCGTTTTACAGTGGATTAGAAATAACACACGTAGGTATAAAACGTTCGAAGCGAACCGATTAGGAGAAATTGACGAACTCACGCGTATTTCCGAATGGAGATATGTACCTACTAAATTAAATGTAGCGGATCTTGGTACTCGTGATGAATTTAACCACACAATGTTTCACAGTGAGTGGTTCACAGGGCCTGACTTTTTACACAAAGTTGAGTCCTTATGGCCTGCTGATGTCGTGAGCCCCGACATCGACAGAGACGAAGGGAGTTTAGAGTGTGTGGCTCTGATGCATGAGCCTACATGTAACTTACCTGTTCCTGAGCCGCAGCGGTTTTCCTCCTGGCTTCGCTTGCAACGAGCCACGGCCGTCATTCTGAAATTTATTGACAGATGCAAGAGACTTACGGGTGAGGTTGACTGCGATGCGATGGCTCGAGCTGAGATCCTGTTACTGAAGAAGGTGCAAGTAGAATCGTTCTCCGCCGAAATATCTGCAATCAAAAATGGTAAACACTTATCACGAGATAGTAAGTTACTTACCTTGTCACCGTATCTAGATGAAACCGGTTTACTCCGCCTCGGTGGCCGCATCGATGCCGCGACAGATGTGGATCTTGAAACGAAGAGACCAATCATATTAGATGGAAAGCATGACATAACGCGTCTTCTTGTCATGTTCTTTCACATTAAGGCAGCTCACGGGAACCAGGAAATGGTCGTCAATAATCTGAAACAGAAATTTTGGATTATTAAAATAAGGCCAACAGTTAAAAGGGTGGTTTCAAAATGCATGCTTTGTCGCATAAGGAAATGTAAGCCTCAAGTACCCAGAATGGGTGACTTACCTCACGCTCGAGTAGCACATCACCAACAACCATTTTCATTTTGTGGTTTGGACTTGTTTGGTCCAATGGAAGTGACTGTGGGTAGAGGAAGGCAGAAGAGGTATGGCGTTTTGTTCACCTGCCTCACTATACGAGCAGTTCATATCGAGCTTGTTCCATCACTGACGTCAGATTCTTTAATAATGGCGCTGCGACGTATGGCAGCACGGCGAGGATGGCCCTGCCATCTTTATTCTGATAATGGCACCAACCTAAGAGCAAGCGATAAGGAACTGAAGCAATCAGAGCAGGCACTTAATATAGATGCCCTCAAGGCCGCCGGTGCGAACAACGCCATGCAGTGGCATTTTATACCCCCTTCCAGCCCTCACTGGGGTGGGGCCTGGGAGAGATTGATTCGAAGCGTGAAAACTTCACTTCGAGTAATAATGAAGGAACGCGCTCCCCGCGAAGAAGTACTACTTACCCTGATAGCGGAAGTGGAGAACATGGTGAATAGTCGTCCGTTGACACACGTCTCCGTGGATCCTGAAAGCTTAGAATCTTTGACTCCTAACCATTTTCTTTTAGGTAGCTCATCCAGCACACCAATCGTTGGGACTTTCGATGATTCCGACATGTTTCTACGCAAACAATGGAGAAAGTCACAAGCGTTAGCGGATATGTTTTGGCGTAGATGGGTGAAAGAGGTTCTCCCCGAGTTACTGCCTCGAAGAAAATGGAACGAGGAGGTAAAACCTTTGCAGGTAGGTGACGTAGTGCTAGTGGCTGATCCTAACGGTCCTCGTAGTACCTGGCCGAAGGGTGTTATTCAGAAGATATGCCCAGGTAAGGACGGACGAATCAGACTGGTCGAGGTGAAGACTAAGACTGGCGTCTGGAAGCGACCTGCAACCCGCGTCGCGCGAATTTCACTTGTTGAGGAGTGCTGAGCCAGCACTAGGGGGGGGAATGTTAGCGACGCGTTCATGTTATGTACGAGTAGATAGATAGATTAGTTAGTAAGTAGTAATAATATAATTATAAGTACCTATAGCCTATGTAAGTATAGGTGTACGGGCCGGTGGACCCCCACCTAAGACGCCGGCAGTTCAGTCCGTGCGAGCACCGCAAGCGGGTGCGCTTGTACGTTATTGTAATCCTGTTTGCTAAATTTATCCGTGTCTTTTCAAAAATATAAGTTTCTTAAGCTATTAAGTGGTTTTACTTCGCCGATTACCACCCACAACATCTACATAAACATTGTCTGATTTTACCAATTTGGCCATTACTGGGACATGTGAAGATTGGGCGAAACCTTCCCCAATCCTCTAATTTATGGCAACCAGCCCTGTAACGCCAGGCCCAAGTTTCTTTGGAGTTGGGGTGTCTCCTTTGTTTTTTTTAATAGTTTGATACTTTCGTGATGTGAAAATAAGGTAGGACACGAAGTCAAGTGTCCCATCGTTTGTTGGGCAACACGACATCTACACTCTAGGGCAGAGTCATCTATGAATCTTCATCTAAATAGGTTTCCCTTGCTTCGGCCAACCTCTCCCCGGAGTCTATTTAAAGACATGATGATGATAATAATAGGGGTATCAGTAGGTACTTACTATAAGAATATGGCACATAGCTTAACTTAAAATAATATTTAGACATTGCCAATTACAAGAGTCTTTGATAGCATCAGATTGCTGTTTGTATAATTATAAAAGTAAACCATCTTAGATTGGTAAGTCTGCTTTAAATTGAGGGCCGGGAATATTTACCTACTCAAATTAAATTCTCTGTAGACAAGTATTTCTGATTGCCATTTACGCGTAAAGTATATGAGAGCAATGATAGAATTATAAAGAAAAATAAATAGCATCATTGAACTTAATGTTCTTGAATCATTTCTGATTGATTACGAGATTAAATATGACTTTTCTGAAAACTGTAAAGAGAAATCAATGATTGTAAATCCAACCAAAACTGTTCGTCAATAAATTCGTAACGTGTCTGAATCTATTGAATCTCGCTTTTCCATGACTGTTATTTTAACGAGAAAAGTTTCAGATTCATCATACAAAAAGTAAATAACAAACCCCAGTGGAGAGTTTCAATTTTGTAAAAAAATTACATCGGTCCGTATTTTTAAATGAAAATACGCTCTGCATCGGTTACCAGTTAAAATCAACATTTCGTTTTAACCAGTGAAATGGTGCCCTCGGGACTATGAAAAAATCGGTTTAACTGACTATACCGACCTTTTCCAATAATCTTCTAAAGGCCAATAGGGAAATACAATTTTTCGTGAGTGAAATTAGTTTTTCTCCTTACTACTCTGTACACGTAGTTTATAAAGTGAGCTGGTTTATTAGCTGTGCAGGGTTTGTCAAGTAATCAATACACAAGGTGTTAACGGACGCATCACGTAGCCGTCAGCGAACCATTCTGTACATTAAACTAAGTAACTCTACGCAAAAATTATTGCTGGGAAACGACTTTTTTTTGGAGTGGAATATCACGATTACAGTAATACTCAAAATACCGCACTTAAGCAGCGGTGGCCCAGTGGTGGCAGTCCCAAATTACGTCGTAGGTCCGTACCCAGACAGGTGCATTACTTTGTGTAATTTATTTCATCACCACTGCTCTCAAAACGGTGAAGGAATACATCGTGAGGAAACCGGCATGTCCTAGACCCAAAATTAGAAAACATGTGACATCTACCAACCCGTACTGGGTCGGCGTGATGGATTATACAACATTATTTTTTGTTTACACTAAACCCGAAAAGGGGTCATTGTACTCATCATTTTGAACAACTTTTTCTATGGGACGAACCTTGAAATCGCGAAAAAAAATCAGCTGTTCCCTACATTTATGTTCGCATAACTCGTCAAAATGTAGGGAACAACTAATGTTTTTTTCGCGATTTCAAGGTTCGTCCCATAGAAAAAGTTGTTCAAAATGATGAGTACAATGACCCCTTTTCGGGTTTAGTATAAACAAAAAATAATGTTGTATATATATATATATATATTTTTACGTAGGGCATCTCGCAGTTCTGTCTATGAAGACTGGCTTCTGCTTAACCGGGCAAGTCCTGTGGATGCCCTGAAAGTCCAGCGATATTTATTTATTTTATATTTATCAAAATGTACTAATACAAACGAGATGGAATCGGTATTCTATCTCGTTTGTATTAGTACTGACGGAGTTAGTAATAACGTTTTATTAGATCACGATAGAATGATCAAATATTAAAAAAGATTTCATTTCTCAAGAGAGAATTTGTTGGCGCAACTCCCAACAAAGGGAATACCAATAAGATATTAAGCCAACAATAAGTAATTCACAGCGAAGACGTGAATTTCGTCTTGTTTCCGTCAATTTATAAGGAAATTACCGTTCGCAAGTTGGCAAACAATGGAAATATTCCCACTTTTATTGGTTTTATTTTGATTTGACTGTCCTTGGTTGGTGAAAAAACAAATACTTGTAGGTCACGACTGTACGTCAGCGTCTTGTTTGATGTTGATATGATTTGATTTATGGTATGTTTGTACAGTTACGTAGACTGTGATCGTGATTTGTTTCGTGTGGTTGCAACTGTACCTACTCCCGTCGAGTACAGTTGCCAAACTAGGTACTCCAAAAAGAGTTCCCAAACTACTTCATGAAAAATACAATATTTTTAATTATAATTAGGTTTACCTCGCTGGGAATGTATTATTATGTCAGTCCTTGGTGTCCCACTGCTGGGCCAAGACCTTACCCTTAATTCTTTCCACTACTCGTAGGTAATCATAGTACACTTTTTCATAAATAGGTCATCCCGCCGGTAGCCTTAAGAGTAAAAAAATCCACTACTTTATTACAAAGTATTGCTGGCAATAAACTAAATTGATGGTTGAATCAAATTCCACAGCTTTCTAGAGTTTCGACGCAAATTTAATATTTACTAGCTTCTGCCAGCGGCTTCGCTCGCGTGAAGTTTCAAAATTGTCCCATGGGATCTTATTACCGGGATAAAAAGTATCCTATGTGATAATCTAGGTAGTAAACCATCTGTGTGCAAAATTTCATCTAAATCCGTTCAGTAGTTTTTGCGTGAAAGAGTAACAAACATTCACCCATACATCCATACATCAAACTTTCGCGTTTTTGCCAATACCAGATTCCCTTTTTTATTGTATCCATGGTGCAAATTTTCTCTCGGCTACGTGCCAGGGCTTCTTAACAACCCACCACCATTTTCACGAACTGAAGTATCTTCCTACAGAATAGGTGTCATTGGCACTTCCATCAAAGTATTTATGTGAAAGTCCGCAGAAAATCCTACAAATATTATAAATGCGAATGATCGCAGTCGGTCTAGTGGCCACAAAAGCGACTGCTGAGAGCTGGGATTTGTTGGCCTGATTAATGACAATAAATAAATATCGCAGGACATTAGCGCACAGCGGCATCTAGTGCCACACTAAGTAAGGCTTGTGTCGTGGACACTATATACTTGACATATATACTTTTTAGTTTGTAAATACATACTTATTATACGTATAAAAATCCATGACTTGGAAACAAATGTCCATGCTCAGCACACAAACATTTGCTCCCACCGAGATTCGAACTCACGACCCTAAGAACGTAAGGCAGCCTCACTACCACTATGCCATTCTGGTCGTCAAACAATAGGTTCGTAACCTAACACAGGACTCAAACAAAACTGGCAAAATATGGGCGATTCTAGTACACCTCTGCCTAACTCTTCGGGGATTACAAGCGTGATGTTAGAAATACATTTTACGTGAGACATTAAAGCCATTCTGTGCTGAGTGTCATGAAACGCACTAAAGTGAGGTTATTGGCACTAAACGTCACTCGCTCTTATCTACACCGTACAGTGATGGCGGCGATGTAACTGCAGTTTTTATGAAACCGTTAAAACTATTATATCTCACTAGGTTTTGTCTCCAGCTTCACTCGCATTACCTCTGATATTTCGGATTCATGTGCGAATTGTAATTATTATGATAATGATGTATGGAATATTGAATTTTCTATGGACCTACGTTGACATTTTTTTTTTTGTTTTTTTTTGGATAACTGAATATTTGTAAATTTTTGTATGTACCTAACTCCTATCTATTTCTATTTGAATCAATTATGTTATCAATTAATTTTACTTATACGCTTGTATTAATATTTGCACACCATGACAATAATATTATGGTAAACATGTTAGCACAACTCTGCTTATAACACCTTACCTGCATTTATCTATATCTATACTTAATATTATAAAGCAGAAGAGTTTGTTTGTTTGTTTGTTTGCTTGAACGCGCTAATCTCAGGAAGTATTGGTTCAAATTGAAAAAATCTTTTTGTGTTGGATAGTCCATTTATCGAGAAAGGCTTTAGGGTGTATAACATCACGCTATGACTATTAGGAGCGGAGCAGCAATGAAAAATGTTACAAAATCGGGGGTAAATTTATTCCCTTTGCTTTAGTTCTTCATAATTGTATGTACACCAATGTTTGCGCAAATTAAATTATGTGAATCGAAATCTGAACTGTACAATTATCACTTGCTTCATGAAGGAAAACGTCGTGAGGAAACCAGCATGCCTGTGTGATATTTCTCGACGGAATGTTAAACCAAGTCAGATGCTTATGGGCGGCATAAAAACTCTGACAGCAGGTTAGGTACTAACCACTCGATAAAAAAAGAAAGTCTCGCATTATCTGCCTATTCTCAACTATGTTGAGATCAGCTTCCAGTCTTACTGGATTCAGCTGAATACTAGTATTCTACATGGAGGGGCTGCCTATCTGATCTGGACAGGATGTCAGACTGACAGTTGATATTTAGTGGTTCATTGCTTCTGAAATTGATACAATAATGTTGGAACAAAATCAGGGTTTTCGATAAGTAAACGAATATCATTAGATACCTAATATCAATATCGCATTGGGTCAAGCCTGTAATGGTATTTGTATGTTTAGTGTAAATAAATAAATAAATAAAATCAATGTCTAATAGTTATGGAATCCCTTACTAGGATTGCAACTATTGATGAAAATGTTGGTCCATTATTATGTGATGTTTTGTGTATCTTTTGTTGGGAATCCTAAACAAATTTCCAACCCTATAATAACATGGTTTAGTAGTAGGTGTAATTTATTTACGATACCGTCTATTCCTACATAAACTGCTAACCTGTGTTGACTATGTTCCCAGAATAGCTACAAACATAGTCCTCTACATAATATTGTTATGAAGCCTACGAGAAGCGACGTACGGCCTACGACAGTTTCGTAGCAACCGGCTACGCGACCTCTACGACGTAGGCCAATGAGATTAACAGTGACGTCATTGGAAAATGTCTTCAGGTGAGTTTGGAAGCAGTGAATATATAGGGCTTCTTATATGGATATTATAGTTACTACGGTTTTGTATTTATTGAAATTTTCTTCGGCGAATGAACAAAAAAGAAAACAAAATTACTGTTTACTCTGGACGTTTTCTCATAAACGAATGATGAACGATGTAATTACGGTGTTATAACAATAATTTGTTTTTTCTCCGTGGACATAACATCACGCCGGTAATCACAGAAGGGTTAAGTAGAGGCGTACCTAACAGTATACCTACATTTCGCCAGTTATGTTTAAGTTTCAGGCAATGGGGGCGAGCCCATTATCATAAATCTGGCACAAAGTCAGGACAAACCCAGGACAACCAACGAAGCACTCCATGGACACTTCACGGATTTTCTTGTCCATTCTACTCCATAGAGAGATTACCTTTGACAAATATTATCAAAGGAATACCTATCACACCTACCTAAACATTTAATTACATAATAACTTTTTAGAAAAAATAAAACCGACTTCACACTAAAAAGTGAAAAATAACTTTAGCTTCAGAAGTCGGTGACAAAAATCTAAATCAATCAAACAAAGGTCACCGACTTCTGAAGCTAAAGTTATTTTTGCTTGAATGAAACATCATAATAGTCATCTGCCTATTCTTTACTATGTTTGGATTAACTTGGCTTCCAGTCTAACCGTATACAGCTGTACGAGTATACCAGTATTTTAAATGGACCTAGGTTCAGTGTCAGACTTTTGGGCCACTGACTACCTGTGACGACTGCCAAAGATTTACAAATGACAGCCGGGATCAACTGCTTAAAGTGCTTTCCGAGGCACGGAGGAAACTCGTGGTATGTAGTGGGTGCTCACCCATCCACAGTTCAACCTAGACAAGAACGGCTTCATCTATAGATCGACCCGAAGGGCTGTTATTATTTAGCCACGAGCTCATCTGTGATTAAATGACCCAATAGTAGGTAATTCTTAAAGTGAACGCTATGGAAAATTACATACAAAGCTCCCTTTTCGCATTTTTGACGACCCGACTGGCGTAGTGGTAGTGACGCTGCCTTACGCTCTTAGGGTCCTGGGTTCGAATCCCGGTAGGAGCAAATGTTTGTGTGATGAGCACGGACATTTGTTTCCGAGTCATGGATGTTTATATGTATAATAAGTATGTATTTACAAACAAAAAAAAAAGGATATAAGTAGTATATCAACTATCTAGTGTCCACGACACAAGCTTTGCTTAGTGTGGCACTAGGTGGCGCTGTGTGTTAATGTCTAGCGATATTTTATTTATTTATTTATTTTTAATACCAGCAGTGTGACACTGCCAGTGTCGGACACTGGTAACCTCATATCTGTGAGGGATAATTACACGCTTTCCGATGATATAGGCAATTACTGTTATTTATCGATTCCGGAATGATTTAAATGCAGAGTGACCCATATATCATGTGGTTTGCATTAACGTTTGGTAATGTTCTCAACTGAGGTAGTAATGAATGAGAGAACGAATTTTACTTGTTTGAACAATTTTAAGTGGCTCAGTTTGGACTGGGAAAAATGGTATCCCAACCGCATTACTAAATAAAATAAGGAACACAAAATGAATTTTAAAAATCTAATTTTTGTGCCCGAATTACCACCATTTCCCTAAAATAATATACTTCTATATCGTGACAACACCATTAGTATTCGATGATCGTCAGTTGTTTGCGAGTACACTGATGAGCTTCAGACCGAAATATGAACTTTAAGACTTTAAGAGATTATAAGTTGCAGTTCGTTTATTTTGTCCGCATCTTACCATGCAGGTAACATTTAGATAAAGACCTTCATTGAACCCTTTTTGTAAATGTTAAAAGTAACACAGTACTCGTAGTAACAGATCCGAATAAATGTTTAAAAAAAAAAACCGGCCAAGAGCGTGTCGGGCCACACCCAGTGTAGGGTTCCGTAGTTTCCCGTCCGTCACAATAAGTGTTCCATCCAATCCGATTTTAATAATTCTTTTTTGTTTAAAAAAGATACGTTCTGGATAATAAAATATGTAAACGAAGATAAAAAAAATGCTGCTTGCATATACGATTATACTACAAACTTAGTCCAGAAATTATTTTGTACAAGTTTTTGTCGTTTTTGTACAAAAACTGTTGTTTCATGGCTGTTTCTATTCAAGTTCAAAAATGATTTTCCTAGAAAGTCCTTACAAAGTTCTACTTTAAGGGGGGGACACACACATTGTTTTTCACTTTTGGAGCGATTAGTTCCGAAATTGTTGATATATCAAAAAAATATTTTAGTATACCCCTATTCATTTTTAAATACCTTTCCAACAATATATCACAATTTAGGATTGAAATAAAAAAAATCACTTCCCACTTTACATATAGGGGGGCTACCCTAATAAAACATTTTTTTTTCAATTTTTATTTTACCACTTTGTCGGCGTGATTGATACACATATTGGTACCAAATTTCAGCTTTCTAGTGCTAACGGCCACAGTGATTTAGCGAGGACGGATAGACAGACGGACAGACAGACATGGCGAAACTATAAGGGTTCCTAGTTGACTACGGAACCCTAAAAACGACTAGACATCACACGTGGGTGAAATAAACATTCGTCAGATCGGTCGTTTATTTTTTTACCTTTGTAACGGGTCGCTACAATAACATTTGTCATATTTCGCTTCTTTTTGTCATTGTGAACACAATAAGCACGTGTGGGTTTGACAGGTTATGTTATGTTTAATATGTGTTTACAACCTTTATTTTAATGAACTTCTCAACGGTCAAAAACAGATAAGTAATTTTAAAATCATCATCTGCCTAGCCTTTTTTAACCGACTTCAAAAAGGAAGAGGTTCTCAATTCGTCGGAACCTTTTCTGTTTTTTTTTTATGTATGTTCCCCGATTACTCGAAGATGACTGGACCGATTAGAATTATTTTTTTGTTTGATAGGGTATACTTCCCAGGTGGCCCTATAAAATTAGGATCTGATGATGGAATCCTGGAGAAATAGAGAGAATTCTTCAAATTTTATAGGCACCCTTGATGCGATTTGGGTAGTTTTTGGAAGAGTACTTTCTTAAAGTGGTCCCATTTCAATTTGGTGAAGATCTGATGAAGAACTTCGGCAACGGAACTTCTTAATTAATGATACCAAATGGACTGGGATTGCTGAAATCTCATGTCTGTCTATTGTTTACACGAGTTCATAACATAACATCACGCCGGTACGCTGTGAAAGGGTAAGCACAAGTGAACCACCAAAAAGTGAAAAATAAAACACTAATAAAACTAATAAACTTTTTTGCAAAAAATAAAACAGTTGGTGACAGAAAATCTAAGTAAATCAATCAAACAAGTTATTTGTCACTTTTATGTGTTTTTTGAAGTCGGTTTAATTTTTTGGAAAAACACTTTTCCGGAATATGTTAGAGTCGGCTTGCAGTCTTACTGGATGCAGCTGAATAACGACTGTCCAAATGACTTTCACAACCCAGTTACTTTTTTGAATTACAATACTCTTGGTTGTCAGATTTTCGTGCAGAAATGGCAACCGTGATCAGCGGCTTAACGTGCTATCCAAAGCACGGGAGGAACTCAGTATTTTATTGATGGTAACCCATCCACAGACCTACCTCTTCAAGCACAGCTTAACCTTGCAGATCGACCTGTGCAGCTGTTAATATGTAGCCACAAGCTTCTGACAACACTTTGACAAGAAATTTTGTATGCGTTAAATTATTATAGCTTGTTCTAAAGTCTTCCACAGCCTGGATGATGGACCCAAGTCTTGGGTCGAGACAGGAGTCTATCCCAAAAGTCATAAAAACGTTTTTATTCAAAACTAGCTTCTGCCAGCGGCTTCGCCCGCGTGAAGTTTGAAATTATCCCACGGGATCTTATTACCGGGATAAAAAGTATCCTATGTGTTAATCCAGGTAATAAACTATCTGTGTGCTAAATTTGATCCAAATCCGTTCAGTAGTTTTTGCGTGAAAGAGTAACAAACATCCATACATCCATACTTACAAACTTTCGCATTTATAATATTAGTAGGATTAAATAAAACATCTTGAATCATTAAATATTAACAACAATAAAATAGAGTAGGTAACGCTGTGCCTTGTGAAGTGTAGTATTCATTTTATGTATCCTGAAATGTTTTTGTAAATAAAACCAACCATTTTCACATTCGAACTGAAACAGGAAAAATAAAATGAATAAAATAAAAAGTGAAATAAGAGCGACTCTAATTGCTTGCAATATTCAATGTTTATTCAATATGTTGCAAATTACGGGAATTGAATACTTTACACCGAGAATTCAATCAAAATCCTTCTTTGTAATTACTTAATGTATGACAGAATGACATCCAATTGTAATTAGAGGGGTTTGTAATGATTTAATTAGACTTCTTCTTCATCGTGTCGATGATTCCCATTTTAGTAACCTAATTTAAATTTGTTTCGAGATCGTGGCTAATAGAATAATAACAACCGCTCAGGTCGATCTGTAGGTAAAGCCACGTTTGCCTATGTTCGTTTGTTGATGGGGACCACCCTTACACACCAGTGAGTTTTCACTGTGCCTCGGAAACCAAATTGCTGTTGGTCTCGGGTGTCATTTGTCTATCTTTGACAGTCGGTACTGGTAATAGTCAGTGGCCCAAGAAGATTGACAACCAGTCTTACCAAGTGTTAATGTATTACCTATAGAATTATCTGGGTGTGGAGGTGAGATAGGCAGTCGCTCCATGTAAAATACTGGAATTCAGCTGCATCCGGTTAGACTGGATGCCGACTAGCTAGGCAGAACTTGTTTCGACCAGAACTCGGCCACGTGGACGGCGTTGGTGGTGGCTTCGGACAGGTCCCTTCAAGCGCAGGTGGAGTTGCACAAGGAGCAGGTCAGATGGGCCATGGTTTGGCCATCTAATTAGTTATATCAGTGAATATTAGTTCTGCCCAACTTGCACTTGTTTCGCCCGTGTGGTTTTGCTATCTATAGAAACGACCACATGCTTTGTCAGTAAATAATTACGAATCCTTTTCTTATTCTAAATATAGTATCTTAAATTGTTGCTTAAAAATTGCTGAGTTGTGTTTAATTTGTAAACAACTCTAATCCTATCCTACTATCCTACTTCCTACTATCCTACTAATATTATAAATGCGAAAGTTTGTGAGGATAGATGTATGTTTGTTACTCTTTCACGCAAAAACTACTGAACGGATTTGGATGAAATTTTGCACACAGGTGGTTTACAACCTGGATTAACACATAGGATACTTTTTATCTCGGTAGTAAGATCCCATGGGACAATTTTGAAACTTCACGCGGGCGAAGCCGCTGGCAGAAGCTAGTTTAAATATGAAAATTTGAAGCAAGCGTGTTGATCAATGCTCGTGTTTTCGTAACAACAGGATTTTGCCCAGCAGTGGGACAGCAATAGGCTGGAATAATACTCGGATTAAATTAGAGCCTAAATTACTTTTTCTTTGTGTGCACGTAGAATTACATAAAAAGATGAGTTTTTCCATTTTTGGTGTGTATATTTTATAGAGACGCATCTTAAACAGGCTTGTAGGCGGCACGGTGTTCGCAGAGTCACACCACGTCTACACTGTTCCATTATTTATAAGGTAGATTAAAAAACAGGTTAACATGTGTTCGTGTTTGTGTTCCCACCTTGTGTCAGGGTGCTTCAAGTCCCGATTATGGGGGCAGAGAAACTTCCGTTGCATACATTTCACAATTTTACGGTTTCACTTTGATAGATATAATTTAATCTACCGAAAAATAGTGCGTTAAATTGTAAGCAGTATGTTCGTTTTACAATCTTTCGAGAGTTTACAATCTCGTTAGATAGATTACAATCTAACGGGTTTTACAATTTTATGGTAGCATATACACACTGTTAGATCGTGCTAATGGTCTTCTATTCAACCGGCTCTTTGAAAATTTAAATTATGCACAAGACTAGTAGTACCGCCGACCACATGTCTGGGATAACACTTTGACCTTGAGTTGGTCTAGCGAAGTATCGAAGTTTAACAGACTAAAGAGCAGCGTGGCCTGTGTGGCCAACCGCTGGTCTGTGGTAACGGCCCTAACTTGCTAGTTTGACATAGGTTGGTTGATCTTTCGTATGTTTTTGACGATTCCGTTCGATTTTATTTTAGAAAAGTTCTCCGATTTTGTTGTTGTGTTTGCATGAAATTATATGTATTAAGAAGATCTATCCTATGGCTATTTCTGCAGCAAATGCCACCACAACTGGTGATATACCCAGGAAGTACCGCCGGATGATGACGTAGTTACAGATTTGCCCAGTCCTGAAATACCTATAGACGGTGCAAACTACCTCATCACTAAGCCATCAACCAAGCATTCTGTACATAAAACTATTACTTAGTTTGATGTACAGAATGCTTGGTGCTTTATGCAAAAATTATTGGTGGGAAACGACTTTTCCTTTGGGGTGAAAAATTATAATAATAATAATACTTTATTGGTACAAATCCTTACACACAAATAATTAATATTAGCAAAGTTCACAAATAGTTAAGGCGTACAAAAGATGAAACCCTGACTCCTAAACTAGGAAAACCTGTGACTTAGGAGTCAGTGTTCTACTGCCACTTGGACACAATGTACCTTATGGAAACTGAGAGCTGGTAAGCTGATATTATTTTAAAGAGTACATTATTATGTAGTGTTTTAGAGAAAAAAGAAAATAAATTTGTAATCCATAATAAAAGTTGACAAAGAAACTTATATTTAAAGTGACATTTAAAAGTTAAATTTGAAAACTATAAAATAACTGTGTGGTGGATTCTGTATGTGTGTCTGAAAATCGTATGATTTATTTGCATTGTGTGAGTGCGCGTGTGTGTGTGTGTGTGACTGAGAGATGGGTGTTTCTTTGTATTATGTGAGTAAGATATGAGTAGCCTAAGTATGTGAATATTGTGGTGTTGGGAGTGAAATTATGTTTTGTGTTTGATCTCAATGTAACGCACTTAAAACATTCTGTTGATGGACGGATTGAATACTACGAGGGTCGTAGAGTTGTTTAAAGTAAAAACCTTACTTAGTTAATACTGAGTAAATTACGATACCGATGGTAGGATTGGTTGTCAGACTTTTTGGGCCACTGACTACCTGTAACGACTGTCAAAAGATGTACAAATGACAGCCGGGACCAACTGCTTAACGTGCTTACCGAGGCAACTCGGTATACTGTAATGGGTGATGGTTACCCGGTCACAGACCAACCTAGTTAAGCACGGGTTAACCTAAAGATTGACCCGGGTGGCTGTTATTATTTAACCACGAGCTTCTCCAATAATTAGAACTATTATTACGACGATCAATAGCATAATAAAATTTGCGCGGTATCGATGAATTTCATTAAATTTTGCGTCACTTTACATCGTACTACCTTATGTTATTAATTCTTGTTCGCATATTAAATTAAGACGTCTTTTCTCATGAACAAAATGGAAAGTAACTCTATTAATTCTAGCGCTAAGTAAGTAATTCAGGCTTTAATAAAATTCTTGGTACTTTAGAAGCGGTAAATGTTGGTTGGAAATATAAAGTTGGGCTTGTCGTGTCATTCAAAAGTATTACACGTCTTACAAGTCTTTATTATGACAATAATTTTATGTGCTATGGAATCTAGATTTGTGCCCCATTGCAATATAATTTCCCCCTATTATATGAGACTTAACATGACTGCTACAGAATTTAGTATGATTTTTGTGTCAGCACCCACATAGTGAGTAGATACTTAGCTACACTAGACGAAAATGTTGAATTTATGTCAGAATAATATAGTGGGTCAGACCTTACAAACATTATTTCAAGTCTACAAATATTTGAACGACCTAAACCAAACTCCAAAGCCTCTTTGAAAGATTAACTTTTACTTTTACCACTTAGAGGCCAAAAGTGGGCATTCTGTTAAAACTTTTCGTTTGCATGCGCTTGTTACGTTACGCAAAGCTTGTATAATTAATTCCTCCAAAGAAGTTATTATTAACTAGCTGTTGTCCTCGATGTTAGGTTCTATAAGTCAGAAAAAAAAGTTCCTGACTTTCATCTATCTCTGTGCTAAAGGAGATCATCCAGTTTGTTCTTTTTTGCGGCCATCAATAATAATTTCACATTTTTAAAGCACACGTGTAACACATTATTTTACACTATAGCATCAAAGTCGAAACCTTTTTGGGTTCAGAAATGTAAAGGGTAATTTTTTCAAATGGGTGTGAACGGCCAAATCCGAAACGATGAGTAATAGCGAAAAATTCTCAAAGAAGTCTCGCACCTGATGAAAACTAAAACTGCAACATTAGGAATTGAATTAATTGATTTTGGAATAAATCACACACAGCCTAGTCCATAGTGTCGCTAATAAGAATAAAATTCTAGGATGAAATGATATACGGGAAATTAAAGGATTTAGTTCAATTTTGTTATAAGAATTATATCGTTGTATATCTTTGTTCCTGAATTCAATATAGCAGTGCCGTCATACAAAAAAGCTTTTCGACTCTTTCCAACATTTATGCAAAATATAGGTCATTCGTGGCTGACGAATTTTACTAAATCCCAATTCAGCGAACAAAGGAAATTATCTCCTTTTATTTCGATTCGTTCTGGCGTGATTGAGTAACAAACATTCGACCAATCTTTGGTATATAAAATGTATGTAAATACTAATATAAATACTAATGTATAGATCATCGAATTGTCTTCAAAAATACTGTGGCCGTTGACTGTTGAAGCTTTAAAATTATCCAAAGTGAGGGAAATTAATTGTTTGGCCAACTTATTGTCCATTTAGTACAGTCAGCAAAACAGTTAGGTTTACAGGCTAGCAATCTGCTTACTAATATTATAAATGGAAAAAGGTTACAATCAATCTGTTTGCGTCCAAGTCCTTTGAGTAATTTCTGCGTGAAAGTACAGTAAATAATCAAAATCGATCTTTACAGACTTTTACATTTATAATAGTCGTAAGAAGATTGCTAGCCTGCATATCTGTTTTGCTGACTGTACACAACTGTCATGTTTGACAGTTTTATGAACGGCGACGGTGACGCGAGAAATGCGTAGGCGCCGTATCATTTTGCTCAACCAATAATTTTTATCTGATGGTACCTACTTATGGCGGCATATGTATATACTGTTGAGGCACATTCGTTCACAAAATCATTTAACATGTAGTACCAAGTTGAGTGGGAATTGTTAAGCTCTGATGTACCTTATCAACTTTTATGATTTTACATGAAGGTTCTGCCAAACTTAATCTTTTTTCTTGACCTTTCTTCTCCATAGACCGAGATCCACTCTTTGGAATGGGAAACAACAGTCCTTTCAGTTATTATGTCCAGTGGATTTTTCGGTTCACCCTTTTGTTTTTATAATTTAAACGTGCCCGTTACTGTATACTTACCGTTAATATTCCAAATAAATGCTACGAGTTTGAGTTTGAAAAGTGCGGTTACGATTGTAACATTAGAAGAGTTTCCGACCCCGACAAACATCCTTGGACCACCTGACACCCTTCCCACTTGTCAACACACAAGGGTCGTTAAGGGTTGGGATCAAAAACTATCCTTACCTTGATGGCATAAGTACAATTTACAGGATGTTAACAACCTCATCACAAACCGTCAACCAAGCATTCTGTACATCAAACTAAGTAATTGCAGTATTGCTGGGAAACAACCTTTTTTTTGGGGTGAAATATCATGTTTTGTGGTAGAGCTCAATGTAACGCACTCAAAACATTGTGCTGAAGGATGGATTAACAGTACGAGAGCCGTGGGGTGATTAAAGAAAAACATACAATAAAATATTGGTTAAAAAAACTTGTTTGTAACTATAGAAGGTTCCCCAGGTATGGTGTAGAACAAAAAAATGATCGCAATGACGTGGAGAACAATGCCTTTCGGCTTCGTTACCAGATTTTTTACACCCTTCATATTGCTTGCCACACAATGGAACAGCAGCAATTTTTTGTAAATAAATCTTACAAAACAAAATGAACTTTAATGTAAAACGTACGTACGTGTACGTTAATTGTAAAACGAACAAGTTAACAGCTAACGAAAAATTAACAGCTTTATTTAAGTATCTAATTGCACCTCAATACCTGAAATCATCACTAACTACATAACAACAGAAACCATGTTCCTGATTTCTGATTTACATTCAAATACCTTCAGTTCGTGACTTAGCTAGGAAGCTAGTCCCATTAACTGGCAGACGGTTTACGTGACAGGCAATCTGTCCGTCTATTCAGACATAAGAGACGCTCTATAGCGAAGTATGGCTCGTTACATTGCACTACTTTTTCAATCTACTACCGGCCGCGGCGTGCCATCTCTTCGCTTTCATGCGCTCCTAGTAATCTTTGCTCTGGGGACCTTTTTTAATAACTAGGATCGGGTAGTTTTTAATGTATATTCTTATGGTAGGTAGATGTAGATTCTGATAAAAAGATATATTGGGCCTTCTAAATGATCCAATACATTGATATGTTACCGTAAAATTGTAAAACCCGATTGTAATCTATCTAGCGAAATTGTAAACTCTCGAAAGATTGCATGTTAAACGAACATACTGCTTACAATTTAACTCATTATTTTTCGGTAGATTATAATATATCAAAGTGAAACCGTAATATTGAGAAATGCATGCGACGGAAGCATCTTTGCCCCCATAATCGGGACTTGGGGCACTCCGAAGTTAGGTTAGTTAGGTTCCTTTAAACCCTGCAAACAGAAACAGGGGACTTCGCTTTTTAGGGGAATATAAAGTGTTTTGAGGTTAGGTTACATTAATTGTTTTTTCTCAGGAATGCTGCATTATATCTTTTCATGAGAATCGTACGATGGGGCAAGGAGGACCACCCCTTCCCGACCCCTCCCCACACCGCACGAGTTGACTTCCGCCGCATACATTTCACAATATTATGTACGGTTTCACTTCGACAGATTACAATTTACCGAAAAATAATGCGACATATTGTAAGCAGTATGTTCGTTTGACAATCTTTCGAGAGTTTACAATCTCGCTAGTTATATAACAATTAATCGGTTTTTGCAATGTCACGTTGACAGATATATAAAACACTTCTTAAATATCAGACAAAAAGGAACAGAAAAATTGTTTCAAAGATGATTCCTATTCGGTTTCGCAGGTTCGCTCCACTCAGGGCCTACCTACCACCGGAAAGCTTTCGCGACCTTATCCCTTCCTATAAACCTGATTAATTACTCCTTAACATTTTCCTTTTAATATAAATAATCTATTTGATTTAGAAATTATCCATCACCTTATATTTATGATAGCCCAGTGAGTTTCTGTAGCGGTTACTTTGAGGCCGCTCTGTTCGTCATGTCTTAGATATTTTTGGATTGATGTAAAGTAGGTATAAAAACAGACGGGCTCTTCTCATAATCTCGAGGATTTTCTGTGAGGGAGGTAATCTGGATTACTTAAAGTAAGTCCATCCAGTAAGTACCTTATAATATGGTTCTTTGTTTACAAAGAAGTATTTTTTAACGTTCTTTACAAACGGATTTAAGATTAGAAAAGCCTTTGATTAAGACTAAGCAGAATGTGGTCTGTTTTAAGTTACCTTTGTTGTTTGATGCAACGTGACATTGAACCAATGACAAAGGTATTCCAGGGTATTCGCTGTAGTTAGAACATATTATACCTTCTTATAATGGATGGGGATACTACGCCAATCAGTACTTTGGGCAGACAGCAGATTGTTTAATTTTATCTATCGTTTTAAATATAAAATCTGTTTGTGCATCACCATCTACCTAGAATTTTCCCAACTAAGTAGGGGTCGGCTTCAATTCTATAGGGATGCAACAGAATACCTGTATTTTACATGGAGCGACTGCCCATCTGACCTCCACTACACAGTTAGCACTGAGAAATTCGATACCCCTTGGTAAGACTGGTTTTCAGATACTGAGAACTGTGTCTAAAATCTGTATTCACAACCCAACTTATAAAGTCAATAAATAGACTTAAATAACAGTAAAACTTATGATATAAACATTACTTGTATCACTAGGATATAATTACGGGGCATTGAAAAATTTATCCGCATCGGTGTCTACGGGAAAAGTGCCCAGAACCCTATTTGTTTTGAAACGAAGTAAACATAATACCTATGCTAACTGGATTTGACTGTTTGGCACCTTTAGGATTTCAGAGACAAAATACTCGTCATCCGTTTCAGTTTTAGATCGTGTAGGTGTTCATTTCTGAACTTCTTTTGTGATCTGTAAAAGTTTCGTTATTATAACTCTTTGGAACTTCAATATTATCCGCCTCGATGCAAACTAAGTCACGATCGCTCAGTGAAGAAGAAAGAGCTGTTAAAACTTTATTTACTACCTCAACCGCGGCGACGACTATTAAGAACAGTCGACGGTGCTGATCATTGATTGTTAAAGGGTCTATAATATAGACGCTTTTCATTTAAATACATTATCTGGAATGGTAAAAGCTGTCATTTTAGTGATGTTTTATTAGACATTGTAGTTATTCTACGGCTTCGTCCGTGTTTCGCCAAGCTCCGTGAATCTTGTTTGTCGTTAATTGTAGATCTTTGACAGTCATTACGAGTAACAAGAAGACCAAGAGTCAGAGAACTATTCTCTTCAAGGACATCTCGTATTACTGAAAGCCAACGCCCCACGTTTTAAGAATGTGGGCCAACGGATCAGCTTTCAGTCTGCATGGTTCTTCGACGTGTAAAATGAAGAGTCAAGGAACATCATCATCTTCTTGCCCTTGTCCCATTCTATTTGGGTTCGGTGCAACATGTTGTCTTCTTCCACTCTCCCCAGTCTGACGTCACGGCATCATTTACTCCTTTCTCTTTCATATCATTCTTCACACAATCCATCCATCTTTTCTTTGCCCTTCTTCTCCCTCTCCATCCATCAACTGTTATGTCCATCACTGTTTTAGTCACATGGGTTTCATCCCTCTTCATTACATGTCCACCTGTGTACCTGTTACAGAAAAAACTGAAGGAAGTCGTAGGTGTGTGTTTTGTAACAGGCCACTTCACTGAAGAGTCAAGGAACGAATAACTAAAATAACCTAACCGACATCTGTCATTATTTAGCCATGAGCTCCTAACCTACCCGACAGCGCTTCGACAAATATCTTCCATTCGATTGCTCTTTACCGTACTCTTAAGTATTCTAATTCTGATCCCATCTAAGTTCGCCCACCGCTACTTTGAAATTAAACACGAAAACCTTCCGTATTTTTAATTAGGTACCGTTTCGGGAAACATAAATTACACCTGAAAAAGTTTGTATTTTTTAATTGTTACCCAAACCAAGTTGCCTTTTCTAAAAGTAGCTTCAACCAGATATTTTGTTTATGGTATGAGATTTTACAGGTTGAAAAGTTGAAGCGGTTTCTGAATGTAAATTACCTTATCTACCATGATCCTTTGTTTTTTTATGAAAATGAAGTGAAACCCTACACTTAAACATTTTCAAAAAGTCAATTAACCTTTCACCTTGTATACCTAATTACCTACCTATATATTATTTTTGTTTAATGATACCTAGGTACACGCATTTCAAAATAATGAGTCCCACTACATTATATGTCTGGCCAAGGGCCTGTAGCACGCTGTCCAAATAGGACCACTCACCGAGTAAATTCATAAATAGAACAGAACATGTATCAAACTACCTGCCAAGTAAATTAACAGGCCCGTAAGCATAGGTGGTGAAACAGGCCCTCAGCCTTTCTGTTTATCAAGAGATTTAGAAGAAAAAAAAATATCCGCATCCCTAACGATAGATAAGTATAATATGCTAGGTGGACCCGGTGAACCGAATCAAAGATACAATTTCATTTTTGACATTACAGCCATAAATTACCTCCCATCTTTTCAGAAAAAAAAATTGGTTGTCTGTAAAGTCGGTTTACGGACGATAGATTTACGTGATAACGTCATAATCATTATTTTATGTAATAAAACACGTGGAACGGTGGAACGTTACTATGGAACGTTACTATGGAACGTTACTATTTTTCATGAGTGTTGCTGGTATTATCAATTTATAAGACGTTATCACGTCAAAATGACGTGTAAAAGTGTTTGAGAAAACCTACTTGCTGAATAAATATCATTTATCATATATCATTGATCATTTATCATTGATCATTGATCATTGATCATTTATCATTTATCATTTATCATTTATCATTTATCATTTATCATTTATCATTTATCATTTATCATTTATCATTTATCATTTATCATTTATCATTTATCATTTATCATTTATCATTTATCATTTATCATTTATCATTTATCATTTATCATTTATCATTTATCATTTATCATTTATCATTTATCATTTATCATTTATCATTTATCATTTATCATTTATCATTTATCATTTATCATTTATCATTTATCATTTATCATTTATCATTTATCATTTATCATTTATCATTTATCATTTATCATTTATCATTTATCATTTATCATTTATCATTTACCGTTTGAGATGTTACGTAACAAGGACACTTTTGAGTCGGCCTGTTTTAAAACTCCGCAAAAAACGTCATAATCATTATTTTATGTAATAAAACACGTGGAACGGTGGAACGTTACTATGGAACATGGAACGTTACTATTTTTCATGAGTGTTGCTGGTATTATCAATTTATAAGACGTTATCACGTCAAAAAACAAACTCACACAAATAATGGTTTCGTCTTCCTTACTCATTTACTTAAACCATAAATCTCTATGAAATTACAAGATTTACGACATAAAATGGTTAAATTATTACTTAGTTTGTGTACATTTTTGTTGTAAGTGTTTCAGAAACATTTACGTCGGGAACATTTCACATGGCGAGTTAGCTACGTTATTTACGGCCGTGAGGCGGCACTGTACGATACATTACCTTGTATAAATGTTCTATCACTGGTGAAGGCAGAACCAGGAATTAAGATAGACGCGGGTACGTTTTTGGTTCATATTCGTTTTTGTTTTGCAAGCAGGCAGGCAGGCTTCATAGGCTAAGTATAGGTAATTTATTTCTATTCCGGGAGATATTTGAATCGTCGACGTATTAAGGAATAATCGACCAAGTGCGAGTTCGGACTCGCTTATGGGGTTTTTTTTTTAATTTTAATAATTTTTTGTTGAAGTTATGTTATATTCTCATTGGTGTCGATTCTGTTGTGCACAAACTAAACTTAATTTAAGCTATTGCTATCTTTTTCTTTCTACAAAATGAGAAAGAGACGGACGTAATTTAGAGCTGTCAAATTCAATTCGAACTAATATTTCCATACAAATGAAGGGTGCACGTCAAAACATGTCGACCAAAAACACAGTGAAGCGCAAGGTAAAAACCAGTTTGACATTTCTAACTTAGTGCATAGCTATAGCCGTACTTTTCTCGCACTGCCTTTTAGTAAAAGATAGCAATAGTTTAAATTAAGCTTAGTTTGTGCACAAACAGAATCGACACCATTGCCGAGAAGATTACGAGAAATAAAATATCACCACACAAAGCGTGTTTTTTTGTCTGACAACCAGTCTTACCAAGGCGTACAGTATTAGTATTACCCAGAACTAACTGGGTTGTGGAGATCAGATAGGCAGTCGCTCCATGTAAAATAATGGTATTCAGCTGCATTCGGTTAGACTGAAAGCCGAAACCAACATAGTTGGGAAAAGGCTAGGCAGATGATTATTTTTTGTTACAGTTGTAACAGAAACACTCATTCTGTGAACATTTCAACTCATACCTATTCCGGATCAAGAGCTATACAGCAAGCTGACCGACAGACGGACGGACGGACAATGGAGGCTTAGTTATAGTTTCCCGTTGGCTACCCTTTGGGTGGGGAACCCTAAAAAGCAAAGATTGGAGTAAAATGTTCCTAATTGCTTCGATCAACCTGATTTGTATAAGTTTTGAACTCAAGTAATGGAACGGCACCAAATCATTTTTGAAGAATCAACCCTTGCCAGGGTGAATGGGGCTCATATACTCGTAGTTTATGAAATACTAGCTTCTGCCAGCGGCTTCGCCCGCGTGATGTTTGAAATTGTCCCACGGGATCTTACTACCGGGATAAAAAGTATCCTATGTGTTAATCCAGGTTATAAACCATCTGTGTGCAAAATTTCATCCAAATCCGTTCAGTAGTTTTTGCGTGAAAGAGTAACAAACATCCATACATACATCCATACAAACAAACTTTCGCATTTATAATATTAGTAGGAAGTAGGATTATATTACTTTCGTTTAGAACATAGGAAAAGTGATTACATAATAAAGGTCGTAATTATTAATTTTCCAGGCCAGTTAAAATTCTTAGGGGAGAGTACGCGTGGGCGAAGCTAGTACGAATATTAAGCCCTTTAAGCCTTTACTGAAAACTTATTTCTTCGGTTCTTCGCTAGTAAAGATTAATTAAGTGAGCAAATAAAGAAAGTTTTCTAGTTAACTATACGGGGTGGAATATACCGACGCGAAATCGATAACCATGTATTCAAAACGTAATTCTGCTCCCCTGCACATTTGTAGGAAACGGTGTGTATCTTTTTTTTATAATAACCGTTGCTTATAAGAGGCCTGCAACAAAAAAAAAACGCGAAATTGCGAGTTTTACTCGATGACAATATATCTATGTTTTCCGTTCGTTGCTTGAAATAACAAACACTTGTTACAAATAGTTATTTGCCTCGATTACAATTTCAAAAGAATGTTAGATAACTTATATAATTATTTATTTACCACGGCCACGGTATCTCATTCGAACAGTCCCGCAACCCCGGCAGGCTTCGGCCCTTGCCTTGATATCTGATGATTTAAGACTATCATTTGTAGATCTTATTGAATATATAAGGTCCCATTCAAATAGATGGACAAACTTTTAGAAATCATTATACCAGCATTAATCAGCTAACGAAAATAATTATCAACACTAAAAAAGTTGGTTACCCAATGCATAAACACATCCATGTCTTTGTTATCTCAGTGTTTTTTTCTATTGTATATCTTTGGTTAGACGTACTGAACGCTGTGCTAAAATATATTCATCTATTTTAATGAGACCCTTATTTAGACACTCAACATTTTTTTCATTACGCAAATATACGAGTACTATACTTTTAAAATAATAGAATACGTTTTCGTTATAATAAGCATTTTAAAGTAAATTGTACAATTAGCGAAACACTAAAATGTAAAAGCTCTCAATAACCGCCAAACTAAAGTTCCCAGAGGCCTGGCATGTTGCACCGAGCACCTGGAGACGTGGGCAAAGATCGTCCCTCTATTAACGCACAGAACAGAGAGGTTTGGAGGCAGAATGGGCAGGGCCTTTGCCCAGCAATGGCGCAAATCTAGGCGGTGTGGTGTGTAGGCGTGCTTAAATTAAAGGTGTAGTATAGTGCGCGATAAATACCCGTTTGCATAAGTTTTATGAAATGTAGGCTACCAAAACAAACCGCTGAAAAATGAATGTGGATTGATGGGGGGGGGGAATGATATAATGAACAGGAACATGATATCTGTTTTCGCTTCAGTGTCCCTTTCACCCCGTACTATCAAGTTCTGAAACTATCTGATAAGCGAAATAACCTGTCATTATCACAATGTTGAGGGGTTTATACGCATCCGAGGGATAGCGGTATGTATGTTTGTGTTTTAATTAGGCTTGTGGTTTTATTGCCGCGGGTTGTGGTTTTATTTGGTCAAACATTATATGAGGATTGGTGTGACTCGCGACTATGGATCGGATGGAGAATATATTGTTACATCGAACCTACTAGAACATTCGAGAAAGCACGTGATTGCAGTGTGTGTACGTGGAATTTCGAGTACATTCCGTTATTATTACTTATAAAGTTAAGTAGGTACAAATTCGCGACCTATTTATAAAAAGACGTTAGAATTTCGACCGTACGCCTAGGGCATACGGTTCATGTTTGTTTGTTTTGTACAAGTAGCTTATACCTACTACTTTTTTTACCTACCTACTATTCTTTTGTTAGTGTTTTTTATGACCCTCTAGAATATTCGTGGTTATTCTGCTGTGTCTGTTGGCGAGTATGAATACACCGCTCAGGCCCGCGTCAGTCTTGTTTTGGCTATACAACGAAGCGATTCGAAGTGAACTTGAAGTGCGATATCTAAGCGAATAGTGAACAGTAGTGTATTGTAGTGTACTTGTGATTAAATTTAAATTGTTTTGTGATTAATAAAGTTATTGTGTTGTTTAATCGGTAGTAATTAATTAATTAATTTATTTATTTATTCATGTACACACAAAATACATAAAAGGACAATATATTAACATAGAAGAGCACAAAGGTACTGCTTATTTCAAAAGAAATTTCTTCCAGCAGACCTGCGAGAGGAAAGTCTGATAAGAAATGTAGACACAGTGTGTAGAAAAGTCAAACAAGAAAATTTAAATTAAAACTTAAAACAAAACTATGACTATTTAATATAAACATATAACATACAAATACATACACATATTATTAAAAAAAAAAAACAAAATAAACTACTATTGTAAATATTTACCTATAACATACATACATATTATATAGAATATTACTGTATATATCTCATACCCAGCTCGTAACAATATTAACATTGGAGTTACATACAATAACGGATTTTTACGGTAATATAACGTAAAAAAGCCAAGCATCACTCATTCCCACAATGAGTGGTGCTTGGCTTTTTTCGCAAATTATATCGCTGAATTTGGGGTCGGCTTCTAATCTTACCAGATGCAGCTGAATACCAGTATTTTACATGGAACGACTGTCTATCTTACCTCTACAACCCAGTTAGTACTGGGTAACACAGTGCCCCTTGGTAAGACTTGTAATCTAAATTCGCGCCACTGGCTTGTCAAAGATCTACAAATGACAGTCGGAACCAACGGCATTACATGATTTTCAAGACCCGGAGTAAACTCAGTATGTAATCATGGACACCCATCCAGAAACTGGACCTTGGCAAGTGCGGCTTAACCTTGAAGATCGAGCCTTGCGGCTGTAATCATTTGGCCACGAGCTTCTGACTATCTATCGTATATCGGTAAAGTGTAGTTGAATGATGTGCCAAGATAATGCTGAATCCAAATCTGACCAGAAAGATTATATCTCAAGAGAAATATGATATTGTATAACGGGGGACGCCAGCTAAGCTATTATTATGAATCCATTTTCCATTTGCTGAAAGTGAAACGAAAGTTAAAACTAGAGCTTAACATGGCTGGACTAGAGCCAGCGTTCGTTTCCGAAGATATTTTATTTTACGACTGGGTTGCGCCTTGGAGACGTTGCAAATGGAAATATTATGTTTCAAATCCAAGTTATTTACTTGTAAGTTATTGACCAATATTATGTGGACACATAACACGTGTGGTTTTCTGCGTTATCTTAACCGTGCTTCATTATTGTTCGTGCAACAGAATCAATGTAACTGAATTGTACGGCGGAAACTTCAAATTCTTCTTCCTAGCAGGTCGATGTGTAATTTTTATTGCGTCTTCCCATTTAGCAAATAGTTTGACACATTAAGTAGCGTCCAACAGCTCCAGTGATAAGCAAATTACAGGACAGATAGGACACGATAACAAGTGTCCCATCGTTTGTGGGGCAACACCACATTTACACTCCAGGGCAGAGTCATTTGTGAATCTCCACCTGAACAGGCTTCTCTTGCCAACCTGTATCCCGCATCTATCCAAAGAGTCAGAGTTCAAATTATGTAGTTACATTGGCTATGTTTGCACGTGCGCCAAAGACAAGGGTGCGGTAAAGGCAACTGATATGAATTCGAAGTAACCAAGCACCCTTTTGTTTGACCGTTAGCGAAATTAGGTCAGAACTTTCAGCGATCAGAATGATTTCGCAGGAACAAACCGTTAACGAGAGACTAAAATAATTTTAGGTGTTATAATTTTTCTTAGAGATCCCTTAACTAAAGTTTATTATCAAAACTTTTATTTTATTTGTATTCATTTATTGATTTAGATAGATTGATATTATAAGATTGATATTTTTGGGAAAGTATATCTGGGTAAGGCTCAAAATTTTTGCGCAGTCGCACAGTGGAAATCACAACGGAAAGTGTCACAAAAGAAAATACGTTGCACAACGGAATTTATAAGGCATAGTGCACATGGAATGTAAAATGTATACTTAATATTCTTAGGTACTTACTTATTAATTAAGAAAAAATTATAAAGAGATTTTTTTGTAATATTTGTATTTTGTTTGTAACGAAAATCGCTTATAAACGCTTACAACGAAATGGAGCGATTTAAGAAATTATTTTACGAGTGGAATGCTTTACTTTCATAAAGATGAAACCACTGGCAAAACCTAGTATTTTAATAGATTATTATTATTTTAATTATAATTCCTTATTAGTAGGTACACATAGAGAGATGATACCTACCATATTAATTATTGATATAAATAGTAGGGATATCAGTGTCCCTCCTACTAATTAAAGGCGTATGGACTAGTTAGGACCTCAAGATAGTGATGAAAATCAATTTATAACCCAATTGAATGGCGGACCCGGACCAGATGACCATGCGTACATGTACTTATAGGCACTTTGGAAATAAGTTTTAATACTATTGGGTGTATTAAATAAAACACTTTGATAAACACCAAATAAACCAATATATTTTAAGTTCAAAGAAAACACATCCAAAAAAAGCTGTTCTTTTAAGTAATATTATGTAGTTGCATAATATATTATGTTTATTTTTTATTTTCACTCATATCCGCTATTTTTTCATTTCGTCAAATTTTTCAGGATTAACCTGTTTAAGTTTTTCGCGGTACCTTCGGCACCTTTCTGCCGCGGACAAAGGCATCTGAATAAAAAAAGATTAATTATTAAGCAATTGAAAATAAATATACGCAAGTACCTACTTGCTTAATCATGTTTTCATAAATGTAGTAAAAAGTTGATGGATACACAGCTTTATAATTTCCGTTGTGACACGTCGCACAATTTCGTGTCATTCGTCGCACAACGGATCAAAAATTCTACATAACCAATCATAAAAAAATACATAATTCATAGAATGTGCAGTATAGATGATTGTTAGTGTTATATTTTATTAATTGAATAGGTAATAGATACTATCAAATATCATAAATCATGAAAATCATTCAAGTTTCGAAAATATAATTAAGTAAACTTACAATTTCTTAACGACACAAAACAGGTTCCGTCACGATCTTCAATCTGACACAAAAACAAAAGGGCAGAAGCACACTGAAGTTAGTCGAATATCATGAACATGTGTTAACATTCCAAAATAATTCGGTATTTATTGTAGAATGTCGATAAATCAAAAGTTTGCGGTTTCCAAAATAATTCGGTATTTATTGTAGAATGTCGATAATCAAAAGTTAAGCGTTGCACAACTGAAGTGTCACACTGGATTGAAATTAGAGACACTTTTAAATTACTTGATAAAATCAAAACGCTTTGATAAATATTAAACTTACTTTACTAAAAACTTAACCAATCATATTCTGAAGATCATTAAGTATGTGTAACCGAAAAAAGAATGAGTGTTTTAAATATATAAAATGGACTTTGAGAAGTTAACGTACAGGGACATCAACAAATTGTATGGAAGTCAAACATGGACCTTTATATTTTCATGTATTGAACAGGTATATAATTGAAATATTTAAACGAAAAAAATCAGACGTGTTGACGAAATAGTGAACTTTTTTGCATTATTAATTTAAACAAGTATTTATTATTTTATATGTTTGATTTCTACTCTTCAAACTCTCGGACACTACATTTTTAGAGAGTGCGCGTAAAATTTGAGCCTTACCCATCTATATTATTTTATTCATTTTTAATTTTCAAAATTACCTGTTACTTGTGTATTGTTGTGCTGTGTCACGCGGAAGAGTCAGTTCAATTTGCATTTACTGTTCGTATTGGACATGGGCCACCAAGATACAGGCTGTACCTAGTTGGGCCCACAGTTTCTTCTTGTTTGGACTCCTTTAAGTATGCTCATTGTTTCGGTTTTCTTGCTTGTATAATTTGTAACTTGTGTCTGTCAATAAATTGTTTTATTATTTTAATATTTCGCAAATAAAAAACACTGACTTTGACAGTTAAATTGCTCGGTCTGTTTAATCTCTGTATGTACCTACATAAAATTAAGACGGATTTTTTCGGATGATGTTGCCCACTTGAAACCAGGGCCTCCTTTAACTAATTGGGGGCCCTGGGCACTTGAGAGTCATGGGGCCCCTGTTGGATGCAAAAGCGAGCGAAGCGAGCTCGGATTTTTTTGCACCCCGCCTCGGTTAGGTTAGTTTTTCCTGTGACAGTTCATACATAAAATTAGCGGTGGAGTAGTAAAACAGATAACTATTTTTGATAATCATGAATTTCGGTTTAAAGAAATTTATTTCTCAAAAGAACATACATAGTTCACTTAAATATGAGAAACTTAGTATAAAAAAAAACTTAAGTAGTAAATTACTTGTCGTTCGAACAATCGAGTACAAAAAGGTAGTGGTACATTATTGTTGGTTGGCCAAATACCACTTTACTATAATTTGGCTTTACTTAAAGGATAATTTTATGCGATTAATGTTTGAATATGGTATCGGTAATGTGGCCATCGCGGCGGGCACGTTTTTGTAAAAATCTGTTTCGTGTTTCTAATTTCGTCAAAAGTAAAAAAAATATGATGGGCTGAACCTTACAGTCTCAGATCAGAGTACTAAGAAGACATGATTACTCATTTTTCATGCTTCAATTGCACGGCATAAGGTGATGCAGACATGAGGCTTCAAACCCATAGGTCAAAGTGTGAAGAAATGCTCATGTCTATAATTTTTGCCCATGGAAATTTCTTTTTATAAGCTCCTTTATAGTAAACTAGCGCCCGCCACGCGGTTTCACCCGCGTAATTCCCGTTCCCGTGGGAGTACGGGGATAAAATATATCCTATGTTACTCGTGGATAATGTAGCTTTCGAATGGTGAAAGAATTTTTAAAAACGGTCCAGTAGTTTTTAAGCCTATTCATTACAAACAAACAAACAAAGTTTTCCTCTTTATAATATTAGTATAGAAGTATAGACAAACATTAATAGCATAAAATTATCAGTAAAGACAATTACAAGGATATTAAGCCCCCTGCCGGGGTTGCGGGCCTGTTCGGAAGAGATACCGCAGCCCCGGAACATAATGGGCGAGGAAGGAACACTAAAACTAAAACCCATCCAGTTTTAGCCAGTAAAAGTCGGACACTCCCTCCCGCTTCACCCAGAGTGGGAGAAGTCAATTGATGATTTCCCATCCGACAAAAAAAATAAAAAATAATAAAGGATATTAAACCCTTTCATCCGTGTTTTGTTTCAATAGATCTCCGCCTCTAATATGTAATTATTATACACTAATGATGAAAAGCTAAATGCAAAAGAAAACGGAGCGAGCCCGAAAATTTTAGTATCCTGCAGTCTTGCCTAGGATAAAAGTTTCACTAACTTGGGACTCACTTAATACAATTGATGCTAAATCAGTTTGTGTAAGGCAATCGTTTCAAGAAGATCGAACTACGAGGACTTAGCTACTTTTACAAAATAGTTTGAGGTGTCAGGATATGATTATGATGGAAGCTGTTATGTGGATTATTATTTTAGTACAAAATTAGTATTCACCATATTTATTTCAGATTGAAGTTCTTACATGCCACGTAATTGTTACCTGTCGCGACTGTAGCAGACTTGTAAAAATCAGTTGGAATTACCTGAAACCAAACATTTAAAGTTAGTTTTACATTAAAACTAGCTGATGTCTATAATAAAACCTTCCACAGAAACCACTCTATCAGGTGCAAAAACAGCTTGAAAATCGTCGAGATCAATACTATTGTAAAAGATAAATTTACATTTTAATGCTTCTTAGATGTTTTGGTTAAAGGAGACAATTTTTTTTGTTCGAGGATTAGGCCACCCACATAAATTGTAGCATTTAATAATGAAACTTACATTGATTTCTTCCTTAAAACCTCTAGATTCCAGTGGTTAAATAAGTTAAGCATTGTCTAACCGGAGTAAATGCGAAAAATCTGCAAAAACACTTACGAAAACCAAAATAAACAGAAAAACGAAATGTCAAAATAATGAAGTTATCTTCAATCACTAAAAAAGTTTGTTTATAACGTTCCGTGCCACGTTCATTATTTAAACCATCTATGCGATTTATTGTAAACCTTTCAAAATAGCATTAAACATGCTCACAGTTTAATAATATTATATTTTTATATTCTTTCTGATTCTATAATAACTATATAGCACATGTGATTACCAGCGGGTAGGTACCGTACTTTTTTTTGTAAACAGAAAACGCCCCTATTCACGTAAGTATTTGCTGTCAAATGACATTGACCACAACAGGAATGATTTGACTCGCAAAAAAATATCATAACATAGCTTATTTATTTTGATTTTAAGATTCCGTTTTCATTTCTACGTAATATTTCGTTTAATACCATAGTAAAATGGTTACTTTTTTTTGGTGTTATTATGAATAATAAATGCAACGACCAGGTGGGCCCAAAAAAAACTATCTCCTTTAAAACTATGTACATTACCAGTAAAATGTGTTAGATATTTTAATTTTTAAGTTTAGCATGCTGAAAGAAGTCTGCGAAATATGTGAAACCTTATAATTTGTAAGAACATCATGTAACATACCATATTTCGTGCAAATAAACAATCTTGAATATTGAATCGATTCTGAAACATAACTCCGACAAACGTTTCTCCGCCGTATGAGCCGCCGACAGAATGTTTCGTTTAAAAGTTTTACAACGACAGTACCTTTCCGCTACGAACGTTTCGCCGACAGAACGATTCATTCTTAAGCGAATCGACGACAGAATCTTTCACCAAATAAAGATTCGTCGACCACACTGATTTAGGCTTGGTTTAACACTACTGACTAAATCTAAAGATTATATCAGGAGTTTTCTCAAGAAAGCAGTGAAGAATTAAAATGTCAATATTTTTAAAAACACCTAGGTAGTAATCAAATGAATAAACCAACTTCTTAACATATCATAACATCACGCCTGTATTAACGAAAAGATTTGGCAGATGTGTAGCTACAGTGTAGTACCTACACTCACACGTATTTTTATGAAGTCCCATGTAATAAGGGGCGAACTTATTGGCATCAACCGGGCACAAATCCAGACTCTATGGCTGCTACTGATCAATGATGGGAATGTTGGAGTTTGTGAACGAAACCTCGTCTATGATACTTGTCTATGGAACTTTTGTATCTGTCAAAAGTTCCATAGACAAGTTACCGCGTTTTTACCGCGTTCCCGCGTTCCAGAACAATCTGTCAATCTCTCTTCTTGTAATGTGTACGTGCAATAAAACTATTGTTAACTTATTTGAAGAGTATTATTCCACACTTGAATACTGAAATAATAACAGGGAAAACCTTGATGATGATTATTCTCGATGATGATATTATTTATAGGAACAGCACGTTTTTTACTCATTTCTGAAAAACTTGTGAGATCTGCTTCATCGCCTGCCGCCATGTCGGAATCGAATTAGGTACATAATATAATGTAAAGATATTCCAATTGGTCTCGAAAGGTTATCCTTGTATATTACAATGTTTCCGACGCAAACACTACCTAAACTGTATTAAATTCCAGGGAAGGTTTATTGAAAACTCGTGTTTCTAAAGACTTAGCTGCAGTCTTTAGAAACACGAGTTTTCGGATGCGGATAAAACTAGATACTAGAAATTTGAATAAAAAAAAACAAGGAGCTTTTACCTTCTATCAATAAAAGCGCATTTACGAGGAAGTAAGTAATTTCATTGATCGCATTTCGAAGAGTGTAGTAACTCGGCTTCGAGCAAAAAGTCTATGAATCGTATATTAAAAATATTGAAAGGAGCTGAATAAATGTATGGAAAACCTTAATATAAAATAATCTAAAAATCCAAAATTCACAAGATATAACCACTGATTTTATCATTTTATTTGATACTAGCTGACCCACGCAACTTCGTCTGCGTCACATAAGAGAGAAAAACGAAAGGAAAAAATATCCCCGTTTTTGCATCATTTTTCATTCCTGCTCCGTTCCTAATAGTCATAGCATAGTATGATGTTTTATAGAATTTTTCAATTTGAACCAGCAGTTCCTGAGATTAGCGCGTTCAAACAAACAAACTCTTCTGCTTTATAATATTAGTATAGAGATAGTACCTATAGATAATGATCAGTAAATAATAATAAACGATTGATATAATTTTAAAGTAACAAAATTTTATAAGCATAACACATTGAATATAAAATCGTTTCATATACTTAACAATCAAAAGACATTAAACCTATTTAGTCTGATGTGATGAAAAACCTTATAAAAATCACATACAAACAAGTATACACCATGATGCATGCAGCATGCAAGCAAGCATGCAGCAAGCAAGCACCAAATCCAAAATCAAACATCCCCAATATTCGCGTTTCTATTACATAGTATTACAGTAACATTGATTTGCAATACTATCAGAACGTCCGTACCTAAAAGCTAATAAATTACTTAGTTTCTGAAAGTGTCAAGTGAAGTAAAAACAAGTGCCTCATAAAAAGCGCTTAAATCGCTTCGTGTAATTTAATCAACTAATAGTTTCAGCCAGCTTGAATATGGATAAAAGGTTGATTCAAGCGTGAAGTATTACGTCACCAGTTGCTGTGTAATTGGAATCCAATTGAGCTTACATAATGTCTACTAATATGCTTTTATGTTAAAAAAAATCTTTGAAAGAGACCTGTTTATTTTTGCCAAGGTTTTCTAACAATATCGCTAAGACTTTCACGCTTTGATGTATTTTTTATTACTTAAACATAATCAGATGTTTACAGCTACTTTTATATTTACTTAGACGAGAGCGATTGTTGTTATTAAAGGGTTTAGTATCACCATTAAGATAGGGATGTTCCCCACTAGGAGGTAATAGGATCCTGTACTAAGGCCGATGTGTGATCCAACTTTAAATAGGTTTCATGTAAATGATCAAGGTTGTCCAAAAGTGGTTAGTTCAATGAATAATTCTTAATTAAGCCTAACTTGAGACCATGTGTCATTAAAAAGGTTTAAAAAATATAAAAATCATTTGGTTTGGTGATGCTCGCTCTCTCAAATGCCACTTTGAGCCCGAGGGCTTTAATATGGCTGACGACAACAGTGGCCGATTGTGGTTCTCATAGTTTTCTCGACGAGTGTCATCTGTGTAACATAATATGACAGATAGCGCACCACGTAGCATTCAATCGTACCCAATATTCCACAAGAATGGCCCTAAAACCGAGCCCTGTGGAACACCGCACGTGACACGCCAGCACACTATTTGTCCGTCACGCTGGTAGCTGACGCACCGGTCACCACCCCTCCTCTTGTAATCTGCAACAAGTTGTCTCTGGTGTCAGCCTCATCCAGGTTTTACCCGCCTTGCTTTATACACTGATAATTTTTTATCTGAAGTATTTATTCACTTCAGTTGTAAACTTATAATGAAGGCACGGTGTTACTGCACATAATTCCTTAGAAATAACATTGTTAGTGTTACTACGAACTTCAACTTTACCTAAGTTGGTTAGGACGTAAAGTCACCACGAATTTATATTTTGTCTATATTGTAATGTATTGTTTTGTCTTTGACTACCCCTTGTTAGTCTGTGGGTCGTCAAATCAGCCAGTGCATGGACTCTCGATTTGTGTATTGAGGTTGATCGCAATAGAAAAAAATGATAAATGTCCAGTCCAATAATTCACACATTGAACTGGAAATATTTATTAATTTTTTCTATGTTATAACATTGGACTGGACATTTTCGTCAACATTATTGACGAAATGTTGGTGTTTCATATAGGTACATACACCATTGCCTAACTGTTCGAGAATCACAGGAGTTACATTATGTTTTGAATTTCTACGATAGAGAAAATGTTTTAGCATTGTTATATGTACAGAGCCGTACCAACTGACCCAAGATCTCAGAGAAAATTATCATTTAAACCACTACCTATGCTTGAACAAGTTGGTAGGTAATAGTAAATTCCGAACCAGTTTCTCTAGTAATTGCCAATTTAGGCACCTGCCTTTGAAAGTACGTGGCCGAATGCGGTTTGAGGATCACCTACAAAACTGTAATGTACAAAGCTATCCGACTAACGGTCATAATAATACGGAATAGGATTTTATTGAAATCAATATTGTTTCTCAAATTCAGTATACACCGACGCTAAAACAGACTACAGGTTAGGTATGAATCAGTATGCCATTCTTAACACAGAAATTTACTTTTGGAAGTCGATCAAAAACAGCTGTTTCAACGTTTGGACCGTGTAGTTTTTTTTTACCAACGAAATATTCTATCTGGGTATCACAGAAAACCTTGTCAACCATTTGTACGCACGGACGCTTCGTGACGTTCCAGAATCAAAAGACGAAGAGAAACAAAAGACAAGACATTCTCTCCTATCTAGACTAGAGCCAACAGAGAAACTCCGTATCCCAGAAGTAAACAAGAAGACCCCAGAAGTTACAATTCAAGACTTTCGACGCAGATTCTGCAAGATTGCATAATCCTACTAATCCTTCTAATATTATAAATGCGAAAGCTTGTGAGAACGAATGATTTATGAATGTTTGACACTCTTTCACGCAAAAATCACGGTACAAATTTCGATGTTTGGCACACTCATAGTTACCCTCAATGCCAATGGTATAACCTTCAATGCCTATCATCTCTGATAAAAAATAAACAAAAACCCATGTGTTACTTCTGTAACACAGGATTTTTAGTTTTTTTTTTTACCATTACCGGCCAGCCGGCCGGCCGGCAGGTCAATCCGCATGGAACTAGTAAATGGCTAACAATTTTCAACAAGTCACGTAAACTGCAAAGACCCTTCTCATTAACTTCATTGCAGTCTTGGAAAAACGAATTTAGAAAACTGGTATTTGTTTGAAAGTTTATGAGAAAACGTCTTTATCGTTAAGTGGCTTCCAGAGTTTGGTTTGAATATATTATCAAAGTCTCCACAGATTTGCCTTTCAGAATACTTATTCGAAGCACGTTCTTCTTCTTTGTTGTAAAAAAGAAAAGATAGTGCATTCTGGGAGTTGACAGCGTCGCCAATATCTGTCAAATGTAATCCCCGAAGGATTGGGCACAGGTGTCCCTAGTATACAGGGTGTCTCATTCAAATCGGTCAGTATGGGAAAGTCTGAAACTATAAGACATACGAAGGTCTGTTCTGAGGAACCATGTCATCGATTTTAATAACAAGAAAAACTGCATTCATACATTTTAAAAAACATCTGTACTCCGTTCGGGAATCGAACCCAGTTATTTTGAAAAAAAAAAACCTACTCTATTTCTATTTAGATATCGATTGTGTAGGTCTTAAGCAGCAAATGTCTGTATGAAACATGATGTCTAAAATGAATAAAATGCATTGTTTCCACATACTTTAATTTATTTTAGTAGGTGCTTGAACTGTGATATCTGAATCTTGATAGGTGAATCTTGGTATTTTTTTAAATGTATGAATGCAGTTTTTCTTGTTATTAAAATCGATGACATGGTTCCTCAGAACAGATCTTCGTATGTCTTATAGTTTCAGACTTTCCCATACTGACCGATTTCAATGAGACACCCTGTATAGTACTAACACCCACATTTGGTCAGTAATGTTCCAGTTCCATTTAATAGGGAGCCTAATGCCAACAACCGGGCACAAATCGAGATTCCGTGGTTACTACTGAAATTTCTTGATGGGAAAATCCATTAACAATTTGCCCGACCCGATAATCGCCACTGTTGAGTATGGGGCTCAGCAGTCACAATTTCGACTAACGAGGTAGTCAGTAATACTTACTGATATTAGAATTAAATATCACCCTGTAGGGTATGCTGTCCGTTAACTTTGTAGTACCAGAATGTATTTTGATTTTCGGCACACGCACAAGCCCGCCACACTATTCCCAAGCCACTGTAACTTCTGAAAGCCAGAATCAACAGTGGCAACCACCAGAAAAGCGCCGACACAGTGACGGTCGACGAAGTCTCAGAGAATGAATTTAACTGACTTGGATCCCGCAACGAAATCAGAAAGTATAGCGGAGGAGTAGAAAAAAAACAATAATAATTTCCACTTGCAAGTTCACTTCCAATATACCAAGACTTAAGTTAGGGCATAGAATGATGTTTTTGTTTCCGTAGTAGGACCTTCGTAGATCCCGCCGCGGCGCCGTCACATCGGTCGAAGGTAGTTATACCACAAATCAAACTCTGAAAATCAGTTTGATAATTCAGAATATTCTCGTAAATCTAGAGATGTAGTTGATCTTAAATTATGACTTGCCTTTGAAGCTTTTCCTTTAACGTTTCAAAGAAATAGGAAAGGTAAGCTTTTTTAAGACAGTCAAAGATCGGGATTGAAATAAGGAAGTAAATCTTTCACTATTAATAGATTGAACCTAGACTTTGTGAACTCTAGAAAAATACAGCAGTCTTTTAATTTACAATTTTTAAACCGACGTGGGTGTAATTCGCCTGTTATTATTATAGTTATTCTTTCTTTATCGTGTGGTTAGTACCTAACAAGGTGTCAATGTTTTTTTGCCACATATAGGCCTCTGACTTGACTTATATCCCATCGAAAAATAACTTTCAGACATGCTGGTTTCCTCACGATGTTTTTCCTTCATCGGAGCAAGTGATAATTATACAACACGCACATGTTTCCGAAAAATCAGAGGTGCCTGCCTTGGGTTTGAACTCGTGACCTTTGCAGTTCGTCGGTCACACCGCTAGGCTATCACGGCTTAGTTAGTTTAAAAAAAAAGAAGTAAATTCAAAAATAGTTATTCTCTTTTTTCTGATAGGTAAACACAAAAAAAAACAAACAAAAAAAACATTACAGCGAAATAGCAAACTCCATTATACTTGTAGTAACCGGGTCGGCAACGGCTCAGAGATTGCATCGAGTTTAACAGTAAGCCGATCATACTGCGGCCGTTAGCATCGTACAGAGGAATGGCGTGGAAAGATCCGAGATACGCGAGTACACGTCCCGCACACGTCCGGGGAATAAAAATAGAAACAAAGCCTGGGGAACGGGAGTTTGTTTATAGACTAAGCTGTGGTAGGCTAGACTGGGTTTAGTCTGGAGTACGAGTGTAATGCGAAACGTGAATGGTTGTGGATAGGTCTTGATACTTTTTGGTTGTTTGTTTGTGTGTTTGTTATGATTTAACTCTAAAACTCTTGGACCGTTTTGAAATATTCTTTCACCGTTGGGAAGGTACACTATTCCCGATTGACATAGGCACGGGAACCACGCAGGTGAAACCGCGTGACGTCCGCTAGTTTTACATTAAACAAGACTAGACTGGGTTTCGTCTGGAGTACGAGTGTAATACGAAACGTGTTGATGGTTGTGGATAGGTTTGGATACTTTTGATTTTCAGAATGAAATGATGCAAGAATGTTATGCTAAAAGGGAATGGTCATGCATAGATAGGTGGATGGGTGTGATGTGATTATAATGGCTGACATTAGAGCTAACTTGCAACAATTTTGAGTAGATAAAGTAGGGTCCAAACTGGGTTGATTTCGTTTTATTCGCAGTTTTCAAAATTTTACAAAAAGGCTCAAGAATATTTTTTTCTGATGCTAATAATGAAAAAGTAGCAGAAATTCTGAACATAATAATAATAATAATAATAATAATATCTTTATTCAAAATCTTAGAAGGTAAAATACAATAGGAATCTAAAACTAATAATGTAGGTATAATAATGTATGATGCCTGTACTAGGATAATCCTGTATCACAGGCTGCAGGAGCTCTAACAATATGCTATGTAATAAGACTAAAGTTTTTTTGTTAAATACTAAAATAACATAGCGTAAAAATATTTCCATTAACTTAAACTCTAATAAATTAGAACTAAACAAATAAATGTTACACGAAAATTTTTGCGTCAGCAGAATATATTAAAGGTTGCAAAACATATCGGCGCTCTTGTTTTTATTCAATAATTGCACCTAGCAATTAATGTGCTTACAATAAATAAACTCGATATTAATAGGTATGTCAGCGCAGTGGACTCTTATTGCATTGGTGATTCAAAAATATGCGTAAGTCTAAACTATAGTATGACGCTCTACGCGCCCTCGTAGTCGATGGAGTTGATGTACCTATATTCTGCTAATTTCTTAGCCGGGCACTCAACATCTCCCGTTCTATGGCTGTTGGGCTTTTTGAAACGCGAGCACGTTGCACATTTAGGGGTGTCTGCTTTCTTCGCGCACTCTGATAATGAGTGTCCTACTTCTCCGCAGTGACCGCACGTGGAGTTTACCTCTCTGCATGATTTTGCTGCATGACCAAATTGTTGACATTTGTAGCATCTGGTAACCAAGGTGAAGTCTCTAACAGGGCAGGAGGTCCAATTTATAAAAAGTCTTGCTTGAGATATTAGGGCTCTACGAATTTTGGCTGGAACTTCAATAACAAAGTTACAAGTCGATGCATCTTTCTTTCCAGATTTGTGACTCAATTTCACTTCGGTCAAAAAGGTATCCAGTGACATCGCTGGAAACTTATCGGCGATGTTCTGTTCGTACATGAACCTGAAAACGTCAGCATAAGCCAAAGAAGTCGGCACTCCCACAATCGTGATCCGTGGTTTGCGCTTTATGGGCTCGTCGGCGGTGAGTCCTGATGTAGACGTCTGGACTGCGCGCTTAAGTTTATCAGCGTCCTGTTTGGTCTCGGTGCTGATAATGACACCTCCGTTTTTGGTTTTCCGTACACCACGAACTTGGAGCTTCATTTCGTCAGGGCGAATGATGTTTTGCACGAGGTTTTTCGTTTCGTCACTCGACTTCAATTTATCGCTGGGATAAACTGCCACGGCACTTAAATTGATTGGACGAACATAATTACTGGATCCTTTCTTCACCATGTCGGAAAATGTAGCGGTTCCCACAGCACCAGAGTCCTTTATTGTTTGTTTGAGCTCCGAAATTTGTTCTGCGAGGCTGCGTTTTTCTTTTAGGTCATCGATTATGTGTAGGGCTCGACGGGATTTCTGCTTCAGAGCCTGATACAGCACTGCCATTTGAGTGGTCTCAGATTCTACTTTACGACAAAGGTTGGTAACTTTCAATTTCTGTTCCGAGTTGAGTTTGCCATCTGTGGCAATCAAGCAAACCTCACTTAACTTCAGCTGAACGGATGACATCCATGCTTGGATGTTGGGCGTGGATAACCAATCAATGGTGAAGTTAGACTGGCTTTTTGCTGGCGAGGCATTGGTTTGCACTCGACTACCTGAATTACAGGGGCTGTTATCCATTTTACAACAAGTTCACTATTTTTATGATTCCATTATTTAATAAAACTACACACTTAGCAAAATACTAAAACCAGGTCACTATTATTGCATTAAATAAATACTGCTAACGAGCACGTCTGTGTACTGCGAACGGCCGCAATGCAATCCCATAATGTTCAGAATTTCTGCTACTTTTTCATTTTTGTACATCTTATCACTTTTCGTGTAAGTAAAAATGGCATGTCTGCTATATCTTTTAAATTATATAAGTACCTCATATTTAATTCAAAATTTAACTACGCACCATGGTTCGAGTATGAAAGCATGAAGCCGAAACAAAGCCATAGTACACGGAATATTCTATGAAAGCCGTTCTGTTGGACTTCCCATACAAATTACCGTTTTACGTGGAATATGTTAATTATACCTTGAAAGGTATAAGTCAGGTATTTCATGAGAGATTAAAACGAAATAATTATGTGTAAAATAATGAGGTTCGTACCTACATACCGGGTCGTCTCCGTATTCGAATGAAAATTACTTCATCGAAACGTTTGCCCGAATGATTGTTTGACTGATGAACGGTTGATCAAAAGAATATTGCCCAAATAATGTTCACTAGAATGATTATTTGGCCCATTACCGGTTGGTCCAAAAGAAGATTGGCCAAAGAACGGTCGCCCGAAACTATGATTCCAGAGAACTATTAACAACTTCAATCAATAATTATCCAATCTGTGAGTATAAGCGTACAATATAAACCCAAACAAAAGATGTAATGAAGCCATAGTGACTGACTTCGAAAAATCCCTCTATCTGTGTGTTGGCTGACGAATATCAAGAAACAGCAAGTTTGTTTTAAAATACCTCCACAACTTTGTAATACAGGTAGATAATTTTCATAAGTTTTTAATGATGAGGTTATGTCTACCTAATTATTAAAAAGTCTTCTAAGTTGGAAATTACAATGTTTTCCGTGGCTGCACTCTGTTGGCAACTTTCGTATAAAAAAAAAACATTTTATGTTAAATACAACTAAAATTTCTAAGATCTTTGAGAGCTTCATTTTTATTTTATACTCGAATGGTAAGGACCACTAAATATAAAAGAAGCTACAGATTTTGTTAAACAAGCTTCTCATTAGCATCACCAAATTGGTGTAAAGGGTCCTGGGCATATCTGTCCAAACATCGAGCCCTCATTTAAAAGGCAAAGAAGATCAGTTCTTAACTTTAGGACAGCGGTGTAGCTCAGTAATTGGGGTCGGGAGGTAATTCCAAGTATAATACGGATCTTGAATACCGTTACATTATTGCAAGGTTTGAGTCGATTCCTAGACAGGCTAAAGTGTACCTAATTCCAGAGAAGGTTGAAATTGAGTATTAATGGAAACAACCGTTTCTTGAATTAGGGTAATGAAAATATAAAATTAAAAATTAAAAAAAAATGACAGGAGAATACCTATGTGTCCCGTGAGTAAAACTGTGGACACAGCTAGTTCCAAAATAAAGTACAAAGACATTCTTTTTTCGTTAACAAATAATAAAAAAATATAGATTTAAACTCATTAATTAAATTATTGAATACTACGAAATAAGACTGCTATATGAACCCCAGCATCATGCTGGGACACGGCCTCCTCTCTATGAGAGAGCCACAGCACATAAAATATGAAAGACAAATCATAAACCCGGGGACAGTCTGTATTCTATAAAAATCCAAAGGTTTCTTAAAAAAATATGAAAAATATAAATACTTAGTAAATTGTCGCAAACGTTACCCCAAATTAGGGATTATCCATTATTTTGCAGAATGTCCGATTCGCGGAATATCGTAACTTCAAAACTTTCAAATTGCTGACAGGTTTGTATTTCGGATATTTAATCGGAATGGACCGCGCGGGCCGTTCGACCGTAACCAAAAATCGGCTACGTTCCAAGGGACCGGATAATAAATTGTACTTATTCAAATTCAATGTCCTAAACTACATCAAGTACATTCGGGTGCAAAAGTTAAAAAGTAGAAATTAAATAAATAATTTTCATCTCGTTTTCATAGATTTGCATTACCTTCTTAAAAAAAAAGTTTAGGAAAGGTTTTTGGTAATTAGATATTTTATATACATAATATATGTATAATAATATGGTATTAGAAAAAAAACAAACGCTTCAATCGGGAAACTTATCAGAAAACAACACTAATGAAACTTCTGAAGTAAAAGTTCACTCCACAACATTACTGGACAATTGCAAATTAAACAGTGAGGAAAAGCCTGCATATACACATACTTTTAACCAGTCCTCTGACGTCACGGATAAGTATCCTGTTTGTGATTGTTTGAAAAAAAAAGAGTCATTGTTGAGCTAGCTACCTGAATAAAAAATAAATCTAAATAAACAGAATACATCTTGCCAACCTGTTATGAAGATGCATCCAGCTTATTTAATAGTAGTTTATGCGACTGTGTATAATGAAGGGCATTACAACACAAGTGTGGGTTTAAGAAACGAGCCGAAGGCGAGTTTCTTAATAGCATCACACGAGTGTTGTAATGCCTAATTATGTATAGTTGCATACACTTCTTTCTACCCAAATATCATAAGGGCTCTATGATGGGTTCAGGAACCATAGGGAAATGACCAGCATTGTTACTTGGCCCTTGATTTTTTGGCAACAGGTTATTAGTTGCATTCGTCGCTGCATTTACGATATCTGGCGGAGTGCCCATGTCAATTTCTGAGTCACTATCACTCATTTTCGACAGAAATAAAGAACTTATCAGAAAATTTGTCAACTCGTAACTGGAAATAAAAAGCTAACGAACAAATGACAGCTCGAAATGGCGGCGTTTCGGATATCTGTCTTTTTTTTTTTAATCATAGGCAAACGAACAAAGTCACTATTCGTGTGTCACTCGAGATCAAAATGTCGTGCGATTTATAATTAAAATCATACTGAATTGGGGTTTCGTATCGATATCTGATTTAATGTAGATAGGTACTAGAATAGCACACTCACTTGAATTTGACACCTGTTCCAAATTTAAACTCATAACCTACTGTTTTCAGTAGGTTATGAGTTCATTACAGTTCCGTTTATTTCTGCTGGTTGGTAATGCTGGTCATTGCCTATGGTTTTTGAACGCATTAGAGAGGGTTTATGATGTTTGGGTAGATAAACAATTTAAAATAATTAAACAGTTAAAATTCATGAAATATGCTACTAATTCAATGTATGCGACTATCCCCTTAAAATTTATTTTGAAATCATTTATTCACCGGTCCTTTGGAACTTGGAAGTTTTTGGTTACGGTCGAGTGGTCCACCGTCCATTCGTTTTGGGACGTTCAGACTTAATACCCATCTTAAGCTTAAGAGTGATGCCATACGAACGTTATTATGAGTTATGAGTCGTGTAATTTACGCCACATTTTCATACGAAAGTCTGGTTTCTGTCACGTGACGACGTAAAATGCGCCCAACTATGAATGAAATCGAATTAAAACGCGACTCACATAATTACGCCCGTTTGGTGATACCCTTAAGCTTAGTAAAGTAAGCAAGCTTAAGGTAAGTACGTGCAAGAAGCCAGAAACTTGTTCGAACCCTCAACCCTATTCTGTATTCAAACATATTTCGGGATTCTGAGGTGGTCTTGTCGCAGATTGTCTGATTTGCAAAATGTAAAGTTGAAAAACTAGTCGTATTCGCGGAATGTCCGACTCGCTGAATGTCCTACTCTCAAAACTTTCGAACTCAATCAATTATTAGGTTATGAACCTTACATCCGTTTTTTTTAATTGTCAAAATGACAGATTTTTTTTCAATGCATGTATTTTTAAACTCACACTGTCACTTGTTTTTTTTTAAGATTATTATAAGACATTATTTAAGTGTCAGTACAAGTTTAGTTTTAAACCGTGAAATCTTTAAACAGTGTGCGAGTATTTTTGTTTGATTTATGGTACGTAGATATTTTTATAATTTTCCTGCCCTTCTTCTATTCTATTTTTGTCGGTTCAGGATGTTTTCTTATTCTACTTTTACCTGTCAGACGACTCGGCATCATTTACTCTTTTCTGCGTAGATATTCTGCCTAACAAAAATGCGCTAATCGACCATTCCGTAAATATGACTCTTCTTTTCTTTGACATTTTGCGAATCAGACCTTCAGCATCAGCACTCTAGGTATGCTTAATTGCTTGTATATGGGTTCAAATATTCGACCCCTTCCAACGTTCACAAGGGGTTATCTAACAAATCAATTCCAGTTGGTCTTCAATTTGACTATGAATGGGGATAGAGTTACTTGCTGGAAGACAATTTCAAATTCTCTACGATGTCTCAAATCTCAGTTATAAGTTTAATGGTTTCCTGATTGCAATCAAATCAGAAATTGAAATGATTTGTGATTTGACTTAGCAACGTCCTAAGTCATCATGAAAGCGGTGGATATATTTAATTGAATTTAAATTTTAGGATATATACTTATTTATAATGTGTGTTGGTGTTGCTTTTGGGGCGTTTAATTTGCTGTTGGTCTTCGTCATTCATTGTCATCTGGTTTGCGTTAGCTACATCACGTTGAACATCCTCAGTGACATCTAAAACCAAGTTTGAGTCGAGATCTGAAATTTGTGTTTCGATCCAAGTTCCTTTTCACCAACCGATCAATTTCAGGAACATAAAATTCGTTCATAACGTTTCCGATTTTACTTTTAATAATCCTTTCAACCCTTATATGCTATTGATTGTTAATACGTTATCCACACCATGTCATTTTCTTTGAACTGTTTACTATTTTCCTTTGTAGTGTTTACGTTGTAAGTACGACGTCGTTCTCATCATTCACTTTACCTTCCTCCACGTGTTTCACTTTCGCGCCACTTGAGCACATCCGGCTTGAAAGACTCCTTGTTATTACACCTCTTGCACATAGGTATAGTTTTTAAACTGGCACTAATTGGATTTATGTTTGGAATAACAGCACATAGGTAGTGCAATTTTCCTTAACCGCAAACACAGAACCCTCGTCGATGCTGCCAGCTGCTGCGCTCGCACCACTTGCTCCTGGTGCGGCATGGGAGGCGCGCCGAGCACACCGCACGCTCTCCGCAAATTCTACTGAATTGGCAAACGTTAAATCCCTATCCGTTAAAAATAATCAGGTCGAGTAGGTATTGGAAATTTGTATGGGGCCGTTGATCATTTTTTTCGCGATTTCGATGGTGGTCCCATTGAGAAAGTTGTTCAGTTTGATGGTCTGCACACCCTTTCATATGATTATACTCTTTCTGTTACACGTTGTATATCTAATATAAGTACATAGGACATTAAAAAAATCTGTACTAACATTTAATTTAATATTTTTCAATATTAATGTTAATGTAGGTATGTATATGTATAATTGCAATAATTCTGACTGTGACATTCTAATAATTTGTAATTCAATTTTTAAATTCTTAACAATTTTTATAATTTTTGCGTGCCTATTTTCAGGCAGAATGTACATGGCACACAATTTTAATGTAACCAACATCCATTGCAAATACATGATTTGATTAAACAAATCCATGGAGATGATAATTCTAAAATGAAGAATAGGATAAGGTTTTCCTACGTCTTTTTCTTCATTTATAACTCAAACGATCAAATAAAACTTAATCGTCTTCTGATTTGCATAAGCCGTAAGCTAAATAAATATTATGCAAATCAATAGCAAATTGAAAACCTAGAGATCCGTAACTATGGAAAAATAAATTACGTTCCGATACGTTCCGTTCGTATGCGATTTACTTTACCATGAATATTCACGAGCGGAACGTTAGCTGGTGCGCGTTTGCGTTTAAACGTTCGGAACCGTCTGCAACCGCTCGACATCGTCGGTTGGACGGTTCTCACAGCGAAACAAACGTCCGAAATGGAACGATTACGCTTGAATACGCAGCAAACGACTTTTGATTTCGAATCTATTGTTCCCACCGTCACTTTTACATTTTGAGCTCGTTTTTAGCTCTATTGTGATGGACGGATATGTAGTGGGTTTATTTTATTATTATGGTATATGGCAAATACTCTAAACAACACTTAAAGTCACTCTCACTCTCACTTACTCTCTCTTTCTCTCCGTATGGATATTGTCATATTCATTTTCTTGTTGCGCCGACCCCGAATAGAAAGACACAAGGACAGGAATGATGATGGTGGCGAATACTCTAGTTAGTAAACATTAATTTCTAATTATTAATAAGTCTTAATATGCCTTTCAAGCCAACATTGTGCCCTAGAGAGTTATTCGAAATCATTATGTTCAATGCTGCCAATGTCTCATACTCATGGGGATGTTGGGTTTTTCTATGCGAAACCAACGAGAACTACAATAAGTACATTTTGATACAAGTGGAGAAAGTTTGTCATTGTAGTACAAGGCGGTATTAACACACGAGCCGTAAGGCGAGGGTGTTTTTGAGCCAAGAACTGCAATAACAAATGTCCACGTGTATCAAACGACGTTTTTCAATACACTTTTGAAGAAATAAAATAAAATAATGTAAAATATTTGTGTCATGAATGTCACGAGACTATGATTTAAATTTTATTTTTTTCCGCGCTTTGCTTTCGCCAGGTTCAAGGAGAGGCAAAGGCATGAAGCCGTTATACAACCTAATATAAAAAATAAATATTAATTTGTTTTAAATTTTATAAAAGTAAATATTAGTTATAAATAATCATATTTATCACCGATATTGAATTTATGAACACAATTTGAATATTCAAAAAATGTTATAAAGAAAGACGTAGATCGCTTATCGGAAATAAGAAAAAAGGTGAATGTTTTTCTTTAATTATGCAATGAACCAATTTGGACTAAGTATATGTATCAATTATCTGTGGCAATTTTACTTTCTGCACATTTGTGGAAAAAACATGGAAAATGCACGCGTGTGAAATACACTGCATTTTGAACCTAATCGTAGTGCGAAAAGAAGTGTATTGAAAAAATCCCTCCGGCAAGCCGCAGGAGGAGGTAGATTTCCCCCATAGACGAATTCCGCCCAATCACGAACTTAGCCTAAGTTTTGACCTTCTCGATTTTTTGGCCAAGTTTAAAAGCAATCGGTTCATAATTGCGACCTGTAGAGTGTGGCAAAATTTTGCTTGTCACCCATATACATACGTAAACATTTATACCCTAGTAGGTGAGAGACCAATAGGTAGATTTTTTTTATTTAAAAAAAAGGAAATCTACCTAAAATAAATTAAACACACAGGAATAAAAAGATAAATCTCTCGACAGCCTTTTATATCATATAAATTGTTTATTGTAATAAATTCATGTAATGGGTTTGATTTAATTTAGGTAAAGTTTATTTTTACATTTAAATAAAAAATGTATCTTTTTTCTTTTATCTTTTATTTTTCTCTATCCGCCACGCGGTCATTAAATCCTGTTTAAAAAAAAAGTCTATAGCGCATTCCTGAAATAATGAATTCATTAATATAATAATTATTAATTAGTACAACATTACAGTACAAACAACGGGGATTATTCCATATCTCTCGTAAGCGGATTACGAATACGCTCGAATATGCCTGGGTCTGATAAGTTGAGCACTAAATACGCAGATTATTAGCTTCGGGTAAATGGAAACGGTTGTTTGGTTTCATTCCATCAATTATCTCTTTATTGTTAAGTTCAAATCAATTGTGAATAGGTCTTTTGGCATTTTGATCAACAAATATAGTCACTACACGACTAAGAGTGTTTCTACCGTTCAAAAAGTTTTTTTTGCGAAAATCATCATCTATCTGCCTTTTCCCAACTATGTTGAGTCAGCTTCTGGTCTAACCAAATGCAGCTGAATACCAATATTTCACGACTGCCTATCTCACCTTCTTAACCCAGCAGTGTGATTCTGTAAGAACTCATTCTAAACTTCGAAAGTGAATCCGCACGGAGTTTCCTGATTGGCATTCTTTAAACTCGATTAATAATTCGAATTTACACTAGCGCCACCCTTGCGAGCGTGTCCGTGAGTTGTACTAAATCAAACGTGAGAGTTAGTACTGATTAATTCAATACCCTTTGGTAAGGCTGGTTGTCAGACTTTCGAACTGTAAAGATTAACAAATGAGAGCAAGTAGTATGTTTCTCGCCGCGATTTCTTCAAACCACTTCTATCTTTTTTAGTCCCAATTTTAATCATCTACAAAACCAATTTCTAAAGCTCGTGCCACACGAAATAGTTCTCAAACAATTTCATACGGAGCCTAACACAACGTTACAAAATGTCACATGTAAATATACGTAGAGCAGTCATTAAAGTTAGCTCACTCCGGCCCTATTGACATTCGCCGTGCATGTGGAAAGTTCCTAACCACTGCCAGTGAAACTTCGAGCTGCTCTCTGTATTCTAGTTAGCGTTTCATTATGTTCTACTGCAGTTAATATTGCGGTCAGTAAGTTCGTAAGTTGTGGGTTAAAACGTTATAAGTGTGCGGTCGTGACTTTCTTGCCTCTGTTTTTAAGGTTCCGTATCATTTCATTTCATTTCATTTATTTCATAAACAATTTTTACATTGTGTCGAAAATGTATTTAAAACTAACACAAGATGAATTTTAACGGTTACAATTCAAAAATACATATACAATTAAAATTTGGATAACATTAACAATTTAAAATATATAGTACAATTGAAGTTTAGATACAATTTAAATTTAAAAATGAAATAATACAATTAAAATTTGAAAAGAATAATTTCAATAAAATAAATCAAATTAATGAAAGACTACATGTCACTATAAAACAAAAACACACAAAAAAAAAGTACGTCAATGAAAAAAAAAAAAACAATTAAATTAAAATGTGTCAATAAGAAACAACCGTGTCAATAAAAATAATAATAAAATAATCCTTCGAATAAAATAGATCAAGTAGTCAAGTGGTTAATATCATGTTATGTAGTCTAGACATTCACATCACTGAGAAACTCATCAAGTGTATAATAGCATTTATCTAACAAAAAAGACTTCAGCTGGTGTTTGAACTGATTTATATTATAAATTGACTTAAATTCTACGGGTAGTTTATTAAAAAGTTTGATTGATTGATAGCATGCAGCATGACTGACTACTTTCATATGCGGTTGTATTTTATATTGTAAGTCCTTACGTCTTGTAGCTTCTCGCTTATTCCTGTCCTCAAGTGTCTCATAATCCCTTAGATTTTTCATAAGGTCTGTAAGTATAACTAGAATGTACAAGCAAGGGACCGTTAAAATCTGTAGTTCTTTAAAGTAATCCTTACACGATACCCACTGCGGAATTCTCACCATAGTTCTTATAGCTCGTTTTTGTATAACAAAAGCAGTATTTACATTGTACGCGTAACCACCTCCCCATAGAGCAATACTGTACCTAAATTTTGACTCAACAAGCGAGTAGTATACTATTTTTAATTGTTCAATAGAGATTTCATCTCGAAGGGTTCTAAGAGCATAGCAAGCTGAACTAATTGAACTTTCTATAGCTGATAGTTCCTTTTTCCAATTTAGGCTTTCATCAATATAAATACCTAGAAATTTCACACTATCTACTAATGTTATTCTATTATCATTCAAGGTTATGTCAATCGAATCCTTGTTTCTCGACGTTGTTCTAAACAACATGGCGTTCGTTTTATTGGTGTTTAAGCTAAGATTGTTAATGGTAAACCAAGAATGAAAGAGCGCCAGAGCTTTATTTACCTTACTACTAAGAGTTACCAAATCTTTCGCGGTTACAATGGCATTCGTGTCATCAGCAAAAAGAACGAGTTCAACATCTGTCTGTTTTAAGATATAGTTAATTAAATCATTAATAAACAAGATGAAAAAGATTGGTCCTAATATTGAGCCTTGTGGAACTCCCTGCCTTATTTGTTTTAGTCCCGATTTGAAAATTTTCTCATATTTCTCTTGTTCTACTTTAATTTCTACATATTGTTTCCTATTTTCTAAGTAAGATTTAAATAACTTTAAAACTGATCCTCTAACTCCATAATGCTCCATTTTTGCTAGTAGTAACTTGTGATTTACTGTGTCAAAAGCAGAACTTAGGTCAAGGAATAACCCGACGACTTTTAATTTGTCATTAATTCCGTTCACTACTTCCTCCATTAACTTACTCACTGCATCATATGTTCCCACATTTTTTTTGATAGCCAAATTGTTTGTAATTTAGAATTTTGTTGCGATTTATATGTCTAAGAAGCCTTATTTTTAGTATTTTCTCAAAGATTTTAGAAATTATAGGCAAGAGAGAAATTGGTCGATAGTTATTGGGATCGTATTTGCACCCTTTTTTATAAATTGGCAAAACTCTTGCTATTTTAAGTTGTTCCGGGAACACACTCTCGTTCAGGCAATTATTGATAAAATGTGCTAGTGGTTTTGCCAATAAGTCAATATGATTTTTAAATATTTGAATTGGGATTTCATCATGACCAGCCGATTTCTTGTTGGCCATTGCATTGACAATTTTTTTAATTTCCCCTGCAGTCACTGGTTCGCAGGTCATTTCTACACTAACTCTACTAACACTATCATTCAAAATGTTTATAGCTTGTTCATAAGTATTGAGCTCCCCAACAAGGTCGGCTTTATCGAACGTGCTCGAGAAAATTTCAACTATTTCCTGGGGACTTGATATTATTTTGTTTCCTATCTTCAAAAAAATGTCCTTACTACTTTCACGTTTCGATTGAGTGTTCCTATGTCTATTTATAACTCCCCATATAGCTTTTGAAGAATCATTTACTTTTTCAAGTTCTTTCCTAACCGATATACGTTTGGCGTTTTTTAAGACTTTTCTATATATTCTAATATAAGTTTTTACATACATTTCTATTTTCTCATTGCAAGTCATCTTACCTATGTCTTGAAGTATGAATCGCTTCATTTTGCTTGATACTTTTATTCCTTTTGTTATCCATGTTGATTTTTGACTTTTTCTAGGATTAATTTTTCGTTTCTTTTTTTTAAAACTACTGCGAAATATTTGTCCAAATTTTTTTAGGAATCCATTTAAACCTTCTTCTGACCAGTTGATATTTTGTATACGTTGTCTAAAATTATTCGAATTACTCTCACTAAACTGCCTAATTTCTATATTTAACAAGTCTTGGTTGCCATTTGAAACAATTTTTTCAGTTCTTAAACCACATACCAATGCTGCATGTCCATCAGCCAAGCAATTGTGATCAACAAACTGTTCATTGATAAAATTATCCGGCAGATTCGTCAAAAAGTTATCCAAACATGATTCCGCACTATTGCGTCTATAAGTTACTTCGTTAATAATGGGTCTGAAATTGTAAGATGTTAATAGTGTTAAGAAATTCAACGATTTTTTGTCATTTTTAAGTATGTCAATGTTGAAATCTCCACAGATGATGCACTTTTTATTAAAGAAGTGTTCTAATAATTGCTCTAACTTGGACAGAAACGTTTCATAGTTATGTTCAACAGGATTTCTGTAACAACAAAATATGTATATGTTTGTGTGTTATGTTTATGTTATGTTGTTGTCTTTAACACCACATATTTCAAAGCTTTCAATCTTATATACTTTTTTACAGTAGGGCACCTCTTCACAAACAACATCATTCGACGCCAATATTAAGCTGCCACCCCTCTTTTTATTTTTCCGTGCATTAAAAGACACAATTTTATAATTATTAATGTTGAATAAAGAAACCGATTCCGTAGTCAAGAAATGTTCCGTAATACACGCATACAAATTGTTTAGTCCAAGTTCTTGTAGATACAGATCCAATTCATTTGTTTTGTTGCTTATACCACATAAGTTCTGTAAGTAGATATTAAGGGAGATATAATTATTATCAGGAGTTACAGACTTGGTTGTCGTTCTGTGAGACATGCTAAGCATATTAGTTACGAAAAAATGTGTCATCATTTTCTAGGCTATCAGTCTGAATGCTTACGCTGTTTGTAACTACCATACGACACTTGAATGAAGTTACATTATCTGTTTGTGTATATACATTACTATAACACTTTTGTGCATATCCGTTAGGCCCATAACGGTCACTACTTTTAATTTTATTATTATACATTACATAGTCAATTTTGTATTTTAAACGAAGTATTTCTTTATGGATAAGCCTGCTTGCTTGCATTGTGTTAATGTATTTTGATCTGAATTTTGTGTTAAAATAATCCAAGTCTAGTGGCAAAAATGTTGAATTCATAAAATTATCACATACCAGTTTCAATGAGTTATTAAGCATGTCAACACTAAGCCATTTATTTTTATAAATCTTGCCAACTAAGACATTTGTATGTTTAATTTGACCCAAAATGTAACATAATATTGACTGGAAATGTAAAGGATTTGAATCGTTAGAACCCCCCAATATCAATACGTAGTCTGAATTGGTAAAGTCTTTACAGTCAACAGCACACGTTCTCGTGACCTCAGTCATTGGCGCCCCAGGCTTTACTATTGATGTCACATTGAAAGACGTTCCAAGTAGTTCTTGAAGTAACAATCTCATACCAAGTCCGGTTTGATCAGCAAAAATTTTTACTTGGTGTTTACTTTTATTGCAGGATCCGTCCTTCGAGATGTTACCAATGTTTCCAGTTCCTTTTCCTGGCTTGGGGCTCACAGTTGATGCGAGCAAATCATTGCTAAGAGTATTTTTGCTCATTGTAGTTGTGAGGAGGGTGGGGCTCGTAGTTGGTACGAACAAATTATCGCCAAGAGTATCCTCCGTTTCCGTTTCCGTCTGCGAAGCAGTACTTCTTTCCTCACACGTACTGCCTCTTTTTTGGCTAGTTACTTCCTTATTTGATCGTTGCGCGGTGATTAATGGGCTTTCGTTGAATTTTTGAGGAGAGACCCGAAAACTGTCTGTAAGTCGACGTCGTACACTCTTCTTAGTGCTGGTTGACATATTCTGTCTAAAAGTCGTTAATGGGCTTCTACATAACTGTTTGAGTATACCCAGTTCTTGATTCAAGTTTGCAACTGTTTTTTTTAGTTCTAAATTTTCTAAAATGATATTATCCATCTCACTTCGTGTGCTTTCTAAATTTGATTTTAATTGTTTAATTTCATCTTTCATTTCCGCCATGTAAGTAGAACATATGTTGATAGATAAATCAAGACTTCTACCCAACAATTCATCACAAGACATGGGGCTATTCTTGCTTTGATCAAGGAAGTCCATAGACCTTGATATATTAGATTGGCGTCTCCGCAATGTTACGTTGCTTATTACTTCCATGTCAGAAATTAATGTTTGTAATTGAATTTGTAGGTAGGTGTAACAATCAAATGTTGGAACGAATGGGCTTTAATTCTATATTTTTGAAAGAAATGCTGGTGAAACATCCACAAAAAGTCACCAAAGTGCCACTGAGATTCGAACCGCCACTCCACGTCGCTTATGTCGCATGTAAGAACTCGCCGCCAACTAAGCGCTAGTGAACACTGTCGAAATAAGCGATCACACTGTAGAACATAGGATGAGAAATTTGCTGGTCATTTGTGTTGTGGTCCAAAGGTCAGTTTAGAGTCAGGCAAAATGTATCCGTGTTTTATTTGTTCAACGGATTGTTTTGGAGTAATATTTAAAAATACACTCACTTGTTCATGTTGTTTCTTTGAACTTTTTTGCTGATTTCTTCGTTAGGGTGTTTATTATGTTGTGGTGTAGTAATAATACACAAAACTTCACTAATTTAGCTGTTGGATTTCACTTGATATATTTAGTCATATGTAGTATTAAAAATATGTATTTTTGATCACAAACATTATATAATGGGAGTCACGTAACACTGAATCATATTCTTCACGCAAACTTGATAAAGAATTACTTTGGCTATTTAAAAAATATTTTGTATAGCGAGCTAATGTTACTTGGGTTCGAACTCGAGATGCGCGATAGGGAATAGGGTTCCGTTAGTTATCCAAAGGATAACTAACGGAACCCTATTACTAGGTCTCCGCTGTCCGTCCGACCGTCTGTCTGTTTTCGGGCTGTATCTCATGATCCGTAATAAAATTAAATTGTGTTCTCCCACTGTGATGGTACGGAACACTTCATGCGCGACCACGACTCGCACCTGGCTGGTTTTTTCTTTTAAACTTGTAGATTTCTCTTAACAGTCACCAATATAAAAAGCGGCCAAGTGCGAGTTGGACTCGCCCATGAAGGGTTCCGTAGCAGATTGAATGAAAGGTAAATGGCTGTTTTCGATTTATGACGTATTAAAAAAAACTACTTACTAGCTCTCGTTCAAAGCAATTTTTGGTGGGAGTTTACATGGTAATGTACATCATTTATTTTTAGAAAAAAAATGATGTTAGAAACCTCAATATCATGTTTGATGAAAAAAATATATTTGAGTTTCAGTTCTAAGTATGGGAACCCCCAAATTGATCGTTTTTTTTTTCTATTTTTCTGTAAAAATATTAATGCGGTTTACAGAATACATCTACTAACCAAGTTTCAACAGCATAGTTCTTATAGTTTCGGAAAAAAGTGGCTGTGACATACGGACGGACAGACAGACAGTCAGTCAGTCAGACAGACAGGCAGACAGACGGACAGACAGACAGACAGACAGACATGACGAATCTATAAGGGTTCCGTTTTTGCCATTTGGCTACGGAACCCTAAAAATGGGGTATGACTGTCGTCGGGGATCCGTGGATGGGGTCAGAAGGCTGTCGAAGTTAAAAACAAACCGTAGTCGACGGGGTCGACGTAGATACCAATACCCCCGCCCATCAGTCAATTCGAAATTACGTTGTGTGTGAAGAGTTGTTTAGAGCTTGAACTATCCAACAAATTATAATTGAGAGTGTTTGTAAACCACAATGTGGTTATTACCTATTACTAGTAAACCAGCAAACAAACATATCGAAGTTACAAGCTACCAGGATAACAGAAGATTGGGACAAGTATACGGTACAAGAGAACGAAGTTTCAATAGAGAGGGTTAGCCAACTTCATTAAGATCAAACGAGATAATAACTTTATGAGAACAGGAACAAACTAACTAACTAATAACTAACACGGGATTATCTTGCGTCCATTGTTATCAATTTTCTTTGATAGAGTTTTAACATGAGATGTACGTGTGGTGCCTCAGAACATGAAACTGAACAACTTTTGTTCTATGACTTTTGGGAAACTCATAAGTATTTTTAGGATTTAACTTACATGGTAATTGGTGATCAGCTGATTGCGTCAGTTGATCAGTTCCTCTATTATATTTTTTTCTTTTTCTATTTTTTTTTGCCAAATTCAAGAACGTATAGAAAAAATGCTAGCAGCACGGATGGCCGAATTCACGAGTGGCGAGTGGAAGACGTTGCGTTGAAGACCTCCCTCTAGGTGGCCTGATGACCTGGTGAAGGTTGCAGAAATCCGCTGGATGCGAGTCGCACGGGACCGGTCAATATGGCAACATTTGGGGGAGGCCTACATCCAGCAGTGTACGTCTTTCGGCTGAAATGATGATGATGATAGAATTCGCATCGGATCTGTCCTATTAGTGAACACAATAACCTTTTGTTATTAATTTATGCCATGTTTTGTGTATATCTTTCGTTGGAAATCCTAAATAAATAAAGTAAACAACTTACTCTTGTTTCGAAGTTTACTATTCTGCGATAGTCCGTCAGAGAATTTGTGATTATAATAACAAAATAAACACGCTATCGAAACTACCTACAAAGTTAACGCAAATTAATAACCGATTGATCAGATCAATCTAGATGTTTGATTGATAACGATTGCATAATGTTACGACTAAGAGGGTCAGCCATCAATCCTTATGATCGATTGATTACGGGGCAAGGAGCAATGTATTCAAGTAACAGATGTTAGTTATTACGACTGTTTGTTCGGAATACAAGGTAATGCATTCCTATGAACGGAATATGTGTGTGAGGTCGCTTTGAAGTAGTTTTGCCTGGGGTTTCGCCGAAGGCATACACCCGTATCCCAAAAGCTACGGGGGTACTTGTTAATACTCGTACAAGTCAAAGTGTTTACTTTAGTAAAAGTAATACTTTAAAATACTATTTTTATTCGTATATATAGACGAGTAGGGAATATTTTAGCAGCACGTTAATGCCCATCACAGAATATGGCATAATTAATATGGACACACGACTGTAATTTACGAATCGTCATTAACTATAATAATGGCTTTTAAAGTGGCAATACAATTACTTTTGATTAATCCGAAATAGTTTATCTCTGCATTATTGCAGACCAGACGATGTATTGTAATCAAAATTCAAGTGTAAGTCCACTTGAATTAGAACAATAACTTGTAAGAAGCGATCCTTCCCACAACCAGGCAGAAATCCTGATTTCTACGGAGACATTACTGATGAAAGAGGTCTTGTTTGTCTTGTCTTTGTCGCAATATTAATAAGAAAATAATTGCACCTTGTAATAACTTCCAATGATAAAATAAACAGGAAATTATTAATCGAGAGATAATAATCTTGGTCATATTTCTTCGTTAATAATAACGACAGCTTTTGTGGTAAATTGCTTTGCTCCTGAAAGTAATTGGGCACTAATGAACTTTAGTAAAATCTAAAGAACGATCACAATAGATAATAAAGATTTATATTGTGCAAAGACAAAGACCATAACACAATCTAATTTTATATCAAAGTTATAAAAAATAGGATGGTATTTAAAAGTACTTCAATTTATTTCCATTTCATTTACCTAATTTTGCCTGTGTTCCACCAAATATACTGAATGTGCACCAAAATATGTTCATTAAAATATGTCATAACGAGCATCTATTTAACAACTGTTGCAAATTTCTAAAAATAGTAATACACCTAATTTTAAAAACAAGCATTTATTTTTTTAGTTTTACTTCAGATAATGCACTGCAAAATGTATTTGAATCAAACACCAATTAATGTCCAATGTAGCTTTATTAATAAAAAATGAACACATTATAAAATGTAATGCTTACTAAAAATGTTTTTTTTTAAACTAATCAGTACGAACCATAAAAATTCAAAATGTTACACAAAGTGTCAAACACCCTTGCCCAGTGGCACAACTCTCATGAAAAGATAATGCACCATTCCTGAGAAATACCGATTAATATAACATAACCTTAAAACATTTTATATTCCCCCTAAAAAGCGTACTCGACGGAGCCCCGCTTCGCGGGGCCCCTATTTCCGAGTGCAGGGTTTAAAGGAACCTAACTAACCTAACGGGGGGGTGCCCCAAGTCCCGATTATGGGGGCAGACATACTTCCGTATGTGCAGTTGACAATACTTCGAGACATTACAATATCGCGAGAAAAAACACGTTATATTGTAATATTACGTGTTTGACAATTTTACGGTGACATGCGCGTCGCAAGCGCGCCAAAACCATTTTCAGTATAATAAATATAAGTCTTAGAAGTAATGTTTTACGAAATGCATTATTTGTTTTTCAATTATAATTATTTTAGTAACATCAAAGTTGTACAAAACCGTTTTAAATGGGTATACGGTACTAGGATGCATACTAAATATTTTGTGTAACATTCAGGAATATTTGGTGCACGATCAGTATTTTTCGGGGAAGAATAAAATAGTTATTGTTACAATAGAATATTTGTAGCGCACTACAATAAAAAAGTGTTATATCTTGGTGTTAATTTGGAATTTGTTTGATGTAACATATTTTGTTGGCCGAGTAGTTTAATTATAGTAAAACAATTAAACGGGTTTAAGATCAATATTTTAGAAATGCATACATAGATGTACCTTTAGATTTTTGGTGAACACAAAAATATTATCCAAATAAATATGGCATCTCTAGCGTTAATATCGAGTGAGAAGACGATGTCTCATTAACTGTCAACTATTTTATATTTAGCAACAAAGGAATTGCTGTAAATAGCTAATTTTCTATTAGGGTAGGTGCCTACAAACAAAGTTGCTATAAATAACTCAGCAGCAATGTTTACAAAGCCACTGCAAAACGTTTTAAGCCGTAATTGAAGACGGCAAATGAAAGTAGAGAAAACCGTAGACTGTTGCAAACAAGGGGAGTAAATAAACTTGAAGAAGTGCAGTTCCGAGGTATAAAAACTACCTTTTATACTTATTGTTGTCGTAATATTTCCACGTAGAAAAATAAAGAGGTTTTCCAGCGGAGCAGTAAGTTGTTTGAGTCCGTCAAAGGGTGTTTACAGAGCATTTAAACTGGTGCAATTTCTAAACCAATACGTTAGTTTGAAATGTCAGATCAAACGGTTTCTGTTTGTATTTCTTGTAGCCCAGTTTACTCTGTAAGGTAAAAGACTACTTATAGGTACCTATATACATAGGTAGCTAGGGCGATGCGTAAATGTGGGTTCGCCTAGTGCGTTGCATCCATATATTTGATGATGGGGGATTATTTAACTGTCGTTCACTTTTAATCTGCAAGCTCCCATTTCATTTCCCGTTTTCTCCTTGCCTCGGAAAGCACGTTAAGCCAGTTTGGTCTGCCTGTCATTTGTGGATCTTTGACAGCCGTCAGTGGCCCAAAAATTCTGACAACCAGTCTTACTATCGTATCGCCTAGTAGTAACTTGGTTGTGGAGGGTAGATAGGCAGTCGCTCCATGTTAAATACTGGTATTCAGTTGCATCGGGTTAGAGTGGAAACCGACCCCAACAATACAGTTGGAAAATGGCTAGGCAGATGACATGTTGATCAGTAGATCGTGTCGATTCCTATACAAAGTCAATTTTTTTAAGGACTCGTAGAATAAAAGTCGTAAAATGTACTATTTGTCATAAAATGTACTATCTGATCTATACTATATACTATACTATAATATTATAAAGCTGAAGAGTTTGTTTGTTTGAACGCGCTAATCTCAGGAACTACTGGTTGGAATTGAAAAAATCTTTTTGTGTTGGATAGTCCATTTATTGAGGAGGGATATAGGCTATATATCATCACGCTATGACCAATAGGAGCAGAACATAAATGAAAAATGTTGCAAAAACGGGGAAAATTTATTCCTTTTGTGAGCTTTTTCTCTCATATATGTGACGCAGACGAAGTTGCGTTGGTCAGCTAGTTTGTCATATACTTCAGTATTTCCTAACAAACTACTGTTCTGTTTACTCCAGAAACATTCAGGAAAGATGAGAGACACCTGTTGCTTAGCGTTCACGTCGGGAGCGACTAACTTCAAGAGTCGTTGCGTGCTAGCGATAATATTGGTAGTACCTGAACGGACGCCGCGCTAAGCCGATTACGGTTGGCGCTGCGAGGAAGAAAGATTGCTCGCGTACAAAGATTGGAATATAAAAGAAATAAAAAAAGCGGCCAAGTGCGAGTCGGACTCGCCCATGAAGGGTTCCGGTTCAAAATTGTGTAAATTGCGGTTTACGATTTAGTTTTATCAGTCTCTTATTTTAGAAGTTAGGGGGGGGGGGTGGACACTCATTTTTCCACTTTAGAAGTGTCTCTCGCGCAAACTATTCAGTTTAGAAAAAAAAGATGTTATAAACCTCGATATCATTTTTGAAGACCTATCTATAGATACCCCCACTCGTAAAAGTTTGATGAAAAATGTTTTTTTGAGTTTCAGTTCTAACTATGGGGAACCCCCAAAATTTATTGTTTTATTCTAATTTTGTGTGAAAATCTTAATGCGGTTCACATAATACACCTACTTACCAAGTTCCAACAGCATAGTTCTTATAGTTTTGGAAAAAAGTGGCTGTGACATTCGGACGGACAGACAGAAAGACAGACAGACATATAGACAGACAGATTGACATATAGACAGACAGACAGACAGATAGACAGACAGACATGACGGATCTATAAGGGTTCCGTTGTTGCCATTTGGCTACGGAACCCTAAAAAGCACTCACTGTAAAACAAATACATGTATGCCCTTGATTTGTTTTTGTATTTGACCGTATTTTATACCATGTTTTTAAGAAAATAATAATTATTTTATTATATTCTATTCTAAAGAAAACTACAAAATGTAGAACTAAAAAAATGGAGACAAGATTTGTAGAAAATAAATGAATAAAAGAACTGAAAAGCTGATGCTGACTATTAGCATTTCTAATCACAATTACCCTTTTTTTAGGTAGGTTGAAAATAAGCTTTTATTCGTAAATCATAATTATCATATACTAAGAGGCAATCTATTCGCAAACTGACTGACTAAAAACACAGGAAGCCCTACATTGCATGACTTTAGAGAATTACCGAAAAAAATCTCCGGTTGGTTTGGACCACGCTTATCAACTCAGTGGCACAAATATTGCATGGAACAATTAAAGCGAATAGGTAGTCCCTTGTCTCTCTGACCTCTTCAAGTTGATTTGGCGTCTATAAATGTGGTGACTTCTTTTTGGGACAGTTGACAGCCCCACAGACAGAGTACATAAGTCACACAGACATCATCCAAAATGCACTTCTGCAGATATAAGCGCTAACCTATCTATCCATAGAAAAAATGTTCGGGTGTGACGCAGGGTGAATGCATTGGCGGTGCCTCAATACAAACTATGGCTTATCTCCTGTCCTGCTCTAAGAGTAATTCCATCTGCACTTTGAGGCACTTGCCCAAAGCCACCACTAACGCGGTCGAAACGGCAGAGTTCTGGTTCGTCTTTCTGCTTTGTCGTGTGGTGAGCGCCTGACCTGGGGTCCGAGTTTGATTTTCACCCTAGGGCCTCAGACTTGGCTTTAGCTATGCCATCGAAATATTTCTCAGACATGCTGGTTTCCTCACAATGTTTTCCTTCACCAAAGCAAGTGATATGGTGGTTTAAGCCAATTTTGGCTCTAATAAATGAAATCATCGACGCAACGAAGACGAAGAAGGAAAATTTCCAAACATTCGAGTTTAATTTTATTTAAATTACGCGAGGGGTAAGTACTATAAGTACGTGAGTCTATAAAGTACGTGCCGCGGTAACTTCGGGCCTCATTAATCAAACTTCTGGAGACTTTGAGCAGATGACTTCGGCAATTCTTGGCAGTAGGATCTGTGGATCCGGTAGGACCGCGGGTTGAAAACATGGCATCAATAGGCCAGTTTGTACCATCAGTAAACTGCAAATCTATTTAGTCCGTCAGTATTCCACAATAATGTTCGTGTTTTTTTTTTATCAAAGTATATTGACAAAGATAAAGCGCATCAAAACTCGGGAGTGAGGGCTCGTGACGTCAGAACGCCCTAAAAATATACCAGGGTGTGACGTATTGAACATTTTAAAAGCGTCCTAATTTCATCAATTTTGGTTTTAATAACAAAATGAAAAATACGGGTCAAATATTGTTTGGTACTCATTTACCCTTTTCGACACATAAATAAATAAAATAAAATAAAAATAAAATCCATTTAATTCAGGTCATTAACCCATATTAGACAAACATAGGTAACCCAAGAGTTAGGCAGAGAGCTCACAAATCACAATTCACTGGCTATGTTGAAGTCTAAGATAGGTTATATATTTTTTTTTTTTCAGATACAAATAATTAGCCAGGTATATGTTCTTTCGTGTTCGTTTTCTGAATGCCTCGTTGGTCTAGTGGTCGTAATTGCCATTGCTTAGTATGTGGTTCTCGGTTCGATTTTCAAGTCGAGCATAGTAATGGGTTTTTCAATCAAAAAGTCTTCATTAGCAGCCACGGATTCGGGATTATGCCCAGTTGATGTTAATAGGGTTACCCTCTATTTAATCGAACTTACTTAACTTAACTGGAGAAATGTGAATGTACAGTCACGAACACCAATATGTATACACTTTCCTAAAAAGCATTTTTTTGTGAAAGATAACTATTGAAACAGGAGATAGGATCTTTTTCATAAAAATGTGAGTTCCAGAAAACTGTGTTCGTAAAGACATGACATTTTTAATCAAAACAGTACGAGAAAAACACTTTAACAGTGATTAAGTGTGTACATTATTTGTACCTACTATTAGATAGCTACACCTCTGAGTAACCCTTTGGGGATCACAAGTATAATATATTTTGTCCCTAAAAACGTTAGCTATAGTTGCTGCGTAATAATGGTCATTGCCCTTTCCCTAAATCTCTTCGTACGAACCAAAACAAACGAACCTTGTAACGTATTTCATTAGAAAAAAAAGGGGCCAAGGGTGATTCGGACTCGCCCATGAAGAGTTCCGTAGCAAATTGAATGAAAGGTAAATTGCTGTTCACGATCTATGACGTATTGAAAAAAAACAACTTACTAGATCTCTTTCAAACCAATTTTTGGTGGAAGTTTACATGGTACTGTATGTCATATATTTTTTTTAGTTTTATCATTCTCTTATTTTAGAAGTTACAGGGAGGAGGACACACATTTTACCACTTTTGAAGTGTCTCTCGCGCAAACTATTCAGTTTAGATAGAAATGGTTTTAGAAACCTCAATATCATTTTTGAAGACCTATCCATAGATACCCACCACAGTTAGATGTAATAAAAAACAAAAATGACTTTCAGTTCTAAGTATGGGGAACCCCCAAAATGTATTGTTTTTTTTCTATTTTTGTGTGAAAATCTTAATGCGGTTCACAGAATACATCTATTTACCAAGTTTCAACAGCATAGTTCTTATAGTTTTGGAAAAAAGTGGCTATGACATACGGACGAACAGACAGACAGACAGACAGACATGACGAATCTATAAGCGTTACATTTTTGCCATTTGGCTACGGAACCCTAAAAATATTGAAGATCACCATAGACGACGATTCAAGACTAGAACTGGATTATTTTTGGATTTCAAAGTTAAGAACTTAAATGTAGGTGGGTCAATGACCGCTTTTGCGATTTTAACTGGCAGTAACTATAGAGACGTTATGCTTTTATGCGTGCTAATTAGAAATTATCCGAGCAAGCTCAGCGATAGCACTGTATCGCTCCACCCGCATTTCCCCGATGGTTAGGAAGATCCGATTATACGAGTATCCCCCTGCTTTGAGAGGCAATCCGGAAAGCCGACATAATTAATTAACTGAAACTGGTTTGCGCTAGTTAACTAGTGTAGTGAGTGGCCATTCCCTGCAACCGAAGTCGAGCTTTGTATTGGCGCGGAGTTGTTGCGGACGGGTTAGGTTTCAGGGTTGCAGCCCTTGCACTTATGTTGTCCTCATTATTTTGGTATATTTCCGTTCATCCCAATGATCATCGCCTCACTGGTAAGATGAACGGGAATTGGGATAGTTTTTGTGAATATTATCGAGAAATAATAATACAAAAAAACAAATAACACTTTCAAAGAGAATAAGTTTCACCCGAACTCCTGACTCTATTGTTTTCGCTCTGGAACAGAATGATTTCTGTCATAAAAGTTTACTGTCACCAAAGCCAAAGGCGTGTGCAAAATTTTAGCTCAATTGGTTGGGGACCTATTCATACTAACAAACAAAGCAAGTTACAATAAAAATATAAGTTCAAAAATAAATTATCAAATTGTTTTCTATCTGAAAAAGACCATCAAATCGTTTAAATTCGTGTGAACATTTATCATAACACACAAAAAAATATTCCTCAACACTGCCAATCGATTGCACAATTGTTTCAAATAGTAATGCTGTTCAAGAAAAAGTAAAAAATCTCCAAATTGTTGTTTTTTCGTTTCATTTTGTCCTTGAATATAATGTGATGTCTGCGACAGCAAGTATTTTACAAGAAGTCTGGGAAGATGTCAGACAAAAGCAATTATTTAACTTGACGCTATAAAATAAAACGAATCCAAGCTTGCAGTGTAAAATTGTTCGTTGTTGCTTTGTTCTGTGTAGTTTGGAGACAATATTGATGACGATTTCTAATACAATAAATCTGTATTTGAAAATATCTTCGCCTTTGTATCAATGCAATGTTCAAACAATTTTGACACACCAACTTTACTTATAGGTAGAACCCAACATTTCGCCAGTTTAATGGGGCTAACCTATTGCAATCAACCGGGCATAAATCCAAACTCCGTGGCTGTTCCTGAGAGATTCCTGAAGGAAAAACCCAAAACCCAATAACTCTATTTTTTGGTATTTCTTTCGCAGGTATGCTGGAAGAGATTTCTTTAGAAATAAGTATCACTTTTGTACCATTTTCTGTTTCTATCTCCTTTTCTGTTAAATAAAAAAAAATAACACGTTGCTCAACCTAGGAATTGAACCTATCACCTCAAGCTGTCTTGCGACTACTAGAACAATGAGGCAGTCGATGCAAGTAAGTATAATTAAATACAAAAAAGTAACCGTAAAAGCTGGTTAGCACTTTCATTATTGCAAGTAATTAGCAAAGCACTGATCGTAACTAGTGCTTAGGGCGCTTAGCTTAATGTACCTGTAACAGTTTTACCTTGTACTCATTATTGTAAATTGTAAACAGACGGTTAACATTTATTTACATGCAGGTACACTAATGCCTCTTTTCAGAACGTTTCAGCAATGTTGCAACCTACAATTCATCATCGTCGCGTAAGAGTGAAAACCTCAAACATACGAAATATATTTTTGCTGGAGGACGAAAAAACGGATCGTTTAAAATTTTGTCACCACACTTTCTTGGAATATTTATAACATTAATTTATTTGTATTAACTGAGTTGTGGAGGTCAGATAGGCAGTCGCTCAATGTTAAATAGTGCATCACCGGAATCCGGTTAGACTGGAAGCCGACCCCATAGTTGGGAAAAGGCTAGGCAGATGATGATTGACTTTCTTGGAATATGTGGCACAAGGGTGCAATTTGGGTATACGTTAAATATTTCTTGTTTACTATCGCGTATACGTATAAAATGCTACTTGTAAGTGTTTTGTAAAAAAAAAAATATGGTTCCTAAATTTGTACCCAAATTAATGTTAACGTTAAACAGTACGGTTTACAAAACTAAGATTTCATCAACTTCTACTTATCGATATTTTCACCCCAAACGTAGCAAACCCCATTTGTATAAAGAAGTAGATAGAAATAGAGGTAAGAAATGTCTCTTTTCTGAATTACCCAAGTAATTTAACACTCGAATATCTGAATGAGCAGAGCATTCGCGGCACCTAAAAATAGATACGTTACTTAATATTTGATATAGGTACACGGTGTTTGGCTGAACATGGGCCTTACCCAACGACCATACACGCCTATAGACGCCTAATACACGGATCTATCGCACGAAAACTATTCTGTCAACTCGTTGAGGTACGAGGTACGCGAGGGGGACGGGGTACTGCTTTCTGATTGGCCAATTCAAGGTCATTCCATTTCACTAAAGATGGGACAGTTTTAAGAGCGTAGACGGGCTGCATTTTTCCATACAAATGTATTCCCCTATTCTCTTCCTGGATAATGCCTCTAGAGTAATCGTTTTTATTTATAAAAATCTAGGTCTTTTGAAGGCATGCCCCTGTAATTTTTTTTTTTCAAAAAAATTATTTAAAAAATAAATATGACTTACCAAAAACCTAAAAAAATACCCCGTTTTTACCTACGTAATCAGACGACTACCAAAGAAAATTGAAAAGTTTTTAAAATAAAAACAAGTAATAGGGGCATAGATCTATTCTTCCTTTAAATTTTGATACCAAATATAATTTAATTGGCTTAGGTTTCGAGGAGAAAACAGGAGAATACGAAACGTCGATCGGTCAAGGATTTTTGTAGGTAAAATCGTTCTTAGCTGCAGTTGACTCTATCGCACTCTACGGGGGAGACGAGAGGCGAGGGAGACGGCAATAGTTTCTTCAAATACCTATTTTTCAATTCCCGCGCAGCCCGTCTACGCTCTTAAATCAAACTAGAAAGTGTCGATATTTTTTAACTGTTGGTATAATAAAATATGTTTTTACATACTTAACTTGCATTTAATTGCCTTCTTTATTCTAATTACGATTGAATCATGTAGGTAAAATATCTGAACTTAAATAAAATAAAATAAAAAAAAAAAAAAACATGATCATGTGGGTATCTAAAATTAATAAATTAAAGTTTCACAATTTATCAGATGTAATCTGACCTATCTCCGGAATCTGTCATCTGTTGTAATTTTTAATTATTAAAAATATATTTTTTGCATAAATAAATAGTTATAGGTTTTTGTTTTGCTCTATCGACAACAGAGGTGGTCGTACAATTTGGAACATCACTAATTATGTTCACGAAACATCGAGGAAAAGAGATAGCGAAAAAAGTACTTTCAAAAGAAAGGGACACGATCATAAAGACATCAAGTATGACCAGTATAAGATGAACTCAGATAATTATTGTCAGAAAATTAATCTAATTTAGATTATTGAACTTTTACATTACTGATGAAATGTGATACTGTCTTTCAGTAAACTGGAAGTCCGTCTTTCTTTATCACACCAACGTATTATACACGGGGCCATATTATGTCTATTTTTAAAGGAGTAATGCGGAAGTGTTTGCGGCTCACAGGAGTGGTCGAAACTAATACGAACTCGGTGAGCGACGACGGTTAAACTCAAACTCAAACTCAAATCATTTATTTCAACTAGACCATTACGGCACTTTTGAATGTCGATAAAACGAAAAAAAAAAGGCTACAGTCACAGACACAAGGCATAATAACTTGAGAATGTACTGTAGTTGCCCATTCCCTAGCGTAGATCTCTATGGAGAAGAACGGGAAAGAAACTCCATGGACACTCTTTTCAATCAAAAATGTTCTTACAAAATCTTGGTTACATCTTTCATGTTGAGATTATACATATATGTGAGAACGATGTAGAAAGACGTGCAGAATAAGAGCGTCCAGAGTAAAAAATGAAATAAATCAACAATTTATAAAATAAAGCAATTCAAATGATCCATGGCAGGTAAGAGATGACCAGTCCCGACTGACAGCGCCCGTTCACGAACATGACGCATGGATCAGCGCCATTCAATTCAACCATATTGAAGGGAACTAAATGACCCGACCCACCCGCCACCATCAGCAAGACATTTAAGCGAGCATGACATTCTCTCAGCCACCAAGGCATATTCAAGTCAATGAAAGATAACTAAATGCAAATGGTAGCTTTACAGTACATGGTACTCACACATGTGCTATGCAATTATACAATACTAAGAGATGGAATCTATACAATGCAAGAATATTTTTACAATCTTCTGCAGTTACCAGAATAATATTGTCCAATAAGTTTGCACCTATGCAGCTATGGTTGCGGAGCAGGACCAGCATTTAGCCCAGCATTTTTATCCTCAATGTAATCTCCCAGCTTATAATATGCTTGCCTACATAGTGTGCGTTTTACACAAGATTTAAATTTCGTCTCATTCAGTTGTAGAATGTGGGGAGGTATTTTATTGTAACATTTTAAACAGTACCCCATGAAAGATGAATCTACTTTAGCAAGCCTGAAACCTGGCTGAACTAGTTGGTCCCTATTTCTAGTATTATAGTGGTGTCTGTCACCTCTTTTACTGAATAAATGCAATTTTTTCCTAATATACATGATGTTTTCATATATGTATTGACAAGGTACTGTCATGATATTAATTTCCTTAAACAGTTCTCTTAGAGAATCGCGTCTACGTAATTCATAAATGGCTCTGATGGGTTTTTTTCTGCAGAATAAAAATAGACTCGATGTCTGCAGCCCGTCCCCATAGTAAAATACCATATGACATAATACTATGAAAATAACTAAAATACACTATCCTCGCCGTATCAACATCAGTAAATTGACGGATTTTTCTAACAGCATACGCTGCTGAGCTCAGCCGGCCTGCAAGAGATGTTAAATGAGGACCCCATTGTAGCCTGTGGTCGAGCGTAACTCCCAAGAAAACCGTTTTATTGACAAATTCAAGTTTCTCTTGATTCAATACTATGTCACAATCACTACTTTTGACATTTGGTAAAGCAAATCTTATGCACTTAGTTTTATTCACATTTAGTACTAAATTATTAGCGGTAAACCAATTATGAACCTGCAGTAGGGCGAAATTTACGTCGTCAAGATTTGTGGCACGTCTGTTTATCCTAAATATTAAAGAAGTATCATCAGCAAACAACACCAATTGCGGATGGTTGTTAAATAAATGGGGTAGGTCATTAATGTATACTAAAAAGAGGAAGGAACCCAATATCGAACCTTGTGGTACACCCATTTTTACTTTTAAACCCATCGAATTTACACCCTTTACTTGTACATGCTGCTGTCTATCATTCAGATAAGATTTTACTAAACTGAGCGCAAGTTTACCAAAACCGTAATGCTCAAGCTTCAAAATAAGGGTTCCGTGATTTACGCAATCAAATGCCTTCGAGAGATCACAGAAGATTCCTATGGCATCTTGTGCCTCTTCCCATGCAGTAAAAATGTGTTTTAATAAAGTGACACCGGCGTCAGTCGTACAACATCCTTTGGTGAAACCATACTGCTGTTCGTGTAAGATTTTATTGGTGTTAAAATGGTTAAGCATCTGATTGAGCATTATCTTTTCAAACACCTTGCTGAAAACCGGCAACACGGATACGGGCCTATAATTGTTGGTGTCTTTACCGTCTCCGGATTTAAAAAGCGGCATTACCTTACTGAATTTCATTAGATCCGGGAAGACCCCTTGATCTACGCACAAATTAAATATTGAGGCTAAATACGGCGCTACAGTCTCAACAATTGAGGTACATGCTTTGATAGACATACCCCATAGATCTTCAGTTAATTTGATCTTGATTTGCTTAAAAGCTATTATGATTGTTATGGGGTTTACATGATGAAATTTAAATTCATTTGAACAGGCTGAAACGTTCGCTTTCAATAAATCCATAGAGAGCAAGGGAGAGGAATTTAAGGTTTCAGTAGTTTTAAGTGGGATACTGGTAAAGAAATTTACAAATTCTTCAGCGACTTCGTTATTAGAGCTCACGAGACCATGTGCGGTCTCTAGTGTTATGTTATTACTTGTTTTTTTAGATCTATTGGTCTCACTGTTGATAACTTTCCAAACCGTCTTTATTTTGTTATCGGCTGATTTTATCTTGTGGCTAATGAAAAGAGACTTGGCTATCTTGCAAGAGTTTTTAAAATTTTTCGAGTAAGTAGCCACATATTTACTAAACGTTTCTGTGTTGATATAAGGCTTAAGGCCGTATAGCTCAAACAATCGTTCCCTACTTTTCCTAATACCCTGTGTTGCCCAATCACTGAATATAAACTTTGGGGCAATAGTTTTAGTTTTCTGTTTTAAAGTATTATTGAACTCGGTATGCACTACCGAAAAGAATTCTTCATACAATTCATTTACATTGTTTCCAATATGGCCTGGTATATTTAACTTGCTAATTAAATTATTATTAAACTTTTCTAAATTACTGGGTGTTATTTGTCTAGTTTGAATCTGAATTCTTTGTAATTGTTTATTAGACGCGAAAGCAACAGTCTGTCCGCTGTGATCTGAAGGAAGGTAATTTACGATGGATTTATCTAAGTAGTCGCAGCAACAAAAACATTATCTATACATGTAGCAGTATTTGTAGTAATTCGGGTTGGTTCTGAAAAAACATTTGACAAATTAAATGATTTAAAGAGATTTAAAAATCTACTGCTGTTAACATTATTCTCTAAAATATTGATATTAAAGTCACCACAGATAATTATTAATTTACTACCAGTTACAAGTTTTGCTAAAGCATCTTCCACTACTGACTCAAAGACAGAGTAGTTCAGGTAATTAGGGGGTCTGTAAACGCACACTATTACATGCTTATCTAGCTCAACACAAGACAATTCTATGCTATGTTCAACCGAAAGATCGACAATATCATTACGAGGCTTAAATTTAAAACAATTTTTAACTAAGATTAATGAACCCCCACGCATCTTAGACTTCCGGTTAAAGCAACTGCCCACACTATAATTCTCGTAATTAAATTGCATTTCGTAATCCTTCATCCAATGTTCAGTTAAACAGATAATATCAAACTTGTTTTTTTCTAAAAATAGTTCGATTTCGGTATCAAGACAGTTGTTTTAAAGTCCCAGATCCTTCGATTTCTAATTGTTTGGAAGAAAAACCCTGAATGTTCTGATGAAATAATGTAAAGGAATTCTGCTTAACCCCATTTTGACAACTAATTAACTGAGAGCTAGAAGATACCTTAGAGTTGATAAGTTTACCTAAATTATCACTCGTAGCTTCCATTGTCTTACTGACTAGTTTAAATCTAAGCTAAAATGTGTAAAATTACAATTAGTATAATTACTAATTTCCGTGGAACTATTTACAAAAGACTGCGACATACCACATATGTCTGAGTTTAAATTAAAAGCTAATAGCCGAGCTATTTGACGTCTAAATCTATTAGATTAATTAATTATAAGATCTATTCCCCTTATGTGTTGACAGACATCGGTCGCCTGTTATTAGGAGTCTATACGCTGTATGGTCGTTGGCCTTACCCAAGGGACGAGTCATACCGGAATGGCAGCGGCCGGCAACGACGCGGCGAGCACTTTCAGTGTGAAATAATTTTAAACTTTATACCTACTTAAAGACCAGTATCGCTTGAAAAGTTTGAAAAGGCGCTCCACGCGCGTCTTGTTGGTAGTTCTACAGAAAGTAGAAGCTAAACTAGTCAAGACGGGACAAGGTGGGTGGGGTCTGGAGGTCGCGTGAGGACGCCAGCGGTGACGCCAGGGGCCGCTGGTGTTGTTGCCGGCCGCTGCCATCTCCGGGCCCTAAAGGTGTATGTTATTTGACAACCCGAATGGCGTAGTGGTAGTGACGCTGCCTTACGTTCTTAGAGTCCTAGGTTCTAATCCCGGAAGGAGTAAATGTTTGTGTGATGAGCATGGACAATTGTTTCCGAGGCATGGATGTTTAGGTATATGTATGATAAGTATGTGTTTACAAACAAAAAAGGTAAATATGTAGTATATCAACTATCTGGTGTCCATGATACAAGCCTTGCTTAGTGTGGCAGTAGATGGCGCTGTGTGTTAGTATTCCAAACATGTGTTGTCCAAACAGTTGAACTGCTTGAAACAGATTATTTTTCCGAGAGACGCGTTGAATCGCGCGCAATTAATTTTAATCACTGTTGAAGCAAGATCTCTAAGTAAAATCTGATTTGGTTTGTTCCCCACTTAAAGCTTATGTATATTTAATTTTCATTGTCCAAGTTCCCCTCTTTGTTTCTATTCAACGTTTTCGAAAAACAATTTGTTTCGTTTTAACTTGTTTCTAACCTGTTGCTTGTGTCTTGTTGTTCTCGTTTCATGAATGTTCTTTGTCGCGGAACATTGTCTACCGATAAAGCGGATAAACCCTAAGATAAACGCTTGGATGTTTTGTGCTATCTATGGTTCAGGGCAGAACAATCCGTTTATCATGACTATCATGGACTTTGTTCTTATTATATATTTTTTAATATCCCTTAAATACATTCGGTATTAAAGGCTTATTAAAAAATATATAATTATTGTAAGTCCGAATTTGGAATGGCATACTTTTAGATGGCAAAAATTTATTTGGAATTACCTTTGGCAATGTTCAAATTTCGCATAATTTCGTTTAGAATAATGTTTATGTAGAACGACGGATATGTATTTGATATAATTTACTTGGCATACTATGAAGATTGCAGAATTACATTTGGAATAATTTTATTTGGCATTATTGCCATTTTTCAATGCCGTAAAATTGCATTTTTAACCTTAATTTTAAATTAAAACATTATCTTAAAAAGTCAATATGTTGTGCTAGAAAAGTTAGCGACAGAAACGAATCGCTCCAAAACCGAATCCACGTTGTCTTGTCTGCCCTACCCATAGATATAATAATATTTCTATGGCCCTACCCCTAGAGTGTAATTTAAAATCGCGTAGGCGCGGAGGGGTGAGGGACCGCCGGCGCCGTAGCCCCGCAGTGCCGAAGCTGTGACAGAAACCATGCCTGCTGCATGTTGCATACTGCATGCTTGCTTGTATGCTGTATGATTGCTGCATGCTTGTTTGAAAGAAAAAAAAAAAAAAGAAAGTGTCCGATGAGATGAAGAATACTGGATAAGTATGGAAGAAGAACATATGCTGCGCAGACCCCAAACAAATTGGGAGGAGTTTCATGAATACAGTAGCCAAGTGAATTTCCATAATAACATTAATATTTTCTTAGAACTTGGGGACTTAAGCTTCAAGAGATTTTGGCTTGTCCCTCATAGAGAATAAAGAAAACTTATTTCAAGCTCACATTTCTTGCACGTCACTTTGCATACCAATGCAAACATGATCCAGCAAGTAGCCATAACCGTTCGAGTAATAACCATTGGCTGTGCTCAACTGTGCTGTGTGCATTGTGATGTTTGCACAGAAAATATCGCGAACAGTGACTCGTGCACAAATATCTATGTTCTGTTTTAATATAACTGTGCTGTGTTTATACCTACTGCTGTATGAGTCAAACTGGTTAATTAAAAAAAAAAAAACATTATCTCTACAAGGTGCAGTTTTGCATTCTAGATTCCCTATTCAGGAGCTTTTTGCTAAATACATTAAATATAATCTATTTAAATTACGATAATTAATTAGGTGTATTTTGAATTGTGTAATTTTGACAGAATTTCAGAATAAAACGAAAGTAATATAAAGTATTAACCATCACGCGAGATGTCGTTATGTGCGTTTATTTGTGTGTGAAGGCGCGGTTAGAGGGCTAGTAACCGATTTTCATTAAGACTAAAAATAGTACTATACTCATTTTATTATTGATTTGGGTCAAGAATCATAATCATTAGCATAGATACCTACCTCCTTGAATTTGACCTTCCTTGACAGTTAAAATGTAGTAAATACCTTCCTTTTATTTGTTGGTACAACGAATTCGACGTGCAAATTAATTTAAAAATTTCCCATTTTCTACGGAACGTTTTAGTTAGTTTTCAGACAATTAATAGAAGCTGTGGTCTGGCCTGCTAGTAATATAAAGGGTGCAAACACCTCTTCACGAAGTCGAAAGGCACTTGTTCTCCCCATCATTGCAATCATTTTTTTGTTCTACGCCATACCTGGGAACTTTCTAGTTACGAAGATAATTATGGGGGCAAAGATATAACTTTTTAACAAGTTTTTTTTTTGTAAGATTTTGATTTATAACCTCAAAATAAAAAGTTCAATATTTTTTGCGTAAAGTTACTTAGTTTGATGTACAGAATGCTTGGTTAACGGCTTTGTGATGAGGTGGTTTACACCCTGTATACGAGCTTCATAAAAATACTAGTTCAGTGACTGGTTGTTATTGACCAAGACCATACTCGCCTCATTGAACAACACCCAACATCTAGACGACATCACATTAAAAACAAACAGTTGAATTAAATCCAGTCCATTGACTTTGTCACTCGTTAAAATCGATGTAGCATACTAAAAGGAACATTAAAAAAAACCGACCAAGTGCGAGCTGAACTCGCGTGGAGAGCGTTCCGTACAATGCCAAATAAAAAATGTATAAAATTCTTATAATTGTTCCTGTAATCTACAAGCAATGTTGTGTATTTTTTTCATCATAAATCTTAATTTTAGGCTCAGTTGTTTCGGAGATCAGGGGGGGTTATGGTAAATTTTTGTCTTCATTAATAAATATAAAAAAAAACTATTTATTTTACAATAATATTAAAAATACATTTGAGATCCTCATAACGAGTCCTTCTATTTGATAGGTATAATTATGATACAGTAAGGTAGTTTGTCACCTGATAATGAGCCTTATTTAAGAAAACAAAATTTTTGCGTAACTGTTTGGGTCATAGGAATACTTCATCATACCAAATTTTACCTGATTTGGTCCAGTAGATTCGGATCAAATTGTCTGTGACAGCTATAGTAAGAAGTACAGACAGACGCACGAGTGATCCTATCAGAGTTCCGTTTTTTTAATTTTTTGTTGAATCCTAAAAATGGCAAGCCAAGTCTCCTTGCCGATGACAATCAGGACATTTTCCGTGTAAGAGTGTTGGATGACGCGCGCGGTAGACATCATAAAAAGAAATCAAAGCAATTGTTGGTTTTATTGGTCCTAAATGTATTTTAGTACCGAGTCCAAGGCAATTCACGTTCACGTCGAACACGATCGGTAAAGTTTTTAACTTTTTGAACAGAATAAGAAAAACGCTGGATAGAAACCTAGGAACGCTACACTGCCGTCACTCTTTTGCGAGAAAACGTCTGTGAGGGTTTCAGGTATTTCATTTACTATGACGTCTTCGTCCATTTGTAACGGATCTTCAAAGTTCGAGTTGATTCTAGACATACCAGTCTCTGTACTGGTATTTCTAGATCGGTGTCTTAAGAGGCCTGCGGAGCATGCGAATTTTATACAAACTGAGGTAGTGTGTATTTATTTTGATTGGATTACAGAATATATAGGTTTTCAAACACATATTTTGAATGTACTTACACCGATTTAATCAATGAGAAAAATAAATTTTCTATAGAAATTTTAAATTCCTCATTGTTCTTTTAAAATATTTATTTGGAAACATAGATAATCTATAAAACAATCAAAATATATACATACTACCTGAAGAATATGTTTGATTTTCATATTATTTCGCTAATACGTTTGTGTGAAAAACACATGCTCCACCGGCCCCTTATTTTTTTTTTTGGATGGGAAGTCATCAAATGACTTCTCCCACTCTAGGGGTAGCGGGAGGGAGTGTCAGACTTTTACTGACTAAAACCCATCCATGTTCCTTCCTCGCCCTTTATGTTTCGGTGCCGCGGTATCACTTTCGAATACGCGCGCAACCCCGGCAGGCTTCGGCCCTTGCGGGCCCCTCCCCTTATGCTGACATCTCTTTGGAACACGAACGCGCCGTCGACACGGCCTGTCGTCATTAGACGGATGGACGGCTAGCTAGCCCATAGCTATCCGTCCACAGGCCCGCCTCCGCCGGCCCCTTAAGGCCTGAATTCGTGTCGCGCTGACGGTCGGTCATGTACGAGTATACATTGTGTTCTATTTATACAACGTGTAAAGTTAAATGCGCAAAACCTCAGTAACCCGAAATGATTTTTCATTCAATTGACGTAATTCTCAGAAAAAACAAAAACATGTAAAAAAAAATTAAAGGACAGGGCAACATTTTATTGCAGATTTTTAAAACGTGACCCATATTAAAAAGTGCTCCAATTGATTTTGTTCGTGATTTTAATCAAATTATTTTCATGTCTTGCGCATTTAACGTTACACGTTGTAATAGCACTATACTGGGACGTTGACATCAGCGGTGACCGACAGCCGTATTTTGTTCTCGCTGACTTCACGACCGACCGTCAGCGTAACAAACATTTAGGCCTTATAACAGCGCTCAATGCTTCAGTCTAAGGCGCTCACGGAGGCGCCTCACCCGTTCCATTGATATGTTCTAGTGCTGGTTTCTTGCAAGGAATACTTAGTAATCAATTTCAGAAAATATGAAACTCTTGATAATACAAGTCTTCGACCACCAGATATATAATATTTATTGGTGATAAAAAGCGTTTCATAGCTAACCGACATTAAAAAACTAAGTTAAACCTGTTCAAAAGCGGCAAAAATGTTATAATTATATCAGACATCTTTCTAATTTTATGTTTCTGACTTCAAAGCTTAACTTTTTCAAGTTATTTCGAGTTGGCGATGGCGGTCTGATTTATTTGAAAAGAAAAGGAGTCTGTTTTTGAGGCATCGGGGGAACTTTTAAAGATCATCATGAAATTTTAACGTGCACAGAATAGTCGATTTTGAATCTTAAGATTTCCCTGTTGTGAGTTTAGTTTCAAGGTTTTTTTTTATATTTAACTACCTATTGTCTAAGCAATTATTCGTGTTGTGGCAGGCAGAATATCAGCTGTTTAATAGTAAGATGCTACCAGCCCGCACTGGGCCCGTATAGAGCCTGAACCTTAAAAGAAAATGGTTCCTTTCACATACTGGAGACCTGTGTCACGTCACAGCAGTAGAGATAATATTCATGATTCCATGTGGAATACGGAGGCCATGTCAGAAAAAACAAAGAAAACAGAAGAACAGCTAGTAGAAAGTATAAAGGAAGCAATATGGTTTAGAGCAACCCCAAAACGAGTTAAACATTCATTGGCCAACCGTTGAACAAGCTTTTGAGTAAAGTTGATGTTAAATTAATCTTTCCACAGTAAAGACCGCGTTTAATGTAACACTAGTGGTGCCCGCGGCTCTGCTCGCTTCGAAAGTTCACGTTAAATTGAATAGCAGTTTCCCAGCGAATGTATTCTACCTGAAGTAGGTATATGTATAAGAATAGAAGCGTAACAGGTGACTTTCTGCGGTTTTTGCATACTTTCGTGTAGTTTTATATTTTTTTTAATGTTTTATTTTAATATCACGCTTATATTGTGTTTGTTAGGAGTAATCCCGGCAAAATTCCGAGGTTTCTGAGTAGTTCAAGCACTTCTTTCGTGTCAAAAAGAAAGAAATAAAGTAAATAAGAAAGTAAATTTTTGGACAAGTCGCGATTTATATTGCTTTTTCGCATATTAAAAATAGTTTTCCTCTAGAAGAGAGGAATTTGTGAAGAGTTTGTCGTCTCGTGGCGAGATGGGCACGACATCGTGTCCAACGCGGTTATATCTTGGATGAGACTGGCACTGGAATGTGGAGCTTTGCAAATTAAGAGCGTGGTGGGGTTGGCACAAGAGCGTGGGGTTTGGCACAAGAGCGTGGGGCTTGGCACAAGAGCGTGGGGCTTGGCACAAGAGCGTGGGGCTTGGCACAAGAGCGTGGGGCTTGGCACAATGAAAGATAGGCCTACCTCTACCAAGCAGTGGATGAAGTTGGGCTGTGGATGATGATGAGGTAAGTAGGAATATTGATGCCTGAACATTCGAAGTAAGTAAAGTTAACTTAGTCTAAAGCTGCGGTGTTCGCAGAAATCTATCATAATTTATACCAAGTTCAGGAAGCTAACTACGTAGGTAGTAACTACCTCCATTGATGTTTTAACCTGGGGATCTAACAACGTTGAATTATAAAATCAGTAAGTAACTCAATTTGCATAAATTAATTAAATTCACCACGAGTAGGTACCTTATTTATAACTTGGCCTCAGTTTCTAGTCATCTATTTGAAGACTCGAATGGCGTAGTGGTAGTGACGCTGCCTTACGTTCTTAGGGTCCTGGGTTCGAATCCCGGTAGGAGCAAATGTTTGTGTGATGAGCATGGACATTTGTTTCCGAGTCATGGATGTTTGTATGTATAATAAGTATGTATTTACAAACAAAAAAGTATATATGTAGTATATCAACTATCTGGTGTCCACGACACAAGCCTTGCTTAGTGTGGCACTAGATGGCGCTGTGTGTTTAATGTCCCGCGATATTTATTGTTATTATTATCTATGAGATAAAATTAACCTGTATCGAACTTTTTTCAGGGTAAAAATAACTTTAGTTTATTATATTAATTAACTATAGGTAATTTAAAATACATAAGATAAAAAAAGTAAAATAAAAGAGATTTGGATGTACCTAGTATTAAAAATCATCCGCATCCTTGTTTGCGGGAAGAGGGCCTAAAAGATTATAACTAAAACACAACTGACAATGTATTGCCACGTGGAATGGCAATCATCATCATCTGCCTAGCCTTTTCCCAACTATGTTGGACTCGGCTTCCAGTCTAACCGGATGCAGCTGAATACCAGTATTTTACATGGAGCGACTGCCAACTGACCTCCACAACTAAGATTATACCGGGTAATACGATACCACTTGATAACACCGGTTGGCAGCCTCTTTGGCCTTATGTAACGACTGCCATTGATGGAAAAATGACAGCCGGGACCAACAGCTTAACGTGCTTTCCGAGACACGGAGGAAACTCGGTATGTAAGGGTGGTCACCCATCCACAGACTTACCTAGGCACCGGCCAGAGCGGCTGTTATTATTTATAAGGCACGAGCTTCTCACCTATGCTCCCACCCCATTTTGGGACATGGTTTAATGTGAGACTATTGGCGATGTCCCGACAAGCACCCTTATCTCTCGAGTTTGAACCCGTAGCGGCTCGAAAATACAACTCACAATAAGGGAATATCATTGTTTATTCATCGCAAAATGTAATCTTCCATATTTAATGGTTCTTGATATAACCCTTCGCCCAGCTTCAGAAGTTCAGTCCCTTCAATTTGTCCCCTAATCAGATGAAGCATCTCAAAGCGCATTGCGAAAAGCCATTCGAAAAGCATCGTGAATATTTTATGTACTATCAAACAATTACTATGTCCTGTTTTATGTATTTGCTAGCTGTTACCCGTGACCTTCGTTTGTGTTAGGTCATATAATATTATAAAGGGTGTAAAACGGGTACGTATCAAAATCCCGAATTTTAAAAGACCGAATTTTAAAATATCGATGGACGAAATCCCGAAAATTGAAACGCCGAATGGTTGTTTGGTCGAAAGTTTAAAATCCCGAAAGTTCATTAGACCGAAAGTTTGAAATCCCGAAGTTCAAAATCCCGTAGTTTAAAATCCCGTAGTTCAAAATCCCGTAGTTCAAAATCCCGAAAGTTTAAAATACCGAAGTTCAAAATCCCGAAAGTTTAAAATCCCGAAGTTCAAAATCCCGTAGTTCAGAATCCCGAAATAGTCACCGTTTCCGAGAAAAACGATTTGCAAGCATGCAGCATACAGCAAGCCTGAAACAAGCATGCAGCAAGCATGCAACCAGCAAGCATGCAGTATGCAAGCATGCACCATGCAGCAGGCATGGTTTCTGTCACGGCTCCGACGCTGCGGGGCTCATCGTCGCAGAGGGTTTTAACACTCACCACCGCAACATCGGTATTTTGTGTTTCGATATAACGACTATCGGCATTTAAAACTTTCGGTATTTTGAATTTCGATGTTTTGGACGTCGGTATTTCAATCATAGGTATTATGAACTTTCGGGATTATGATACGTACCCTGTAAAACACCTCTTCCTATTACTATTCCTATAATCCTATATTGTCCCACTGCAGGGCAAAGGCCTCCCTTCCCTCCTTTCACATTTCGCGATCTTGTGCGATTGTAGGCCAATTCTTTGCGAAAGAGCTCATCCCGCCATCTCCTTCTTCTCAAAACACCTCTTAACGAAGGCAAAAGGCACTTGTTCTCCCCGTTATTGCGATCAATTTTTTGTTCTGCACCATACCTGGGAACCTTCTAGTTAAGGAGATATTGGGGTCAAAGTTATAACTTTTCGACAAGTTTAAAAAAAAAAAAGTTTTTACTGTATTTTTTTACTTGAAACTGCTCTACGACCCCCGTACTACTTAATCCATCAGCACAATGTTTTAAGTGCGTTACATTGAGTACTACCAAAAATAACACGTTACACCCCAAAAAACAAATCGGTTCCCAGCAACAATTTTTGCGTAAAGTTACTCAGTTTGATGTACCGAATGCTTGGTTGACGGCTTCGTGATGAGTCTGTTTACACCCTGTATACTTTTTTTACATATACGAGTATATAAATGTATGTTCATGTATACTACTGTATCATTGTTAAAAAATACGAGGCTATTCAACGAACTTGTTGATATTAAGCCACGGAAAAATATTGCCGGAGACCTTTTGTTTATTCCCATTGTGCCCGTTTCGCGTTCAAAGTGTTTTTGAAATGTATGGGCGAACGGCAACCAGAAAACTGCCATAATTTTCACGAGTGAAATGCGTTAGGTTCTTTTTTTTTTCTTGTTTATGGTTGGTTGTGTTTGACGTTAAAGATTTGTTTACGGAAGAAAAAAGGGGATTTAGGTAGTCGAATAAAATCTTCAAAAATATTAGGTGTAAAACAGACGTTGTAACAGCTCCCTTTTGCGGGCACGGATGAATGATAGTGTAATATGGCATAAAATAAAAAAAGCAAATAAAACAGAATAATCATAGCGCATGATAGAAAAAGATTGCAGAAAAAAATAAAATAAAATAAAATCGAATTATGGCGGAATCCGAACTACCGGGCGAATACTAGTAACTAAATGGTTTTTATTAGCATTATACCTTTTCAACAAAAAAAAATAAAAACCTGTTATATTAATCGCATAAAGGCAAAGACAGTTAACGGAGTAAACTAAAAGCTTTCCTCAAAAAGTGAATCCTCTATTTTCACACCCCGGAAAAGGTCATAATTATGCATCTTATTGTTTATGACTATGACTTTCCGCCTTTAGATTAGTTAATAAGCGAAAAAAAAAAATACGAAATACACTCAACATTGTATTTTTACTAACCAGTGAAAATTAAAATGAACTGAAATAACTCTGTGTATCCTTCTGATATTTACTTTCAATTTCTTCGAAGGTCGTCGAATTCAATTATAGTAGGTATATTCTGTATCTAGCATAAAACTAAAATATTCATCCGTGACCGTGATAAAATATTTATTGATGAATAAAACTATAAGCCAACCATTAAAAGGAAAAAAATGGGACCATTTAAGTAAAGTGTTCCGTAAACTATCAGCTATATCGATAAACGTAATATCTCTAACTAGAAAAAATTATAAATGTTTGTGTTAGACGATTCTGTAAAATCATATTAGGATTTTCATAACAAAATAATAACTTTTTTTATTTTCATTTAAACACTTAATTTTTTAAATTATTTTACAAATTTTCTGGAATCATGACAGCTGTCATATAAACATAAACAAAAACAAAAGAAGTATATGAAAAATTATATAACAAAATAAAAAGGTTTGATACCTTTTCAAGAGTTTATAATATTATACAGACCAACTGAGCGAGTGAAAATAACTGGTGAAAGTTAAAAATAGGCGCGTGTTTCCGAAGGGCGCTCATTCGGGCGGAATATCCACGATTCGCCACAACAATGTCGGCCATTTGCATTAATGCTGCCTGTCTCCTGTCGTACAAATAACTGCCTACGTAGACTACGTACCTTTTATGTGGCCCTAGTACTTGTTGCTACGCCATTGTCTACGGTTACGGAGCTAAAGGGGATAGTGGAACATTTCACGAGTTTTTAAAGTCTAACTGGAAGCTCGTAAGTTTTTAATAAAATAACATCACGCCTGTTTAACCGAAGGATTAGACAGAACTGTACCTACCAGTACACAGTACACCCACTAGTACTACGTTTGTAATCTGCATAGTAAAAACTTACAGTTCTGAGACAGCTCAAAAATTCATTTGTCATCAAAATTGGTGTCTCAGAGCCAGAGCGTTCAGACGCAGACTTTTAAGGCACCTGGAATTTTAATATCAAAGAAAACATTCCAAGAAAATCTTTTACATTCGGAATTTATGGCATATTTCCACATTTTCATAACGAAACCAAGTTGAATATTTAACAAAGTTTCGTTTCATTAATATTGAATTGAGATCATGAAAACGTTTTGCAATTCAGAACGATACGTGGTATTCTGTCAGCCAATATCATTTGTGGGGAGCTAATTAATTAATGACGTTCCAATCTTCCCAGCGGTGGTTTTATATATACTCAACAATGAGTGCTTAATAACTGAATTTATCCAATACTAGCGGACGTCACGCGGTTTCACACGCGTAATTCCCGTTCCCGTGGGAGTACGGGGATAAAATATATCCTATGTTACTCGTGGATAATGTAGCTTTCGAATGGTGGAAGAATTTTTAAAAACGGTCCAGTAGTTTTTAAGCCTATTCATTACAACCAAACAAACAAACAAACAAAGTTTTCCTCTTTATAATATTAGTGTAGATTCATCTCATGTTCTTTTAATTAAAAATGCCAGTCGTTAGCAAATGTTTGCGCAAAACGTGGTAACGTAGATCTCTAGGGAAGTCACTAATTTAAAATTTTGAACTCACAAAACAGTGACGACCGTCAAAAAGACAGCACAAAAAACTGAATGGTTTAGAAACAAAATCCCCTTTGAATATTTAACTTCAATCGGAAATTCTAGCTTCGAATTGTAACGGTAAGGGTCCGTTCACACAGACCGGCTCGGAGAGCAACGGCGCGCATTTTTCTTTTCACACAGACCGGATCGTATACGTTTGGAGTTGGTCGGAGCGGAAACGCCAACTATTTCACATAGACCGCCTGGAAGCGATTTGAAAGCGGATACGCTCGGAGCCGGTCGGACGCGCTCGGAGCCGGGTGGATACACTACAAAGGCAGTACCAGTATTCCCCGCAGTCCAAGTTTTGTTTTCGGTGTTAACGTGTGCGTAAATTGTGCTATCAAAATGGCGGTCGGCGTGAGGCAGCGTGCACGCAATCGGAGACGATCGGCTTCGCGAGCAAGAAAGAGCATGCAATCGGATCCGAACGGCTGCGCGAACGAGAAAAAGTACGTGATCGGAGTCGGTCAGCTCCTCTTATTATTTCACACCAAGCGCGTTCAAGCATTCTTAATGACAAAAGCAGTGCACATGCAAAAATAAACCTTACTTCAAATACTAAAAACTCTGTTTTCAACGTGATAAGAATCTGCTCTCCACTACGAGCCGGTTTGTGTGAACGGACCCTAAGCCGACCGTTCGGTCTCACGCATCCAGCGCGAGCCACTGCCAATTAATCTTGTTCGACCGTTTGATCTTTTGCTTTACAATTAATTGTGGAAAAGGAATGAAGCTCACGGTAAGCTTTCTAGCCAACGTAGGATTACATTTTATTTATGGAACGAGAACTAGTAATTTATATTGGAGGTGATTACCGACAGAGCGTAATATTACTCAAACACTACAGGCTTGTTAACTGAAAAAATCTAATTAGTCCGTCACTTACACTCATCACTACAGTTTACTATGCATTATGCAAATATTTGACCCGTATTTTTTCTTTTGTCACATAAACCAAAATTGACGAAGATACGACGCTTTTAAAATTCCCAATACGTCACTGTTCGGTATCATTCTTAGTGAGTTCTGACGTCACGAGCCCTCACTCCCGAGTTTTGATGCGTTTTATCTCTGTCAATCAATCAATCATGAATCCTACTATTTCAAATTGCAAAAGTTCGTGAGGATTGACGGATGTGTGTTACTCTTTCACGCAAAAACTACTAAACGAATTTAAATGAAATTTTGAACACTGACCGTTAACCTTTTCACCGACAAGGTACACAGAGCTGTAAATGTATAGCGAAATGCATAGTAAACTGTAGTGATGAGTGTAAAGTCATATCGATGAATGAAATTTATACGCTATAGGTTCAATTTTAATTATAATTTTACGGCTATGAATAGAAACTGATTAAATAAATATTTATTTCATTTTACAGTATCTCTGGTAAGAAAAAAAACAGGGTATTAGACAGTGCTCTAATAGATAACAAAATAAAAAAGAACCTAATAAATACTGTAAATGTCTTTTTATAACATAGTTAAAATGAAGAGCTTCTGATGAAGTTGGTGGCGAAAATCTGGAACTTCTATTGAAGTCTGTGGCGGTAAAAAGGTTACTGAACTGGATTAACACATAGGATACTTTTTATCCCGGTAGTATGATAATATGAGTAGTACGGGCAGCGTCGCCGAAGGAGGCCTAGAAAACGCTGGCGTGACGACTTAGAAGCGTTTGCGATAGATTGGCCTGAGAGAGCCGCACGTAGAGAGGAGTGGAAGACTATGGGGGAGGCCTTTGCCCAGCAGTGGCACAATACAGGTTAATAAAAAAAATAAAAAAAAGCATGACCCCGTGGGACAATTATCGAACCCCACGGGCATAAGCTAGTGTGATATATTGTTGGCTTTGTGTTATCAAAGTGAAGTTCTGCAAAGAAAGAAGTGACTTAAACCAACTTATTAATGTTCAGAGTTGTAAAAATCTCGAGGGAAATCAAAGTGTTCGCTAATTCCATGAAGAAAATGAGGGTAATTAGTTGAATCGCTCTTATAATATTAGTTCACCAACAAAAATAAAGCATTTTAAATGTTGGCGTATTTCAAAGATGGTAGAAACTTTTATGAAAAAAATGAGACGTTATAGAAAATTAGAGCTACATTCCTGTTTGGATACTTTAATAGTTTAGCAGAGGAAAATAAACTGTGGGATTTTAGACAGCCACGCACATTAAATAAATTACAAAATAAATATCGCTGGACATTAACACACAGCACAACCTAGTGCCACACTAAGGCATGTGTCGTGGACACCAGGTAGTTGATGGTATAAATACACAGGGTGTAAACCATATACCTAGTAGGGGTCGTAGAGGTGTTTAAAGTCTTATATTAAAAACTTGTTTAAAAAAAAAAACTTGTCGAAAAGTTGGAACTTTGACCCCCAATATGTTCGTAACTTGAAGGTTCCCAGGTATAGTGTAGAACAAAAAAATTATCGCAATGACGGGCAGAACAAGTGCCTTTCGGCTTCGTTAAAAGGTGTTTTACACCCTTTATGCTTAATAAACATCCATGACTCGGAAACAAAAATGTCCATGCTCATCACATAAACATTGACTTCCATGTACGCCCACAGGGCTACAGTGGTGGATCATACCACTGCCTCTAACACATGTTGTCCCTTCTGTTAAAGAGTTACAGTTTGGTTATGCTAGTAGTACAGCTCACCCGTATTGTCCCACTGCTGGGCAACTGCCTCCCATCATTCCTTCCAACGGTCATGGTTCTGTGCTACTTCTTTCCAATTCTCAATGAAGACATCCAGGTCGTCTAGCTCCCATCCATGTTCCTTCCTCGCGAGCTACACTAATGAACGAAACAAAAAAAAAAAACAATTGAAAACGATAAGCTGTCCAATTTTCTAAATCTACTACGGCTTTTTTTTTTCGGATTGTATATCGTCAAATGACATTATAAAACATATGAACACGGGTATTTATCGCGAATGACAATCGTCAAATGACTTCTTCCACTCTGGGCGGAGCGGGAGGGAGTGTCAGACTTTTACTGACTAAAACCCATACATGTTCCTTCCTCGCCCTTTATGTTCCGGGATCGCGGTATCTCTTTCGAACAGTCCCGCAGCCCAAATCAACTTCACCTACCTACCAAATATACATAAATAAAACACTTTTCGGGACTACCGATAGAAGTGAAAACTCGTAGTGCTAAGAAAAGCGTACGTGACGGTGACGCGAGTTCTATGATTTTTGTTCACTCAAAAGTGCTCAACGCGCCTAAAGAAGTTTTCACTTCAAAGTACATAAAAATCGATACAGCCGTTTCGGAGGAGTTCGATAAGAAAAACTGTGACATGAGATTTCTATATTTTAGGTTAAAATCTTACAGCGTATTACGGTCAAATCGGCTTATTCCTCAAATTCCCTTTAATAGATCTCCTTAGGGGGAAAAATGGAATCGAAAAAATACTTTTTCCACAAATCCTACCTGAAAGTGCCCCCTCGGGAGGGAGAAAACTGGAATATAAAAAAAGAGGTCTAGAATTCCCCCCTGAGGTGAAGTGAATTGGACTTGACACCTCATTTGTGCGACATGAAAAGTTATTTATAAAAAATTGACACACCATAAATAACACAAGATAAATAAAGCGATTTTATCATCAGTAACCAATTAACAAATTGCACTGGGTCTGATAGGCAATTTAAAATAATGAACCAATTAACTTGCCAACTCATTTTTGGTCAGCAAGGCAAAGTTTTAATTTTGGTAATTATATTGCACAATTTTGCAAAGTTATAATATACTGATGCATACCTTCTTTTTTTTTTTTTGGTTTGGAAAATCATCAAATGACTCTGGGCGGAGCGGGAGGGAGTGTCAGACTCTTACTGACTAAAACCCATCCATGTTCCTTCCTCGCCCTTTACGTTCCGGGGCCACGGTATCTTTTTCGGACAAGCCCGCAACCCCGGCAGAACAGGCCCACAACCCCGGCAGGACTGACGCATACCTTGATGTGCATTAAGATGCGGAGGAATCAGGAAAACGATGAATGTGGATGGCAATAAGAGCAGAGTAAAACCAAAGAATAGATGAATGGACTGTGTGAAGATGGTATGGCTATAGAAAATAGTTAACTGCTGAGATGCCGAAAATAGAAAAGTATATATGAAGAAAACAAATGTCGCGCCGACACAAAATAATTTAAAGGCTTTAAAGTACATACTACAGGCCCTATTATTGCAGTATATGTATATGTCAGCGTCACATTGTAAAAACCGTTAGATTGTAATATAACTAGCGCGATTGGAAACTCTAATATTGTCAAATGAACATACTGCTTACAATTTAACGGATTATTTTTCGGTAGATTACAACCTATCGAAGTGAAACCGCAGTATTCTGAAATGTATGCGACTGAACTCAACTCGCGCGGTATGAAGGGAGAGGGGAGGGTAAGATTGGTCCACCTTACCCCATGGTACCACTCCCATGAAAAGATAATGGACCATTGCCGAGAAAATCCGATTAATGTAACCTAACCTCAATACACTTTATATACGCCTAAGAAGCGTAGTCGACGGTGCTCCGCTACGCAGGGCTCCTATATCTGTATGCAGGGTTTAAAATAATCTAACTAAATTAACGTCAGGGTGCCCCAAGTCCCGATAATGGGCAGAGCTATTTCGATAGGTTGTAATCTACCGAAAAATTAAGCGTTAAATTGTGTCCAGCATGTTCGTTTGACAATCTTTCGAGAGTTTACAGTTCCACTAGATACAATTTAACGGGTTTTATAATTTTACGGTGACATATACATAGGGGCATACTTTAGGATGCACACAAAAGCTATGAAATCTCTCGTTAAAAGTAACCGTGTTGGAACTGAGCCACTGAAGCGCTGAAGCGCTGCAGGCACTACGTGCTACCTAATTATAAGTTTGTTAAAGTCATTCATAGAACCGGTTCCAGATTCTTATAATCGCACTCACTAAGAATATAACTAAGCATGTTTTTGAATTTAGTTACAGAGTTTGTTTTCACTTTTTTAGCATTAGAAAAAGTAGTGGTACTAAAAAATATCAACATTAAAACAGTTTAGCCCTACACTATGGGAATAGACAATTCTATGTTATTTTATTTATTTACTAGCTGTTGCCCGCGACTTCGTTCGCGTGAAAATATTCATGTTTATTTATTTAAACTTCATGTACAAGAGTGGTACAAAGGCGGACTTAATGCCACAAGGTTGTCTATGGTGTTGTTCCCTCTCTGTGTCAAATCTCTCAGAATCAATCAATCATAATATTTTTATTCACGAATTTTAGACAACCATACAGAGTAACTTAAAATAAAACAAATAAAAACAGATAGATCGTTGAATGTGAAATGGTACAATGAAAAGATGAATAAAACAATATAAGTTTAGTTTTAAACCGTGAAAGCTAAAAACAGTGAATAAAAAGATGGTTAGGGTGTCTTTAAACTGATTCGCCATGATGTAACATAATATAAAAATAAATCTTTTAATTTCCCTAAAATCATCAGTTATTTTCTTAAGGCAGTACTCGTAGCATTTAATTTCAGTTATTTTTCATGTTATTGTTTGTGTACGTCAATCAATCATTTCGAAAGAATAATGCTGATCCCTTTCTACATTAACATCCGCCATGTTGTTTGTACAACATCATATTACAGTGCGAGATGTATTATTGTTTATACGCATTACGAAAGATTAAATTGAGAACAAAAACCAACATTTTCTTTAATCTTCTTAGTAAAGTAAAACGCGGTTACAAATGTAGGTACAGCGTACCTACAAATGTGCCACAGTTTGTTTAAGTAGAAAAAAAGAAGCAATCAAAAACAGATGAATCAACATGAATGGGGCCGGAGCATGCGTCAACTTTTTTTTTTATCCATGTTTTGTGGACACAGGTCGAAACAGAACTTTTCAACGAGCTCTTGGAAAACGAAAATAGTGTTATTTTTTAAACTGAGCATTGAAATTAATACTCTATTCCTGGATTGAAATTATTTTTGTTATTTCTGATATTTATTGATATATATGATATTTCGTTTCATTTTCTTTGAACCTTATATTGTTTACGTATTCAATGTAGGTAATTTTTATTATTTTAGATTACTTAATCAGTATTTTCATCGAATTTCGATAACTTTTCTGCCTATATTCGTTTGTTTCTTTAATTATTGTTTGGTGACATGAAATAATCAAACATTAACATAGGAATTCCTGAAAACAAATTCGGTATTCCGTGGGTAAATAACCGATGCCATCAACTTGTGTGATTGCGATATATAGGTGGTGGAGCTACCCTCATTCGGTGCGGTCGATGTTTCCACATCGCCTACGCACTGTGTGGGTGCGAGGGGGCATAGGTATTACCTAATGGATAGACACACAGGTAATGATCGGCTGAAAGTACTTCGCCAGCTTTAATTGGAGATAAAGCTTTAATCTTTGATATCGTTATGAGTTGTTTATGACGACTTTATATGGGTATAGGTAGTTAGTGTAGACACAATTAAAAACTTAGTATAAGGACAGGCAGCTTTTCTAAACGTGGCAACATTGTCATTTATTTCAGTCCACCTGTACCATATGTATGACGCCACCTTGAATTCTATTTCAGTGAATATTTTTTGAAATACGGGACCTTTTTGGCTACAACCGCAGTGAACCAGAAATCTTTTTTTCAGTTTTCGTGAAATATTGTAGGTACAATATTTTAAATACTTCGACCAAAATCAATTTTGTTTAGGCGTTTGATTAATATTATTAAAAAACAACGCCCACGCAAAAATATTTGTCCTGACTTTTTTAAGTGCTATGTGGTGGTGTGGTGCTGTGTGGTACGGATGGCCGATGGGGCCGGAAAGTTCTGGAGTGGCCACCGCGAACCGGAAGACGATAAGTTGGAAGACCTCCCACTAGGTGTACCGATGACCTGGTGAAGGTTGCGGGAATCCGGTGGATGCGAGTAGCAAGGGACCGGTCAATGTGGCGACACTTGGGGGAGGCCTATGTCCAGCAGTGGACGCGTCTTTCGGATGAGATGATGATGATGATGATGTGGTATCTATCAAATTCATGCAAGGTTTATTAATCTGTAAATAGTTTAGTCATGCACATTTACATCTCCATCTAGATTAATATCAACGCATTTCTAATAACACAGTGGTCTATTAATAACCGTGCTCTATGATATATGATATGCAACGTACTTACATAATGGATCCGCCAGCCGAGAACAAAGATACAATGTGTCTTGAGATCTTAGGGTTGCCTCTCATCTAGCAACCCGGAATCGTATTTTTCCACGCGACGCGTCGCCGACGGTTTAAATGACGGTTCTGAGCGACGGAAAAGGATAGGTAGCATAAAATTGCCATTCCGTGCTGCTAGATGATGCACAACCCTTACAAGAAATATATATTTTAAAGGGTGTCAAAACCTCTTAACGAAGCCGAAAGGCACTGAAAAAAAATGGAAAATAATTTATTATTTAAATTTTTCTTTTAATTTTTTTCTACGAAACTTGGGAAACCTTTACTTATTTTTTAAAGTTTAAGTTTCTAATGTAAGATTTTTACTTTAAACACCTCTACGTACCCCTTTCTATTCAATCCGTCCATCATCACAATGTTTTGAATGCGTTACGTTGAGTTCCACCGCAAAATAAAATTTTTCACACCAAAAAAATGTCGTTTCCCAGCAATGATTTTTTTGTAAAGCTACTTAGTTTGATGTACACATAATGCTTGGTTGTCGGCTTCGTGATGAGTCGGTTTACACACTGTATGATGTCATGCATGACCCATGCTACAAATATACGACGATAGCAAGTACCAATATGTATAAAGCAAGTACGGATGGTATTTTGATGGATTTTTATCGTATAGGGAATATTGGGGAAAAGCGATGCAATATACTCTGCCATGTTGCTATGTATATCTTCTCGCTTTTGGTTAGTCTGAAAAGCGATGTCAACATATTTGGGATAAGGTACTCGTACCCACGTGTAGTAAGTAGATCAATATCAATCATGTTATCTATATCTATTATCAATATATATGTTACTGAATATCTGAAAAAAGCGAGCCGCGTCTATTTTGCACGCTGCACGAGTGCAATGACAACATACATGCATGTCAAAATATTCAGATTTCTGCGCAAAAAGTAAAAGTTGGTAAGTTTATATATGGTTAATTTAGAATCTGCTTTGAATTGTGGCAAACTTCTATTCAAAATAATATTAGCAAAGTAGCACAGTTCTTGAACTAAGTTTAATGTTTACCGTCAAATATTTGCTTAAACTACGTCTAGGTTACAAGTTACTTACTTTGCGAGGCATAATAATGGAGAGCTAACCAGCTTAATACCAAAATTGCCTCCACATATTTTGTTGGAAATTTTCAGGTAGATAATTTCCGAGAACAGCGCGGTGTTCATATTTATCTGACCGCAACATTGTAGCTTTAGGAGCAGTAATGTGGATGGGGTTTCAATTACTTATAATAATATTCGTAACATGAGGGGTAACTTAGCTGTCTCTACATGGATATCTCTCGAAGATTGCGCCCGATTGAGAATATATTGTTGTAAGGGGCCCGGCTTGCTCAATCTGCATTGTTTTAAAGCGCCATCGAGAGTTTCTACCATGAAAATGAGTTCCATGATAAAAAATAACTACTTTTCGCAGCTTTTCTTTGATTTTGACCGCATATTTGGTATGACATGTGGAATACATAGTGGATTGTGAATTATTTAAAAATAAATTGCATGAATGGTTGTTTAATCATGGTTTTTCAGGAGTACTTCTTTGGGAACAAATGTTAATGTGTTTTTTTTGTATAGGTACCGTGTTTTATGCTAATAAATAAAGGGTGTAAATGAACTCTTGACGGAGACGAAAGGCACCTATTTTCCCTGTCATTGCGATTTTTTTTTGCTCTACACTATACCTGTGAATAGGGTTGCCAGGTAGCCAAACCTAATAGCCGGACAGACCAGCCAGCTTGGCCGGACGTTTTGGTGAAAAGGCCGGCCACCCTACATTATTAGGGGTTGTGTCTCTGTATTAATAGGAACGACAAAAAATTGTATGTAAAATCAAGTTTATTTTTATTATTCTCATAAATCTTGTTTAATTCTAATAAAAAACATGCCAAATCAGTCTATGTATTAATTAGTATTAACTTTATTATTAATCAGTCAAATAAATTAATCAGTGGACTCGCCTGCGCTTAGCCCCGCTCGGCGCTCGCTCTTTTGAAAAATATAAAAAGCCGGACACCGTTTTGTTTTGGCCGGACACGCAATCAAAAAGCCTAACTATGTCCGACTTTATCCGGACGCCTGGCAACGGTACCTGTGAACCTTTTAGTTACGGAGATATTGGGGGTCAAAGAAACAACATATTGGGGGTCAAAGTTATGGAGTAGAACAAAAAAATGATCGCATTGACGAGGAGAACAAGTACCTTTCGGCTTCGTTAAGACGTGTTTTACACCCTCTAGGTATACCACCATGCTGCGACGTTAACGACAGCGGCGACCGACAGCCGTATGTTTTTACTCGCAGATGTCACGACCGACCGTGCGCGACCGACTGTCAGCGCTACAAGAATTGAGGCCTTACTTAGTTTAATGTACCTACATAAATTGCTTGGTTGACGGTTTCGTTTACACGGTTCTGTTTTATTTTATTCTTGCTTCAACTTGCTTCGATGTAAGAGACTGACCATTCCGTACCGGCTTCAGTTGAGGTAGTAAAATATGTTTTACATGCGTCATTAATTGAATTATTTTTAGACTACATCGATATGAATATATTTTTATACAATAAATTGGTCGTAAAACGTCGCTTTAGCCCGTTCTTGAGTATTCTCTGACGTAACCAAAAAAACTGTTATTAATTCAATTCATTTTACTTTGATATGAAAACGACAGTAAAATATAAGTAAGTCATTTTACATTCTACAAAGAAAAAGTAATTGGAGGAAACATAAAAATGAACTTAGTCATTGTAAATGGCCATGTAATTTGATTTCAGACAATTTTTAATTTGTTCTGAGGGAATTAAATCACTTAAACATTTTCTTATGTTTTTAATCGACTTCATAGAGGAGGAGGTTCTAAATTCGATTGGTATTTTTTCATTAAGAGGGTCGCCCGGTCGATGTGCAATGGCTGTTGATTTTGAAGCCTCATCGATAATTAAAAAGTAGTGTAGGTATTGCAGTTATTTTTATCAACCGATAAAAAATATCTTTGTGTAAGTACCTACACAACACTACACTACAGTCTTTACTCAGTTATTTTAATTTGTTACCACAGACAAGTTTAGGATAAAACGGTACTTATAAGTATATTAATAGTAGAATACCCACCCAAAGCAGAACCGACGCATAATAAAAAACATATTTTTTTTACAAAAAATCAACGCGCTTTTAAAAGACTATGCACATTACACAAACTCACACAACATATTCACACAGAATATTGAAATGTAAGCTCTATGTCATGTTTCTTACGGTAGAATTTGCTAGACACTTACGGTTACGATGAAAATTCATGTGCTCACCCACTCCATGAATTTACAACGTAGTCTTCAGTAATGTCCAAAAGTGTTCAGATCTCGAAATAAACGGAATTATTAGAATAAACTTAGTCCGTTTCGTCAATCAAGTATTTTCTGTTCAATTTATTCTTTTAAACAAAAAGAAGATGGCAGGATGGCGTGGATGGCTTTCTCGTTAATTGGCGTGAAAAGGCGCATCATTGAGAAAAGTGGACGGAATGGGGGAGGTTCATGGGAAAGGTTCATCAAACTCAAACCATTTATTTCAATTAGACCATTACGGCACTTTTGAATGTCAAAAATACAAAACTAAATCAAAGCTACAGTCACAGTCACAAGGCATAATAACTTGAGAAAGTACTGTAGTTGCCCATTCCCTAGCGTAGATCTCTATATGGAGAAGAACGGGCAAGAAACTCCATGGACACTCTTTTCAATCAAAATATTGTTACAAAATCTTGGTTACATCATTCATGTTGTGATTATACATATATGTGAGAACGATGTAGAAAGACGTGCACATTAAGAGCATAAATATCATAAATATCAAGTACCTGTATGTCTTCAAATAATTGAGTTATGACATCCATTTGATCTGGGCTGGTATACTAAACGTGATTTCGTCCATTAAAATGTTTGCCCTTGACAACGTAACTATGTTAAGATGAAAGTATCCAATAATTTAATGACGCAAGGAAGAAAATTATATGAAATTTACCTTTAAGGAATGTTTATACCAGGAATATATTTTGAATAAAATCTCTCATTCAGGGATAGACCACGCACTGCGTAAACTTCTGGTTCTAGAAGCATCCAATTTTTCACAAAAAATTCTTAAGCAGAAAAGTATGGTACCAACCATCAAACGGAACCACTTTCTCCATCGTTCGTCCCAAGCAGAAAGTGGTTCAGTCATCGTAATCTCGATAAAATTTGCAACGTTCCCAGGATTGAATGAAGTTTTACTGTTCATCAAGGATTTTTGAAATTCATCGAGGATTTTAAGGTCTATATGGATTCCCGGGACTTTTCATAAGAACCGGTTTTGCAGGTCCTGCGTCTTAAGGAGATGTTTAGGCTTGGCATGTGCGTACACGACACAAACGTATGTCATGATGGGGCTGCCAATTCCGTCTTTTAACATGGTTTATTAATCTTTAAAGTTGTAATCTTGTTTGTTCTAGGGTAGTGAAGTTAGGGCACGCCACGATAGTGGCGGTAAGTCCCCTCTTTGAGGAGTGGCTGGAGAGGCGCCACGGCGTCCTCACCTTCCGCCTGACGCAGCTCCTCACCGGACACGGATGTTTCGGGAGGTACCTGCACCGAATCGGGCGGGAGGAATCGCCCGGGTGTCTCCACTGCGAGGATCGACCGGAGGACACGGTGGAGCACACGGTGGAAGTCTGCCCTGCGTGGGCGGAGCTCCGCCGTGTCCTCGTGGCGGCGATCGGCGGCGGCGACCTCTCGCGTCCGGCCCTGGTTCAATCCATGGTCCGGAGCGAGACGGAATGGGAAGCCGTCGCCTCCTTCTGCGAAGCAGTCATGCTAGCGAAGGAGGTGACGGAACGAGAGAGGGAGAGATCCTCTCTTCCCGGCCGCCGCGGGAGACGCAACGGGCGTCGGGGGCCACGTGGTGGCTACTAAAGGAGAGGGGCCCGCAAGGGCCGAAGCCTGCCGGGGTTGCGGGCCTGTTCGAAAGAGATACCGCGGCCCCGGAACGTAAAAGGCGAGGAAGGAACATGGATGGTTTTTAGTCAGTAAGAGTCTGACACTCCCTCCCGCTCCGCCCAGAGTGGGGGGGGGTCATTTGATGATTTCCCATCCTTAAAAAAAAAAAAAAAAAAAAAAGGGTAGTGAAGTTCAACTCTATGATTTAAAATGAAACAGTATCTTGAAACCCGGGTAATTGAAACAAATTGAATTGAAATACCTATAAATATTTTTACAATTTTCTTTTCCCGTGCGCTGTACCGATTAGGAGAAAAACAATTTTGAAATAAATTGTATGTACCGTCTGCAGAAATACCATGTGTTTTCTTTATTAAAAGAGCGAAACAGTGCGTTTTCTAGTATTTCAATGGTTAAAACTTAAAAATACCTACCTAATGGAAAAATCTTGCAGAAGCTATGTAAACTTTTCTTGTAACCGTGGGCGTCTCGGTGTAAAAATATGTGGGATTCAGACACCTAAAATAATACCAAGAAAGGTCATTTCAACATTAAAATGACATTTAAATATTTGCTTACAACCCACATGCCTACCAATCACCATGATATAATGAGCTTTCATAATGAATTGTTTTATGGGGCGTAAAATGACAAGAAAGATAAATCCCCCATTTTTTAGTCGAGTGATTTTCTTTAAAGGTGGGAGTTAACCTGAGTTTAATTTAAAACCGTGTCACCCGAGGTCAGGTTTGAGGTCACGTTATAATAAAATTACATTGTAATTTATACAAATAAATAAAATTGAAGTATCTGTTGAAGTGTTTTTAATTTCAACATAACAGCCTTTTCTGAATGCATATGAAGTATAATATATAAGGGCGCTAAACCATCATTTGATTTTAATTTTAAGTTAGTTTGTAATTTGAGGGTAGTTAGATTATTATATTGACTTATGCAGGTTTATTGAATTAATAGTTGTATTGTAGGGTAGTGAGGATGTTGTGTTGAATTACTGTTAATTTGTATTTCCGTTTATTTTATTTAAAGTAATCGTAATTTCCGTTTGCTTCATTAATAAGGATTTATGATTGAATTATCTAAAACATGGTTAATTCTGTTTATTTTAATAGGAACTTATTTTAATATGTTCGCTTCAATTATTTATAAGTCTAGTCTAAGGCAAAGATTATTAAGTAGTTATTTTGATATCTCCCGCCTTGTAATATTAAATATATTTTTCTCGCACTCGAAGTGAAAAGTACAGTTTGCACCTCGAGACTAAACGCCAATCTAATATACCCTCGCTTTCGTTGCCTCCCTCGCAAGCTCGGGAGTCAAACCACCTCGGGTATATAATGGCTTCGTTTAGTGCCTCGTTATAAAATTTACTATATTTTTATTCTACCCATCGCTACCAACCTCAGTTTGAATTTCTTTGTATAAAAGCCGTTGTAATGTGAAAGAAACATTATCATTATTCTTGGACATTCCAAGTGCGCTTATCATGGAATAAACACTAAACTAGAGTAAGGTATTTTCTTTAATATTGTGCTGATATTTCCTATTATTTGCTGAGTAATTGTGTGACTGTGTAAATAAATTGGTGCCAACCAATATGTTGTGTGACTCTCAACGACGACGGCCGTGATGCCGCCGACATATACGGTATATAGAAACAAAAAAAAATATTACAAAACTTTTGTAAGTATGTCTGTTTGTTCCGGTCAATCTCCGAAACGGGCGTGACCATCCTTCCATCCAAACAAACTTTTGCGTGTATAGTTTACTTTTGGCTCCACACAAACTTCTGAGTGTAAAGTTTACTTTTCGTGTAGAATTTTAAAGGCAGCGGCTACAAACTTTTCGAAATTAGGAAACTATGGGTTTACTTTAGCGACGAGAATCTAAAATGTAATCTGAAAAAGATTTCCTTTGTGCTTTAAAACCTATATAAAATTACCAACTTGGAAGGCGAAGGAGAAGTGAGCAGGTAGGTAGTTACAAGTTAATAATAGATTGTGAACTGTGCACCATGTTCTGGGACCCGGGAAAGGGGGGGGCGGTGGCACACCTACAACCGTTCAACTGGAAACTTTCATACCTCTTTGAATTGATAGTTTGAGCATAAGGTCTTGGTTCTATCCTGCCGGGGTTGCGGGCCTGTTCGAAAGAGGTACCGCGGCCCCGGAACATAAAGGGCGGGGAAGGAACATGGATGGGTTTTAGTCAGTAAGAGTATGACGCACCCTCCCGCTCCGCCCAGAGTGGGAGAAGTCATTTGATAATTCCCATCCTAAAAAAAAAAAAAAGTTCTTGGTTCTATTCTGAAACCAGGCAAAATGTACCTTAACATAATTATTTTTATTATCCTTAAAGCCCCGATCGGGTAAATGGTAGCCTATAACTTTTTTATTCATACTAATATTATAAAGAGGAGGTTTTTTTTTTCTTTGTTTGTTTAAACATAGTAAATTTCGATACTACTCACTTTCTTTCACCAGTAGAAAACTACATTTTCAAGAAGTTAAATAGGCTATAAATTGTGTTTATATCAAGCGAATTTGGCGAGCTATCGAAACTATCTCGGACGAAGGCGCGGGTCACAGCACACAGCAAACTATTTTGAATTTTGTGTCGAAATATTTTATTTAAAAGAAGAGTTTGTAAGAAATTCATAATTAACCGCATTCAACATGTATCAGAAAGATTTAAGTACTAAGTCATATTAAGAGTACCTTTAGTACACACCACGAAATTGACAAGCTTTCTCGCCTAACATCGTAATCATAAAAAAAATGCCAAATGTCCCATACAAAACTCAGTACCTGCATTATTTTTCCCATGGAGAAAGTCTTCTACCATTACCCATAAGGCCTTTTTTTTTAAGGATGGTAAATCATCAAATGACCCCCCCACTCTGGGCGGAGCGGGAGGGAGTGTCAGACTCTTACTGACTAAAAACCATCCATGTTCCTTCCTCGCCTTTTACGTTCCGGGGCCGCGGTATCTCTTTCGAACAGGCCCGCAACCCGGACCCTGCCTCGAATCTTGCGGGCAGCAGGGCGGTGGCGGCGGCGGCGCGGGAGTGACGCGGGCATCGCAGACCTGTTCTCGAAACTAGCGGGCAGATCGCGCGTAACTATAGCCGCCTAGTGTTGTTTTTGTGATTGTGTCGTCGAGATATTTGTATTTATTCGCGAAAAAGATGTCGAACAATGGCGGCAATATCTTTTTGATTTAATTTATTCCTAACGCTCGATTTATTGTTTGCAAAAGAAGTAAATCCCTACTATAAAGCAAGGAAAATATAATGCAAGTTTTATCGAAATTATGAAGAACAGAGATAATGTCTCGACAAATTCTACGACTACACCAGAATCAGTGAATCAGAATTCAGTTTGTTCTAATTTCTTCCTATAACTGGTTAATTACTCTTCTGTTTTTATGGTTCACATCTTTGCTGTTCCATATCGGTGTCCTTACAAAAAATGATGAAATAATTTGCTCTAACACGTCCGAGGACATTTCGACACGTCACAAAAATAAATTTCACAACACTACAACGGAGTCGCACGGGCGGTCACCGCTCGACTAAAGTACACCGCTCGCTGCCCGCCGCCGCCCCGCTGCCCGCAAGATTCGAGGCAGAGGCCTAAATGTGACTACACTTTTCTGATATTATGTTGTATAAATATTGACCTTTACTGAACGAGCCAATCCGAGTGGGTGTATGAAACCTGCAAAATTCAAACAGCCAGATGTAAACTTTAATCCATTTATAACAATAGTTGATTTCCATTACGAATAATGTATTCCCAATTATGGATTCAAAACGCGTGGGATGGCTGCGAAAATAACCTTTAATAATACACTTTTGTTGTGTTTTGATGTTTTAAGGCAGTTGTTAATATTTATGTTTAAATATTGAAAGTTTCTACTTTATATATCATTATGTAAATTCAAGATTTAGTGACCCTTACACAAACGCGAGAAGTAAACTTAACGTACCATAGATAGAACAATTTAAAACTAAAATACTCGTCTCAAATGACATATTTACTTCTCAGACATGATTCTAATCTATGGGTGATATTTATTGTCTTAAAAAAAAAAAAAATAATGAATAGTGTTGTGTTTTCGATTTTCAAATCGTTCGATTATTCGTTACTTTTACACTAGTTACGATATCACCTACTTTCTTTTGCCTTTCGTGTATTACTAATTGCACCCTCCAGGACTTAAACATGGCAAACGATAGATTCAGGGTCGGCAGTCTTGACAGAGATAACGACAAAATCGGTAACTTTCGATCGCTGATTACTAACGAATAATTTCGGATGCAATAATGATGCTTGCGAAAAATTAAAGTCTCTACATCGTAGACGCGGTTCTTTGCCGGGCCCAGGGCTGGCAGTCTCGACATAGATAGCGACAAAATCGCTAACTTTCGATTGCTAATAACGAACGAATAAACTCGATTGCAATAATGATGCTTCCGAATAATGAAAGTCCCTATAACCTAGATGCGTGTCTAGTAAGCATTATTATTGCAACCGACTTTACACGTTAGTAATCAGCGATCAAAAGTTAGCGATTTTGTCGTTATCTGTATCGAGACTGCCAGCCCAGGCCGCTACGTAATTTTTGGTCAAAATCTTAATCATCGATTCGAGAAAAAGAAGCCAGTTTTTTTTCTATTCTACATAATATACTGCTTCTGTATACAAATAGCCCATAATACGACTTTAGCATCTTTCCTTAGTCATACATTATACATAGCGTATGCTTATAAATTACCTACCTGTACAATATGCCTCATAAATTCTGAGGCAGGTATTTCCTAACCGGTACCTCAGAATATTAGGTTCAGAAATGTAATTTTAGGTGTAATTCCCTAACGTGTCTATTAATTAATATTCTGTTAACAACGTTAGGTATTCATTAACACTAGACGATAGCTTTGTGAATTTTAAATTCTATCAGTGCAATAATAATCTGCATCACCTTTTCCCAACAATATTGGAGTTGGCTTCCAGTCTAAGCGGAGGCAGCTGAATACCAACATTTCACATGGAGCGACTGCCCAGTTCATACTGGGTAATACGATACCACTTGGTAAGACTGGTTGTCGGACTTTATGGGCCCCTGACTACCTGTCACGAATAATATAACGGTGCAACAATTTAGACTTTAAATAGTGTTGGTTATGTTTAGTTTGAAAATGATGCCTTTTTTTTAGGATGGGAAATCATCAAATGACTTCTCCCACTCTGGGCGGAGCGGGAGGGAGTATCAGACTCTTACTGACTAACACCCATCCATGCTCCTTCCTGGCCCTTTATGTTCCGGGGCCGCGGTATCTCTTTCGAACAGGCCCGCAGCCCTTGAAAGTGATGCTTGTCACAGAAAAATTGAAAGGAAGTCGTAGTCTTAGTATGGACATGTAATGAGGAGGGATGAAACGCATGTTGGTAAAAGAGTGACAAGACGATATGAATGTTGATTGATGTGGAGGGAGAGGAAGGCAAAGAAAAGAAGGATGGAGTGTATGAGAAATGATGAGAAAGGAGTAAATGATGACCGTGACGTCTGACAGGGGAGAAAAGAAGAAGAAAATGTGTTGCATTGACATCAATTAAAATAAATAAATATCGCTGGACATTACACACAGCGCCATCTAGTGCCACACTAAGCAAGGCTGGTATCGTGGTCACCAGACAGTTGATATACTAAATATATACTTTTTGTTTGTAAATACATACGAGTACTTATTATACATATACACATCTATGACTCGGAAACAAATGTCCATGCTCATCTCACAAACATTTGCTCCTACCGGGATTCGAAGCCGGGACCCTAAGAACGTAAAACAGCCATTCGGGTCGTTAGAATAGGACAAGGGCAAGAAGATGATGATGAATGTGTTAGGTAGTGAAACCAAGATTAGAACGTGAATTTAGCCATTCTCTATTATTTCTCTATCAAGTCAACGGAGCTGAACATGCCCAAAAATTGGGAATCAAACTCAAACTCAAACTCAAACTCAAATCATTTATTTCAATTAGACCATTACGGCACTTTTGAATGTCGATAAAACGAAAAAAAAAAGGCTACAGTCACAGACACAAGGCATAATAACTTGAGAATGTACTGTAGTTGCCCATTCCCTAGCGTAGATCTCTATGGAGAAGAACGGGCAAGAAACTCCATGGACACTCTTTTCAATCAAAAATGTTGTTACAAAATCTTGGTTACATCTTTCATGTTGAGATTATACATATATGTGAGAACGATGTAGAAAGACGTGCACAATAAGAGCGTCCAGAGTAAAAAAAGAAATAAATCAACAATTTATAAAATAAAGCAATTCAAATGATCCATGACAGCTAAGAGATGACCAGTCCCGACTGACAGCGCCCGTTCACGAACATGACGCATGGATCAGCGTTATTCAATTCAACCATATTGAAGGGAACTAAATGACCCGACCCACCCGCCACCATCAGCAAGACATTTGAGCGAGCATGACATTCTCTCAGCCACCAAGGCATATTCAAGTCAATGAAAGATAACTAAATGCAAATGGTAGCTTTACAGTACATGGTAATCACACATGTGCTATGCAATTATACAATACTAAGAGATGGAGTCTATACAATGCAAGAATATTTTTACAATCTTCTGCAGCTACCACAATAATATTGTCCAATAAGTTTGCACCTATGGTTGCGGAGCAGGACCAGCATTTAGCCAAGCATTTTTATCCTCAATGTAATCTCCCAGCTTATAATATGCTTGCCTACATAGTGTGCGATTTACACAAGATTTAAATTTCGTCTCATTCAGTTGTAAAATGTGGGGAGGTATTTTATTGTAACATTTTAAACAGTACCCCATGAAAGATGAATCTACTTTAGCAAGCCTGAAACCTGGCTGAACTAGTTGGTCTCTATTTCTAGTATTATAGTGGTGTCTGTCACCTCTTTTACTGAATAAATGCAGATTTTTCCTAACATACATGATGTTTTCATAGATGTATTGACAAGGTACTGTCATGATATTAATTTCCTTAAACAGTTCTCTTAGAGAATCGCGTCTACGTAATTCATATATGGCTCTTATGGCTCTTTTCTGCAGAATAAAAATAGACTCGATGTCTGCAGCCCGTCCCCATAGTAAAATACCGTATGACATAATACTATGAAAATAACTAAAATAGACTATCCTCGCCGTATCAACATCAGTAAATTGACGGATTTTTCTAACAGCATACGCTGCTGAGCTCAGCCGGCCTGCAAGAGATGTTAAATGAGGACCCCATTGTAGCCTGTGGTCGAGCGTAATTCCCAAGAAAACCGTTTTATTGACAAATTCAAGTTTCTCTTGATTCAATACTATGTCACAATCACTACTTTTGACATTTGGTAAAGCAAATCTTATGCACTTAGTTTTATTCCCATTTAGTACTAAATTATTAGCGGTAAACCAATTATGAACCTGCAGTAGGGCGAAATTTACGTCGTCAAGATTTGTGGCACGTCTGTTTATCCTAAATATTAAAGAAGTATCATCAGCAAACAACACCATTTGCGGATGGTTGTTAAATAAATGGGGTAGGTCATTAATGTATACTAAAAAGAGGAAGGGACCCAATATCGAACCTTGTGGTACACCCATTTTTACTTTTAAACCCATCGAATTTACACCCTTTACTTGTACATGCTGCTGTCTATCATTCAGATAAGATTTTACTAAACTGAGCGCAAGTTTACCGAAACCGTAATGCTCAAGCTTCAAAATAAGGGTTTCGTGATTTACACAATCAAATGCCTTCGAGAGATCACAGAAGATTCCTATGGCATCATGTGCCTCTTCCCACGCAGTAAAAATGTGTTTTAAGAAAGTGACACCGGCGTCAGTCGTACAACGTCCTTTGGTGAAACCATACTGCTGTTCGTGTAAGATTTTATTGGTGTTAAAGTGGTTAAGCATCTGATTGAGCATTATCTTTTCAAACACCTTGCTGAAAACCGGCAACACGGATACGGGCCTATAATTGTTGGTGTCTTTACTGTCTCCGGATTTAAAAAGCGGTATTACCTTACTGAATTTCATTAGATCCGGGAAGACCCCTTGATCTACGCACAAATTAAATATTGAGGCTAAATACGGCGCTACAGTCTCTACAATTGAGGTACAGGCTTTGATAGACATACCCCATAGATCTTCAGTTAATTTGATCTTGATTTGCTTAAAAGCTTTAAATCCACTGGGAGACCGACCAGTCTGAGACGAAGCTTACAGAGTTTTTGCGGATGGTGGACACGGCTCTTTTCCCTTCGGTAAAGCTGCCCATAACACTAATACTAACCCAAATTAGGAAAAACGAAGATTTTATCAGCCTAAGGTAATTTAGGAACAATCACATGTCATACAAACGTAATAATAAAATAATTTGTAAATCAAACATATTTTTGGTAGTGTGCATTTATTTCGATCGAATTACAGAATATCTATATTCCCAAGCATATATTTTGAAAGGACAATGATATAAAGACGAGATACGAGGAATTTAATATTTCTTTAGAAAACTAATTTCTCTCACAACTCTTGTTTAAGTCTTGTGACCATTCAAAATATATAATTATTTAGGAACCTAGGTATTCTGTAATCCAATCGAAATAAATACCTTTAGAATATGTTTGAGTTTCAAATTACTTTGGTATTACGTTTGTATGAACTACGGAACGGATGCTCCGCGGGCCTCTTAAGCCACGGAAATACGGTTGACCCAACATTCGCTCCTTCTGTTTAAACATGATAATTTGAATTCTGTGTTTACATAGTAACTATGGCGTCGAAAACAACAAGAACGGTTCCGTACCATCGAAAACTATTCAAAACACGTTTCTTGTATGGGGTATAAAGTAAAAAAAATATGGGAAAGTTCCCTTTACTTTATTTCATTTGTAGTTATAGTGGCTATACTTATACAGACTCGTTGAAAATGTCCATTGTATTCGTATAGTTCTACCATGCAGCTACTTGTAGAACTAAATGGAGAAATGAATCTGTTAATTTCTACTAGTAGTACAGAACGGACAAGCTGTCCTACTAATAGAAATTAACGGAGAAAAATTCAAGTGTTTAACTATTACGGTTTGAAAGATACAGCTCTGTGACAGACGGACGCACAGACAGATAGCGTAGCCTTAGTAACAAGGACCAGCCTGCACTTTTTTTGGGACACGGAACCCTAAAAACGAACAATTTGTCTCTCACTATAAACTCACTAGTGCTGTGACATTTTAACAAATAATTTTAACATTTTAAACAAACTTTTATTCTGCGTTTGCTTTGTTCTCATATGAAATGAAAGAGCCGACGGTCTGTGGTACATTCATCTCTATTGTGTATTTGTTTTTGTACTTCAGCTCACAGAATTCATTTTAGAGTTTCCTGGCTTTAGTAGTCAGCTTAACAAAGAGGAGGGTAGTTTTTATAAATATTATATTGTGAGTGTTTACGAGGGGTAGAATGTAAAGGGTAGAACATTTTATGACGGCAAAAGATATATTTGATGGGCTGCCATAAAAATTCATGGAGCTTGATAATTTTTTACACAAAGAAGTGGGTGAATCTTTGGATCAAGTAGTTAAACTGGTGAAGAATTTAGAATTAGTTGATTTTATTTTATTCTTAAGTATCTATACTAAACTTACAGTGGTTGACCGGTTATGGTGCTTTTCTTCCTATCAAAAGATAACGCCTTACCTGGAACAAACATGTTTTTATTGTATCGTGAATAAAAAAATATAGTTGTACTATAATTACTTACATAGGTACATACAATTAAAATGTAAAAAGCAGATCCTGTGTAGGAATACTATTGTACGATAAATCAACACGATAAAAAAAAACAAAATACAAACAAATAGCGATAGATAAATATTATTTAATTTCTAAATACAAGGTTTTCATTAGCATTTTATTAGCAGTTTATATTTATTGTTAGGACTTCAGTTACAACATGTTCAACTAGTAATAAAGTAACTTCCTGTATGTATATCTGGGCACTAAAAAGCAAATTACCCCATTTGTAGATTAATAGATATCGCGTGAGGAAGTTAGAAGACATTAATATGGTATGACGTCTGAAATATGTGTTCTACCTGGTTATAGTACTTATGTGTGTATTATTCGCGATACTCGTGAATCCCCACGAGTGGGAGAAGAATGGAATGTCTGAAAGACAGTCGAAGAAGAAGTCGATAAATACTTAGAAAAATATGGACGAAGAAGAAGAAATGATAAAATCTATTTATCTCCACAAATTACATGTCAGCGTGAGTATAAATTACAGTCAGAGACAAATTCCGGCAAAGTGTGTAATTTGTGGGAGATCTGACCCCGTATTCACAACTGTTCGACTCGTTTCCGATTCGACAACTCGTATATCTGTCTTCTTCTGGCATTACAAAAACGACCGAGATAGACATACGACTTCCCGAATCGGAAGCGAATCGAAGCGTTGTGAATACGGGGGCTTGAGTCTAAACTGGGCCTGTATTTTAGAACTTCAGGCATTGGCAATAGGGTAGTTTACAAAATGAATCTAATAAGCCCGTCAATTAGATTATCAGAAAGTATTTGACCCATATTTTTCTTTTGTCACATAAACCAAAATTGACGAAGATACGACGAAGTTCCCAATACGTCACGCCTTGGCATAATTTTAAGTGCGTTGTGACGTTACGAACCCCCATCATCGAGTTTTGATGCATTTAATCTATGACAATATTCATTCATTTACAATAACCAAAAAATACGTGGCCATTATTTTCCAATACTCTAACTGACGGACGAAATAGATTTGCAATTTTTTGATTCTGTCTTTATGCCTATTGGCATAGGGTCAGAAGAATTATGATAGCGGTGAATCGACATAAGATTTCCACCGAAGAAGACAACACTGCACTTTTCATGGTGATATATTCAGGTACTTAAGTAGGAAGGCTCCGCTGGGAAATACAGTCACAACGTGTATTATTTTTCAACGAAACCTTTTTTCTCACTTTAAAAGAGAAATCTACAACATTTCCTGAGCTTAACTTTTATAAAACTAAGAATGAATTTAGAACTTTTGAGAAGTTTTGCAAATGACAGTTGTAAGACATTGTATTAATTAAAGCCTAATTCCGTTGCGAAAGACAGACGTGCTAAGCTTAGCGAGATAAATGATAAAGGAATATTTAACAAGAGAAAGGCAGCATCCTGAATCTGGTCGTGGGTAGTTCACCCCTAAAGGTAGTAAATTCTGACTGTTCAGACGTTATTCACTAGCGCGTTAATCCTTACTCGTTACGAATGCCAATTTAAAATATTCTTATCACACTCAACTTTACGTTCTATAAGTTGCTTAGAGCGTTTCTGCGAACCTTCTATTTCTCGACGGTATGTCAGAGGGCTCTGGGTGACATAAAAACTCTGATACCAGGTTAGGCAGTGACCACATGACAAGAAAGAAAGAAGACGTAAATTAGTAACATGAAGAAGGAAGCTATACGGTTCGCCTGCTAATAAGTATGTACTTGAACACAAGCCTTGAGGTATGGTCTTTATGGATACTTTATTTAGTGCTGGGGTTACCGACGTGGCCTGAAGAATTGCCAAACTTAAGAGCACAAAGCTCGCAGAACGGATGGCCGATGGAGCCGAAAAGTTTTGGAGTGACGACCGCGAATAGGCTAAGTAACTTGCTATTTTCTTAGCTAGGTTTTAAGTGGCTCTAGCTATTTCCCTTGAAAAACGAGGGCTACTCTTCAATTATTTTCCGTTCAATTCTAAGAAACTCTCTATCTACGTTTCACGGTTAAGATTGATTTGTTAAGGTTTGTAAAATGTCAGAATAAGATTAAGTTAAGGTAAGTAATGTTGATCCGCGAGAAATCCAAGGTTACCAAGGTAACCCGAAGAGTAGCGAAACTTATGCGGCAGTGGGCAGGGTACATTGCTCGCAGAACGGATGACCGGGCCCAAAAGTTTTGGGAGTGGCGACCGCGAACCGGGAAACGATGCGTTGGAAGACCTCCCGCTAGGTGAACCGATGGCCCGGTGAAGGTTGCGGGAATTCATTGGATGCGAGTCGTACGGGACCGGTCAGTGTTACGATATTTGAGGGAGGCCTATGTCCAGCAGTGGACGTGCTTCGGCTGAAAAGATGATATTCCAGGAGAATGTTCCTGTTACTAAATTTTCGAACTAATCGGAAAAACCGCAGAAAGAAGCTAGTATTCAATAACTAATTTAGCTAACGACAGACCTTTTTTCTCCGTCCGTATTATACAAGGTTCAGTTAACCTAATCGAAAGCCACCTGGCTCTGTATCGAATTATCGATGCTCAAGTGTGCCTACAGTAAAACTTAATGTCAGCCATAAAACACGAGTGACACAAACAGCTGTAAACATTGAGACAGTAAAATAAGTAGGTTAATAGATTAACCTGAAAGGGATGCAGGATTTAGGGTACAATTCGGAAGGCGGTCGCTCAAACTCAACACATTTATTTTTGTCAAACCAGAGGCCGTACTCCTAACGCTTCGGCCGTATATACGCGCGGATCTATCAGTCTCTCTCGCGCACGTCAGAAGATGATTGCGAGTGAGAGAGACGGATAGATCCGAATGTATATTCGGATCTATCCGTCTGGACGAAACGTTATTGTATTTAAAAAAAAAAAAATTGTTTTTATTTTACTTTGTTTTGTTTTGTCCCATTGACATTTATTGATTTGATCTGACATTTATTTCTGATATTTTAATTATTTTTGTCATTGAATTAACTTTATTTATTATTTAATCAATCAGCTAGTAAACGTTTTGTATACTATTGTTTTTTGTGTGCTCGCGCGCCTACACCAATGGTGCGCGGAGGCACTACGCGGGGGGAAACTCCGCTGCCGCGGCAAATTGCCGCTCAGCGGACTGGCCTCCGGCGCGATCTCATGGTGACATGAAGAGAGCGACTGTCGCAACCCCGTGCAGGGCACGCCACGGTAGTGGCGGTAAGTCCCCTCTTTGAGGAGTGGCTTGAGAGGCGCCACGGCGTCCTCACCTTTCGCCTGACGCAGGTCCTTACCGGACAGGGATGTTTCGGGAGGTACCTGCACCGAATCGGGTAGGAGGAAGAGCCCGGGTGATTCCACGCGAGGATCGACCGGAGGACACGGTGGAAGTCTGCCCTGCGTGGGCGGAGCACCGCCGTGTCCTCATAGCGGCGATCAGCGGCGGCGACCTCTCGCGTCCGGCCCTGGTTCTACCATGGTCCGGAACGAGACGGAATGGGCAGCCATCACCTCCTTCTGCGAAGCAGTCATGCTAGCAAAGGAGGTGGCGGAACGCTAGAGGGAGAGACCCTCTCTTCCCAGCCGCCGCAGGAGACGCACCGGGCGTCGGGGACCACGTGGTGGCTACCGGCCACCGTGGAATCGGGCCTGTGGACGGTTAGCTATGGGCTAGCTAGCCGTCCGTCCGTCTAACGACGACAGGCCGTGTCGGCGGCGCGTTCGTGTTCCACGCGCGCCTCAAAGTGATGTCAGCATAAGGGGAGGGGCCCGCAAGGGCCGAAGCCTGCCGGGGTTGCGGGCCTATTCGAAAGAGACACCGTGGCCCCGGAACATAAAGGGCGAGGAAGGAACATGGATGGGTTTTAGTCAGTAAAAGTTTTACACTCCCTCCCGCTCCGCCCAGAGCGGGAGAAGTCATTTGATGATTTCCCATCCTAAAAAAAAGGGCTGTAAGACTTATCATTTCCTATTTTGTGCACCTCGTTGTATTTTTTTAAAACAGCTTCGCTTCTGGATGCTTAATGTATTTTAACCTGTACAATCACGTAAATATGAGAAATCGACAAAATTTCGTGTACCTACCGGTCAATAAGCATCATTTTACAAAACTTTTGTTAAATGACAGTAACACTTCAGCAATATACCTCAGTATTATGTATAACATCATTGGCAGTATATCCCTAAAATTGTTGATAAATATCCCTATTGGAAAATGTTAAATAACCGCGATATGAACTCACCCTAAAACGATCGTAAAACCTAAAGCTATTTGTTATACGAGTACCTAAGACAATAATTGAAAACGAGCACTACATAAGCCTCGTTAGATCACGGTCAGTTAGCACAAGAAAAGAAAATGTAGAAAATGATTTAACGTTCTTACCTACCTACTTATTTTCTCAACAGAAATGTTTTAGGAAATACGGTAAGCGTCAGATAAGGGACACTGGCCACTTTTTAAGTTGGTCCACAGGGATACGGATGAAATATGTGTCCTTTGTTACACGAACTCGCTTGGGAAGGGGAAAATTTGAAATTAATATATGATCTTAGGTATACCTAACGAGGGAATGTCGTCGTGAGAATTAAAGTTTCAGTAAAGTAAATGAACAATGGCTGAGTGAGAAATTAGCTGCTTTTACTAACTGAACAAATTTTAACCTAGCAATATAACTATGTAGTAAAGCAAGATTTAGACGAAGCCAGTGTTGGCTGCCAGGCCAGGGCTGGCTTGTTATTCGCCTCGTATAAACAGTTTTTCAAGACAAGCCAGCGCTAGCTGCTAGCACTGGCGGGAATAGAGAGCGCCGGCCTTTTTCAAGCCAGCGTGGGGACGCGTGGGGACGCGTGTAGACACATCGCGCTAGTCGCTGGCGTATCCGTATAGCAAAATGTGTGCACACCACAGGAATAATCCTGGAATAAAATAAATCCATTGGCTTCATATAAACAACACGGGCTGGCTTGTCTGACGCGTAAGCGTTACTGGCTTCGTCTAAATGCACAATGTAAATGGCTTAATGCACAAGTTTTTCTACCTCTTCTTTTGTTTTTCGGACTACCTCGTTGATCCATTAGTCTCAATCGCGGCTATTGAGAATGAGGATATTGTAATTGGGTTTTTCGATCATGAATTTCTCAATAGCAGCAGAAAGGTGGGTGTACTATGAGGTAAACCATACCTGACACACACTAACCCCCTCAAAGTTCATTGGAAGACCAGTGTCAGACAGCATCACCTGTCGGGCATGAATGCCGTAATGGACCTTTTTGGCGCAGCCGTGAGGCACACAGTACATACGACGAATTTTTGTTCTTTTTGTAACTTTTTAATATTATTGTGTGTGTGGTTAATGTACTGACAAAAAAAAACATTTATGTGTAAATAAACATATTTTCTTTCTTTTTTTCTTACCTCTGCCCAACCCTTTGCAGATTACAGCCGTGATAATTACCTATGTACATGAGTTTTATTCATTTTATTTACTTTTGCAGGTTTGCTCGAAGTCAGTACCGTTTCGTACTCTCGTAATTACACTCACGATGGCCTCAATAAAATTATATCAACTTTGTGAAATGTGCTAAGTGATGTTTTAAACTCGTTAACGTCAGCGCTGATACTGTATAATATCAAGTGACTTTACGATAAGTCAGTAGGTAGGTACATGACATGTAACATTCTCAGCTTGATTAAACGATTATTAGGTACTTTTCAACCGACTTCCAAAAAGAGGAGGTTATCAATTCGTCTGTATGTTTTTTTTTTTTTTTGTGTTTGTTACCTCTGAACTTTCGACGGGGTGAACCGATTTTGATGATTCTTTTTTTATTTGAAAGCTGGTGCTTGTCGTTTGGTCCCATTTTAATTTGCTGAAGATCTGATGCTGATCTTCCGAGATATACAATGGAACTCTTCAAAAATAGACGGCAAATCTGCAGTAATTGCTGCAATCGCTTGTAGGTTCATTGTTCATACTACATCATGACGTAACATCACGCCTGTATGCTCTGAGGGGGTACGCAGATGTGTACAATACTCCCAAATTTCGACAATGTTTGTTGCCTCTGAACTTTCGACTGGGTTAACCGATGTTGATGATTCTTTTTTTATTTGAAAGCTGGTGCTTTCCGTGTGGTCCAATTTCAATTTGGTTAAGATCTGACGCTGATCTTCGGGGATATAAATGGAACTCTTAAAAAATACACGGCAAAGCTGCAGTAATTGCTGCAATCGCTTGGTTGTTTATTGTTTATGTAACATAGTGACGTAACATCACGCCTGTATGCTCTGAGGGAGTATGCAGAAGTGTACAATACACCCAGATTTCGACAGTTATTCAGTACCATGTCAACCAGGCCATTAATCTGACTACCTGTAACAACTAACAAAGATCTACAAATGACAGCCGGGACCAACGTGCTTTCCGAAGCACGAAGGAAACTTGGTATGGAATGTATGGGTCACCCATCCACAGACCAACCTCGGCAACCGTAGCTTAACCTTGAAGATTGACCCATTCGACTGTAATTATCTAGCCAAGACCTACTTCTCTAAATAAAATTAACAGTCTTACCTAAATTACAGACAAAGTAAACCAAGTTCACAGACGGTGTGCCAGTTTTTATCACCCTTTTTTTTTTTTTTTTTTTTAAGGATGGGAAATCATCAAATGACCCCCCCCACTCTGGGCGGAGCGGGAGGGAGTGTCAGACTCTTACTGACTAAAACCCATCCATGTCCCTTCCTCGCCCTTTATGTTCCGGGGCCGCGGTATCTCTTTCGAACAGGCCCGCAACCCCGGCAGGCTTCGGCCCTTGCGGGCCCCTCCCCTTATGCTGACATCTCTTTGAGGCGCGCGTGGAACACGAACGCGCCGTCGACACGGCCTGTCGTCGTCGTTAGACGGACGGACGGCTAGCTAGCCCATAGCCAACCGTCCACAGGCCCGCATCTACGGTGGCCGGTAGCCACCACGTGGCCCCCGACGCCCGTTGCGTCTCCCGCGGCGGCCGGGAAGAGAGGATCTCTCCCTCTCTCGTTCCGCCACCTCCTTCGCTAACATGACTGCTTCGCAGAAGGAGGCGACGGCTTCCCATTCCGTCTCGCTCCGGACCATGGATTGAACCAGGGCCTGACGCGAGAGGTCGCCGCCGCCGATCGCCGCCACGAGGACACGGCGGAGCTCCGCCCACGCAGGGCAGACTTCCACCGTGTGCTCCACCGTGTCCTCCGGTCGATCCTCGCAGTGGAGACACCCGGGCGATTCCTCCCGCCCGATTCGGTGCAGGTACCTCCCGAAACATCCGTGTCCGGTAAGGACCTGCGTCAGGCGGAAGGTGAGGACGCCGTGGCGCCTCTCCAGCCACTCCTCAAAGAGGGGACTTACCGCCACTATCGTGGCGTGCCCTGCACGGGGTTGCGACAGTCGCTCTCTCCATGTCGCCATGAGATCGCGCCGGAGGTCAGTCCGCTGAGCGGCAATTTGCCGCGGCAGCGGAGTTTCCCCCCGGCGTAGTACCTCCGCGCGCCACTCATGCAGGCGCGCGAGGACTATCGCCTCCAGATCCCACGGCGGCAATCCGGCAAGCAGGCCCGCCGCCTCGCGAGAGATCGTGCGGTACCCACGGACCATCTTCACGGCCACCACTTTTTGGGGCGCGTTCAAATGGTGAGCGGCTCGCCGCTTCAACGAACGCGCCCACACTGGGGCCCCGTAGAGGGCCATGGACCGCACAACTCCCGCGTAGAGCCTGCGGCAGGAGGCGTTCGGCCCCCCAAGGTTGGGCAGGAGCCGCCTGAAGGCAGCCCCTGTCCGTTCCAGCCTGGGGGCCAAACGTCGGAAATGCTCCACGAAGTTCCACCGGCTGTCGAGGACGAGTCCTAGGTACTTCAACGTCGACTCGACGCCGATGGATACCCCTCTTACCGTCAGTGTGGATCCCGACGGTGGCGCATTCCGAGGCCCATGAAAGCACATGGCCTCGGACTTGTGCAATGCCACCTCGAGACCCAGTTGCCGGATCCTCTCAACGACTATCGCAACCCCGCGTGTCATAATTTCGGCCGCCGCCTCGTGCGACTTCCCCTGTGCCAGCACCAGGGTGTCATCTGCGTAGCAGACGACGCTGACACCACTAGGGAGGTCCGCGCGCAGCACCCAGTCGTAACCGATGTTCCACAGGGGCGGTCCCAGAACCGATCCCTGTGGGACACCGCACGACATCTCTCGCCGGTTCCATTCTCCGCAGCGACTGGGGTAGATGACGGCCCTGTCCGTCAAATAGTCCCCGACCACACGACGGAGGTAGGTCGGCACCCGGTGATACCGGAGTGCCTCCCTGATGCAGCTCCAGGGCAGGGAGTTGAAAGCGTTGGCGATGTCGAGAGACACCGCCAAAACAACCCCGCCCCGGGATATCGCTTCCCCCGTCGTGAGGGCTCTCACGCGCATGATGGCGTCCACTGTAGAGCGCCCCTTGCGGAAACCAAACTCAGGCCATTAATCTGACTACCTGTAACAACTAACAAAGATCTACAAATGACAGCCGGGACCAACGTGCTTTCCGAAGCACGAAGGAAACTTGGTATGGAATGTATGGGTCACCCATCCACAGACCAACCTCGGCAACCGTAGCTTAACCTTGAAGATTGACCCATTCGACTGTAATTATCTAGCCAAGACCTACTTCTCTAAATAAAATTAACAGTCTTACCTAAATTACAGACAAAGTAAACCAAGTTCACAGACGGTGTGCCAGTTTTTATCACCCTTAAACCGTAAGTTATAAGGTTTAAAAATGGTTGTTTATTTGTCGGCAGTACCTACAGTACCCTTTTTACTTTACGTCATTTGCGTGAGCTCTTTTTCTAAGTATTCTGTGAACTTAATTTCAACTTTGGAAAGAAGTAATTTGTCTTCAAAATTATTTATTTGTATTTCTGTGTACTATGCCTATCTAACATCTTTTAAAGTATAATACTGGGTGTGAGTAAACCACCTCATCACAAAGCCGTCAGCAAAGCATTCTGTACATCAAACTAAGTAGCTTTACGCAGATATCATTGCTGGGAAACTACTTTTTTTTAGGGGAAATCGGGGTTCGTGGAGGTACCTATCTAAACTGAAAATATTACAATAAAAACTTCTATTTTAAAAAAAACTTTTCGTATAGTAGGTTGTAACTTTGACCCCCAATATCTACGTAAGTAGAAGGTTCCCAGGTATGGTGTAGAAACAACGTGTATGGTCGTTGTGTAGAACAAAAAGATGATCAGAATGACGAGGAGAACAAGTGGTTTTCGGCTTCGTTAAGAGGTGTTGTACAGCCTTCATTTGAGAGCATTCGAGTGTTAATAATTTTGTTTAAAAGTACAACCCCATTGCACGGGTACTAGTTATATTCAAGGGTACTATGGCCACCCGCCTGGCTTTAACGAACACTCTGGCTGGCTGCTAAAACTGATGATCAAAACAATAATTACAAACAACAACACACACACACACAATAATGTCTTATTTGACCCAAAGGTTGACTGGTAGAGAATGCCTTGTGGCATTAAGTCCGCCTATGTACCACTCTTGTACATGAAGTTTAAATAAATAAATAATTAATAGTTAGTCCAACTTGGGGGTCACACTCAAAACATCGGTTCTCAGCAAAAGTTGCAACAACATGGTAGCATGTATCTTTTAATTAAAACTGTTTTAACCCCCGACGCAAAAACGACGGGGTGTTATAAGTTTGGCGTGTCTGTGTGTGAGTGTGTGTGTCTGTCTGTGGCATCGTATCTCCCGAACCGATGAACCGATTATGATTTTGTTTTTTTGTTTGAAAGGTGAATTAGTCAGGAGTGTTCGTAGCTATGTTTGATCAGTCCAAGATAGCCGCCGCCACAAAATGGCGGATTACATAATTTATTTAACAAACTCCCTTAATCTGGGTGTCAAATGAAAGAGCTTGACCAGTAGAATACTATACGCTATGATAAATTTCAAATCCAAGATGGCCACCACCAAAAAATGGTAAATTATTTTATTTTTCACAACTCCCTCAATATGGGTATCAATTGAAAGGGCCAATACTGAAAACCGGGAATACCTTGAAAATATAACCCTGCATGTCGGGGGTTTTTTAATTTTAAATTTAATGTTACTTGTTTATTTATTTAATTATGGCACTGAAACGGATCATTACATTTCTTCTCACTAATACATTTTCTTCTACGTTGTAGGTGTTGTTTTCCTATGTTTTCTTCTGTAATCATATAAATGTCTAAAAATAATAGAATCGATTGCTTTATTTGAGATTCGTTCGACTTATTTGGCTGTTTTTTCGTTGAGTTCAAAATAATTGTCATAACAAAGTTTGTTTGACATGAAAATGTAGTAAAACCTTTCGCGAAAGTCGGAGATAAACAACAGAAACAGCCAAATTCGTTTATGTACTTCATTAGTAAACTAGCGGACGACACACGGTTTCACTCGCGTAGCTCCCGTTCCTGTAGGAGTACGGTGATAAAATGTACCCTATGTTACTCAAAGTGAATGTAGCTATCCAATGGTGAAAGAATTTTTGAAATCGGAACAGTGGTTTTTGAGTTTATTCATAACAAACATACACACAAAAATCCAAATTTGACTTTAATTTATAAATTATAAATAATATCACTGTAGATTGCATCCATGCAAAGCCTAGTAATAAAATAAAAAAAGGTATATGACCTAAACCCATAGACCGTGTCTAAAATGTTGCCCTAATTAGTTATTCACCTGTCACAGTTTACAATATGCATATCTTTTATCTTTACAACCCTGACGTCATGCTTGCATTGGCTTCGAGCCGCATCGATGCATAATGCCCTAAAGATATCACTAAGCTTTGGCTCTAGGTAACAACATGCATTTTTAATCCATACTAATATTATAAATACGAAAGTAACTCTGTTTGTTTGTCTATCTGGCTACCTTTTCACGACTAAACGGCTGATCGGATAGTAATGAAATTTGGCAAGGAGATATATTTCAACCTGACATATAGGCTATATATTATCACGCTAATAAGTTACAGGGGTGAGCAATATTAAATTTTGACTTTTTTTTGCATGTGACGCAGACGAAGTTGCGCGGGTCAGTTAGTTTAATATAAACAAAAGTTATCAGGCATCAACATCATCGATGGCTAAGTAATTAAGAAACGACGGAGTAAGATCGCGCTCCCACTATGTCGTGACGACAGATAATCGTGTAGTTTCAAGTGTCGTGGCTTGTGTATTTAAATGGAGGGGGTGCATGCGTCATGTTCGTGAACGGGCGCTGTCAGTTGGGACTGGTCATCTCTAAGCTGCCATGGTTTTTTTTTTTTTTTCATTGTTGATTTAATCTTTTCTCTGGACGCTCTTAATGTGCACGTCTTTCTACATCGTTCTTATTTATATGTATAATCGCACATGAATGATGTAACCAAGATTTTGTAACAATATATTGATTTAAAAGAGTGTCCATGGAGTTTCTTGCCCGTTCTTCTCCATAGAGATCTACGCTGGGAAAGGGCAACTACAGTACTTTCTCAAGTTATTATGCCTTGTGACTGTGACTGTAGCTTTGATTTTATTTGTAATTTGACATTCAAAAGTGCCGTAATGGTCTAGTTGAAATAAATGCTTTGAGTTTGAGTTTTGAAGTGTTCACATATACGCAAGATAACTATCGTCCATGACTTGTGTCAGCTAAAAACCAACGATAAACTAATCTTCACGAACTCACGACATAGTGCGATGTCTCCGAAAGCCAATTTCAAACTTATGTTTATGTCTTTTATCTCTAGATCATGGTTTTCAGGAAAAAAGGGAGACTCAGGTAAGGAACTCCTTTTTCTACACTTCTACTTTTTCCAACTATGTTTGAGACACTTTCCAGTCTAACCGGATGCAGATGAACACCTACCAGGATTTTTAAAGGAGAGACTGCCACAACCCACTTACTAATGTGGATAATACGATACTCCTTGGTAAGACTGATCGTATTTAATATAATATCTAGGTACAGAAACTGCATTGAAAACTTGTCCAATGCCATTGCTAAAGTTTCTCCAAGTTCCGCGCATAGTTTCCCGGCACCAATGAATTCTTCAGTCTTTCAATATGGCCGGATGTACTTTTGATTTGACAAGTTTACTACAGCAAAGTTTTGTTAAACACTATTGTATATTCTGTGTATGCAAAAGGGTCACTCGGCACGTGCTTATAATCAGAACTAATGCTGTCATCTTGTTTTTCCTATTCAGTTTTTATTATTTATAGTAAAAAGAGGTACAGAGGAGCTCGTGGCTAAATAATAACAGCCGCTCGGGCCAATATTTAGGTTAAGCCATGCTTGCCTAGGTTTTTCTATAGATGGGTGACCACCCTTACATACCGAGCTTCCTCCGTGCTTCGGAAAGCACGTTAAGCTGTTGATCCCGGCTGTCATTTATCCATCTTTGGCAGACGTTACAGGTAGTCAGTGGCCCAAAAAGTCTGACAACCAGTCTTACCAAGTGGTATCGTATTACCCGGTATTAACTGGGTTGTGGAAGTCAGATAGACAGTTGCTCCTTGTAAAATACTGATATTCAGCTGCATCCGGTTAGACTGGAAGCTGAACCCAGCATAGTTGGGAAAAGGCGAGGCAGATCAGATGACGATGAATAAAAAGAGATAAAGAAACGATGTATGGCGTATAGTCTACGGAACAGCAGTTCAAATTCCGAAAATTATTTCACTAAGAACTTATCACAGAAACTACGCACTATAGAGTGAAACGTAATATTGCGGTCTTTCAGTGTCTTAAAGCACCAACGGATGTTTGGTATAAGTAAGTCGGTATAATTGTAGTCTCTTTGCAGCAGATCTATGAAGTGGGTCTTTGGATCTTTAGATCTTTGGTAGAACAATCTTGAAAAATTTCAAGAATTTTATTATTACACTCATGAGCGCAAAGACCACTCTTTTTATGTCTTTTGGAAAATGTAAATCTTGCTTCACTAATATAAATGTGAATGTTTGGATGAATGGATGGATGTCTGTTACTCAATCACTCCGGAGCGACTGAACATATATAAAATTGTTAGTAATTTGTCACAGAGATAGGTTATAATAATTAGGAGTAGGTTTTTTTTCCCACATCCTCATCAAAATTTCCACGCGAATGAAATTGCGAGCAACAGCTAGTAGAAAATAAATGTGCATTACTTATCTCTTTTATTATCATCTACCATTGTTTATGGTACGAAACCTCGTCTCTTTATTCTATTCGAGTTAAAAGTTTCCAGAAAGTCTTTCAATGATGATGAAAACAACAACAACACATCAACATGTCTATGTTTGGAGATCTGTAATACACACAATTTAATAACCATAAAGTCAATTACTTAATAATTGATTAGGTGCTAATAATGCCAAATGCATTGGATTCTGCTCATAAATAGATAATTCAATTATCGGAACCCATCACACTCCGATTGCTATTAGCAAGGAAATTACACTGTCATGATTATTCCATTACAATTATTACATATTGCGCATTTCCATTTATTGCCGAGCTGATTAATATGTACTAGCGTTTGCTCGCTGCTTCGCTCAAAATTATACACACTAGGTTTGAATGTAGCTTCCCATTAGAAAAAGTGTTCTTGGAGCAGTTCCGAAGAATATAGTTACGCCTAGCTAGATACAAAGGATACAATCGCTCAGCGAGCTATGGAACGGACTATGCTTTGGAGTCTCCCTGAGGGATCGCATCCAGAACGAAGTGATCCGACAGAGAATCACAGTTGTTGACATATCTCACATAACAAGTAAGCTGAAGTGGCAATTAGCCGGCTATATTAGCCGTAGAACCGATGACCGTTGCCCGGGTAGACGTGTTCTTGAGTTCAGACTGTGAATCTGAAAACTTAAGGTGGGACGAAGATCTTCGCAGGGTGGCTGGAAGCGACTGGATGAAAGTTGCTGAGAATAGATATACTTAAGCCCAGCACGTGGACTGCTGTTAGCTGATTGACCAAACCCATGACCCAAACTTTAAAACTTTGTCTTGTTATATTATTTGTATGATCTCTACGCTTGGATCAAAATTTTGTGGTAGAACAGTTGGTCAATCACAGCGGCAAATGCCCCCATCAAAACTACAGTCTTCTTTTTTAGACAGCCACTTTGAGTGACAGCAGACGTGCCGCTACGGTTTGCAGAAGCCCTTGGAGTTGTATCTTAAAGTTTCAGTTTAGTTCAGGTTTGAAGTGTGTAGATGATAGATTAATTACTAAAATTGTAGAATCTGACAACGTCGGTCTATAGCTAGTGGCGAGGTTCTGGGTTTGACTCCAAGGACAGGCAAAGTGTTATTGGGTTTTTTAATCCGGAGTTTCTCAATGGCTGCCACGGGGTCTCGATTTGTGCCTGCTTAATGGCTATAGGAAAGTGAGGTGGATAGAAGGATCAATTGCACTTGGAAGAAATTTTGGGTTACAAAAGGAAGTCCTAAAAGGGGACTATCACATGAAGTGCAAAAGAATAATAATGGATACCTGTATTCTACCATTTTTGACATATGGAAGCCAAACATAGACATAAATACAAATTAAATAAAAAATAAAATCTTAGCAGGTCAACATTCCATGGAAAATAGCATATTAAAACTCAGGAAAATACGGAAAACCCGAAACGAAGAGATAAGAAAAAGGATGAAACTAACAGACCTGCACGCTCTAAGTCTAAAATGGAAAGGTGGACATTGAAGTCAACGAAGTGGTCTGGACCGGGAGGCAAGAGGAACAGAGGTAGACCACGCAAGAGATGGATCTTTTACCCAAAAGGGATCCATGTTTAACTAAAATATAAAACTATTAATTTGTAAAAACATTTGTAAAGATATGGAATAAATGAGCTTTATTATTATTATTATTATGCCTACAGGCTCGCCCCCATTGCCAGAAGAATTAAACAAAAATGGGCTCTAATTAGCGAAATGTGGGTGTACGACTTGGTACACTTTTGTCTAACCCTTTTAAAAAATTGCCGATTGCCGAGTGTGATAGAATGTGTTGATCAGGCGAACAAAGTCACTGGTAGAGGAACATAATACATTGATGCCTGGGTGGCGTGATTATTCCAAGTTAGGATGGGTTGTTCAATCCATTTTTCATCTTTAATAGTAGTACTTGGAACTCTAGAATTACTTCGCTTTCGTTCGCATAATGTTTAAATGAAAAGTTGTGTTAATTTACATTTTCAAAGGATTACCAAGACTTAACGATTAAGAAGAAAGAGCCTTTGTCTTAAATTTCATATTTTATTTTTCTCCTGAAACAGAGAAAGTATGTTTTCAAACAAAAGAAACAATGTGATGTCGATTTAAATAAAACGAACAATGTGGACGTCTGTTCGCATGGAACTGACTGATGAATGCACAATACATGACAATATAATTCAGATGGAATTCTAAAATTAGTAATAATTGCCCTAGTTATATTGTTGTGCTTTATTATAAAGCTTTTCACACGTATGTATCCCAACGTGTAATTTAAAATGAAAATACCTTCGTAACGTAAATTAACAGGGTCAAGTTAACACACTAATCCCTGAGGGCAGGAGAAAATCATATAAATGTTGTAAACCGCTAATAAAATATTCACACCGGTCGACCGGGCTTTAAACGACCTCTTTTTAGTATTCACACCCTTATATCAAAGCAATAACGGTCATAACGGCTTAAAGAGGTCGATAAAGTATGTACAAACGCATGTAATCTTCCGGAGGAGGTCGTGGCTGTACGTATAGACAAAGGGATCGCTTTATTAAACTTTTATAAGAGCAACACTTGATCGGAAGGTTCTGCTTGAAGCGGTGTTTTCGCTGTATACAGCTGAATCAGCCGCTCGAAGGGCAGCTCTTAACCTCGAGTAGCGCGGAGGGCCCAAGAGCCGGCAAAAGAGCAAAATGTTGAAATTTCGCGTTACATTTCTGAATATCACCATCTATTTTTAAAAGTCTGCTGATTTGAGTGTCACAAACGAGCGTGCAATGCGCCACTTGGGAGTCATTCGTAGCTCGCTGAGAATTTTTTATTACTTTTTTACAAGTAAGTATGTATAAGATTTGAAATGTGTGTTTTTGAGATTTTCCGAATTTTTCAGGGTGTACGTGCTGTCCGTTCAACTTGCTGTTGTTTACATTTAAAGGTACAATTTCCAATGCGCCCGCAAAGATTCAAATGGCTAGGACAGACTGGTGTAACCAAGGCTCGGATACCGGTACCTACGAGTATATGTATATATTTTTCGAAGTGGTTTCGTTGGTTTTGGTTTCGCTAAGCCACATTTTTTCCAAATTCATTGATTTACGTGATTTTACAGTTAAAATTCTGTATTTCTGTAAGTTTTCTAACGAATTAACTACTTTTTTTGTGGTCCGTACGTAAGCGCGGCTTTGTCATTCTAGATAAACTGTTTTTATTTCGAATGAAAGGTTCTCACTTCGTTTTTGTTCCGAAATATTATGTCGCTGTGATTACAAATTGTGGTCATCGGAATATTCGGAATATTCGGAATGAAACCTATTACGATCTGTGCCATCCTCCTAAAGTGCCTACACCTCTTAAAAGATATTTCTAGCTTTTTAACAATCTCGTGAGAAAATCATCTTGTGTAGATGTTTAACATTCCAAATTGTTATTCAGGGCATGCAAGAGGATTTTCAGGACTGATAGCGGCACGGTTTTTTTTTATATTAAATACCTAATAAATGTCAAAGATTGAAGGAACATGGCCTGAATAAAGTTTTTAATTTGCAAAATAAGCTAGAGTAATTATTTTGTCTTTTTGTACCTTGATTAAAGGAGGCGGTCTGAAGTTAAACTAGGACCTTAATTTACCGCTAGTTTTTTTTTATAACCACTGAAAGTAACAAAGTAGAACATTTAATTATTGTAACCTTGGTTTCTAAAGTTATTATGTGAGTAGCAAAAGGTATGAAAATTTAGAAAATCTTTTATTCTGTATAATAATCACATCTATACTAATATTATAAAGCAGAAGAGTTTGTTTGTTTGTTGGTTTGGTTGAACGCGCTAAACTCAGGAACTGCCGGCTCGAATTGAAAAATATTTTTTGCGTTTGATAGTCCATTTATCGAGGAAGGCTTAGGCTATATAACATCACGTTATGACCATTAGACCATATAAATGAAAAATGTTGCAAAAACGGGCGAAATTTTATTCCCTCAGTGAGCTTTTTCTCTCTTATGTGACGCCGAAGAAGTTGCGTGGGTCAGCTAGTTTATTATAAAATAAGGTCTCCCGCCGCGTCTGTCTGTCCCTTTGTATGCTTAGATCTTTAAACCTACGCAACGGATTTTGATGCGCGTTTTTTTTAATAAATAGAGTGATTCAAGAGGAAGGTTTTTGTATATAATTTTACGCGGGCGAACTCGCGGGCATAGTTCTGTATAAGGTACTTATATATTGCAATTTACAGAGCTCATGGCTAAATAATAACTGCCATTCGGGTTGATGATGATGGTTGAAGGTTAAACCGGGCTTGACAAGGTTGGTCCGTGGATGGGTGACCGCCCTTTCCCGCAATTTCCTCCGTGCCTCGGAAAGCACAGTAAGCTGTTGGTCCCGGCTGTCCTTTGTAAATCTTTGACAGACGAAGTGACAGGTAGTCAGTAAATAAATAAATAATAATAAGAGGAAGTCAGATAGGCTTTCGCTCCATGTAAAATATAGTATTCAGCTGCGTCCGGTTGGACTGGAAGCCGAACCCAACATGGTTTATAAAAGACTAGGCATATGAATGACTAGTTGACCCACGCAACTACGTCTGCGTCACATAAGAGAGAAAAACGAAAGGAAAAAAAGTCCCCGTTTTTGTAACAGTTTTCATTCCTGTTCCGCTCCTAATAATCGTAGCGTGATGTTTTATAGCCTAAAGCCTTCCTCGATAAATGTACTATCCAACACAAATATTTTTTTTTAATTCGAGCTGGTAGTTCCTGAGATTAGCGCGTTCAACCAACCAAACAAACAAACAAACTCTTCTACTTTATAATATTAGTATTATACATATATGGTGAATATCCGATCACAGCTGAATTCTGATCGGTTTGCAAACAGATGATTGATTATATGAAAGCTTACAAATGGAACCTTTGATGTTACAAATACGAACCTCAAATTAATTTGCCTAGAAAGTACTCATTAAAATTTAAATATGTTTGAACAAATGCTCGAGTGAAGAGTCTTTGTAAAACCTAGCTGTACATAAACACTCGTATAGAATATAGCCTAAACGTACAGTAACAGTAATGGGATCGAACCCAGACAGGCGCATTACTTTGTGTATTTTTTTCCCATGACAACTGCTCTCAAAACGGTGAAGGAAAACATCGTGAGGAAACCGGCATATCCTAGAACCAAAAATTCGAAGACATGTGACAGCGGATATTGCCCATACCCTCTCATTGAGAGGAGTCTGTGTCCCTGCAGTAGGAACATGATAAGCTGATGATGATGATGATGACGTCACTCGTAGCTCGCCGAATAAGTAAGCTGAAGTGGCGCTGGGCCAGTCACATTAGTCGCCTTCAAGCTCGGGGGAGTAACGATGTTCCCAGGGTTGGAAGGCTGGCGGCAACAGGATGAGAGTTGCTGAGAATCGAGTTAAGTGGCGTGCCATTGATGAGACCCATGTCCAGCATTGGACGGTTGTAGGCTTATGGTAATGATCTCCTATTGCAATTTTAGGAAGTTTACCAGTTTTAACAAATTACGCATCTATTGCCTAGGATTTTATAGTAATCCATAAATTAAATGGACTTACCTACGCATATTAGGAACTACATTTTTTAAATGAGAAGGTTTGAAATGGCATCGATTTTTTTTTCTCCACGTTATTCGATAATATGCGATGAAATACAAAGTAATATTGTGAAAGCAAAGCCTTTTAATAATATGAAAGTCAAGGGGATGAAATAGCGACTCATGCTGGATTATTTCTAAAAAGCTGGTTTTGAACAAAAACTTAATAATTTGTTGTGTTAAAGCTGCGGGTCTAAAGTCAATGGCGACGAACTCCACCCAGACAGGCTATTGTCTTATTGTTGTCAAAGTTAATTACGGAATTTCTTAACAAGCAAGTTTAGGTAAAATTGGATTGAACTTGTTAAAAATAACAGCGCAGCGGAAAGTTTTTCAGACAAAGCTTTGGTAACATTTTGATATTATTCATTCACCAGATTGTGCTGACACTGGGGTCCCCAGACACAATGTGACGATTAAAATGCATTCTCCTAAAATGAATTCCAGTGACAATATTTGAGCTAGAAGCAGACGTTTTACAACTCAAGCAAAATTCGTCTTCTCTTCGCCAATTTTACCGAAAGACAAATTCTAAGAAAAAACTTTCGTAGATCTATTCATACACAATCCTCCCGTAGATATAAGATATTAGAACCCGCAGTTTTAGACCCTCTGATAACCAAAGCGTAAAGATAAACCTTTCGTAAGAGAATCAAACCTTGAATCTACAATGTAGGGTTTCTGAGCATGAAAGGGATCACTGGCATGAAAAACGGGCTTTACCGGTCCGCGGTCAAGCGGTCAGCTAAGGTGAAAAATGTTAGAAAATACAAGGGTTCCGGATACTGTGACGTAATTTGAGCACTCGAGGATAAACAAATAAGATACCATCACGCCTGTTACCCTCGAAGGGTTTTGCAGAGACGTTTTTCTAATACTATAGGTGTTCAAATTTCGCCAATTATATTAATTCCTATGTAATAGGGAGTAAAAAAAAAATTAATAGCAATACACTCGTATTGCCATTAAATCACAAATCCAGACCCAAACAGAGAAAAAAAACTATGTGTGGTTTGCGGGGGTAGTAGTATTACGATTAAAGTCTTATTATACAAATGAAAAATTATGAGCGTGACTATTTTCAATTTTAAAACCGCTAATATTCTGATTGTTCCTAAGCGTTCCTTTACAAAGCAATCAAGCTCGGAATGTTAACGTTCCCCCGTTATGAAAATCATGATTAATTGCGAGCTTTTAGACGTGAGTTCCGGTATTTCTCTGTAACCTCTGATTACTTATTGTTTCCAGTTTAAAATAGGTTGGCCATTCACACTCTTAACACGCACTGTAAAACTTCAGATCATAGAAACAACAGTGTAAAACAAAGTACAAGGTATAAAATACTCTTTGAAAATTCCAGTAAGTTAACAGTAGATTATTTTACCTATTATTTTTTGAAACATTAAATTATGATTGATAAGGTTAAAGATTGAATTTCCTCCGTGCCTCGAAAAGCACGTTAAGCTGTTGGTCCTGGCTGTCATTTGACCATCAGTAACAGTCATTTCATGTAATCAGTGGCCCAAAAAGTCTGACACCAGTCTTACCAAGTGGTATCGTATTTCCCAGTATTAACTGGGTTGTGGAGGTCAGATATTAGGCAGTCGCTCCAAGTAAATACTGGTATTCAGCTGCATTCGGTTAGACTGGAAGCCGACCCCAACATTGTTGAGAAAAGGCTAGGCAGATGATGATTTGATAAAGATAAGCATCATCAGAATAAAACGTTCCCACTGCCTCATTTCTGAGGAAGGAATCAACCACGGGAGCCCTGTGCGTATTGGTGAATTGTAATATCTTTGAATTATTGGTTCTAGGATATACCTACCTATGGTTTCTCAAGACAAGGTAGTGTTATTATGGACCACGCCACATCATCATTTACTCCTTTCTATTTCATATCCTCACACAATGCATAAACCAGTAAAAATATGGCAAAATCAAATGATGAACCACATAACCTATTCGAAAACTTAATCAGTCAACTGTAATCTAACGGACGACACGAGGGTGTTGGCGCGTATTTCTGCAATTTCAGGCATTATTACTCTAGACCTCCGTTGAATATTGAATAATTATTCATAATTAAGTGGTAAATTATTAACGTATTTTGTGAATTTGGCTCAAGAATATACGAAGTATTCATGAATTCGCTAGAATTGCCTGTTTTCTACGAAGACCTAAAATTAACGTGTAACTTTGAACTAATAAAGTACTAGGAAAGTAGGCGTGAAAGAAGACAAGCTGCGCCGATCTCAAATGAATGAGAATTAGTTTTTGGGGAAAATAAGGGACGACAAAAAAAATCTAATGAGAAATTATTTGACCCACATTGTTTCTTTTGTTACGTAATTCTAAATTGAGGAAGATGTATGCATGTACCTATTTCTTTATGTTGATTGGATTACGAATGCCAAGTTACAAAGTTTACATAATTTTATAAAATACTACCACTCGAAGGTATCTCAAAAATTGAATTGGTGTTTAAAGTAAAGACAATGTTAATTATATATATTTGTACGCCTCTCGGCAAAACATAGAAGACCAACCTATCTGTAACATCATTATTGTAATTTGTTTACAAATAAAGTATTCTGATTCTGATTTAGACGTTTTTAAAATTCTCAATACGCCACGCCTTGGTATAATTTTTAGAGCGTACTGACGTCATGAGCCCTTATCATCATCATCATCAGCCTATTAATGTTCGTACTGCTTGTACACATGCCTCCTCTGTATGAGAGGGGGAATGAGCCCTCACTCCCAAGTTTTGATGACGTTTTAATTTTTCAATATTCATTGATTGACAAAAACAAAAACTTCGTGTCCATTATTTTGCATTACGGACTAAATAAATTTGTAATTTTTGATACCAATTGTCGTCATGCGTATTGGGATCTCAAATACATGGCAAGGGAATGATGATCTAGCATAATTTATTAGTAACATCATCATTTGCTTAACCTTTTTCAATGTCAGCTTCTAGCGGTTGCTTGACTGACCTGACCTTCACAATTCGATTACCTAGGTACTGATTAATACTGCAACACACTGATTTTCTGATAGACTTTAGGGCCTGCGCAGACGAAGGACTCATTGTGCGTGATGGACAAAAAGTCTGCGACAAATTTTGCGTGATTCATGTATTTGACTACTTATTTGACCTTTTTTGTCGACTAAAAGGCGATCAGTAGGAGCCTTTTCATCAGTAGATCCTTATAGTGGACAAAACATAGTGAAACACAATTAAACACGCAAAATATGTCGCAGATTTTTTGTCAGTCACGCACAATAAGTCCGTCGTCTGCGCAGTCCCTTAGACTACAAAGATCAAAGATCTACAAAATGATCCCCAAGGCCAGCAGTATAAAATGCTTTTTTACCTTGTTTCTTATGTCTCATGGGTGCGTTTACAAACATTTAAACTCACATATATAAACCCTTCTGAGACGATATAGAAGGGGTCCAGATAGTATGTAGGTAGTGAACGCCGGTCACCCACCCATGGGCTAGCAACTGCGAGCGTAGTTTTATCTTTGATCGACCCTTGTTCATTTATATTTAGCCGCAAGCGTTCCTAGTTAATTAGATAGTCAATGAATATTGTACACCATACCCACGCATACTCCAACATCTAAGTTGAAAACTAGCTTGACTTATTCGCTTGTTTGAGCATAAACTAAAACTTTTAATAGTTCGGTAAGTGAATAATAAGTTAGGTGAAGCATCATTAATGAGATGTATGAACTTCACTTGGAGAAGATCGCTCGTTAACTTGAAGAGCTGCCATGTTCTATAGAGTCCATACTTCTATGACGTGTTGGTTAAGTTATAGTCCTTAAACAAGGTGGAAGGATCTCGTGGCAAAATGATAACAGCCGCTCGAGTCGATCTTTAGGTTAAGCCGTGGTTGCCTAGGTAGGTCTGGATGGGTGACCACCCTTACATACCGAGTTTCCTCCGTAATTTGTAGATCTTTGACAGGCGTCACAGGGAACGCCATATTATGTTGGGTAGCGTACAGGTTACGTCCGGAGTTATTTACTATACGGACCTTGGATATAGAAAAAAAAACCCGTGCGTTCAAGCATTTCTGCCATTCTTATTCAATCAAATATAACAGCTCACAACCTAAGACCCATTCATGTTAATATTTATCCGTAGTGTTAGGCAACTAGCTAGGCCTATCTCAGTTGTTAAAGTCCCTTTGTGCCTATTGGCTTTGTTTTGTTCTCTCTTGGGCGAGGAAGTGGAAATTACATATTTTTTCGCTATACTTTCTTATTAATTTCGTTGCGGGATCCAAGACAGTTCAATTTACTCTCTGGGACTTCGTCGAGATTTTCTGGTGGTCACCACTGTTGATTCAGGCTTTCAGTAGTTAAAGTGGTTTGGGTATATTGTGGCGGGCTTGTCCCAAAAACAAAAGTCGTTACAGGTGGCCCAAAAACCCTGACAACCAGTTTTATGGTGGTATCGTATTACCCAGTACTAACTGGGCTATGGAGGTCAGATAGGCAGTCGCTCCATGTAAAATACTGGTAGTCAGTTTCATCCGGTTTGACTGGAAGACGACCCCAATAGTTGGGAAAAGGCTAGGCAGATGATGAAAAACAAGGTGATTTTTTTTTTGGTTTTCTTTGTTTCTTTCCCTGGTATCGGTTTTAGCTGCGGTGTCCGCCTTCCTAGTATTCAGGGTAGACTATGAACTACGAACGCGCATTTTAGGAATATAGGACTGCTCTTATATGTCTTTCAACGTAACTGGTGAAAAAATAATCAAATTTTACCTTGGGAGATTAATACTCACATTTTCCTCATTTTTAAACTTGAGAAATCGCTTAGGACTACCCACTTGGTTAAAAACGAACTTTTATAAAGGAATTCTTGCTGCAAAGAATTAATAACGCTTGGGTGCAGTTTGTAAGAGGACTGTGTTTCGCGTTTTACTCGGAAAACTCATCTTTTGTGATTAAATAGGAGGTGTGATTTGTGAGCTACATGTAACACCTAAGGTAAAGGTTGAATTATGTCGAGAATGTTTTCCTTTTTTTCTTCTGTTTTAATGACAGTGTATAAAATTAACATGTAAATAGGTGAAGAGAGAAAGAATGAGTCCGTATGGAAGTTTCAAACCAGAAAGTTGAAATTTGCTTCAGAGTTTGAAAAACTCGTCTGCTTAGAATAGAATAACACGCCATGAATGTCATCAACTGTCACAGACATCACCACTGTAGTGATCATTTACGGAAACGCGGTGCGTCTTGTGGTGCAGCCCGCTTTCAATTCAAACATATATTATTATGGCACTGTATGAAAACATTTACGGATAAGCGATGTTACGCGGGTTTGCTTGAAATGCAACGTTGCTTGTCGCGGTGTACAGCGTCCACCGCGGTGGGTGATGCGGCGGCCACCGCCGCTCCTCACGCACCGGATCACGCCCCGCGTCTAGTCTTCGTAAATTTTTGTGTATTGGCCTGTGATAACACTGGCCACTTCACGCACCGTTCTCTCCGTAAACGAAAAAAAACACACAACGCGCCGCGCGAGATGTCTCATCTCCGTAAAATGAGCCATAAGTGTATTTACGCAATTATTATTTCTGCCCTGTCTCCAAACATAAACAATATTAGCAAATATTAACTTGCACAGTATATTATGTCAAAAAATTGTGGTCATATTTAAGGAACACCGACAAGCGACCTGGGGCCTAATTCTGCTATTTTAATAAATTCGTCACTCCCACACGATTCCATTCTCATCCCATTGTCATTTTGCTTAAAGTTCGTAATCTGCTAAATTCACAATGGTCGGTCGATGGTCTCGTAATAAAATTGTGTTTTTATGGCATTTTCGTATTGCCATTATTATAAAACCTTTAGTACAAATGGTTTTCGATATCTACTAGTAAATGCGAACATTCATGCCAGATTTCATGTACGAGATTAATATTCTATGACATTTCTTTCAATGGAGTCTCACTGGTTGTTCATTGAGAAGTCATAATGACGCCATTATATTAGTAGATTATCAAACTTGTCAAAACTTGACAGAACTTGATCATTGTGACTTTAATGATCGCCTATTCTGAAACTATCGTAAAAGCAGAATCGAGGCCCAGTATGACCGAAATGTATGAAACAGCTGTTTTTTACACGCTTTATGTATAACATATCAATGAACAGTATTTTTCAGCAACATTGCAAACAAAATAAGAGACTGACATTGAAGGCCTGAGGTGCGACGAAGCCTGTGAACGAGCAAAAAAAATATTCCGTTTTTACAATTTCTGCATTTCATTTTTCCTTGTTAGTGTCATTACCACGAGCCGTCCAAATTGACAGTCGGAAGTAAATTACTCCGACTACTGAAAGCTAATTTACCAGCGCCGTGAGTATAACTGTGTGAAAATATTCTCAACATTTGTCAAGTAAATAATATGTTTTCTCTCTTCTGTCTGGAAATAGTAATGGGTTTAAAGTTTTTTTGTTGAAATTGCACCAGAAGTGGATTCCAATTTTCTTTCAAGACAATTTTCTTTTTTTAAGATCTAATTCCTCTTTGAAAGAAAGATATTATGTATATGTTTTTATTTTTAACCGTTTAGTGGTTTAATTGTGTTTACTCCTTCACAGCGTATCGGTGGGATATTATGTTACGATCTGGTATAAACAATAGACAGACAAGAGATTTCAGCAAACCCAGTCCATTTGCTATCATTTATTGAGGAGTTCCGTTGCCTATCTCCAAAGTTCTTCATCAGATCTTTACCATATTGAAATGGGACCACTTAAAGAAAGTATTCTTCTTAAAACTACCCAAATTGCATCAAATGTGCCTATACAATTTGAAGAGTTATCTCTATTTCTCCAGGATCCCATCATCAGATCCTGACTTGATGATTATGGGACCACCTGGGAAGTAGGTATACAAAGGTAGGTTTAAATTAAAGGTAAATTCGCGATAAATACCCGTATTCATATGTTTTATAATAGGTATACCCTTTCAAACAAAAGAATAATAATTCAAATCGGTCCAGCCCTCTTCGAGTAATCGGGGAACATATATAAAATATAAAAAATATAAAAGGAACCTCCTCCTTTTTGAAGTCGGTTAAAAAGCATTTATTAGTCAATATTTTGTTATGTCTAAATGATGGTAACAGTAGGTGACTTTCTTAATTTACTTCGTGTTGAACGAATTTTCCTGTAGTTTTCAATTTTCCTTTTTACCTTTTACAACTTTATTCAATTACAAATCTCACTAATAGAACAGGAAATCGAAAAAACGACCTCATACTTTCATTTCCGCTTTTTGTTAACATTTCAATGGAGAATATTCGAAAGGAAATGGCTGTCTGTCGTCAGATTTAATCAAAGTCTTATCACACATCAAAAAGTGATAAAGGAGGTCATGTAGACTGCCAGCTTTCACTTACAATCATAAAATGTTACGATATGATCTCGCCCTTGAAACTGAATTAATAATGTATGTATGTTTGAGCGATCGCTTGGAGATACATATTTACCTAGACTAAAAGCTAGACGTGAAAATATCAAAAATACTTTACATACTAATTTGAGAAAATTCTCACTAAAAGCTCTGCTATAATTTATTATTAAAATTATGTAATACGCTCGACGTAAAATAAGGCCCTGAGCATACAATGGACTATTTGTCTGTCGGCTAGAAATAAATTACTCCTGAAAATGAAATAAATCCTGGTATTGTGGCTGTTTTAGGGTGATAATTGCAATCCCTGTAAAAGGCTGATATGTGGCAATCTACAAACATAACTTATCACCAATATTGTACACTTAGTTCGCAATATACGTTTTTATTTGACTTTTGCAGCATTAGTTGTTGCAAATTGGTCACGTTTGTCCGACGGGCAAGCAATCAATCTCTGTTCAGCTAAGTACTAGGCAAAGTGTCAACATATTAAGTTATTCATTATCTAGGAGCACCTTCAACTCGGCCGGACCCACTGCTAGACAAAACCCTCCGACTAGCGAAATAAAAATTACTAGATACTTCAAAATGGCGCTGCCCTTACTATAATTTAAAAATGTTTAAATTACAAGAACACAATAAAACGTATACGCTGTTTCTTCTTTCATGACCTTCGTATACAGGGTGTAAACCACCTCATCACAAAGCCGTTAACCAAGCATTCTGTAAATCAAACTAAGTAACTTTACGCAAAAAATATTGCTGGGAAACAACTTTTATTTTTGAGGTTATAAATCATGTTTTGTGGTAGAACTCAATGTAACGCACTTAACACATTGTGCTGGTGGATGAATTGAATAGTACGGGGGTCGTGGAGGTGTTAAAAGTAAAAATATTACAAAAAACATGTACTTAAAAAAAAAAAAGTTGTCAAGAAGTTGTAACTTTGACCCCCCCCCCCATATCTCCGTAACTAGAAGGTTCCCAGGTATGGTGTAGAACAAAAAAGTTATCGCAATGATGGGGAGAACAAGTGTCTTTCGGATTCGTGAAGAGGTGTTTTACACCCTTTATAATTAACTGCACTCTCCATGACTTGAGTTCAGTTCCCTACCTATCAGTCGAATAAAATCTCGCAGTGAACGATCCGACAAGTAGAAGATGAATATTAAAATAATTGTAATCTCATATTCCTGACGTAAATAGGAACTAACAAGAATAAAACGAACACTCCCGATTTGACGAGGGTGAAAACGTAAGAACGTAGGGATTTTGAATAGTCGCTTGGCACAGATGCGATCCATATCTACATGGAAATATTTTCAAAATATGCGAAACTAACCTTGTCTGTCTGTCTGGTATCATTTCACACCCAAAGGCTGTACGGACTTTAACATGAACTTACCGTATGTAGAAAGAAGAAAAAAAAATCGCGGAGACATGAAGCGCGTACAAAAACATATCTATACTAATCTAAAGAGATGAAATTTGTACAGTAAAACAAACAGTCTATTTGCGACGGGGCCAACATCCCCGATACGCTACAGTATCAGTGCAATTTAATCAGCAGCTTAAAACACAGTATAATAAGCTATGGATACGTCACCGTAAAATTGTCAGACACGTTAGATTGTAAAAGAGCTAGAGAGATTGTAAAAACTCTCGAAATATTGTCAAACGAACATACTGCTTACAATAAAACGCATCATTTTCATTCAAATGCATTCGATGTTAGTCAACTCACGCGGTGTGGAGAGGAGGGGTCCCCCTTGCCCAATGGTACCATCTCTCATGAAAAGATAATGTACCATTCCTGAGAAATACCGATTGATATAACCTAACCTTAAAACACTTTATATTCCCATATAAAGCGTAGTCGACGGAGCCCCGCTACGAGCTATTTCCGAGTGAAGGGTTTAAAGGAACCTAACAAACCTAACAGGGGAGTGCCCCAGGTCCCGATTATGGGGGCAGAGATACTTCCGTATGTTCAGTTGACAATATTTCGAGAGTTTACAACCTCGTTAGAGAGATTACAATCTAACGTGTTTGACAATTTTACGGTGACAGTTATATTCTACTTGCTATTCCGTTTATACGTTCTCGCGGCATAATTCCGAACCTCCATGTAAAGCCGCGGGCAGGCGTTTGTATTTGTACAATATTCTTATAATACATATTACATCATAACTATAAATAAATAGTGGCGGCAGGCTTTCCCTTCGAATCGAAAGTTTTTCGCGTTCGGAATAAGGATGTGGGATCATATAAAGGCTTATTGTGTTATCAGGGCCGGGCTGCTGCAGATGTATCATGGGAATCATTCCTCCCCGACGGGAAGGGATGATGAAAACGTTCTTACGCGAACTAATCAGGGACTTTATCACGAATAGGAGTACGTGAGAGTGTTTCCTCTTCGCTTTTGAATGGTGTTGTAAAATATGTACGTAAGTAGCTAGTATATACAGGGTGTAAACAGACTCATCAAGGAGTCGTCAATCAAGCATTCTGTACATCTAAGTAACTTTACGAAAAAATGTTTTCTGGGCAACGACTTTTTTTTTTGGGTGTAAAATCACGTTTTCCGGTAAAACTCAATGTATCGCACGCAAAGCATTGTGCTGGTGGATGGATTGAACAGTCGTGGAGGTGTTTAAAGTAAAAATCTTATATTAAAAAAAAAGAAAAAAGAAAAGTTGGAAAAGTTTGACCCCCAATATCTCCGTTACTAGAAGGTTCCTAGGTATGGTGTAGAACAAAACAATGATCGCAATGACCCGTGAACAAGTGCCTTTCGGCTTCGTTAAGAGGTTTTTTTAGACCCTTTATTTGTAGACCCTTTATTTGTATACTTTATTTGTACAATTTCGGTGGGGTCAGTCACCATCTGTCTCGTCTTTTCTCAAGTATTTTTAGGATCAGCTTCCTGTCTCATGGGATGTAACTGAATACCTACCAGTAATTTGCATAAAGGGTCTACCTATCTGACCTCTCTTGATTTTAATCAGCACGTTGCTACTTGCTGATTCGAAACAACAGTGTGATTTTTAAAAGTAATGTCTTAATATTATGGACAACTAAACGTGTTAGTAATAAAAGTCACAAAAGTAATTCGTATAACATTTTAACGTTATGACGAATAAACGGTAACTCAAGAGCTTTTCACGTTAAAGCTAAATGCATTTTCCGAGCAAATATGGCGGAACGAGTTCCGTTTGAATAGAAGATAAAACTAAATTAATACCGAGTCGAAGTTTCTAGAATTTCAAACAACCTGTCGAAACTGCCATCCAACTGAAGTCGGAAGTTAATACCGAACGCAATCATCCAATAAACGGTTGACAAACAAGATTAGATTTCATTATGCATCAATAAAATTGCGCTCCAAGATTTTATATTTAATTTTAGCTTCAGGAAATCTTTTCCTACATATTTTTTTAAATCTGTGTCTATTAACCACGTACTACAAAAAATAGACAAAAAAATCTATACTTCTATACTAATATTGTAATGCAGAAGAGTTTGTTTGTTGGGTTGAATGAGCTAATCTCAGGAACTACCAGCTCGAATTGAAACATTCTTATTGCGTTGGATAGTCCATCTATCTATCGAGGAATGCTATAGGCTATAATATATAACATCACGCTGTTACCAATAGGAGCGGAGCAGCAATAAGAAATGTTGTAAGCGGGAAAAAAGCTTTCGTTGAGCAGGCGATGCGTTGCGATATCAAAACTTCACGCGAACGAAGTCGCGGGCAGAAGCTAGTTGTATTATGAAACCGTAGCATCTATAGTTACTGCCTTATGGTCAGTTCACTGACCTGATCGCAATAGCTGCCATTACCCATTTAAATGAATTCCCTAATTAAATATCTCTTCATACGAACTAAAACAAATGAATCATGTATCGTTTTTCATAAGGAAAAATGTTGAAGATCACAAAAATGGCAATTCAAGACTTGAACAGGCCTATTTTTGGTTTTCAAAGTTGATAACTTTAATAGGAGTACTTGGGTCAATGTCCGCTATTGCGATTTATACCATCACAAAAATGTTAGCTATGCGAGGGGGATCAAAAGATTCCCTAGACTGTGCAAAACTCAGACGGTTAACGATGAACATTAATCCGGCCAGTTAAGCAAGATCCTTGATCTAGTGGGGTAACATGGATTTGGTAGATCTGCATAGAGCGGCTGATTTATGAAGCTCATCGGACACGAAGCAGCTCTCAAGCACAATGCATCGTCGTTATTCTGTATCGAAAGCGCGCTCTGAAGTGGGGGAGCCACTTTAATGCTTATTAGATGTGTGAACTTCGCGCCGAGGTCTTTTCAATGTGTTCAGACTCTTACTATGAAGGTCTTCTTCTTAGGTCCATGTGCACCGAAAAGATAACAGTCTGATTATCTAAAAACAGCTGTTTTAGATAATCAAACCGTCATATTTTTGGTGAACATGGACCTTAGTGTGTCAATGCCAATAAGATTGAGTTTTTGACAGGAATTTAGCTATGAGTTCAGCGTCTTGTTTCAATTTATATTTCGAAAGTAACTAGAAGCCGAAATTCGTCATTGACAAAATTAAATACCTATTTATTAATGTAGTTTTACGTTCAAGTGTCTTTTTTTGTTATTAAACATTTTGTGCAAATAGTAGTAGTCCAAAATGTTTTGAACAAAAATACAAGTTTGTAAAGCAGAAATATTAGAGTTTCGTAATAATCGTTTTTGTAATAATGACGTTAAGATGTTGTAAAAGAATAAAGCGATCGTATAGTTATTTTGACTTCGTAAATAAGTTGTTTTCTATAAAGAATAAACGCAAGAAATTTTCGAGATAAGTCGGCCATAATCCTATTGCTATAAGGTCGTTATTCTTTAGCATGTTTTCATTCAAAATCGCTTATAGATCTTGAAGAAATACTGATCGAAAGTTCGATGAAGTAGTCTGCCAAGAACAGAATTGATGAATGGTTGTAAAAGAACTGAAAACGAAAATTTGATTTGCAGGAGACGGATGGCAAATTAAAAACTAGTCTTCGTAGATAAAAAAGATATTAACAAAGACCTCAATAGAACCCTTTCACTTGACAATAATTTGATTCCTTCTGATAGTCACTTTGATACTGTATTAAATGTAGACTATGCATTTTAATTAAATTTTCCCTAAGAAGGAAAAATGTAATAATTCTATTGCGATGGCCTGTTTTGGCTTATTGGCCAAGTAATATTCTTTGTGAATTTGAAAGAAAGGTAGCGTCGGTTTCTAATTTTGTTTCTCGGAGAAACGTTTCTAGTTTTTATACTTATAACATTAATATACTATTAGCATCAAACTTTATTTTTTAAACTACCGTGCGGCCGTGCCTATAAAACAGAGCGCAGCCAGTACTCGCCCCTCACTCCGTCTCGAACAGTCGTCGTGATAACATCGTTGTGAATATTGTGAAAAGTCGTTATTTTGTTATTTTATCAGGAAGTATTTGTTTATTCTAAGTTTATAAAATTGTATTTGTTTTAAATTAATTAAAGACGAGTGTTTCGTCATTTTGCTTATTTTTTTTAAATTAATTTGATATTAACCGCTATTATCAGAAGTGGGATAGGCTCCATTGCCTATCTTATCTTGCTGTGTTGTGCGAACAGCTTTTGAATCATGTCCGAACGAGCTACCACTCGCAATAGAGGTAGAAATAGGCGTGATCAAAATAGTGATGCAACCGAGCTCCAAGAAACTCTTGGAGCTATTCTGGCGCGCCTGACCGCGCTAGAAAACACCAACCTACCCGTGCCAACTAGCGCCGTGTCGGCGGCTGTGACTCCGGATGCACGTGCTGTTGTGGTGCCTGAGCAGATCATTGAGTCTTCGCTGCAGAGGCCACCACCAGCAGTGCCGGAGTCAAACACCAGCATTGTTGGAGAATCGCTCGCAAGCACCTCGACGTCACTGGACGCTACAGATCGCCTCATTGGAGCGTTGAGTGCGTTAACCCAGGTCAGATCCAACCATTATTATATCTCAAACTTTGATCCCAGCCTACACGATATCGATTCTTGGTGTGAGGAAGTTGAAAGGGGTCGTGATATTAATAGATGGAATGACAACGAGTGTTTATCCCGGATTGCTAACTGCCTGAAGGGAGACGCTCGTAGTTGGTTAAATGACTGGGTCACCAGCGACCGCACCTGGTCTAACTTTAAGATCGAATTTAAACCACTTTGCTCACGAAGAATCGATGTTGCAAATATATTGTTTGACGTTATGAGTACAAATTCCGACAAATATTCCACGTACGCAGAATATGCTAGGCGCTCCATCTTGAGACTAAATATTGTTAGAGGGTTAAGCGATGATTTAACGGTCGCGATTGTGATACGTGGTATAACTGACGCACAAGTACGTGCCGCTGCGACTAACGCTCACTTATCTACTAAAGATCTGGTTGAATTTTTATCTATTTATACCAAACCGAATCCTAACCCATCTGTAACTTCTGTGAAATCTTCCCAAAGTAAACAGTTTGACCGAAACTCTCGAAAACGTCCACACAGTAATAAGAGTCGTGAAATAAAGTGTTTTTCTTGCGGTAATGTGGGTCACGTGCAGCGCGAGTGCTCTAAACAATCAAAAACGGATAAATCTGAAGAATCAACGGAAACGTCTAACAAGAAACCGAATGTGTCGTGTTCATTCTGTAAAAAATCTGGCCATGACGCCTCTGTATGTTTTGCTAAACAAAGATCTGAAGCGCGTAATAAAAACAATGTTAATTTTTGTTTAGAGTTGAAAGGCGCGTCAACAGACAGTGACGTTACAACGGCCGTAATACAGGGTGTACCTACAGACGTGTTAATAGACAGCGGATCGCGCGTTTCCCTCATTTCAGAATCGGTTTTGAAATATTTTAAGTGTACTCGACTACCCACATATCAAGTATTACGTGGCATAGGTGATCAAAATATTGAGTGTAATAGCCGCGTCACATTAGTTATAGAATTTAGCGAAATCTCTTTGGAGGTGGATCTTTTTGTTGTTTCCCCGAAGTGTCTAAACGTGCCAGTACTAATAGGAACGGATGTATTGAACCGCGAGGGAGTAACGTACATTCGTGCAAACAATGAGCAACGTATAACTCGAATCCCCACTTCGGTTAGTCAAAATGTATTGCTCATCAACTCAAGTGATCAGTTTTCGGTTAACACGCCGCTTGAAGGTAACGATCGTGAAAAACTAATGTCAGTTGTAAATCAGTTTAAGGAATTCTTCATTATTGGGACTGCTTTAACAACAGTCACGACTGGTAATATGCGCATTGAGTTGACGAGTGAAACACCGATTTGTTATAGGCCGTATAGACTTTCATTTGACGAAAAATTAAAAGTGCGCGATATTATAAAAGATTTGCTAGACAAGAAGATAATCCGCGAGTCCAACTCTCCATACTCAAGTCCGATTATTCTTGTTAAGAAAAAGGACGGAAAAGATCGTATGTGCGTTGATTACCGCGCGTTGAACGCAGTTACCGTGAAAGATCGCTATCCATTACCCTTGATAGAAGATCATATTGATCGCCTTGGTAAGAGCAAGTTCTTCAGCTGTTTAGACATGGCGACAGGCTTCTACCAAATTAAACTGGATAACGACTCTGTAGCGAAGACCGCTTTCGTGACCCCGGAGGGTCATTATGAATTTTTGAAAATGCCGTTTGGTCTTGCGAACGCGCCGGTCATATATCAACGAATAATCACAAATACGCTTAAATTACTAATCGAGTCCGGTAAAGTCCTCATTTTTATCGATGACGTGTTAATATTGGCGTCTTCCATCGATGAAGCAATCGAGAACGTACGCGAGGTATTAAAAACCCTTACTTCTGCGGGGTTCTCTATAAACCTAAAGAAAAGTACATTTGTGGCTACAGAGATTGAGTACCTAGGTCGAACTATCTCTGAGGGTCAGGTTAGACCGAGCGCACAAAAAATTAAGGTTTTGATTGACTCTCCTGTACCCACAAATGTGAAACAGGTTCGACAGCTACTCGGTTTGGCAGGGTACTTTCGGCGTTATATACCTGGTTATGCATCTAAGACAGTTCCCATTGCTAGTTTAACACGGGCTAACGTTAAATTTCACTGGGGCGAAGAACAAGAAAACTCTCGTAAATACCTAATCCGTTGTCTTACGAGTGAACCTGTGCTCGCTATTTTTGATCCTTCATTACCAACCGAGTTACATACGGACGCGAGTTCCATCGGTTATGGCGCAGTTCTTATTCAGGTGCATGAGAATGGTAAACGGCGAGTAGTGGCGTACTTTAGTAAAACTACGCAAGGAGCCGAATCGCGATACCATTCTTACGAGCTTGAGACGCTTGCGATTATTAAAGCTTTACAACATTTTCGCCACTATTTGTTGGGTATTTCATTTAAAATTGTGACGGACTGTAACGCGCTTAAACTGACGGAGCGAAAGAAAGATCTTTTGCCACGGGTCGCGCGTTGGTGGATATACATGCAGGATTTCAACTTTACGATAGAATACAGAAAGGGCGTTATGATGCAGCACGCTGATTATCTAAGTCGAAATCCTGTTGATGTCCTCCAAATAACTAGACCGAAAAACTGGGCACAGATCGCTCAATCTGCGGATGAGGAAACTCGTACGCTGATTGACAAAGTCAACAATAACGAGTTAGACTCTTCGAGGTATGTTGTCCGTAACGATCTGCTGTATTATAAGTACACCCCCACGGGCCAGGAGCCAAAGCTACTATGCTTCATTCCCAAAGGGCACCGGTTAAGTCTCTTAAGGATTTTTCATGACCAGCATGACCATATATGTGCAGATAAGACCATTGACCTAATTCTGCGTCATTTTTGGTTTCCAGGGCTCTATGCATTTGTTAGGAAATACGTAGGTCACTGTTTGATTTGTCTCTCGTCCAAGAAAGTTCCTAGGGCTCCCCATTATCCGATTTCATCATGGCGTAAGCCAGATATTCCATTTAACACAGTCCACATGGACGTATTAGGTCCCCTCCCTATTTCTAATGATAAGAAGTATGTACTGCTAGTTGTAGATGCTTACTCTAAGTATTGTTTGTTTTATGCGATAAAAAGGCAAGATTCCAACGAATTAAAGCAAATGTTTTCAAATGCCGTTTCCCTGTTTGGTACTCCCAAACTTATTGTGTGTGATAGAGGACGAATGTTTGAGAGTGCGAGTTTTCGGGGCTGGGTTACTGAAATGGGTAGCGAAATTCATTTTGTTACACCCGAGATGCATAGTGAGAACGGTCAAGTCGAACGCTATTGTCGTACTCTGCTCAATATGTTACGCATAGAGGCGTCTAAGCCAGAGAGTAAATGGTCCGATTCCTTGTGGAAAATGCAGCTTGTTATCAACTGCACTAAACACAAAACCACTCAGATCTCACCTTTGCAATTACTCATTGGTGTTGAAGCAGTCACACCAGTCATAAGATCACTGGTTCGCGATGTCGCTATCGATGACGTGCGACCGAATCGCGAGGGGTTAAGAGAATTACAAAGACAGCGTGCTAGCGAACTGCTTGACCAGAATAGACGTAAACAAGATGAATACGTTAATAAAAACCGGAAGGTCAAGCGTACGTTCAATCTGAACGACAATGTGTTTGTAATAAAAACCTCTCAAATTACAGGCAAGCTAGACTCGGGGATGCGAGGGCCATATCGTGTGGCGAAAATCCTTCCCCACGATCGATACGAACTACAGCTGTTAACTGGTTCGTATGGCAAAGTTACTCAGGCTGCCGCCGAGCATATGGTTGCGTGGCGAGGAGAGTGGACCCCTGAGTCATGTGCCACGTTTTTTGATAGTAAGTAGACTTCTGTACTTACTTTCTATCTGCTTTATCGTGTATGTATTTGATCACATGGACTCGCGTGAGTGGACTCACAAGAGTCGCGTGTACATACATAGTGGTTGTGTGGGCATTGAGCGATGGCTCTGCCGAGACGTGCTAACTGTGTGCCTCCGTCTCAGTTTATGTGGGCATTGAGCAATGGCTCTGCCGAGACGTGCTAACTGTGTGCCTCCGTCTCAGTTTATGTGGGCATTGAGCAATGGCTCTGCCGAGACGTGCTAACTGTGTGCCTCCGTCTCAGTTTATGTGGGCATTGAGCAATGGCTCTGCCGAGACGTGCTAACTGTGTGCCTCCGTCTGTTTATAAGGGCATTGAGTTATATGTAATTCTGCCGAAAGAGACGTGCTAACTGGGTGCCTCCGTCTCAGTTTATGTGGGCATTGAGCAATGGCTCTGCCGAGACGTGCTAACTGTGTGCCTCCGTCTGTTTATAAGGGCATTGAGTTATATGTAATTCTGCCGAAAGAGACGTGCTAACTGGGTGCCTCCGTCTCAGTTTTATTTATAAAGGCATTGAGATATGTCTCTGCCAAGACGAGCTAACTGGGTGCCTCCGTCTACTAGACATATCTTTAGAGGATATCACTAATACGTGCCATTCTCTCATTTATAGCTGAAGAGGATAGTCTCGCAGCACCATCTACCAGTGCAACTAGATGCGAAAATGATTCAAGTCGTGGAGATGCAGACACACACCGGGGTCCCTCAATTGCTAATGCAGCCATGGAAGACATGAGCCCTTCGCGTCGCCCGAGTCTACTTGCCGAAGATCATGACTGCAACGAACAAGGACCATCATCTGAACAATGTGGCTGAGGACAACCACACGTCAGGAGAGGCCGTATTAGCATCAAACTTTATTTTTTAAACTACCGTGCGGCCGTGCCTATAAAACAGAGCGCAGCCAGTACTCGCCCCTCACTCCGTCTCGAACAGTCGTCGTGATAACATCGTTGTGAATATTGTGAAAAGTCGTTATTTTGTTATTTTATCAGGAAGTATTTGTTTATTCTAAGTTTATAAAATTGTATTTGTTTTAAATTAATTAAAGACGAGTGTTTCGTCATTTTGCTTATTTTTTTTAAATTAATTTGATATTAACCGCTATTAATACTGTATTTATGAAAAGGAGAAAAATTGTGTGTTTTCTGTGTGTGTGTGTGTGGAGACAAATTGTGGCTCCTCAAGCATACCCATCCGACACACTACGTTGAAGTAGCAGAAAAGCTCTCTCCGGGACACCTTCTGCCATGGCCCACCTGGGAGACCCTAAACCGTTGGCGAAGTCAAGTGGGCCGCTGCAGATACAACCTGGTCCAGTGGGTGTATTTCGATGAAGCCTGCGGTGCTTCAACACAAACTATTGCTCATCTCCTGTTCTGCACTACCTGGCTCCACCTGCACTCTGAGGGACCTTTCCGAGGCGACCCCCAACGCTGTTGAGGTAGCAGAGTACTGGTCGACAACAATTTAAAAATAAAAAAAGCGGAAATCAACGACACGACGAAGAAGAGAGAGATGGAAAGGAGACAGGAATCTTGGTACAAGCTTAATACTTATGTTATCTTAAATGAAATTTTTATTGCATGACATGACAAATAAAGAAGATCTTGGAAGAAAATTTACAGAATTGAATCAACGACTATGATACGCTATAGAAGATAGGAGGAAAAAGATGTCCACTGCTGGCCATAGGCCTCCCCTAAGTGTTACCACGTTTACCGGTCCCGTGCGACTCGCATCCAACGGATTCCCGCAACCTTCACCAGGTCATCGGTCCACTTAGTGGGAGGTCTTTCAATGCAACGTCTTTTTTTTCGTAGTCACCACTCCAGAACTTATCTGCCCCATCGGTCATCCATTCTGAGAGCAATGTGCTTGTCCACTGCCACTAAAGTTTGGCAATTCGTCGCTACGTCGTAGGTAACTTTGGTTTTCTTGCGGATCAACATTATTTTGAAGACCGAACTCTTAATCTCTTTTGCCTTAAACTTTTAACCAGACATTTTACAAAGATTACGTTAACAAATCAATCTTAACCGTGAAACGTAGATAGAGAGTTTCTAAGAATTGAACCGAAAATAATTGAGGAGTGGCCCTCGTTTTTCAAGAAAAGTAGTTAGAGCTACTGAAAACCTTATCCTGAAGAAAATAGCTATTTATTTAGCCAGTTCAAACACTGCGATTCTGGATGCGGGTCTAGCGACTACTTTTATTAATACTCTGTGTATCAAAGTCTTTTTGAATTATAATTAGTCAGCAAATAGAAGATTTAATTAGAACTTGAGAAAAATTGGCTCGTTTTCAAGTAATTTGGAGTCATGTTTATTAGTATAAAATACTAACTGATACCCGCAGTTTCGTCCGCCAAAGTTCAATCAAATCCGTTCAGAAGATTCTGTGTGTAAGAGAAATAAACATCCATCCATCCATTCATCCGCACAAACATTAGTATTTACAATATTAGTAGAAAGTATGTACATATACAGGGTTATTTTTTGTTTATACTAAACCCGAAAAGGGGTCATTGTACTCATCATTTTGAACAACTTTTTCTATGGGACGAACCTTGAAATCGCGAAAAAAAAATCTGCTGTTCCCTACATTTTGACGAGTTGTGCGAACATAAATGTAGGGAACAGCTGATTTTTTTTTCGCGATTTCGAGGTTCTTCCCATAGAAAAAGTTGTTCAAAATGATGAGTACAATGACCCCTTTTCGGGTTTAGTATAAACAAAAAATAATGTTGTATACACAGGCATTTCCTCTGTCGTATTATGACGGTAACTAGCTTCTGCCAGCGGTTTCGCCCGCGTGAAGTTTCAAAATTGGGGTTGAGTGAGAATATTATAAACGTAAGAGTAAACAAATATAATAATAACAAATCTCCGAACTGCTAAGCTATCGGGAGTTACACGTGTTATTGTGAGTCAACTATAAAAGATAGACATATGCTGTCTTGGGATATTTTTTATATAATTTTATGTGGAATATTTCCGTTATACATGATTTCTATGTAGCTTTAACCATTAAGGCTGCACACGCGACGGAAGCTAAAAAAACCAAGTAACTTCTCCCGTTTTCCCAACATTTCCTTTCACTGCTCTGCTCCTATTAATGGTAGCGTGATGAAAAGTATACTATTACCTGCTCAGGAGTATGTAGAATAATTGTACCAAGTTTCGTTAAAATCCGTCGAGTAGTTTTTTTTTCTATAAATAACATACAGACAGACAGACAGACAGACAGACAGACAGAAAGACAGACAGACAGACAAAAATTTTACTGATTGCATTTTTGGCATCAGTATCGATCACTAATCACCCCCCGATAGTTATTTTGTAAATATATTTCATGTACAGAATTGACCTCTCTACAGATTTATTATAAGTATAGATTAGACAGATTTTTAGGGCAACGCTTATTAAAAACAAAATTTTGAATTTATAGGTACCTGTGTTTAAATTTCAAAAATAATAAAAACACAATTTTTTTTTTGTGGTGGGAAGTCATCAAATAACTTCTCTCACTCTGGGCGGAGCGCGAGGGAGTGTCAGACTTTTACTGACTGAAACCCATACATGTTCCTTCCTCGCCCTTTATGTTCCGGGGCCGCGGTATCTCTTTCGAACAGGCCCGCAACGCCGGAAATATTAAACACCATAATAATATGTTTATTTTAGATCATCACGTTATCTACTTGATTGTACTTTTTTCTTCATTAGCTTTTTTGCTATCTTCGGTTCAAGAAACATGGCAGGTTTTAAGAGATGTTATTTTTCAAGTAGTAGCTCCCGGCCTTTTATTATCATTATTTTTCATTATTTTATTATTCGCACGGGTGCAATTTACTAACGCAGAAATCGCAACGCGCGCTCAGAGAAATTATAACAAAAATTGCCATCTTACTTGTATAAACCTACATGTGGTTGACGTTGTTTTCTATACATCGATTTAAAGTAAAGTGCCTATATACTAAAGGGTGTAAAACACCTCTTCACGAAACCGAAAGGCACTTGTTCTCCCCATCATTGCGATCATTTTTTTGTTCTACACCATACCTGGGAACCTTCTAGTTACCGAGATATGGGGGGTGAAAGTTACAACTTTTTGACAAAGTGTTTTTTTTTTAATACAAGTTTTTTTGTAAGATTTTTAACACCTTCACGACCCCCATACTATTCAATCCATTCATCAGCACATGATTATAACCTCAAAAAAAAGTAGTTGTCCAGCAATAATTTTTGCATAAAGTACTGAGTTTGATGTACAAAATGCTTGGTTAACGGCTTTGTGATGAGTATACCTATTTTTAATTTATAAATCAGTACAGTAGTTTTGAAAATTCTATAAATTATCTATTCGGGTAAAAGATACCATATACAAATTCGACACAAATAGGTAGTGTTCACGGTATAATGTGATATACGAGCACATATGTACGCATGAGATGAGTTATTGGCACATTAGTAACGTTTCGACAGGAAATACCAGGTTTCCCTAATGGGTTTCCGAGACCGAAAGAAGATGTAACAGGGATCTGGGTAGAAAGTTCAAGTTTGCCATGAAGGGGAAGTATCCTTAATATTGATGCTACCAATTTCTCATACGGAGTAAACAAGATTATGTTATGAAATTTTCTGTAATCAAATAAATGATATTTATTCAAGTAGGTTTTCTCAAACACTTTTACACGTCATTTTTTTAAATCTAGATGGGGATAGTCTCTTTTGAAGTCCACACAATCTTGCTTAATTCACATGAGGACTGTGCAGATTAGTGTTTGAGATGGTCTTTTGAAGAAAGAACCACACAGATTTGTGTGGATCTGACCAGTCAGTGCAAGCATTTGTCAGTTATCGTGTAGCTCGACTTATAACTCAACGAAACGAAGAACAAAACCAAAGAAAGGACTTTGGGTAGATCGCATATGTTCTTAAACTGCCAGACATTAGTGGGAAAAAATTGTGACCCACATGGTCCTCACATTCACAATAATTAAATAAAATTAATAATAATTTACAAAATGAAAGTCAATGTAAATTAATAAAAATACGACATGTAAAATACACAAACATAAAGAAACAAACAAACAAAAATAAAATGAAAAAATAATAAAAAACTGACCTAAGTATTCATGTCAAATCATTAAATGTTACTTAATATTTTTTGAGTCGTTTGCATGTCATCATCCGCCTAGCTTTTTCCCAATGCATGTAATGAGAAAAAAAACTATTATTATTATCTACTATTAGTATTATTATCAGTGATAGCCTAGTGGTACGACCGTCGGACACACACCTCGGATTTTTCAGATTCATATGCGTATTGTATAGTTATTGCTTCCGTGAAGGAAAACATCGTGTGGAATCCAGAATGCCTGCGAGATATTTCTTGTGGGCTGTAGAGCCAGTTATGGAGTGGCGACCGCGAACCGGAAGACGATGCGTTGGAAGACCTCCCACTAGGTGGAGCGATAACCTGGTGAAGGTTTCGGGAATCCGTTGGATGCGAGTCGCACGGGACCAGTCGATGTGGCGACACTTGGGGGAGGCCTACGTCCAGCAGTGGACGTCTTTCGGCTGAAATAAGGATGTAAAGCCAAGTCAGAGCCTTGTGGGCGTCATAAAAGTTCAGACATCAGGTTAGGCTGTAAACCACACGATAAAGAAGAAAGAAAAAGAGAAGAAGAACCTGTTTTATATCATCAATTTCAACAACTCAACTTGAAGGGTTTATTCTCTTTAATAATATTTAATATCTCGAATTTTAACATGTTTTCTGTATATTTCATTCTACTACAACATAAAAAAGTCATGAACAAAATAATATTTTTAACGGTCACAATTACTGCGAAGAAAATTTTTATTGAGCTAAGAAATATGTTCGGGAACTTTCTCACATTAAATTAAATTACTGGGCACCGTTCTCGCGTGCTAGTTGAATAAAATACCCATTTTAAGGGTAGTAATTCTCTTTTGCCGTGTGTAATGTCTTAGAAGATTAGTCGGAGAAAAAGATTTTAAAGCAAAATAAAATTGACGCCAGATTTACGGGTAAATATTTACGAGTCAATTTGAGGAAAGTATTATTATTAATGGCACATTATTTAGTCCCTTTAATGGCACACGGCTACTCAGTTTTATGACTTCCATCAAAAATCTACTTTTCGTTGTGACAGTAAAACATAATTCCTAATCCAAATATCTCTGTCTTTTTCACGGCTATACGGATTTCTGATGTAATTTAGCATACAGATAGATCTGGATAGCATTATCAGTATATAATGTCCCCACTACTGGGACATAGGCTAGGAAGCCTATGTCCCAGTAGTGGGGACATTCCCTCTCATAAACAGGAGTTTATGAGAGGGAATGGTCCACGTTTCTTGAATCCACTACGCGAGCCCAGTGCAGGTTGGTAGAAGTCACATGTCTTAGAATTTTTGGTTCTAGGACATATCGTTTTCCTCACAATGTTTTCCTTCACCGTTTTGAGAGCAGTGGTGATGAAATGGATATACCTGGATATGTTACTAATATTATACGGGTGGTACCTAAAAGGTTCCCTACTCGCAGGCGAAATGGTTGGCTGCTGTCGCGATTTCGATTCCTGCCCGGAACAAATATTTGTATAGCCTTCAGTACAGATGGTTGTCACATGTCTAGCTGTTTGTGTATGTGAGTTTTAGCTGTTTCACTACCTATGTTTAAGTTACCGTTAACATACTTGGCAGATAATGTCATACAAATTCTGTTCCATTTTTGAATTTATTCGGTAAGTAGTGGCTATTCGGATATTGTGAAAAAGGAACTTAATGTTTATAAACGCAACCACGATATAGGCGAAATTCCTAGTGTGGGGTGGGGCAAAAGGTCTACTACCAATAACAATCTCTAAAACACACAAAAGTGAAAAATAACTTTAGCTTCAGAAGTTGGTGACCTTTGTTTGATTGATTGACTTAGTTATTTGTCACCGACTTCTGCAGCTAAAGTAATTTTTCACTTTTGTGTGTTTTTTGGAGTCGGTTTCATTTTTTGCAAAAATGTTTTTATTTTTCACTATTTAGTGGTCCACTCCTTCACAGCGTAGCGGCGTGATGTTATGTTATGAACTGGTGCAAACATTAATAGATAGACATGAGATTTCAGCAATCCCAGTCTATTTGCTATCATTCATTGAGGAGTTACGTTGCCTATCTCCGAAGATCTTCAGTAAATTGAAATGAAACCACTTTAAGAAAGTACTCTTCCAAAAACTACCGAAATCACATCAAGTGAGGTAATTTATAAAATCTGAAGAGTTCGCTCTCAATATCTCCAGGATCCCATCATCAGATCACGACTTGACTTGACTATGGGACCACCTGGGAAGTATACCCTTTCAAATAAAAAAAAAAAAAATCAAATCGCTATAGCCATCTTCGAGTAATCGGGGAACAAAAAAGATTCCGACGAATTGAGAACCTTTTTGAAGTCGGTTCAAAATCTGTATCACATCGATTAATCTTCACTTATAATTAACATAGACAAATTACTTGAGATACACGTATCTACGAGCATTTAGTGCCTACTTTCATTATTACATAATTAGCTACTCCTATTGTTTTTGCTCGCTAGCATCAATAATTACAGAAATAAAAACGAATGACAGATTTCTAAGGTATTATAGATAGATTCACAATGATTGTTTTTGACAGAACATTGAGATGTCTGGAATCGAAATATGCGTAGATTGATTATTTTTAGATTGATAACATGAGTTCTTTGTTTATTTTGAACTATTTTCTGAGTATTGAAGACTGTAAAAAGCTTTCTCTCTCGCAAAGTCATTGGTTCTTCGAGTATCCACTAGAAAGACCAACGGCTTTCTCCGATCGTGTCGAATATCGTTGCCGTTTATTTATGAAAGTAAACAAAGTGTACACCTAAGCTTGCACAGATGTTTGCTCCATATTTTTTTTCCTGCGTAGACATCAATAAAATCGATACAGGCTGTCCCTTTATATCCTCGCTCCAGCGACGCCTTAATCGACTCGTACTTCACAGAAGCTGCCCTGCTGAAGCGGCAAGCTTGAATGTCCTGGCTGGAGGCCTTGAACTCAAAGTACCTACTGCACAGCCAGGTTGAATTATGTAAGATGCATAAAAACACCGATGAAATAGTTTGTCAATTGTTTGTTCATTCTTATAAATAGAGAGAAAAGTCTTTGAAATTTGATTTTCACAAAGGACATTGGCGAAAATCGGCCCATTATTGTCGAATCGAATAACGCATAAATTGTTGTCTCTTTGCCGCTGTTGGTAAAAAGTTAGAAAGCCATGTGGAAGTGTATTTTTTAGCAGTGGTTTGATTAAATTCTTGATCGCCGATCTAACCCTAACTCGGCCTACTATGGGCGTTCCCCAATCTCCTTTAAAAACATTTGCCTTCCTCATTTTTCCAAGTATTTTACCTCAAAGACTTTATTACGGCCTTTCTCAACTAATTATAAATAAATGAGCATTGCAGCTTACTTAAAAAGTTTAAAGGAAACGCTGTATTTTGCAAAGGAAATTATTTTTATGAAATTTCTAAAGTAACATTTATATGATGTTTGAAAAATTACGTTGGAAGAGGAAAAATAAATTAGCGATAAGATTTCCTTGCAATTTTATTTATTTAATATGTTGTTTTTTATAACATGGAAAACTAGAGTCATGTTGAAACTTTTCTCCACTGATTCGGATTTAAAGATTTATTATAAGAAACTTTCAACATAATGGTGAAAACCGTATCAAAATCTATGAAAAGCAAAGACATGATTGACACGGCGACCCATCAAACTATACACTTCCAGTATAACTTGGCCTTAATTTTTATAGATTTCTAAGACAATTAGAAATCAGCATAAACTTAATGATTGAAAGAACCATTTTAAAAGTAAGTGTTTATTATCGTTCCCGAGCAGTTCAGCACAGCCTTGTTAAAAAACGCAGTCCCTTTAGTAAAGTGCCTTCGATGTATTCAGGGTGCTTTTCAATAAAGTCTTAAGTTTGCTTTTAAAATTTTAAAAGCTAATGTTCCAAGCAAGTTCGTCGTTCTCTGATTAAATTTTACATAATCTTCCTGCCGGGTTGAAAATTAATTTTTGAATAAGTCTTACCTGTTGAATAATTAGTTACAGTTTTGGGCCTATTAAAATATGGTGAGTGATTCCGTGACCGCGTTAAAAAACTTTAATAAATTCTTGTGATAATTGTCTTTGAAAATTTTAATGGTTCTTGTTATAGGATTAATACAACCATTAACAAATTAACGGATTAATAAATTACAGAAAGGAGAAATAGACGAAAAATACAATTATAATATAACATCACGTCAGTAATCCCAGAAGATTTGGGTACCTAATAGTACACCGTCCTATGTGATTGGGGCGAGCCTATTGCCATCAACCAGACATGTAATTCAGACTTTTGCTGAGAAATTTCTGATGAAAAACCCACTAAAATTTTGTCCAAACTGCCACGCCGCGAGTCATCTCTAAGTCTCTTAGGACCTCATGATTAGCAGTAGTGCTTCGGAACACAGAGTCTATCTGACTAGCGACCGCTAGCCGAACAGGGCAGCAAATATCAATTATTTTACTTAAATAAATATTTTTCTTACAACAATATTTCCATTTTCTACTAAGTAACAATATCTGGTAACATTTCTATTTCTCTAACCCTTGTTCTTTTCTCACTGTTGTATTATAAAACATGAGGATCAAAGGTAACACGTGTATTTAACCGTAAGATGTTCAATTTATTTATAAATAATCAAGGAAAACCACCCTCGATTTCCATTCATCTCATCTCTATTTTCATTAATTCAGTGAAAACCCCACTAGAAAATGTAACGGTATATTTTTTGTGCCCTACATTTTTAGCCTGTTTTAGCAAAAATATTTGAGGAGTATTTTGGTCAGTGTATTTCGGCTGAATTATTCAGTTTTCCTTTGTCTTGTTTTCCGATTATTTTATTTATTTACCCTTTGATAAATCTTCTTTTACAAATGAGAAATCGAAAAGCTTGGTGTTTAATATTTTTATTAGTGTTCGTGTAAAATGCGAAATTTTGTTAGGATCGATTTTTATTATCCTTTCACGCAGTAACTACTGAACGGATTGGGATGAAATTGCAAACAGACTGATAATAACGGTTTCGCATTTATAATAGTAGTAAGAAGATTGCTAGCATGCATACATGTTCTTTTGCTGACTTTATATATTTATGTTCACACAAAATACTTAAAAGGACAATATAAAGGGTGTAAAACACCTCTTAACGAATACGAAAGGCACTTGTTCTCCTCGTCATTCTGATCATTTTTTTGTTCTACACTATACCTGGGAACCTCCTAGTTACGGAGATATAGGGGGTCAAAGTTGCAAGATTTTTACAAGTTTTTTTTTAAATACCACTTTTTATCGCATGATTTTTACTTTAAATATCTCTACGACCTCCGTACTATTCAATCCATCCATCCGCACAATGTTTTGAGTGCGTTACATTGAGTTATACCACAAAACATGATTTATAACCTCAAAAAAAAAAGTTGTTTCCCAGCAATATTTTTTGCGGAAAGTTACTTAGTTTGATATACAGAATGCTTGGTTAACGGCTTTGTGATGAGGTGAAATACACCCTGTATTTCAAAAGAAGTGTCTTCCAGTAGACCTGCGAGAGGAAAGTTGGATAAGAACTGCAGACACAGTGTGTAGAAAGGTAAAACAAGAAAATTTTAATTAAAACTTAAAACAAAACTACATAAATATCTTTAAAAAATAAACATACATAGACATATTATCAACAAAAAAAACGACTTCTGTAAATACGATACCTTTACCTACCTTTCAGGGTCGAAGGCATCTAACAAGCTGAATCCAAGCTGTGTTGTATTTAGGTCTTAGGTGTCTACTGTGTACCTTTTGTTAGGTAAGCTAAACCAAAGTAGCGAGCCGTAAGCTAGTCCGTGTCTATTGATAGTTAGTTTGTCTTCCAATATTGGTTTAGTTATTTACACAGTATTAAGAACTAAGACTACCTCATTGGTCGAGTGGTCGCAATCACTACAGGGTGAAATTGAATAGATGCGACAAATTTAAATATACAATAATACGTGTTGTCAAGAAAATGTATAAAATATAAAATTAAAAAATAATTGATCAGTGTTACGAAAACCGTTAAAATAATAAAAGTATCAAAAATCTTGCCGACTCATCGCAGTGCTCAATACAGCGGTCATTTACCTAATGTTGCCTTAATTTTTCTTATTTATTTTGCATATTACTGGAATACCGATAATTCGTACTTAAATAAAGATAATAACATCAATGGACCTTTTGAAAACGATAATCGCGTAATTTTTTTTTACGATTATATTGTAGAAAAAACAGTTTATAATTACTATGTTACTGTAACTGAAGCTCCAATTTCATTTTGTCGCATTAATTAAAATTCACCCTGTATACATATTCACGATTTGCACCCGGTTGTCCCTTGTTAAACTTTTAATTAACTGGCGATTTTGGTAAAGTTATCGATTCGGTTTCAAAGGAACTGTTTAGATTAGAGTTAACTGCGTAGCTTGGACAATTGTTGCTACTGAGATTGGGAAACTTGACGGATTAACAAAAGTTGTTCAAGAATGGCTTTCAACGGAATTGATGCAATAAGCTTTTCGGTAGCTTAAGTCAATCCAATGTATTTTTGTCTTCCATCATCTTTCTTCTGATAGAATGTTAGTGTGAATGACCTTCTATCATTTATCTATCATATGGGTTTAGGTTTCCGCACTTAGTCCTTGAAATGGACCATTGTGCGTGAGCCATGGTGGCCGATTACTCCAACCAGCCCACCTCCCTCCAGAAGCAGATTAAACCTCCCGTTCTCCTCAGGACATCTGCAAGTGACCCTGGTGTTCCCTTCCCAGGGTCTCGGTGAATGACCTTTTTGACTTCTTAATACAAGAGCTCGTGGCTAAATAATAACAGTCGCACGGGTAGATCTTCAAGGTCAAGCCGCGTTTGCCTAGGTCCGTCAATGGATAGGTGACCACTCGTAACATACCGAGTTTCCTTCGTGCCTTGGAAAGCAAGCTTAGCCATTGGTCTCGGCTGGAACTTGTAAATATTTATTTATTTATTTATTAACACTTCAAGCACAAAAGTACAGAGGCGGACTTAATGCCATAGGCATTTTCTACCAGTCAACCTTTAGGTGATGCAGAGACAAGCAGTGGTAGGTGTCATTTCTGAAATTCTGAGAATAATTTTATTTAATACTACGATACACTACAAAGATATATAAAATATAAATATATAAATAAAAAATAATAATAAAAAGTAAATAATAAAAAGTTTTATTATATAATAATAAATATTTGATAGTCGTTCCAGGTAGTCAGTAGCCCAAAGTCTGACAACCAGTCTTACCAAGGGGTTTCATATTATCTCCATCTAAAATACTGGTATTCAGCTTCAACATAGTTGGAAAAAGGCTAGGCAGATGACGAATTTATATCATCATGTGAATTGAGCAAGATTATGTCTGGACTTCAAAAGAGACTATGACCTCTGAGTTTGTTTCGGCTGTTTCTTCTCAGAGTAGTCAGGTACGAAACACCGGCCCCCATCGAGTTTAAAAAAAAATTGACGTGTAAAAGTGTTTGTGAAAACCTACTTACAAAATAAAGATCATTTATCATTTATCATTTATCATCATCATTATCATCATCATTTCTACCAAAAGACGTCCACTGTTGGATATAGGCCTCCCCCAAGTGTCGCCATCATTGACCGGTCCCATGCGATTCGCATCTAACGGATTCCCGCAACCTTCACCAGGTCATCGGTCCACCTAGTGGGAGGTCTTCAACCAATCATCTTCCAGTTCACAGATTTATATACAACAAGAAATCAAAACGGAGAGGGAGAGGACAGTCAATTCCGTACATTAAATTGTGTAACGAAATAAAGGTACGTAATTCATTAAGTACGGAAAATAGAAATCAGTGCGCACTTGTAGGTTCGACAGCTAAAAGGTGGCACGTCCACTCAAAGGGAAGCCTAGGGTGTTAATTGGCAAAGAAGCCCTCTTTATATAATTATATCAAGAGCTTTTCCTTTGGGTGCCGCTATACTTCTTAATAAGCCCGTTTTATTACAATTTGTTCATTTTGTTTTATATTAATTTGTAGTGGCCTGTTGCCGTGTTGTCGGGTTTTTTATGGATCTGTATAAAAGCAAGGTTATATAATATTAAAATGAGTACCTTCCTATCCAAGTAATGAATATAATCTACTACTGGAAATATTGCGTATAAAGTATCTTTGACCAACAAGTAAATAAAAAACAGTAAGATCATATTTCATATTTTCTGCATTTGTCCCATGTTGCTTGGAGTCGTTATAACACGCTTTTTTTGGTCCGTTCTCCTGTGTCAACTTACCGTCACGCTATCATTTACTCGTTTTCTTTTATATAATTCCTCACACATTCTATCCATCGATTCCTTGGTCTTCCTCTCCCTCTCAATCCACATTCATACTCATGACGCCCTTCGTCGTCATCATCATTTCACTGCTGGACATAGGCCTCTCCCCGCGCGTCCCGTGCGACTCGCATCCAACGGATTCCCGCAACCTTCACCAGGTCATCGGTCCACCTAGTGGGAGGTCTTCCACCGCATCGTCTTCCGGTTCGCGGTCGCCACTTTAGAACTTTTCGGCTTCATCGGCCATCCGTTCTGCGAGCAATGTTTCCTGCCCTCTTAGTCACATCATTCTCTTAGTTACAAGTTATTTGTCCGTCCTTATCACATCAAAAGTAAGCTCACAGACAGAAGAACATATTCCCATTTTTGCCAAAAACGGCTTGCCATAGATACGAGTATATCTATTCTTATCGGTTATGATTAGCACTCTTTTACTTGCGCGACGCACTTTATATAGTAGTAATGAAGAAATAAACAATGTATACGCACACACACATTATTACAAATTCGTGTGTGTGTTAGAAATCACTCTAAAATGTTTCCACATCTGGGACTAAAGCCTTCTATCATTAAGAAATAACTCACCATGCGTGTACAGTGCAGTTTGGTAAATAGGTACCACAATTACACATGTCTTCGAATTTTCCTGGATGAGTCGGTTTCCTCAGAATATTAGGTATACACAGTTTCGGGCCTGTGGACGGTGAGCTATGGGCTAGCTAGCCGTCCGTCCGTCTAATGACGACAAGCCGTGTCGACGGCGCGTTCGTGTTCCACGCGCGCCTCATAGAGATGTCAGCATAAAGGGAGGGGCCCGCAAGGGCCGAAGCCTGCCGGGGCTGCGGGACTGTTCGCAAGAGATACCGCGGCCCCGGAACGTAAAGGGCGAGGAAGGAATATGAATGGTTTTTAGTCAGTAAAAGTCTGACACTCCCTCCCGCACAGCCCAGAGTGGGAGGTGGGGAGTGGACATTTGATGATTACCCATCCGAAAAAAAAAGGTATACACAGTTTTACAATTACTAATTAAAATAGATAGAGGACGACGCAATGCATCTATGTATTTGTGTAATAATTTATTATTTGTCTTAGTCTTCTATACGTAATTGTTAATCAACTCTGTTGCTTGTCATAGGATCAATAGCTATTATTGTATTCATCGCGCAAACAACAATGTTTCCATGTCGTTAATTATTATGCAACAGGCCCTGTCCTCGACGAGATAACTCCGCAGTAAAAATATCAATATGTCTGTCTTTTACTTCTTATGGCGATGAATAAATTATCAAAAACCCCTTTGTCTTACAAAGAAATCATATGCAAAATTTCATGTATCTAGAAATTGGCTATGTGTTGTCTGTTAGTTAGTAAATTGAAGATTTGTGGTTATAATAGATCAGGAATCTAATACGAGTATAACCCTAGCAGAATAATAATTTAATTCTAAAATGGTCACAGACGCAGTTAATAAATTCGTGTTATTATCCTTTTATGATTCTGCGAAAGTAGCCGTTATAAGGTTCTTATACCTATTTTTTTCGGATGGGAAATCATCAAATGACTCTTCCCACTCTGGGCGGAGCAGGAGGGAGTGTCAGACTTTTTTTTACTGACAATAAACCAACCATGTTCCTTCCTCTCCCTTTACGTTCCGGGGCCGTGGTGTTTCTTCAAACAGGCCCGCAGCCCCGGCAGGCTTCGGCCCTTGCGGGCCCTTTCCTTTATTATGCCCACATCTCTTTGAGGCGGGCGTGGAACATGAACGCGCCTTCGACATAAGACGGACGGACGGCTAGCTAGCCCATAGCTAACCGTCCACAGGCCCGTGTCGACGGTAGCCGGTAGCCACCACGTGACCCCCGACGCCCGGTGCGTCACCGGCGGCGCGGCGGCTGGGGCGAGAGGCTCTCTCCCTCTCGCGTTTCACCACCTCCTTCGTTAGCATGTCTGCTTAGCAGAAATAGGTGACGGCTTCCAATTCCGCCTCGCTCTGGACCATGGATTAAACCAGGGCCGGACGCGAGAGAACGCCGCCGCGTATCGCCGCTACGAGGACACGGCTACGTCGGTGACTTTGGTTCTCTTGCGGATGTCTTCATTTCTGATTCGATCACGCAAGGAAACTCCGAGCATAGCCCTCTCCATTGCCCTTTGGGTGACTTTAAGCCTATTGATAAGGCCCCCTCGGGCTCACTATGTTAAGCCTGCAAAAAAAACTCCCCGCGGGTCACAAACTCCCATGGCCCACCTGGAAGACTCTAAATCGACTTAGAAGCCAAGTGGGCCGCTGCAGGTTCAACTTGGTCCGGTGGGGGTATTCTGATAAAGCTGAGTGCGACTGCGGAGCCATGTCTCAAACCATGGCCCACCTCCTGACATGCTCTTTGTGCAACTCCACCTGCACTCTGAGGGACCTGTCCGAAGCCACCACAAGCGCCGTCGACGTGGCTGAGTTCTGGCCGAAACAAATTTAATAAATCAACAGTGGGTTTGAACTGTCCATAGAAGCTCTCGATCTCCGTCAGTAGCTCCGGTTTGGCGGATAAGATCCCGCCATCGTCGGTCTTCAGTTTCGTGAGCTGGCTCTGCCCATTCCATTTTATATATTTATAATACCTTGGGGTTAGCTTCCAGTCCAACCGGATCTAGAGTAATCTAGAGTATTGTATGTGGAGCAAATGCCTATCTGACCTCTGAAGCACAGATAAAACTGAAGAATACGATACCCCTTGGTAAGAATGGTTCAAAGATCAAAGTGTTTGGTCAAAGGTCTACAAATGACAGCCTGGACCAACGGAAGCACTTGTCATTGCACTTGAGCAGTGATAATTATGGAGCCGAGACAAACAGCCGAGACATGCATCAAAATGTAGGTATTAAAAATTAAAATTATTCGAAATTGTGTTTCTACATGAAGAGAATTTTAATCATTCGAGTCTCAGAAATGTACGTTATTTTCCGTAAATGGATACGTTAATTCAATGGCTCTCAGTAGGCTCAGTAGCATTTAATTTGTTGATTCTTGGGATCAAACATTTATATTGAACATTGTTCGTATTTGATCCGTACTTCACAATAATGCTCGTTTATCTGTAATTAAAACGATTTTATAGACGTAAATTAAATTATTTTCGTCAGAAATAAGATTTATAATTACATTTTTTTTTATTGAGAGTTATAACTCTCAATAAAAAAAAATGTACACACAGTACAATTTCAAAAATATATTTTTGATATTGTACTGTGTAGCAAACCTTTAAATCGGATGATATCATACCGTTTCCTTGTCACCCGATTTAAAGGTTCCCACAAAAGAGGGGATGATGTTCGGAGCATGCTTAGCATACCATACTTTTTCTTTTTGTTTGCCTTCGTTCCGCACCTTAAAAAACAAGTTTGGACTAGCTTTGCCTAAGAACCGGTAAAATAAATGTTCCAATTTAGGTTCTTGTTCCAGTTCCGGTATTGGTACCTATTGGTACCGGAACCCTTAAATACCGGTTCAATATCGGTATTTTGGAACCGCTTTCAATCCTTGCCTTAAACTTGGAACGGAAACTTGATGAACACTCAAGGGCCATGGAAAAAGTAAACCCCTTTTCTATAAAAAAAATTCGTTGTAATAGACCGGCCCTGGATTCCTTTTTAATGTTTATTGAAAGGCGCTACATATTAAAGAACGGATCGTAATTGGCGCGGGCAGGCGATGTCAGAACATCGGTAATTGCTTTTACTCGATTAATCGCTTCCGAAGCGGGTGCACTGTGGTATCTGTCTAATTAGCTGGCTTTATATCTAGCTCGGAGAATGTTCAAGCTTCTAGTCACTGAGAGATTTTCAGGTGAATAGTTTTCCTATTTGAGTCGTTGAAATATACTTTGAATTCTGTTTTTTTTGTGAGTCTGTCCGGCAAGTAAGCAAGCAAGGTTTACAGTTTTACCCACAAATGACATTATAAAATGTAAACCAAATAATTTGTTCGATTGTACTTACCTACTAGTGTGACAGTTTCAATTCATGTGTTCTTTTTATGTTAATCCTGGATATCACTGAAATCCTTGAAGAAAAACACCATGAGGAAACATGGAGTGTACTTATTATAATTAAATCTTACTTACAAATATTATAAATGTGAAAGTTTGTGAGTACGGATGGCTCTTTGGTACTTCGAAGCCGCGGGCTTAAAGATAGGCGATAATCGAGCTCTTATTTACTGTGCAATAAAGATCAAAATCTTTATTTTACTAATGCAGTAACATAATTGCAAAAATTAAAAGGATGTAACTTTGACCACTTTTGAAACGACAGAATAGAAAACATCGGAGAGTACCTGCCTGTTTTAACGAGATTCGGTTTTTTATGCAGCAGTAGGGTATAAAAGTAACTTTCTATTCTTTATTGCCAAGAACCACGTTCTCTAAAAAACGAGAAAATTAATAATTTACACGAGTGCGGGGGTAGTCTGCGAGAGACGAAGTATTATATTATCTGTGGCGAGAGGTAAAACTGTCTAGAGTAAAGAGTAAAAATAGAAATAGAAGATTAAAATAGAACTATAAGAGTAAAAATAGAAGTTCTATTTGCAACATTTCAGGTGAGCTGCCATTTCACCGGAGGTTCTTTTAATAGACTGGGGTCTAAGTAGAAACTAGAATAAACAACTTACTGCTTTCACTATGGTTTAGTTTTAGTATTCTAGAAAATTCTGTCAGTTTTTGGTTCTAAATAAAGAATTCATCATAAAACACAGGGGCGAGCGTCAAACAAGTTCTGAAAATCACAGAGAAACATTCTTTTGGTGCGTGTAAAGACATTAACTTTGTTTTTTGTTAGTTTTTCTTTTCAGGATAAAGTAAGAAAACTATAAGCTATACTCCCATCCATAATCTATAAGCGAAGTTTGAGCAATTTTTATCGACCTAGTCAGCAAAATTGTGAAAAGTAAGGTTTTTTCATTAAAGTGGCCGAAAGAAAATGGAAAAAAGATGGATAAAAGGAAATGGAGAAATATGGGCGTTTTAGCTTCGTAAAGGACTAATTTCATGTTTTTTACTCTTCTCTGTTTTACTTTTATTAGTTGTACTGATAATTAAACTATTTTATTTTGTGTGTTTTATCATGTGCGGGCTAATGAATGTTTTTTCTTATTTCCTTTCCATGAAACAAAACCGCCAAATTTTTAATAAAAAAATATATAAATATATAAAGTTGAAGTGACCTACACTCAGCCTTGGGTGGCCAAAAATTGAAGATGTAGTAAGTTAAACTTAAAATGTCACTGACGGGATATCTTCCGTGATTATTATTTTTATTAGGACAAAGAAAGAAAGTAGACAGATTTGTCTGCTCCTAACATTTTTTTTCCATCCACCCGCGTTCTCCAGTCAACCCGCGATCATGGCACTTGCAGTAGCGTCGAAATATCAGGCCCTCAATAAAATTAAAAATTGAATAATCACGGGAGATATCCCGTAAGTGGCATTTTAAGTTTACTTGTGAACCGTGATAGTTTAAAACTTTCTTCATACACTAAACAGTTTATGAAGAAAGTTTAAAAAAAAAGCGGTCATGTGCGAGTCGGACTCGCACATGAAGGGTTCCGCAGCAGCGAGTAACGTAATGTAAAAGATGACGTATTAAAAAAAAGTACTCACTAGATCTCATTCAAACCATTTTTCGGTGGCAGTTTATATGCTAATATATTATATCATATATTTTTTTTAATTTAATCATTCTCGTATTTTAGAAGTTATACACATTTTTCCACTTTGGAAAAAACAAACTCTTGCTCTAAAAAACATTTTTTTCAAAACTATTCAGTTTAGAAAAAAATGATATTATTAACCTCCATATCATTTTGGAAGACCTATCCATAGATACCCCACACGTATGGGTTTGATGAAAAAAAAAATGTTGAGTTTCAGTTCTAAGTATGGGGACCCCCAAAATTTATTGTATTTTTTCGATTCTTGTGTGAAAATCTTAATGCGGTTCACAGAATACATCTACTTACCAAGTTTCCACAGCCTAGTTCTCACAGTTTCGAAAAAAGTAGCTGTGACATACGGACGGATAGAGAGACAGACATGACCAATCTATAAGGGTAAAAAGGACCCAATTGATTTTGCATAAGTTAATCTAACCGTACATGTACCTATATATGTACGGAGATTTACATATTTACGAACATAAAAGGAATATAAGAACAAATTGGGAATATGTCGTGTCCTTTGACCCGTTGCAAAGACGCCTTTATTTAGATATTCATATTGAATATTGTTTAGGATACGCGAACCAGTGGTATTTGAATGTCGCGTACGAGTGACTTGTTTCTGAGCTCAGCAAGGGAGGATGCTCAAATAATCATGTGACAATAAAAGTTATAACGTTGATATATCTCAGCAAAGGGTGGATGCTCGATAAGTTTTATTATACGTACAATAACGACACGCATGGTTAGAGCAGTGGCTGAGTCACAGGTTCGACGTTCACAAACAAACGTAACAAATATTTGTATCCTAGGCTGTTCCGGGTCTGGCTGATTGTGTAATGCACAATTTATATTATACTATATTTATTTAGGTATATATTATTATTTAAACTTACATGCACAATGTGCATGTGAGTTTAAATATTTGAAACCCACGAAACATTAGAAACAACCACTCAGGAGCAAAGTTTAAAAAAAAGTCGAGTTACGAAAACCGTTTATCTGGATTTAAAGCCACATACCCACCGCTACGCTGTGGATGCAGTACACACTATACATGCATATTTACCCACGACTGTGCCGCGGTATGCCACACACGCTACAGTTGTACATAATCGTGGGCGTGTAGTGTTTACGTCTGCAGTGGAAAAGTAGACCCACGTTGTCAAACAAACGAATCCATGCCTCTTAAATACGCCGCGTGCCCGTGCACAGCGTGCACCGCGATGGGTTTTCGCCTAAACGCTGCCTTATCGTAGCTTTTGAAGTGGTAGACGTCTAGTATACCCCTATGGAGCGATTGCCTACCTGTCCACAAAACCCCTGGCGACATCCATGCGCAAAGAGCCTAAAGAAGATTTCACTTTAAAAAAAAAATGCTCTGTTTCGTGAGGTCAGGAGTAAATCCATACGATGCTTGCTTTTAGTTTTGATCAGAGTGCAGGGAGATTTAGCAAATAGTACAAGACCAGAAGTAAATCCAGACGCCAGGTTCTACATGACGGCTAACTAAATTGTCAAGAATCTGTACGACTGCAAATGTAGACACTCCGTGCAATACTTTTTACACGAAAGAAAATGCATTTTACATTATAAAAGCTAAGGGATGATACGCCTCGCCGTACCGACTGCTCTCAGCTTCGGAGTAAATTAAATTTCTGTACTGCATTACTTACACTCAGCTTTATATTAGAAATAATGATATTCACCGCTCGCTTATTGCAGAGGAGCCTGACTTAATTGAATTTTAAAACGACTTGTTTAGGAGTATTTTTAGGATTTGGAGAAAAAGTATTTTTGGTTTCTGATAATGTTAGAGGAACAATTTTTGAAATATTTGGTTCTGGCTCATTGGACCCACATGGTCATAAACTCATGATAGGTGCAGCAGTCATTGTGCTGATAATCGTGACGGGCTTGATTTTTTATATATTTAACATATCTACAACCAGGTAGACTTAATGGCATTGGCCCGTATGCTAATGCATAAGATTTAAAAAGCAGTACTTCTGGGGACGCCGCAAACTGTTAGGAGGTACTTTTCTCAAGAGTCTTGTCCACCAGTAGCTTGGACCATGTTCCTGATGCTATTACTTTGGGCAACAGTAGACTCAGTTGATTTTACGTTCCTCTATGAAAAGGATCTATGAAAGCGGAGATGGCTCTTTAGCTTTATTATAAAATATTTGTAATAAGCTACATGGAAGTATACCTAACATAATAAAATGTATAACCTTCAACAGATACTGATTCGATCCGCTCCAAGACAATTTTTGTCACCATATCCCAATTCTCAAAGTCACTTCATATTGCCATGGCTCGCGTAATTACAAAAACTGTTTGGTCGGATCGTATTACTGAGCTGTCATCGGTTACGTGGAGTGTGAACGAATGCGAGTTTCATTAGATGTCACTTCGGTGCGGTTTGAAGAGCTCTGATTGGCGGTTGTGCGGTTAGGCTGTGTATTTGTACTGTCTCATTTATCAACTCGGTTCGTTTGATATTTGTATTTGCGCAGTGTATGTTGTGTAGGATAGTTAACTAATTTAATTCCAGACCCGGTCTTATGAAATTTACTTATAGGTACCGATACTCAGATACTAACGTAGAACACGGCTCTTCTCACTCATATACCCTGAGTAATAAGGTTGAAAAGGCCTCAACCGCATTGTTCTTTATGGTATCTAAGAGGAATTCGTGGTTTTATAATAACAGACGCACGGGGTGATCACCCATACACAAAGACCGCCGTGTCTCAAAAAGCACGTAGGTAAATTGTTGGTTACGGCAGTCATTTTTAGTAGATCTCTGAGATTAGTTAAGGGACTTCCGAATTACCGATTTGTCGGCGCATGACGGATAAGCTGAAATCGAATCAAAAATCAAATCGATCCACCCTCTTCCTTGTACGTTTTCACTGATAGTGTTAGTGATGTCAGTAAATTTATATTTAGATTTGTGATTATGATCAATTTATGATCATGATTTATTATGATCTTTATTTTTCTGTTATTTCAGAATATCATACCTCACAGATGACTTTATTTAAAAAAATCTCATGAAAACATTGTCAATCAAAATAATTAATTGATTTATTTTAATGGGAGGCGATGTCTATTTCTCTATAAACCCACTGAGACGTCAACGTTATACTAAATAACCAAATTTTTCTTGTATATCCATTGACTTTCGGTTGAATGCACTCTCGACTGTTTGAGAAGACAAAGGGCTGCTCAATTGAGTTTGTAAAGTTTATGTATTTTCATCTAAAATCGAAAAAACTTCTACTAATGGCCGTTTTCTCTAATGGTTGCTATACGGAGCAGTTCTTAAACACATTAAACTCATTATTCAACGTTGTATAGTTGCTTGTACCTACGATGGCGAGCTTCATTGGCCTCTATTATGATACATCAGATTAATGCCCTGCTTTTCGGCTGAGGCTACATTGGGCCGCGACGCGACCTGCGACACATGAGCGATAAAAACAAGTAAATGAATGCTCATGTATACGGCTACACTGTACATCAAATATTACTAGCGATCTTTGATTTCTTTATGCGATCGCAATAACATTAATGTTATCACGGCATCGGCTACACCAACATAGCGAAATTGAAGCGAATTTATTCAAAAATACGGCGAATCTCGCTTGTAATGTAGCCATCCCATGTTTTTCTCGTTTCACTCTTCCAGTCGCATCGCAAAACGCTGCCTAGTGTAGCCTCAGCCTTCATTATATTGAGCTATTGCTGCTACGTATAGGAAAGACAGCGCAAACAAAATCTGTGCAACAAGCGCGGCAGTGTGGAACGCGTGGAGGGCAGCTAGCCCCGTATAAATCTAAGATGCTGTAACGAGCAAGCGACTGAGTGAACTGCGGCCGGCCGACCGCAGTTGAACCGGAGCACAGATTTTGTTCGCTTTATTTCATCTCTTGTCCACTGTTACCTGCAACAGGTTTTTTTTTCTTGCATTTCCCGCTGTAAGCTTTCATTCAATCATTAACTCCTTTTTCAACCGACTTCCAAAAAGAGGAGGTTATCAATTCGTCTGTATTTTTTTTTTTTTTTTTTTTTTTTTTTTTTGTGGTTGTTACCTCAGAACTTTCGACTGGGTGAACCGATTTAGATGATTCTTTTTTTGTTTGAAAGCTGGTGCTTGTCGATTTGTCCCATTTTAATTTGTTGAAGATCTGATGCTGATCTTCCGAGATATACAAAGGAACTCTTCAAAAATAGACGGCAAATCTGCAGTAATTGCTGCAATCGCTTGTAGGTTCATTGTTCATACTACATCATGACGTAACATCACGCCTGTATGCTCTGAGGGGGTACCTAGACGTGTGCAATACTCCCAGATTTCGACAATGTTTGTTGCCTCTGAACTTTCCACTGGGTAAACCGATTTTGATGATTCTTTTTTTATTGAAAGCTGGTGCTTTTCGTGTGATTTCATTTCAATTTAGTTAAGATCTGACGCTGATCTTCGGAGATATAAATGGAACTCTTCAAAAATACACGGCAAAGCTGCAGTAATTGCTGCAATGACTTGGTTGTTTATTGTTTATGTAACATAGTGACGTAACATCACGCCTGTATGCTCTGAGGGAGTACGCAGAAGTGTACAATACACCCAGATTTTAACAGTTAGATATGTTAAGTTCCATTTAATGGGATCCTGGAGAAATAGAGGGAATTCCTTAAATTTTATAGGCACACCAGAAGCGATTTGGGTAGTTTTAGGAAGAGTACATTCTTGGAGTGATCCTATTTCAATTTGGTAAAGATCTGATGAAGAACTTCGGACGATAGGCGACGGGAACTCCTCAATAAATGATAGCAAATGTACTGGGATCGCTGAAATCTCATATCTGTCTATTGTTTGAACCAGTTCATAAAAGAAAATCACGCCGGTACGCTGTGAAGGGGTAAGTACATGTGAACCACTAAAAAATGAAAAATAAAAACTTTTTTACAAAAAATAAAACCGACTTCAGAGAAAACAAAAAAGTGAAAAATAACTTTAGCTTCAGAAGTCGGTGACAAAAAAACTAAATCAATCAAACAAAGGTCACCGACTTCTGAAGCTAAAGTTATTTTTCACTTTTTTGTTTTCTCTGAAGTCGGTTTTATTTTTTGTAAAAAAGTTTTTTTGTTCTTATGATTTCTCGTACAATCTATTGATCGAAAATTTCTTTGGTATTTCTCTCCCTCTCCACCAAAACAAGACAATATGGAATGATGATAATTCCATATTGTCTTGTTTTTACTGGCCACATTATTCAAAGAAAAAAAAATTAACCATTCCAAATTCGTTTTTTTCCAAACGTATGAATTCAGATTTAGAACGTAAAGCGAAGCCACGCATGGCGCGAAATATAATAGGAATGAAAATACACAAACATTATATCTGGCATATTTTTATATCAATTTGGCTACGGAATTCAGTGAACATCCAGCTTAAGCACAAAGAGAAACCTTAGGACTGCTTCTGACATCGTTAAATATATATTTGGGAAACATTCGAGATTTTTTCCAAAAAGTGCTAAAGGATAATCACTTTTATCAGCAGACGGACTAGTGCTATTTTTTTATTAATTTAAAATTGTGAATTTTATAATGGACGTTGCGACGGTGGAAGTTTCACACAAAGAGCCGTTGGAATTAATTACGAAAATGACGAGGTTTTCACTGAATAGTTTTGACTGCGTGCTTTAACACGGTCGTGTGTCCTGTTTTTTGACGTGACCTTTTTGTGTTTCTACATGTAATATTTTTCAAACATTGGATAAATGAATAAATGCTGTTAGGACCCTACTTCTGCAGTGCATTTGAGATGTTTGCAAAGTATTAAACGGATGTCTTTCAGGAAAAATTCGTAAAAATACTGCTTTTCTCATGACAAGATAGATAGGTAGATAGATTCATTTATTTGCCCGAAATATGGTATTTTACAGATTTTACAATATACAAAATATATCTTCATATTCCGCAACTATATAAATTCTTACTATATAAAGACCCTTGTACCATGTTATTTGTGGTCGGCGCCAACCCTTTTTTTCCATTCTCCTGTGTCTTTTTTTATTTTTATTTGATTTATTTATTATGTAGGGCATCTCGCAGTTCAGTCTGAGAAGACTGGCTTCTGCTTAACCGGGCAAGTCCTGTGGATGCCTTGAATTTAAGGCCTCCAGCCAGGGCAAAAATGACTATAAACTAAGCGACAGCGCTCTAAGGGCACCCCCTGTGGGGTACGGACCTCGGCTTAGGGGGTCGCTGGGGGCAGCAAAGGGACAGGCTGGATCTGGTTGTCATTATTTAGGGACTGTTTTATTACTACAGGCTCAGCATTGCGGGCTGGCTCGAGCAAGGGTCGGGGAGGGATTGAACGGGGATTACGCGCTAGACCTCTGCGGCGAGGTCGGAATGTCTTCGGTCTGTATTTGTACATTCTACGAACTGTACTGGTATCTTTCCTACTCTCTTGCAAGATAGTGATCGGATCCATTCTCCTCTGTCAATCGTCACGTCAATTTACTCCTTTTCCTTTCATATCATTCCTCCAACAATCCAATCTTCAATCCTACAGGTTAGTAGTAACAGCATTCAGTTATTAGTTCCCATTGTACGTAGTAGTAATACCTCAGTGTTAGATCCGGACAATTTTGACTCTCTTGTTTTGTGTAGGTGATCTGATGAATCTTTGAAATTAGCTGTTGTTTGTCAAGCACACAAAATATTGTAAAAATAATAAGACAATAATATTCAAATATAAGACATTTCCCTCGATTTATAGGTGGCCGAAACAATATTTTTATTTTATTTCAATATGTGATAGGATGGGCTAGGTATTGAAGTCTAATTCAGATCTTTGTGATACAAGTTTCCACACTATAATATTCCTTTAAGGAAGTTGTTACTCATAATGTCTATTCTCAATATACAATGGCCATTTAAGATTTTGGTGTAAGTACTTGCTTTTAAGTGACACTTATTTCAAAGACTCCAAACACAAAACTTCCTAAATTTATTTACTAAAGCCTGCATAAGTTACTGTACTAGTATTATACTGTATGAAAACCTTGTCAATATTCAAACTCGCCTCCTAAAAGAGAGTTCTCGTGACCTTTACATAAATAACAATTGTTTACCCTTTTCAGTTAAGTTGGTTAACAAGGAATATAATGAACTGTTGATGTAGACTTCATTTAATTTATTATTGTTCAATTTGTGTAAAAGCGTGTAGGTCTAGAGATGTTACAAAGGTATATATTTCTTGATGGGTACTCGTCATCATCTATCTGTCCCAAGTTATTTGCAACACGTTATTCCGCTAACATATAATTTTTTATTTATTAAAGTGTATGCAAATATTGTACAAGAGCGGACTTAATGCCTTGGGCATTTTCTACCACTACCTTAGGGTGATGCAGAGATAAAACAGTTGGAGCAATAGTATAGAAAATTATGAAGAACAAAAAAAAACAATAAATACATACATGTCACCGTAAAATTGACAAATACGTTATATTGTAATATCTCTAGCGATATTGTAAAATCTCGCCATGAACATACTTCTTACAACAAAACGCATTATTTTTCGTGATATGCATACGATGGTAGTCAACTTACGCGGGGTGGAGGGATGGAGGGGTCCCCCTAGCCCAGTGGTACAACTCTAACGAAAAGATATTGTAACATTCCTGAGAAATACCGATTATTATAACCTAACTTTAAAACACTTTATATTCCCCTAAAAAGCGTAGTCGACGTCGACGGAGTGGGGTGGGGAGAGGGGTGCCCCCATTAGGTTAGTTAGGTTTCTTTGAAAGAGCAATGGAATGCAGCATTTTGGGTGTCAAAAGACAAGATAGGGTTTGAAACACCACGCTGCGTTCCAAAACGGGGCATAGTGGAAGTTGGCATGAAGGCTGCTAGGCTAAAATGGGATTGGGTGGGTCACGTCAGTCGCATGCACGATCACCGCTAGGCAAAGGTCTCGTCACGATGGTTGCCGGAAGACGAACAGCGCCGACCCAGAAAATATATGTAAAAAAAAAACCAAGAAAATTGCATTAAGAGCCCTCTTACAGTCCACTAGCGCCGCCAATCGAAAAAATGTCATAACTCGTAAATAGAATCAAAAATACAAAATATGTTCTATTATTACTGTGGAAAAGGCAATAACGTAATTGTATAACACCTTATCAACACTTGAAATATAGCTGTTTAGCTAAATCGTGCATTTGTAACAAAAACGGCCGTTTATGTTTTCGATTGGCGGCGCTAGTGGACTGTAAGAGGGCTCTTAATAAATAAATTAAACAACGATAGAAAGCCATACAGTTTCGCACTTGAAATAAATACGGATTATGGTAGGAAAATCATTTAAAAGTAGCAAGCTGCAGTGGACATAGCCTAGTATTTACCGAAGCTCGCTCACTAAAATGAATTCTGACTGAAATTGGAATCTCACATTTTCCGTTGGGTAAACTGTATTTTCAAATAAGCTCTGAAAATTCTCTGAAACTGGGACATAAATTCAGATTTCAGTGCAGTATGCGAACATTTAACGGTTACAACGTACTCGTTATCTAAAGGTTTAATGATTAACCTCGATATATCCGCCTCATCAGTGAACCGGTTAATTATTTTTTAATTAACAACCTCTATGTTGGGTTCGTATAGGATCTTCGTGGTAATACGGTGCTCAGAGGCCCTAGCATAAATGCGCGGCGTTAATGAAACGTAGAACTATTTTTGAGTGAAAATCCAACTACCAAGTTAGTATTTCAGCAATTTTTTGCGACAAGCAATATACTCTACGATATGAATTCGTCGAATTCGAATTTATTCATCAAGGAAATAAAATATAAGGAAATCAGAAAAAAAATGTCGTGGGCAGTGACATTATTTTTTAACTGTCTTCTCCACTTCTGTAGGAAGTCAACAAAAAAAAGTCCCATGAAAATCCGACCACTATAAACTTCGTTCCACCTTTTGAGTATTTTTGTCTAATGCCACTGGGCTAGTAGACAAAAGTCTTGGAACTAGCAACGGCTGGCTGGATACCTAGCATACAGGATAGCCCGGTTAAGCAAAAGCCAGACTCATAGGTTGACCGGCGAGACAACATTATCAAAAAATATATATATAATAATAAAAAAATAAAAAAATGCGTGGTGGTCATTGGGGACTGCCGATAGAAGTGAAAACTAAGTAATCTATATCTGCTACGGGTTGAGCCCGTGCACACCTAAGTGGTGCTACGAAGCGTTAGGTGACGGTCACGATTTCATGATTTTTGTTCACCCAAAACGTGCTTATCGCGCCCAAAGAAGTATTCATTTCAAAACTTACGTTAAAATAATTCAAACAAACGTTACGTTTAGTCCGCGTGTTCATACTAGGCCCACTAAACGCTCGTCTCAAAGCTCTTAGTAGGTAAAATGAATACTTAATAAGCAAGGAAATGTATTGAAACTTCAGGGTTGCATTTCATTATGCGCAGTACTTACCAACTTCTGAGAAGGAAGATGGAGAAGTCGTGTTTTTTTGTAACTAAAAAACGAGTTTTTCGAACGGTTTTCCTTTGTAAAATTTTAATTCACTGTAGTTTGTTATTTACACGGGATTTGCATAATATATTGACTGTTGATGACGTAATAAATGATCAGTAATTATAGTAAAATTGCAATTAGACAAGGTGTTAAAATTTGCTATTCTATTTAAAGTGCAATACCTAATACGCTTTAAAAATGCACGAAACAGCTATCTTATGTATTATACAACATTATTTTTTGTTTATACTAAACCCGAAAAGGGGTCATTGTACTCATCATTTTGAACAACTTTTTCTGTGGGACGAACCTTGAAATCGCGAAAAAAAAATCTGCTGTTCCCTACATTTTGACGAGTTATGCGAACATAAATGTAGGGAACAGCTGTTTTTTTTTTCGCGATTTCAGGGTTCGTCACATAGAAAAAGTTGTTCAAAATGATGAGTACAATGACCCCTTTTCGGGTTTAGTATAAACAAAAAATAACCCTGTATACAACGTGTAACAAAAAGGGTAAAGTCAAAAAGAAAGAAAGAAAGTCAGTCAAATGAAAGGGTGTGCTATAGACCATCAAACTGAACAACTTTCCCTATGGGACCACCATCGTAATCGTTAAAAAAATAATCAGCTGTTTCATACATTTGGTCAAGTAGGTATTGGAATGTGGCGGTTGAAAATTTTTTCGCGATTACGATGGTGGTTCCATGGAGAAAGATAGTCAGTTTGATGGTCTGTAGCACACCCTTTCATATGACTATACCCTTTCTGTTACACGTTGTATATGTCACCGTAAAATTGACACACACATTTCACATTTCACAATATTACGGTTTCACTTCGATAGGTTGTAATCTACCGAAAAATAATGCGTTAAATTGTAAGCAGTATGTTTGTTTGACAATCTTTCGTGAGTTTACAATCTCGCTAGTTATATTGTAACCTAACGGTTTTTACAATGTTACGCTGACATAATATTTGTTTCCATTGGCTATCTAAATTGTCTATTTTTCGCGGAATCATGTCTATATCTATGCTTAATCTTTGCGCCATTGATGCGTATACGATGTTTTTTACCATGTATACAGGGTGTATTTCACCTCATCACAAAGCCGTTAACCAAGCATTCTGTATATCAAACTAAGTAACTTTACGCAAAAAATATTGCTGGGAAACAACTTTTTTTTTTGAGGTTATAAATCATGTTTTGTGGTATAACTCAATGTAACACACTCAAAACATTGTGCAGATGGATGGACTGAATAGTACGGGTGTCGTCGAGATATTTAAAGTAAAAATCGTGCGATAAAAAGTGGTATTTAAAAAAAATCTTGTCAAAATCTTGAAACTTTGACCCCCAATATCTCCGTAACTAGAAGGTTCCCAGGTATAGTGTAGAACAAAAAAATGATCAGAATGACGAGTAGAACAAGTGTCTTTCGTATTCGTTAAGAGGTGTTTTACACCCTTTATGTATGTGTAAATTTCTTTGTAGGACAACGGTAAAATAATTCCATGGAGTTACAAACAATAGATCTAGCACAAAATAGTCCACTTCTATGTTTAGAACCAGGCTGATAACCTTATCTGTACCAAATTGTTTTCAAGAGTATCCTAATAAGCGGCCGCATTGGAAACATTTTAATTTACTTTGGTGTTTGCGGCATTAGTTTATATGACGCATTCTCTATCATAATATAAACCAGTAATTTTGCGTCTATATGAGAATCTCTTTTCCCAAATATGTTAGGGATAGCTTCCAGTCTACTGAATACAAGTATTCTGTATGGACTCACTGACATCCAAAAACAACGTAGTAACTCGGTTTACGATGCCTCTTGCTTAGAAAGGTTTCGGAATTCTGACTATCAATAATGACTTTCAGATATCGACAAATGACAGTCCTGTTATGTACTAGATGACTCGACAACCTCGATAAGCGTAGACTAACCTATGATCGATATTATTGAGCCACAAGCTTCGTAAAACTGCCAAGCTTTAAATGCCTTCCTCTCGAATTTTAATAAAACGTTTCTCTGGCAAAGCTATGTTGCATTTTGTGATGCTTGGACTAGACATACGTCACGGCGCCATGGCTGTTTACACGTAATTTTAGATTTAGGTTACAATTACAGACAGACATCTGTGTAACCACAATAATACTAGCTAATTAAGCACTTGTCTAGTGTAACAATATTAATGTGCGCAATTAATATCAAAGATCTCCCATCAGATAAGTGTAAATGGTGCTTGTTGCCTACAAGAACCGCTGTTATCTATATCGAGGAGTTATAGGGTAATCTGTAGCGTTGTGCTTATGACTAGATCTTAGCAGGACCTGAATAGTGGTGCACGGCCCAATTCGATACTTTACAGTATCGATACATCAGGATTCGATGCTCCAATATTTTCGATTGATACAAATACGATAAATGCAAAAGTACCAGTGTCCGGAATTAAGGGATCGTAGTGTGCCGGGGTTGCGGGCCTATTCGAAAGAGATACCGCGACCCCGGAACATAAAGGGCGAGGAAGGAACATGGATGGGTTTTAGTCAGTAAAAGTCTGACACTCCCTCCCGCTCCGCCCAGAGTGGGAGAAGTCATTTGATAATTTCTCATCCTAAAAAAAATAAAAAAAGGGATCGTAGTGTACCACAGTGATAATTCAATTTAAAAGATACAAAAGGAGGACACAAAGCGTATAAAAATAATTCCGGGATTTTTTCCTTTAAAAATAACGAGTACTATAATTATAACACTTCTGCCCCCAGCGACGCCGTATGCCGAGGTTCGTACCCCACAGCGGGTTCCCCTTTTCTTTTGGATGGGAAATCTTCAAATGATTTCTTCCACTCTGGGCGGAGCGGGAGGGAGTGTCAGACTTTTACTGACTAAAACCCATCCATGTTCCTTCCTCGCCCTTTTTGTTCCGGGGATACCGCGAGATACCGCGGGTATCTCTTTCGAATAGGCCCGCAGCATACAGGGGGTGCCCTTAGTGCGTGGTCGCTTAGTTTATAGTCATTGTTGCCCTGGCTGGAGGCCTTGAATTGAAGGCATCCACAGGACTTGCCCGGTTAAGCAGAAGCCAATCTCTCTAGACAGAACTGCTTTTTATTGTATTTATTTAATAATCTATTTCTTTCTTTCTCATTTCAATATATACACATATCTGAGTAACGCTTAATCTAGTGGCACTTTTTACCTTATCCTAATTTTGTTAACATGCGGATAATGTAGTGGGCTGCACTATTGTTAATACTTCATATGTATATTATTGTTATTTGTAGATGTTTTATATTGTAGCTGTTTATTGTCCGTCCCATAATAAATAAAATAAAATAACATAAACTGCGAGATACCCTACCCAAAAAGAAAAAGAAAGTATCGATAAGATGTAGTGAGTTAGTAGGTCATCAGGTGCGTAGGTGATAGGGCATCATCATTCATCTTCCTGCCCTTTGTCCCAAGTTACTTGGAGTCAGCGCAACACGTTGTTTTTTTCTTCCACTCTCCTCAGTCAACCGCGCTATCATTTACTCCTTTATTTTCCGTATCATTCCTCACAAAATCTATCCATCGTTTTCCTAGCCCTAGTCCTATCGCGCATTCTATTTTCACTACATAGGATGTGGCTTTAGTTTTTACAGTCAGCCGCCTGCCTGACACTTACCCTCTTTGGGAATACTGTTGTTGGTGATTTAACCATCACCATTCGGGAGCACAAGGTGCTGTATTGTGTGCACCGGGTCTTTAGCTCCCGTAGTCGCTTCCTACGACGCCATGTAGTGATAGGGCATGGCAAATTCAAAAGTATCGATTTAAATACAAGAATCGTGCAACCTAGAGGGGAATAGGATATGTTTCGAAATTTGAAATAATCGGATTCATACCATTCAATACGATCCTAAAATCGTTTTACAAAGTTAAGATCTGGATCGATCCAAAGCACCGACACAAATGCAAGTATCGAGTGTCCCTAACCTGTCATATGTATTGCTAACATTCTGCGGCTTAAGTATTAATCTTCTCATTAATTTGTAGCTTCTATTGAAATACCTAGTCTGTGGATTAGGGATAATATCGCGAATCATTGCTATGTATTGATTTATACTTATTAGGTATAATTGAATTAGTGAAACTACGCAATATTAATGAATAGTGATGTAAAAGATAAACATGATCGATGAATAAGAGAATGATCCGGTGTAGTGTGGTTACTTCAAACAAAAGTTTAACGCATAATATCGGAATCTCAAAGTTGCGATTTAATTAATTGAAATCCACACAGATAAATGTTTGAGAAAGATCATGTTTATATTTCAATTCAATATAAGCGACTGGGATCACTATTTGTACTGAAATACGGTAAATGAGGAACTTTATGTAATTGTATTTAGTTTGACACATTGTTGGTTGACGTATATCCTGCTAACAGCGCCACTATGAAGGGTCAAAGTAGGGGAGACCGGGTACAAAAGTAACACTTTGTACTTTGACACTGGTTTCTCGTTATTTATTATATTTATGATGAAATGAATATAGCCACATAATACCTTCGATTGTGCTCTACAAATTTGTATATAATTTTACAGCATTATTTGCTGTTTATTGTGAATTACAATGCTTTGAAAAAAAAACGACGATTGTTACTTTCGACCCCGGGGCCAGGACGAAAGTAACACGGTGTGGGTCGGAAGTAACATGGTTAAGGTGCATGTAATAAATATGAAATGCTATATAAAATCAACTTATTTATTATAAAACACACAAAAAAACAAAAGCAATCTTCTTCGTCACATGAATTATTGTTATGATCAATGTTTTCTTTTACTTTTAACTTGCCTTCTTTGTTCTTTTTCCTTTTCCGTTTTGTAGATGTTTCAGGTTGTAAATTAGTTTTTTGGCTTTCATTCTTTCTTAGTATTCTTCTTCAATCGCATTTTTTGCGATTGAAGAAGAATGCAGCAATGATATACTCGTATTTATCAGTAACAGCTAGAGGAAATGCTTTTTTGACAATACCAGGAATGTAATGTAGTCAGCGTTTGACCAGGATTATATCGCATCCAGTTGTCTGTAGCTATGTTAATAATTTTATGAATGGTAATTTTCTTATATATCAATACAATGTCACATGGCAAACATTGTACTTTTGTGCCAGGGCTCTAATTGTGGCATTCTCTTTGAAATGCTCGTCAGCCGCTTTTATGTACACGTCCATAATTATGTCAGTGGTCCTTCTTGGTGACTTTCTCACTCGTTGTCGCTGCATTCTGTTAGTAAATAGAAACAATTAATTAACTTAAAATAATAAGGGAATTATACGTATTGCATTATGGGGACAAAAGTAACATGTTACTTTTGTACCCGTAGTGCTGTGTTACTTTTGTACCCAACCACGATTTTGTTAATTCATGAATGCCTGCATAAAAATAGAACTTGCTATTTCAAAATCAATAACAACACCGTGTAAACAATCTAATTAAAAATTACACTGCAAATAGTCACATTGATATCACCATTTGAACACTACGTGAACACTAATGAGTAAATGACAAAAAACTTACTTCTGGTTCTTAAAATCACGTGGCGTCCTCTAGCACAACTTTACGGCACGGAGCAAGCGCGGCGACTAAATATAAGCGAGGGGATCATCGCTGGCTGTCTCCTGACGGTAGCAGAGCAGCGTTTCGACCATTTGATATACCTACAGAGCGTTTGTTACTTTCGACCCGCCGTTACTTTTGTACCCGGTCTCCCCTATGTGTGTGTGTGTGTGTCTGTCTGTGGTCAAGTTCATTGTATCAGCCGAACGGATGAATCAATTTTGTTTTTTTTTTGTTTGAAAGGTGAATTAGTCGGGAGTGTTCTTAGCTATGTTTAAAAAACCAGTCCAAGATGGCTGCCGCCACAAAATGGCGGATTATACCTCATCACGAACCCGTTAACCAAGCATTCTGTATATCAAACTAAGTAACGCAAAAATTATTGCTGGGAAACAACTTTTTTTTTGGGGTCAAAAATAACGTTTTGGGGTATATACTCGATGTAACGCACTCAAAATTGTGCTGATGCATGGATTGAATAGTGAGGGGTTTGTGAGGGTATTTAAAGCAAAAATCTTGCAATAAAAACTTATATTAAAAAAAAAACTTGTCAAAAAGTTGTAACTTTGAACCCCAATATCTCGGTAACTAGAAGGTTCGCAGGTATGGTGTAGAACAAAAATATTATCGCAATGACAAGGAGAACAAGTGCATTTCAGCTTCGTTAAGAGGTGCTTTACACCCTTTATATATATAATTATTTATTCTACAATTCCCCCAATATGGGTATCAAATGAAAGAACTTGACCAGTAGAATACTCCTAAGCTATAGCAAACTTCAAATCCAAGATGCTCACACCAAAAATTTGTGAGGGTCAACACCAAAAACCGGGAATACCTAGAAATTATGACCCTGTGTGTCGGAGGTTTTTAAATTTTTAATTGAATGTAACTTTTTTATGTAACGAATAAACTTAAAAACTACAGGACCGATTTGAAAACTTATTTCAGCAATGGATAGCTACATTATCAGCGAGTTACTCGCTGATAATGTAGCTGTATGTATGCTATATTTTATCTCTTTACTCCGTCAAATACGCAGGTGAAACCGCGTGGCTTCCGCTAAAAATATTATAGAGAGGTTTGTAAATTTGTATGAAGGGGATAATCTTCTCTCTTCTCTTCTTCTTCTTAACTGGTGATACGATTACGAAAATTCTTTCACTCTCAGGAACACAGGGTGACTTTAACTCCGAGTGTCATATACCACGGTTTAAACGTCCACGAGGCGTAACTTCCGTATGTAATCGGACTGGAGCCGAGAGCAAAACCTTATAGTTCTAAAACAAATTCACTTCGTATTTTTCCGTGTGGCCCGCGTAGATATCCAAAACTTCAAAATTGATTTCAATGCGGTTTTCGCGACCGCTTAGAGCAATTCGTACCGAAATCGAAATAGGCACGTCCTAGAACTAAAAATTCGAAGACATGTGACATCTACTAATCCGCACTGGGCCCGCGTGGTAGATTATAGTCCATTTCCTCTCATAGAGAAGAGGCCTATGTCCCAGCAGAGGGAACGTGAAAGGCTGATGATTATGATGATATCGAAATCTTTAAGTTTAATCATTAACTTAGATAAACCACAAAAAACTTGACATAAAAAGGGTCGCTGTCCTGATATAAATTACTAAGATATTAGGCTTTATCTAAAATATAAATATGTAATCAGTATAAAAATTAAAATATATCTATTGTTTTACCTACAGCCGACGGTAAGTAAAATGGCCATCAACAGCCGACACGAAAGGATCGATATTCGATGACCACATACATCAACGACAGCTTGGCTTTACAGATTTCAATATAAATAGGTGTACAAAGGGATTTATTGCTTTTAACAGTGTGTTTTTAGTCGTAGTAATGCTTTAGCAAGATTAGCTGTAAGCTGACGCTGTGATCATGTTTATTAATCACTAACAGTATGCCCGCGACTTCGTCCGCGAACATACTAATAATATTTTATAGCCTTCATGGTAGTTTAACTTTCTATTGGTTAAAAAGGAATTAAAATTTGTCCAGTAGCTGTTTTGGAGCTGTTTTGGAGCTCATTCGATACAAACTAACCAAAATCTTTATCTTTATTATAAGTATAATATTAGTAAAGATAGTTTTCTCTCTCTCACTCAATTTTTACCCAAAAAAAAACTGTTTTTTTATAGCCCCTTACTCATAGGATCTCTTGCTTGTATACTCTTGAACTATAAGTAAATAGGTAATTCTTCAGCAGACTTAATTAATGGTAAAAACAAATTCGAGAAATGCACAAATCCCACAACACAATCTTGCAAAAAAACAGACACCTTGTTATTCGTCCACGCCAAAAACAAACGAAAAAGGAAGAAAAAACATAAGAAAATTAGAAAAGAAAAAGAAAAACAAAAGAGGGCGAACAATTTATTATTCAAGCGCCCCCGAATCTCGGAACATTAAAACAATATTGACATAAAACCGGACTTTTCCGGCTTATTCGGGTTCCGTACAAAACGACAGAGGCGGTCGATCACCGTCTCACCGCTCAACACAGTAATACGAATGACATTGATCTCACTTATAAGGATTTATGGACTTCACATGTCGATGTTTGTTTGCAAGATGTCTCAAAACAAATTGGTTGTGTACAAACGTTTATGTAATTTTTACTTCTAGGATTTTGTCGTAAAAGGAAGATTACCAAGGCCCACTGCAAAGGAACTCGTGGCAAAATAATATAAGCCACTCCGGTTGAACTTTAGATTAACCTTTTGGACGCCAATGTCGCATATTAGTGACAAGCAAGCGCGTGCCCTGTACGCCAAATGACACAAATATGTGACAAAATAGTAGATGAAATTGTGGCTTGGCGTAGAGGGCACGCGCGTTGGTTTAAGCTCTGGCGGTCAAAGGTTAAGCCGCATTTGTCTAAGTTTGTATGTGAACGGGTGACCACACATTACTTACCGAGTTTTTTCCCCGTCGCTCTGAGTCATTGGAAGATCTTTGAAAGTCATCAGCCGTGTGAGTGACCTAAAAGTCTGACAGCCAGACTTACCAAGGCATAAACTTATATTGTCACTTACGGGATATCTTCCGTGATTATTTATGGTTTTGAGCTCCCGATATTTCGACGCTGTTGCAAGCGCCATGGTCGCGGGTTGACTGGAGACTGCGGGTGGATGGAAAATAAAATTGTTACGAGCAGACAAATCTGTCTACCCTCTTATCATACAAAAAACTACACAAAACCTGTGAGTGCGTTTTGTCGTGACTTAGTGTCGAGTTCCAATAGAGCGCGTAGCAAAAGTCAAAGAAAGAGGGTAGACAGATTTGTCTACTCGTAACAATTTTATTTTCAATCCACCCGCAGTCTCCAGTCAACCCGCGATCATGGCGCTTGTAACAGCGTCGAAATATCGGGAGCTCAAAACCATTAATAATCACGGAATATATCCCGTAAGTGACAATTTAAGTTTTGTTTTGAACCGTGAAAGGCTAAAACAGTGTTTATTAAGGCATATGCGGCGTGGTCGTGGCGTGATCTGAGTTGTGGAGGTCAGACAGGCAGTCACTCCATGTAAATACTGGTATTCAGCTGCATTCGGTTAGACTGGAAGCTGACTCCAAAATATGTAGTTTAGAAAAGGCTAGGTGATGACCAAGTGTCTGTTGCACCTCGAATTACGAAATGTGATAAATAGTAAAAAAAAAATGAAGATGACAGAGACAAAATATATATCTTGTCCTTTTGACCGTGGTTTCAATGTGCTTAAATGTGGCGTTCAGCTTTATTCGTGAAACGCTCTGTTTTCCAGTTAGTATCTTGTTTTCTAAAGAATAAACAAGCTTGGTTATTAACATTCCTGTCCACCCACAACATGCCAGACGTACACAATAATCGTACTTGTGAACGCCCTCTTAATGCCTCCCTGAATTCTCTTTTCATCAAACCAAGAGATTGTTTATTTCTCATCAAAAGTACTAAAAGAACAGAATTTTCCACCACTAACACGACCCTTGACATTTACCATATTTTGAACTTTGAAGTTATGCTAAAGTCAAACGTGCAACGCGCACTAAAGAGTTTAACTACTTTAAAGACACCGTTTTCTTTTATTTATTAGTTTTTCACCCTTTCGACAGCAGTGTAAGCATGAGATTATTTTTATAAATAATCAGATAGAAAATGCGTCTCATCATCATCTGCCTAGCCTTTTCCCAACTATGTTGGGGTCGGCTTCCAGTCTAACTGGATGCAGCTGAATAACAGTATTTTACATGGAGCGACTGCCTATCTGACCTCCACAATCCAGTTAATACTGGGTAATACGATACCACTTGGTAAGACTGGTGTCAGACTTTTTGGGCCACTGACTCCTGTAACGACTGTCAAAGACGGACAAATGACAGCCGGGACCAACAGCTAAAATGCATATATGCAAATAAACAAAATAGAAGTGTCCTTTAATGAATGCAATATGAAAGCATATACGGTACTTAGAATAATAAAGTACATTTCTTTTGTCTGTCTGTCCGGCTGTTTGTTCCGACTGGACCGATTTTGACGGAACTTTTACTGGCAGAGATCTAATGTTATAATAGCTGATTACCCAGACAAAGGTTACAGGGCACAGGTGGTAAAAAATTTTTTTTCTCATTAACACAATACGCAAGAAAGAAGAGTGGAAAGCTATGGGGGAGGCCTTTGCCAAGCATTGGGACAATATAGGTATAAGTAAATAGTACATTGTTATCCTAGGGGTGAAAGTAACTTATTTAGTCCCGAGACGGGGTTTGGCGCCCAAGCATAGTGCGGGCGCTAATAGCTCGAGGGACTTAATAAGTCTTTAACCCGAGGTAAACACTGTGCTTTTCATTGCGAATACAAGGAAAATAAAAACAAAAACACGAAACAACTCGAAAAAAAAATGAAGATCGGATTACCACTTTCCCGCCTATTTTGTTTTTTTTTTCTGTGGCCGGCTATTCAGCCTTTATTTTCACTATGGTCACTGAAATAATTGTAAATATTTAGCCCAAATCTTGGTTATTTTAAAGAAATATTTGTAACTAAATTATAACAAATTTAAGTTATTTAAATAAATTATATTCTTTAATTAATACTGAATTTTATGTTATTTCAATTTTACATCGCGCTGTAATTTACAGGCTGTAGGTATAGAAGTCGGAACATGGTTCAATAGAAATGTGAAAATAGAACTAGATTTTTTTTTAATAATGTGACAGCTGTCAGTTGAAAGCTATTCTCCCGAGGGCTGAAAAGTATTACTTTCAGCCCGCTCCTCAGGCAACTTCAGACCTACTTTCCGAGTATGAGTAATGAAAAAAAACTTAACACAATACGATTTCCAGCATCAGAATTTTACGAAAAGCCACTGCATTTGCCCGGCTTGCGGTACAGATTTCCAAATCATCGATTGTTCTGAAAATAACATGGGGCAACGCAACGCCACAGGGACCGCAAAAGCCACAGCTTATATTAATTTATCGATATCATGTGTTTGTTCACCAGTGTGTTATTGGTAAAGTAGCGTATTTTGAAGTAATACAACATCACGCCTGTAATATATAAAGGGTTATACAGAGGTATACCTACTAGTAACTGCCGTCTTTCACCATTTATATGTCCTGTTGCCAGCTACCGAGCTACTACTGATGAATCCCTGATGGAAAATACTTCGCAAAACAGAACGATCGCACCAAAGACATCATGCTGATCAGTAGCACTTGGGTTACCAATGACGTATATTTTAAAATTTAATGTCACAATGCTAAGCGAAAGCACATGACTAGAAATGACTTTTACTCACGTGACGAAAGTTTCTAGCTAACAAGACACGCTAACGATCATATAATATTTAGTTTACATAGAGTAGTAAGTAGTATTTGTTGTGAAACTGCTTTGATGCACATCTTTACTGTTTTCATTTAACAAGTTACATTAAATTAAAAACTTAAAAAAACCCCGACACATTGGGTCATAATATCAAGGTTTTCTTTTTCATTTGATACCCTGAGGAAGTTGCGAAAAAAAGTAATTCGCCATTTTGTGGTGAAATGAATTAAACTTATAACACCCCGTCGTTTTTGCATCGGGCGTTAAAAATAGACTTAAATCAAAATGTCTACATTAAAATAGCCTTTATGAGATAGCATAATGGGACTAAAATGATTCCACTAGTGGGACATAGGCCTCCGCTATGTGGAAAGCAGTGGGTTGTAATCCACCTCGTGAAGCCATGCATTTTACGAATGATAAAAAACTTACCAGCAACAGCTCCGCTACCTACTTTTTGAACTGAATGGAATAGTAAAAAATACTCTTTAATAACATAACATTTATTTAATTAAAATTGAAAGAAAAATTAGTAGTTTTCATCACTGAAGGAAATTGTTTTTCCCCGGCACACGGTATTTTATGTCTTAAAAAACATAACATAAGGCGAATAAATTAAAGTGAATATTATAAAATAACAAATTCTATCAATGAACTTCTTATTTTGTTTGGCTGTATGGGTCATTTTCTTAGCCTTAATGTACATACATTTTGGTCCTTCGTTAATGCACTTGTGCACAAAATTCGTGCAGCCTATATCCTGTACAAATAAGCACTTTCAGAGCATGAGAAGTTAATTTTTTTTTACATAGGGTGGGCAGACTCAACGGTCACTCTTACTTATGTTGGATTTTTTTACTTAGCACGTGCTGTTTGACTCAACAGAAGGCAAAATCAACAATAATATACAGCATTTCCATAAATATTTTACCTCCGCCTAGGAATGACTGTTTAAATCACAATGATCTTTATTTTTTGGACAGTAAGGTTGCTATTGGGCTGCGGCTGTTAGAAGTAAAATATCTGTTAAATACCTAATACTATTTCCATTGTTGTTTTAATAAGTGATACTTAATTAAAACATTAAATTAATAATATTCTCTCTCTTATTACAGGTAATCTTTGGGACTTTTTAATTGACATTATGAAAACATCCTACCAATGCAGTCAGGTAAATATAAAACTGATGAGCGATTGAATGAAACGAATGATGTAACCAAGATTTTGTATAAATAATTTGATTTAAAAGAGTATCCATGGAGTTTTTTGCCTTTTCTTCCCCATAGAGATCTACGCTAGAGAATAGGCGACTACAGTACTTTCACAGTTTTTATGTCTTGTGACTAGGACTGTAGCTATATTTAATTTTCATCTTTGTTTGGACAGTTGAGAAGTGCCTGTAAAGGCCAACGCAGACCGAGACGGCATGGCAAGGGATTTTGCCGTGAGTCAGCGCACACTGACCGCTTAGATACCGCGGCATTCCAGCACTTTGCCACGGCATGCCACGACAGTATACCCCGCAATATGTCACTACGAGCGCCGGAGTCGGTGGAATGCCGTTGCCTACCACAGAATGCCACAGCATCCCGCCACGGGAGCCTGTGCCGCGCCTTTTAATGCCGTGCCTTTTAATGCCATGCGATAAAATCCCTTTCAATGCCACGGCATCATTTAAAGCATAGCAATTTATATCGTATTTCTGTAACAGTACGGTTGAATATCCATTGGTAAAAATTAAAATCCCTTGCCATGCCGTCCCCGTCTGCGTTATTGGCCTACTTGAAATAAATGTCTTAATTTTGATTTTGACTAATCCGTTCGAAAAATTCCCCCGGCTAAAACTATCTTGATGGAGAATATCATTTTTAATTAACCTATGATTGTGCAGCAGACATCTTTTATTCTCGTTGTCTTATGGTAAGTCAAGAGGTAAAGCAGCCCTAAAAGATGGCTTGGCTTTACTTGGGCGTATTCAAAGTTGGAATTATTAATTATCTAAACTTATTCAAATCATTTTTTTTTTGCTCTATACTGTTGTTCTAATTATGTCCAAAGCGAAACCTTTAACCTCCTTTTTGTAAAATACAAAGCATATCAAAAGGCCATCAGTAATTGAGTTAATTATCATTTTAGTTTAAAACTGATATCACAGAGAGGTTAGCCAAATAACTTGATTTTTCAAAACCGTTCCTCGCAAAAGACTACCACTCGCAGAAGTACCTAAACTCCAATCAACTTTGCTGTTCAGACGGGAAAACACAGAACTAAAATAAATGTTCCAAGTTTGATATTTCGATGCAGGTACAGAGTAAAGGGCCAAAACCTGGTTTTCATACAAAAAATATTACAACTATAAGTCATGATAACCCTGAATTAAAAAATAACATTGCCAATTGGGCCTGAGCAAAGAGAGACACAAAATGTCAACCCATTTTCAACTAACGGCAGTCAGGTCGTGACTCGGAAACACGTCAAAAAACAAACAAACAAATTGTGAAAAATGACTAACAACTCGATAACAAGCTACTGATCGTTCGCTTGACGTGCTAAAGTGTCAGTCACGCACGAGCGCATTCCAACACTTTCAGTTTCTGCTACACTCATCTTTGCATTCTCAAGCGCTTTATTGCGCTTAATGCGATTTTCATGCTTTCGCTTTATTGTTATAGCTCCATTTCTGACGCCAGAAGATGCAGTTAAGAAGATACTTATATTTGTTTACGTAGTCTAAACATTTAGGTGTTTAGGTATATCAATTTTATGATGTTGGTTTATAACCGTTTTTAGGGTTCCGTAGCCAAGTGGTAAAAACGGAACCCTTATAATAGATGCGCCATGTCTGTCAGTCTGTCTGTCTGTCTGTAAGATTTTCACATAAAATAAGAAAAAAAAAATTGGGGGTTCCCCATGCTTAGAACTGACGCTAAAAAAAAAATCATCAAACCCATCCGTTTGGTATATCTATGGATAGGTCTTTAAAAATGATATTGAGGTTTCTAATATAATTTTTTTCTAAACTAAATAGTTTGCGTGAGAGACCCATCCAAAGTGGACAAATGTGTGTGTATTTTCTAAAATACGAGAATGATAAAACTAAGAAAAATATATGATGTACATTAATTACTATGTAAACTCCCACCAAAAATTGGTTTGAACGAGATCTAGTAAGTGCTTTTTTTTTTAATACGTCATAAATCATAAACAGCAATTTACCTTTCATTTAATCTGGTACGGAACCCTTCATGGGCAGTCTGACTCGCACTTGGCTGCTATTTTTTAGGATAGGGTCGGAGTCAAATAGTCTTTAGTTTCGTAAATAAATAAGATGTTCAAGTTTGTGGTTTTGCTGTTCCCTAATACTTTTTGCAAGCGTATGTCGTGTCCTACTGCTGGGTGAAGGTCTTCCCTTCCTCCTTCTTAACCTCTCTGTCTTGAGCAGTTTGTGTCCGAGCAAGCCCCATAAACATGATCAGATCGTCTCATTACATTTGCCGCTTTTGACCTTCGCGGTGGCGACATTTTCTCTCAAGTGTCCAGTCAGTGGCGATGTTTACCCACCTCTCCGGTGCATTACTGCGATAGGTGACAGTCACTAAAACAGCCTGGATGACCACCAGGCTGTTTTACCTAGTTGGAATAAAATAAATATAAGAGGTAGTCGGTTGGACGTCAGTCTTGAAGTCTCGTCTTGATACAATAAGCGGCACGCTAGATTTTTTTTGTTTTGTTATTGTACTTTAGTTCTAGTTTACTCCAAGTATACCTCTTAAAGGGTCATTGGAATTAAAAATTACGAGCATCTTTTACTAATAAAAGGAACCCTAAAACTGTAAAAAACAGCGATTCCCACAGGCTCATCATCATCATCATTTAAGCCGAAAGACGTCCACTGCTGGATATAAGCCTCCCCCGAAACCTTCACCAGGTCATCGGTCCACCTAGTGGGAGCGGCTGATTTTATATTATTTCAGCATCTTTGTATTGGTCTCGTAGTAAAAGACAGTGGGTAACGAGGTTTAGAGTAAAATTAAATTAAGCTTGTATAGAACTGTGGGCTTTTCTGCCCCAGACGTAAACACATCGATTTTCAACACGACATTTGCAAGCTTAGTCTAGTCTGGCTAGACGACTGAAAACGAAGTTATTCCTAGCAAATGTATTTTCATTCCTTTCCATTGCAATAAGCAATAACAAATGAAAAGTCTGCGTCTCCCCTAGGCATAAATTTAAAAAATATCTGTCACGTCACTTTTGAAAGTAGTATGCAAATTTTGCAACGCATTTTTCTGAATGCATTACTGCAAGCGGCGCTGGCATTTAATCCTATTCCAAGGCGAGCAAAATATGAGTCTCACAGAACTGTCTGCTTATGTTTTTCACCATTTTTATTTGACAACTCTTTTTGGCCTTTTCCTTTGGTCTGTTGTTGTGCCATGCCTTCCATTTTAATAAACGGCAGTTATGTTAAACGTTTCGCGTTGTTCTTTTGTTTTGTATTTGGCCATCATCACGATCTGCCTACACCAGTCCTAAGCTGGAAATAGGCCTTTTCAATTGCTCGCTAGTTTACTGGAGGATAACACTCTCCAACTTAGTGTAAACTCTCATGCAGTTGCACGCAAGTTACACTACCGGCGGAGATTGTCGCTCCACGTAGCCAGAAGGCGTCCCATCACGTTCCGATTGCCGATTCGCAGTGAAAAGTCTACCCCCTAAGGGCATCGGTTCAGCGACTAATATGGCCGGCCCATTGCCATTACATTCCATGCCTCTTGAATTCGGTGCTTTTGCGATACTCTGTATAACAGCTCTGAATTTAAAACGTAAGTGCATGGGTAGATTGAAAATCCAATTTTCTCACGTTCCTGTTATAGATCAGTATCAGCTTGAATGTTAAGGATTAATTGATTTGAAGCCATTAAAAATATGTATGTACAAATAGAATTATAATTTAAAACGTTTGTCAAAGTCACAATCGCTCTTTAACCTCATAAGCATAAGGTGCCTATTGAACTACTATTATAAATAACTGTGAAAAATACGCTATTGACTTCTATCAAAGCATTTTCAAATCAAGTAGACAGATGAGTAACGAGATGATACTAGTTTACGTTAGGAAACCGTTTCTATCCGTGTTGTCACTAAGTACGCGCGTGGGCTGATAACCCATATCTACGCTTTGTTTTACTTTCATTTATAGACAACTAGACTACTAGTTATTTATACCTATAGTTGTAATCAGTCAACTTTAACCTAGACTTCGAATTACCTACTGTTTAATGCGGCTATTGTAAAGTCATCATCATTATCATCATCTTTCTTTCTTCCATTCTCCCTTGTCAACCGTCACTCTATCATTTACATCTTTATCTTTCTTATCATTCCTTATATTATCATTTATCGTTTCCTTTACTTTTAAAGTTTTTTATTCTTACTTTTACCTTTACCTTTACTTCATGTGAGTAGGTTCGAAAAATTTACCAACTGAAATGAAGCCTACCATAGACGGTCGGTTATGCATATGCAGTTTTTGCGTAAACGTGGCTAGCAAAACATTCAAATAACATGGTATTGCATGGTCTGTCAGACCTTACATAGCGTGAATAGTCTTTTCAGTAACCTTTACGACGTAATTGCTGCTCCTCACAAGAAAAATAATTATTTTCTAGTTGCCTTTGCTAGTTTTCGGTATTGTACACCATTAGCGTTAGTGAAGAAAATCTAATTTCCAAACATAAGATGATGAGAGTCATAATGGCTAGAGCATTTATCTCTGTAATTTATAGTAACTCATAAGGTCAAAAGATCTATATGGGTCATCTATTATAACCGATAATTATAAAGAGACTAAATAGTGAGCATGTTTTATCGTCTGAATGAACCTAGTTAGGAAAAGAGAATGTATAATCAAACAGTAATTGAATGTACTAAATCGAATACCGGTATGTTATACAATAAAATAGCGTTTTCATATCAAGGGATTTTAATGTGTTCTTCACCGTAATTTTATTGGTACAAACTTTACCAATGTGTAAAGTTTGAGCTATGTCATAGCTATATCGCGATGTGTAGTAATGTTACCATTTTACCATGTCAGCGTAACATTGTAAAAACCGTTAGATTGTAATATAACTAGAGAGATTGTAAACTCTCGAATTGTGGACAACTAAACATGCTTCCTAGTATATTACTGCACTGCTTATATTATATTTTTCGGTAGATTACAATCTATCGAATTGAAACCGTAATATTGTGAAATGTAAGCGCCGGAACTCAACTCGCGTGGTGTGGAGGGGGTGAGGGAAGGAGGAGTCCCTCTTGCCCGGTACCACTCTCATGAAAAGATAAAGTACCATTCCTGAGAAAAACCGATTAATATAACCTAACCTCAAAACACTTTATATTCGCCTAAAAAGCGTAGTTGACGGAGACCCGCTTCGCAGGGCTCATATTTCTAACAGCAGTCCCCAAGTCTCGATTATGGAGGCGAAAATGCTTCCGTCGCATGCATTTGACATTATTAGGGTTTCACTTCGATAGATTAGAATCTACCGAAAATGTGCAGTATGTTCAGTTGACAATATTTCGAGAGTTTACAATCTCGCTAGAGAGATTACAATCTAACGTGTTTGACAATTTTATGGTGACATATACTTGTATGAACCAGGGTGGTCAGCGTTATACAATGATTAAAAATACTATTTTTTCATCTGATTCCGACACACAGTAAGTTAGCCAAGCAACACGTTTCCATCAATGTGGCCAACAACGTGACGATTCACTGTATATCTATTAATAGAGAAAATTCCAGAAACAAAACAATAAACAATAGGGTTTTAACACAAAGCGATTAAAATTAGGTTGCGCTACAACGTACAATAGTCATGCAATATCCTAATTTTAGGTAGGGGTAAATAAATTATTAGATACAAATTCGGGTCGTAGCGAACGTACGACAACCAGTCTTACTAAAGGAGAATTTAGACGGGTCGATTTTCGCCGTGCGGCTAATGGCTTCACAAAGCCGCATCGTTAGCCCATAGACCATTTTCTTATAGGATCTAGACATATTATAATAGGTATTAATATTTACACCAATTGATGGTGTGTTAAAATTTTCCGTCCAAGATGTTCTTATATTCGTATGGCATTCTATGGCGTATGTAAGTTCACAACCCTATTTATAAGACCTTAATATAGCATGTTTTTACAGAAATAAAATAATTATATTCTATTATGTTCTACGAAAATGACGAGTGCAAAACGCACCACGATATCCTGCAACTGTTCTCTCACATGGTCGATTTAGTTACCACTCACCAGCCGCATGGGGCTGGTCGCCGTGCGGTCAGAGTCAGTTGCTACTCTGCTTTGGGGCTTTGCAGCCCAGCTGTGAGGCGGAAATCGACCCGTGTAAACGCCGCGTGAAGGAGATTGTGGTCTGATAAAGGTTTCCCTTACCGCAGATACCGTGGTCGGATACAGCGTTAGTTCTTAGTCTATTTTACACCATAATAATATGACAATAGAGAATTAAATAAAATTATCTGTTATCCGTATAATAAATCCCTAACAGACGTAGTCTTTCTCTGAATTCATCCGATGATGATGGGGGATTTCTTTGACAATTATAAATGTTTACAACAGCTGAGGAATATTATGAATTTTATTTTATTTTATTTTTTTACCCCTCAACCGTCTGGCAGTTTGAGTTCTATAAGCGACCTACCCAAATGTCCTTTCTTTGGTATTGTTCGTCGTTTCGTTGAGCTCCTTGTGTTATAAGTCTAGCTACACGATAACTGACAAATGCTTGCACTGACTGGACAGGTTTACTGAAATCTGTGTGGTTCTTTCTTCAAAAGACCATCTCAGACACTAATATCTACATGATCCTCATGTGAATTGAGCAAGATTATGTCTGGACTTCAAAAGAGACTATGACCTCTGAGTTTGGTACGAAACACCGGCCCCATCTAGTTTAAAAAAAAATTGACGTGTAAAAGTGTTTGTGAAAACCTACTTACAAAATAAAGATCATTTATCATTTATCAATAAATGCTTTAAACTATTTTTTCCTGACTCTACTTCTAATTGTAAATTCCTTTTGTCGGAAGTTTTACACTGAACTATTTAGTTAGTTATTTCACAATCATCAATTTATAATAGCGAGTTATATAGAGTCATTATAGAAAGGTGTCGTTATATTTAAGGATGTGTGTGATGTAGCGTAGACAATCATACTGATCAATTTTGTCAATGGAACCAATAATCTTCTGTTTCCCGATTATCTTAATCTAGATCTCTTCAAAGTTCGAGTAAACCGAGTTCTTCTAGGCAGGCGTGTTCCACCCATAATGCATAAGTGCATAATGGAAGGGCACGCAAGGGCCCATGCCTGCCAGGACTACGGGACTGTTCGAAAGAGATATCTTGGCCGCGGAACATTAAGGGCGAGGAAGGAGGGCATTATGGGTTTTGGTCAGTAGAAGTCTGACGCTCCGCCCGGAGAGAGAAGTTATTGTATGATTTCCAATCCGGAAAAAGGCGTGTTCCACCCTAGGCCACGTCATCGCTTCTCATCAGGCGAGTTGCGAACAAAGGCATATTAATATCGCATTTAAAAAAATAATAAAAAATGAACAGTCGCAAGAAAAAATAGAGCTGCCCCATACAAAAAAAAAATCAAAATTTTTATAACGGTATTTTTAAAATAGGACAATTTGAAACAAAATTTGGAGCATAATTATTTTGCGCTAAGTAAACCTCGAAAGCCACAAAGTTCAACAACCCAGAAGATATATCAAAGCGACCAATATTGATATCATAATACGAAAGCCAAACAGGCTTATTAAAGGCTAACGGAAAGGTACTGGCGGATGAAAGGGACAATACATGTCTCGACCCATAGGTTATTACGACCTTTTATTGGCTAGTTTACAAGTCAACACGGCGGGAGGAGATGATTCTACAATACAGCTGACATAGATAGGATATAATAAATAAATAAATATCGCTGGACATGAACACACAGCGCCACCTAGTGCCACACTAAGCAAAGCTTGTGTCGTGGACACTAGATAGTTGATATACTACACATATACTTTTTTGTTTGTAAATACATACTTATTATACATATAAACATCCATGACTCGGAAACAAATGTCCGTGCTCATCACACAAACATTTGCTCCTACCGGGATTCGACCCCAGGACCCTAAGAACGTAAGGCAACGTCACTATTACTACGCCAATCGGGTCGTCGTTAATATATATAAGGTGATAATATATGTATAAGGTGAGAGCAGCGGTGGTCCAGTGGTTGCGGCCCCGACTTACGGACGTGAGTTCAAACCCAGACAGGCGTATTATTATTGGCGTTATTTATTTCATCACCATTGCTCTCTAAAACGGTGAAGGAAAACCAGGATGTCTTCACAGGAAACCGACATGTCATAGAACCAAAATTCGAAGACATGTGACATCTACCAACCCGCACTCGGCCCGCGAGTTGGATTATAGCCGCAAAATACTCACGCAATTTGATGTGGAGTTCCGATCATCAGCCCGTTATTACAATACAATACAATGTGGTAATGGTGGAAAGCAATACAGTGACGCTAAACCGGTTATCACGTATTCAGTACATTTATCAATGGTAATAAAAAAAAAACTGTTGTTTCATAAGAAGCTGAGTTCAATAAGGCTAAAAAAGTGAATAATATAGTTTTTTTTAAACATTCAAATAAATAAAAAAAAGAAGATATTTGCACACCGCCATCTAGTGCCACCCTCAGTAACGAGGCCTGTGTCGTGGACATCATATAGTTGTTACAATACATGGATAGGTACTTTTTTACTGTAACTAATAGTTCATGTTAAAAACATTACGAGAAAATTAAAATTACCTACCAACTTCAATTAGCGCTCTCACTCATTCGTAACAGTTCTTTCAATTTAGGGCGTAAATAGTTTTTTTACTGAAGGTGGCCGATGTCGAAGCAGAATCTTCGGTCGGACAGTAATAATAACCAGATTATCAGTATTTCCTCATCATTTTATGCTTTTATATTGAGGTGTACGGAGCTCGTGGCTAAATAATATCAGCCGCTCGTGTCGATCTTTAGGTTAAGCCATGCTTGTCTGGGTTGGTCTGTGGATGGGTGACCACCCTCACATACCGAGTTTCCTCCGTGCCTCGGAAAGCACGTTAAGCCGTTGGTCCCGGCTGTCATTTGTCCATCTTTGACAGTCGTTACAGGTAGTCAGTGGCCCCAAAAGTCTGACACCAGTCTTACCAAGTGGTATCGTATTTCCCAGTATTAACTGGGTTGTGGAGGTCAGATAGGCAGTCGTTCCATGTAAAATGTATTCAGTTGCATCCGGTTGGGCTGGAAGCCGACCCTAACAAAGTTGGGAAAAGGCTAGGCAGATGATGATGATATCGAGGTGTATGGTGGAACAAGTTATTTAGTTTACACTTAGCAATGTAATTTGTGGGTTAAACTGTAAACCAAATAGCTTATTTGACCTACCTGGTACATCCACATTTGGCGAGTAATTTCCAAGTCCTAGAAGTGAGCCAATTGACACTAACCGGACACAAACCCACACCGTGGCAGGTACTGAGAATTTTTCGAAAAACCTAATTACTCTTTGAAATCGAAGCAACGAGGCAGTCAAGAAAACATGTGATAAATTCTCCTGTTTACATGCTGTTAAAGTAAGAAGGCGTGGTATTAAATGACAGAGTGATTTATGTATAACTGGGACCTTCCGCTCGATTAATTTATAAAACATTTGGACACTCCTTGGATTTGGACTATGAAAATAGGTCAAGGAAATCACGTATTTGTAAGAATAGTTATGTTTGAAGAGGTTTATTTGTATACTTGTTATATATTTTGTTCAAATAGCTCATAAGTACGTAGTTGTTGGAATTAAATGAAAATTAATAATTTTGATCTTTGGAAGTCCGATCGTAGATCTCTAGTCAGTTTCACGTATTAGTATTGTACGAAATAAAAGGTGTGGAACTTAAAACTTACGAGAGACACCGTTTCACTTAGCAATCAATCAGAGAAGAAGAAAAAAGTATTGCCACAACACAAAAAATGGCATAAAAAAGTGTTGCAAGCTTATAACTAAAATTATTACTATTTTCATTTACACTAAAAAAATAACTATATGTCGAGACTGTCCTAAACAGTATTATTTTCTACAAACTTCTGCCCGGGTTTTGCCCCGTGGTCGGAGACATCTTAGTTATGAAATCTGTAGGTATCCTATGTATTAAACCCTGGTCATTTGCCACATATGAAAGTATATTTTTTAACAAGCTGGTTGCTACTTTTGAATTTATAATCATTATAATATAAAACTAGCTGACCCACGCAACTTCATCTGCGTCACATAAGAGAGAAAAACGAAATGAAAAAAACGTCCCCGTTTTTGCAACGTTTTTAATTCCTGCTCCGCTCCTAATGATTGTAGCGTAATGTTATATAGCCTAAAACCTTCCTCGATAAATGGACTATCCAACACAAAAAGATTTTTTCAATTCGAGCCGGTAGCTCCTGAGATTAGTGCGTTCAACCAAACAAACTCTTCTGCTTTATACTATTAAGTATAGATTTAAAATAACAGTGTGTGGTTGTTTGCAATTCTTATCTTTAAACGGCCTGTCAGATTTTGAATGAATTTTTAATTTGAACTCATTATGGAGACGTCACGTATGGATGATTTTTGAATTTTAAAATAATTTTGTAGTTGAGTAAAGTACATGACAAAGTCATCGGAACTAACCTTCTGTGCGTGAGTTCGGCATTCCTTTCCCCCAAAAGGGCTTAACCGATTTTGATGATCATTTTCTTATACAAAATGTTGAACCAGGAAGGTCTGCACTGTCGACACATACCTACAAAATCCACGCAGACGACAAAGACGTCCACTGTCCAGCTAATATAGATATCAAACGACCGTAACATAAAGCTGTTGTTTAATATCACTACAGGGACACATTTACTACCAGTAGCATCCATCTTAACTGTCACGCCATTTAAAAGCTTTTAAAGCTTTCTGTGAAGACCAGCACGAAGTAACTGTCTCTCACAATATCGTACAATAAGGTTCATGTTCACCAAAAAGATGACGGTCTGACTTTAAAAAACAGCTGTTTAAAGCACATTTTTGTTTGGGAACATATCACAGTGTCAGATGTTTTCAGATAATCAGACCGTCATATTTTCGTTGAAAATGGACCTAAGTAGTTTATATTAATAAATATCGCTGGACATTAAACACACAGCGCCATCTAGTGCCACACTAAGCAAGGCTTGTGTAGTGGACACCAGATAGTTGATATACTACATATATATTTGTTTGTAAATACATACTTATTATACATACAAACATCCATGATTCGGAAACAAATGTCCATGCTCATCACACAAACATTTGCTCCTACCAGGATTCGGACCCAGGACCCTAAGAACGTAAGATACCGTCACTACCACTACGCCATTCGAGTCATCCAAGTAAGCAGGGACAGTCTAGTGGTATGACAGTCGGCCTGTCCAGTCATAGGTCTCAAGTTTGAACCGTCCGGAGGTCCATCTTGACACGTACCTCCGGATTGCTTAAATTCATGTGCGTATTGGCCAATTATCTATCGTATATTGGAGAATATCTGACTCATGTCCGTTTTCGCTAACATCTATGATCACACCGGATTATTATCATCTGCCTAGCCTTTTCCCAACTATGTTGAGGTCGGCTTCCAGTCTAACCAGATGCAGCTGAATACTCGATTTTTTATATGGAGCGACTGCCTATCTGACCTCCACAACCCAGTTTGTACTTAGTAATACGAAACCACTTGGTAAAACTGGTTGTTGGACTTTTTGGGCCGCTGACTGATCACACCCGAAAATATGGCTTAATAATAAGGCTCTGCTCAAGTTCCAAAGCTGACATTTCGCCAGTTATGTTATTAGGTCTCATGTAACAGAGGGCGAGCCTAATGCCATCAATCGGACATGAATCCAGACTCCATGGCTGCTACTGAGAAATTCTTGACAAAAAAAAAAAAGGATCTGATGATCAGCAGCCAAGCTGGCCATCACTAGACCAAAAAGGTTAGCGGCGGAATAAGTAACAGTTGAAAATCTCTGGAAAAATAATTATTTCAACATTTATTTATCTGGTGCTAGTGAAAGCGTTGCTCAAAATAATCATCTTCACGTAACTTACTGAAAAGATAACGGTCTGATTATCTAAAGACAGCTGTTTAAGGGACACGTTCCCCACTAAAATATGTTTTATAAAGCTGTTTTTAAATAATCAGACCGTCATCTTTTTGGTGAATATGGACCTAAGTGAAACAGAAAATGAGCCACTATTAAACTATCTCCGAAATATAATCAACTCTTAACCTAGCTTAGACCGCAATAGTCCCGAGACATAAGATATGCAAGCATTATAAAGTTAAGGGGCCGGCGGAGCAGTTTTGAGCAGGGTGCGTAGTTCCCAAACATATTTTTTTAAAAGACAATGATATAAAGACTAGATTTAAAATTTCATGAATTTAAATTTTCTATGGAAAACTTATTTTTCTCATAACTCTTGTTTAATAATAATAATAAATATCGCTGGACATTAACACACAGCACCACCTAGTGCCACACTAAGCAAAGCTTGTGTCGTGGACACTAGGCAGTTGATATACTACATATATATACTTTTTTGTTTGTAAATACATACTTATTATACATATAAACATCCATGACTCGGAAACAAATGTCCATGCTCATCATACAAAAATTTGCTCCTACTGGGATTCGAACCCAGGACCCTAAGAACGTAAGGCAGCCTCGCTACCACTACGCCATTCGGGTCGTCAATCAGGGTCCATTCAAAATATATTATACGACGTGTAACAGAATGGGTATAGTCATATGAAAGGGTGTGCTTACAGACCATCAAACTGACCAACTTTCTCTTTGGGACCACCATCGAAATAGCGAAAAAATAATCAGTTTGATGGTCTGTAGCACACCCTTTCATATGACTATACCCTTTCTGTTACACGTTGTATATATTTGAGAACCTAGTTATTTTGAATCCTATCGAAAAAAGTTAATAAACAATAAAAAGTATGTATGTGCACACCACCTTAAGAATGTGTTTGATTTACAAATTATTTTGGTACTATGTTTGTATGAACTACGAATGCTCCTCCGGCCTCTTAAGTAGTTAATGTACTTCAGTAATAGGCTCCTCTCAAGCAAAGTGAAACTCCCTTGTAATGGCTAGTAATTGGTCTCATCCAAACCCCGACAACGTTGTGGTATCCGTTGCTAATAGCATAAGAGCGGGCTGCAATATGATGATCAATTATGTTGGACTTATGAAAGCTTGTAAAGCTAAGTTTACACGTGGCGAGTATTAAGTCGAGTGGTTAGGCAAATATTTGCAAGATTAGTTTGTAAATCTGTACGTTGATATTATTAATTTACTAGCCGAGGCCTGCGGCTGCGTTCGTGTGGACATTTTAATGTGATAGAGTGAGATAAAATAATCCTACGTACCTACTGTAATCTATCTCTGTGATAAATTTCACCCAGATCCGTTCAGCCGTTCTGGGGTGATTGAGTAACAAACGTCCATCCATCCAAATACTGAACTAAACTAAACTTAACTTGCATGTATACAGTTGTAAGGATGTGACTTTCGTCTCTGACAACGATAGAGTTGGAACTGATTTTGAGGCGATTTCACTATCATAGAGAGAATTTATTGTCTCTGGTATATGTGTTTGATGTATTAGTATTAAGCCCATATTTCATAATTAAATATCTAAAGCCAAAAACCGATATCTAGTAGTTTTATTAAAAAAATATATTGTTAGAAATGATATCGCTTCTTATGGCATTTACTAGAGATGTCTACAATGGTCTTTAATATTAACTTTTCTTTTGTAAAATAAAAACAAATTAAGAGTCGGTTTTAAAAGGAAAATGAATGAACAGGTGGTTGGAAGCAATTTTTATTATAATGTGGAAAAATGGAGAGAAAAAATGTTCATTCATTTTACTCTCTTGCAAAGATGTTTCCGTTTTAATTTATACACTTTGTACAGAAACTCCATAATGACTCAAGGCAACGAAACGTTAGCAACTTCTAGGAATTATATAATTACATATTTATACTCGATTTAATTAGCACCAGAACACCTACAAGAATTAATTAATTGCTAAAACTGTGAAAAAAAAATTCCACCACTGTTTTCTTGAGCATTTTATTTAAAAGCTTGTATTAAAAACAAGCTTTTATTTAAATGCTCTAAAAAGCAGGAAATAAACTTTAAATTAAATCAAACCCATCAATTTACTAGGTACTTTCATTATACAATTTATGTGATATTTATTTATTAAACGAACACACACTATTTTTACAGGATGACCCCAATACATTAGTGGTTTGCAAACACACACCAGATGAAAAGACAAGAAAGTCTCAACTTCGTACTGAAATTCAAGTAATGGCAATTATGGTTAATAGAGTGGTTTTATTAAAAAGTAACTATTGCATTAACATTTATGTAAATATATTAGTAAAATTAAAGTAAAAATTTAAAAAGCCACCGACGCAATGTGTTAAAAGTTACGTAGAAAATAATTCGTTACTTCGCCATTTTGTGGTGGCGGCCATCTTGGATTTTTAATTTATCATAGTGTATAGTATTCTACTAGTCAAGCCCTTTCATTTGATACCCATATTGAGGTAGTTGTTGAATAAAAATGTAATTCGCCATTTTGTGGCGGCGGCCATCTTGGACTGATTTTTATCAAACATAGCTAAAACACTCCCGACTAATTCACCTTTCGAGCAAAAAAAAATCAAAATCGGTTTATCCGTTCGGGCGCTACGATGCCACATACAAACACAGACACGTCAAACTTATAACACTCCGTCGTTTTTGGTCAGGGGTTAAATAAAAATCAAAATTATTCATAAAAATCTAAAAATTATTAAAAAAAACTCAAAACTGACGTACTTATTAGATATTTTCAGCACACAGTTTTCCAATTTCACGCGGACAAAGCCGCTGGTAGAAGCTAATATTGAAATACAACTAACAAAATTCTACAAAACACCGTTTAAATATAAAATTTTGCTGCGAGATTTCTTATCTTCTGTGTAGATTTTTTTTTTCAGGTCTCGTCATTCTCATGAGTCACCTTCTTTCTAACTATACCAAGTTACGCACAGTCCATTCATCTTTTTTTGGATGTTTATCTTTCCTCATAACATTTTCCACATTTTCTGAAGAAATATAGGCACAGTAGGCATTAATTGGTGTATCGCTTAAAGTTTCTGGAAGCGCCCATAAGTGTCGACAGTAAAAACACCCACACGAGCCTAATCTTGTAAATGAACACTCGATACACTATCACAAAATCAACACATTAGTATAATTAATACCCCACCTTTATATATCACTCACTATACAATTCTTCCTATCAAACAAAGGTCGGATTACTGAACAGATACACGAGTAATTGGTTTATTAGCAGACTACTTAGTGACGCCGAAAATATTATCAATTAATTCATTAAGTAGTTAATCTGCTAAGAAGTTTGTCCCGCGGCTTAATTGCGACACACCCTGCGGTAGACAAGCACTTTCATTTTGTCAATAGGCTACAACAAATCTTTTACGTTGTGTTTGGAAAATTGGTCTGATCGACACTTACATTTATTGTTCTGCTCATTAACCATAGACGGCATAAAGTGACATTCTTTTTTTTCTTTTTTTTTTTTCTATCAGATCAGCGATAAGCAGTAATAGTCTAGTGGTGTGTATGTGAAACTGACTAATTTTAAGATCTTAATGTACCATATACTCAGAAATAAATAAATCTCATCTTATCTTATCTTAATTCAAAGGTCTCGAGTTCGAACCCAAGGCACGCACCTCTGATTTTTCGGATCCATTGTATTGTACAATTATCACTTGCTTCGGTGAAGGAAAACACCGTGAGGAAACCAGCATACCTGAGAGATATTTCTCGACGGCATGTTAAGTCAAGTCAGACGCCTATGGGCGACTTAAGAACTAGAACTAGAACTCTCTGACACCAGGTTAGGCAACTAACCACACGATAAAGAAGAAAGATAGAAGAAGCAATGACGTTGCATGATGACGGAAAACCACAGATAATGAAAACCTCAAAAAGTATAAGATTGACATAAGCTACCGAAAAGTGTATGTCAATCCTGTAGAAAACCGTTGTAGAATTCGCTAGGCAGATCATATAATTTGTTTACGCACTAAGGTTATCTCTCATTAGAATTATTTTCATGTTTCAAATGACATTAAACTTAGAGTAGGTGGGACCGACCTATGTCGTATCATTGAACGTTGCGTCCTACAAATCGACCCAAATCCCTCAACGTGGAGACTCTTGAGGCATATCATGGGAACCATATGGTTGTAACACTAATTAAGAACCGCACCCTCGCCGGAAATAAACCCAATCCAAAAGGCTAGCGCAAATTGAACATCAGACCGTTTCCGGCCCCAAATGAGATTTTCGGCTGGCAAAGAGCTACCGATTACACCGCTTGAACTTGAAATTAAACTGACATTTAGCTGCCTCAAGTTTGATAAGTATCAAATATCTTATTTGGGTAACTGAGCCTTATTTATTTTATTTAGATGTGGAAATATTTATGATTTTAGTTTCAAGTTTGTTTGTTCTTTTATCTGTTTGTACTTTGAAGGTTTCTTCGTATTGATTACAGCTATGCCTAATACCATCACTAAAATACATGAAGTATAGCCAGAAGATTTTTCTGTTTCTTGGAACAGATACTTTATTGTGGTAGCTACTATGGGCGATATCTAGACTAATATTATAAACAGGTAATTTGTGTGTAATTTTGTATGTTGGGGTAATCTACACACATCAGTTTAGATTAAAAAAAAATCCATTAATGGGAAACTACCTTATCCCAAAGAATCATAAGCTATTTAAGCCGCGAGCAAAAATTATTAGCTCTTAAAACTGAGTAATTACCAACATTCCCGATTCGTATCTGCACTTATAATTACAAAACAAAGCGCGGACACAACTAACCTGTTACATACTTTATGAATACAAGTTGAACCGCTCACAATGACGAAACAGCCGTAAACTATGTCAACAAACAAACAGCTTTACCGTGTAAAACAAAAACAGAACTCAGTACCTTCTCGCGCGAGTTATGAAAGTCGGAAGAGAAAAGTAAATGGGTCAGTTCACCTCGCACGGTAGGGTTAACAACCTGTCACCATGTCCCTACTCATACTATAATATTACAAAGCTACGTGACACCGCCCTGATTGCTCAGAGCCTCACTTAATGCACCTACCAGAAGCTTAAGGTACCTCCCATCTGATTAGACGCGACAGGAAGATTAACAAGTAATCAGGATACACAAGCTTGTGTCAACACATCCAATTATGTATCTACGAGTATCTTAGAGGCACACCCAGTCCCCCAGTGTATAGTTGGCTTAAGGTGTGGTCTCACTATCAATTCGACCACCGCCTTTGGATACACTGTGGCCTATATCGAAACCACAGGCTACAATCTTACAAGCAATCTGGCGTACGAAAGAGATTTTTATATTGCCGTAAACTGGTCACATGTCGTCCAAATTGGAATTACGTGATCGGGTTTCATGGTAATGATCGCCTTTTATGTTGGTTGTAACTCATGCGCCATATAATTGAGTATATAAGTTATCATTTACGCGACTTAGGAGCGGTGTATGAACCCTTGGGGGGTTGGAATACGTGTTTCCTTCTTTTGATTGCAGTGCCAAGGTCGGAGACACTTATGTTGGAGGAAACTTTTGAAGACATTTTCTTGCTGTAACTTTGTTATTAGCTAAGAGTTCCCCTAAGGCTATGATATACAGCTAGAATGAAAATATATTACGTAGTTATAAATAATGTCGTTTGAGCTTTTAGAACAAATTAAGAGGCCCAGCGAACCAATGGAAGTTATCGGTACTTATCTAAGGAGGTCAGGTTTGTAAGTTCGGATTTAGGAAGCCAAGTTTGAAACAGTACTCATCCAATTTCAAAAAATCTTTCACTGATGTCAAGCTTTTACCGAGTGCTATAGGGTATGTTTCTTTGACGCGGCCAAAGCGGCGGGCAGATGCATATTTCTTCTTCTTAAGTAAATGTTATTAATAAGTTTGCTAAGAGACACGTCATAGAAAATGATTTTCAGATTGAAAATTATATTTCAGCTTAGACGTGCAGTAAACTTTGGACGTCCTCGAGATGTCCTCGAGTGGATCAGTATGCAAAAGTTTAGGACAAAAGACAGTTCAACATCTATCATCCACATACTTGCATACCGACTTCGAATTCCTAATGTATTCGACAAGGAGGCGACGTTCGCAGTTTCCCAGACTTTCCCAACTTTCGTCAAGAATGCTCTGTGAACTTCTGATTCGGTCACCAATTAGTATTCGTTCTTATTCAATGTCCCGGGAAACTTCAAAGCTTTTGTAACACTTCAATGACAAATGTGATGCAAATAAAAAAAGAAAATGATCTTCATTTATTTTAATTTTAAACACAAATTGTTCATTCAAACAAATGCAAAACGTTGTGGAAACAAAACTGCGAAACTACGATATCCATGTAACACAACAAATTACAATTTCATTAAACACGCATGGAATTTCCAATTAAAACATTTTCCGTCAGATGCACGGTTCGCTCATTACTGCATAGTATTTTCATTAAAATAAAACTCGTTATTTCATGGTATTATTTAATACGATATTTATTTTAAAGTCCCCCGGAAAAGTTTTAAAAGCAGCGATTGCGTAATGCGCTCATGATTTCGAAACGATATTTTAAATTCAGATCGCATTGGTATTTTCATTTTCTCTTCTGAAATATATAAATATCATTTATGACGACCCGAATGGCGTAGTGGTCGTGAGACTGCCTTACGTTCTTAGGGTCCTGGGTTCGTTGTTTCCGAGTCATGGGCATTTGTTTCCGAGTCATGGATGTTTATATGTATATTAAGTATTTATTTACTAATAAAAAAGTAATATATATGTAGTTTATTAACTATCTGGTGTCCACGACACAAGCCTTGCTTAGTGTGGCACTAGATGGCACTTTGTGTTAATGTCCAGCGATATTTATTTATTATTATTATTTATTATATACCAGAGTCATTTATTTTTCAGAAAAACAACTTGGAATAAATATTTAGATTTGTAGATCTCTCACTAAAGGAAAGGAGTTAATAATGCAATGTCGACTGGAAGGAGAGAATGAAATAAGAGAACATATTGCGCCAATAGGACCAAAGCAGGAAGATGATAATGATGATGACTGTAAAGGAAGCCATATAAAGAAAGAAAAAAAAAAGCCCGGCATTACAAAACAAAATGGTCAAAAAACCTTTCATAAAACGTAAACTTAAAGAGAAGAATGATTTAAAAAAGAGAAACGAAATTGGTCCTGTACGAAGCCAAAAGGTTCCTAGAGCTGTGACATTTAAAAAAAACGTCACAGCGCTGACATTCTGATAGGGCCCATAGTGATGCCATGGTCAGATGAGAATAAAACTTAAAATAAATAAAGTGTAAATAAGTGAAGTACAATAAATTCAAAAAACTAATAGTTACATCTACACCTCCCGTAAATGGTGTACAAACCCTCTTAACGAAGGCGAAAGCCACTTGTTGTCCCCATCATTGCGATCACTTTTTTGATCTACACCTTACTGAGGTACTACCTTTTTGACAAGTTTTTATTAATATTTTTTTTAATGTAATACAGGGTGTAAACCACCTCATCACAAGCATTTTGTACATCAAACTAAGTAACTTTACGCAAAAATTATTGCTGGGAAAGAACTTTTTTTTTGAGGCTATAAATCATGTTTTGTGGTAGAACTCAATGTAACGCACTTAAAACATTGTGCTGATGGATGGATTGAATATTACGGGGGTCGCGGAGGTATTAAAAGTAAAAATCTTACAAAAAAAACTTGTATTTAAAAATAAACTTGTCAAAAAGTTGTAACTTTTAACCCCCATATCTCCGTAACTAGAAGGTTCCCAGGTATGGTGTAGAACAAAAAAATTATCGCAATGATGCGGAGAAGAAGTGCCTTTCGGCTTCGTGAAGAGGTGTTTTACACCCTTTATTTTATTTTAAACACCTCTGCGGACCCCATATTATTTGATCCGTCCATCAGTACAGTGAAGAAAAAACCTTAATTTGTTGACAAATTTTACGAGAGAGTAGGTAATTTTATCTTGAGAGGAAAGTCCTCCAAAAATCTCTGATAAATCGTTTTAAAAGTAAAGTAAGGAATTGAAAATAATCCTTCTAGTCGGATCGATATCACACGTCAAGAAGATACACCTGTGCAGCGACTTCTCGTAGTACAGGGAAAGTTGGGTATAGTTGGGTTTTAGTCAGTAAGAGTCTGACACTCCCTCCCGCTCCGCCCAGAGTGAGAGAAGTCATTTGATGATTTCCCATCCCAAAAAATATAAAAAATAAAAGGTCACCAATGCGTTGGACCGAGTATGTCAAAATAGATGATCAAACGAACTTCTTATGTGAAGTTCGATCACTATTATATGAGTCACTTCATTCGAAGATATAGTTTAATTAACAGGTAGTAGTCTTTTGAACCTACAAGGCAGTCGCACGTTTTAAAGGGTAGGCAATCGATTTATCCATCGATTACCTCCTTTTTTTTTTTTTTTATCGGTAGCTCTGTTTCTTTTTGCCTGACTGAGCGCTTCGCTTCATTTCTTTAAAGAGGAAATTAAATAATTTATAGGGATGGGAACGTTCTTGGGAGGGTGATTTTATATCTTCGAATGAAGTGACTCATAAAATAGTGATCGAACTTCACATAAGAAGTTCGTTTGATCATCTATTAATATTACGTCACTTCATTCTTCAGATATAGTTTAATTAACAGGTAGATGTTCAGAGCATAATTTTTATAACATAAAAGCTGTTTTGTAATATAACCAAAATAAATGTTTAATTTCCATATTCCTAAATAACATAAAAAATCTTATACATTAAGTATTTATATAATTTGTTTTGTACTATATAATCACGTTTATTAACTAAATAAATCTGATTTATAATACATAATATCAGGTAATTAACTGTAGGACGACTTTACCACAATTAATTACTAATTAGTGTGTTGCGAGCAAACAGATCTTGCAAAGATACCTTCATCTAGTATGGGCCGATTATAAAATCTAGCAAAAGTTTGAGATGAGTTGGACCAGCCAGCTGTTTTCCTGATTGTATCAATAGAAACTCCAGCGGAGGCCGCCGCAGATGTGGAGGCATGTCTAGTGCTGTGAGCACTAAAAACTCTCACATCTACGCCGCTCTCCGCTAAAGTTTGCTTTATCCACCTACTAATGGACTGAGATGAAGCTTTCTTGTAAGGCTTTTTGTAGGTGATAAAGAGGTTTTCAATATTATCTGGTCTGAGATTAGATGTCATTATCAGATAATCATCTACGGCTGTGGCTGGGCATATTGAGAGGTTTTGTCTAAAATATGGCAAGACTAAAACTGGTTGTTCCCTACCTACCGCAGAAGTTTTGATGATGTCAGAAATAGGAATCTGTAACGAGTCTGCACCTCTATTTATATTGCAAACTTTTAAAAAAGACAAAGTTTGCACTCTGTGAGCAGTACAAATTGCCAGTAATACGCAAACTTTTTTGGTAATTTTATCTAAAGATAAACTATTATTGGGAAACCAATTACCGACATAGTTCAGTACTTTTTGGGTCCCAAGTACCAATGTACTTGGGTATTGAAGGCTTTTGCTTATACATGCCTTTGAGAAGGCGTTTGATACTATCATCAGATCCTATATTGCCACCTATATATATATATCCTATATTGTAAGGATAGTGCTGATCGGTGCGAGTTAATTGTTCCATAAGATCCTCATCTGTTAAATTGTTCGGCCAGGAAAGTTAAAATGTTAGCTAGGAGGGGGTCAAAGACGTTAATGCTGTTTGTATTGCAAAACTGCCACCAGAGTTTGTACGATGTATTGTACTGCTTGAGAGTGCTATTTGTAACGGAGGATAACATTATGTCTAATGCTACTGGTGGAATGTTTCGTCGAGTGAAAGCGACCCGGAGAGCTTCGCGGCTCCCAGGGTAAGGTTCTTGTACAGTGGGTGTTGCGATCTGTAATTAGAACGCAAAAGGTCTCTGTTAGGCTTAAAATATATAATTTCGAAAATTAACATTTTCTTTAGTAGAGGGAACCAAGGTTGGCCGGTCCAGTATGGAAAAACCAATATGCCAATAGCTTTGTCATTTATAATTTTTCTAAGGCATTTAAGCACAAGCGAAAATGGAGGAAAGGCGTAAAATCGACTAGAACGCCAGTTTATTGTAAACGCGTCTACCGTTAAGGCATCAGGATCTTGTTTCCAAGAAACGTAGGAGTTGCATTTTGTGTTGGTGCGAGAAGCGAAGAGATCAATATCTGGTTGACCTAGCTTGTTAACTATCATTTGGAAAGCCCAGTCTGATAGTTCACATTCTATATCAACGTTTATCTTACGGGATTCCTCATCTGCTTCAACATTATCCTTTGTATTTATGTATGATGCAAAAAGCCATATGTTTCGTTTCTCGCACCACTGCCAGATGGTTTTGGCTAGATCGTGGAGATGTGGGAACTGGATCCCACCCATCCGGTTAATATAGCTTATTGCTGTTGTATTATCAACACGCAGTAAGATGGCACAGTTAGAGGTCTCATGGACGAAACATTTTAATCCCATAAAAACGGCGAGTAGCTCTAAATAATTTATGTGGAACGAAAGTTCTACATCTTTCCAGCCGCCGTTTATGCGGTTACCGTTACAGTATGCACCCCAACCAGTTCTAGAAGCATCTGTAAATACTTCAAGGGAAAATTTCGCATCAGGCCTCATGTGGTTTGATGAAGAACGGATATTATGATTCCACCAAAGCAAATCAGGTAATACGACGGCAGGTAATTTAATTTTAGCTTCAAAATTGTTATGTGTCTGAAGGGCCAAAAATTTTTGACGTTCGAGTGTCTTAGTGTAAAGCCAGCCATACTTAATTGCTGGACATGCTGAGACTAGTATTCCAATGAGTTGTGAGAGTTCTCTTATTGTACAATTGGGTAATGAGGCAAACTTCTTAACCAATTTAGATATATTGTTTATCTTGTCAGAAGGCAGAGACAGGGACAGATCAGCAGAATTAAGTATAAATCCTAAGAATTTACAAGTTCTGCGTGGGGTTAATACACTCTTTTCGAAATTAACTACAAATCCCAGACGCTGCAACAGCTCTAAGGTATTAGTTACATTTGAATGACATTCGCTGAAGGTATCACCTATGCATAATATGTCATCGAGATATACAACTGATCTATAACCTCTCTGCCTTAGGTAACTAATGACTTCCTTCATGATTTTTGTAAAAAATCTTGGGGCGACACATAAACCGTAGGGAACGGCATTAAATTCGTAGACCGTGCTATTGAACACAAATCTTAAGTACTTTCTATGTGCCTTGCAAATGGGTACCGAAAAATATGCCTCTTTAAGGTCTATAGTGGCTAGATAGCCATTTTTAGGTACCAACTTTGTCGCAACCCTATGATCCTCCATTTTGAAGTGAGACTTTTGAACAAATTTGTTAAGTGGTTTTAAATTCAAGATAAAACGCTTGCCACCGTTAGGTTTAGAGGTGAGAAATATGCTAGATATAAAGTCTCCTTCAGAGCGTTCGCAAACCGATACTGCTGCCAAATTAATAAGCTTTGATATTGCTACTGTCATATCAGTTTCTTCTTGATACGTCAAAGTATTAGAAGGAATAAATTTTTGTACAACCTTACTACAAAATGGGATGGAGTATCCTTCTAGAATCCAGTTAAGAACTACCGTATTATCTGTTATTTTAAGCCAACGGTTGTAATATAACTGAATTCGACCAGCATGTACCTCTAACGCTGCTGAGGCGGAGCACGGGATTTGGTCTGGTTTTGCTGAGGCTGCGAGGATTGCTTCATCGCGGACGCTTGAAAGCCTTTGCGAACCACTTGTCCGGTCTTCTTGTATCCGCCCCGCCCCCCCCTGTTCGACGCATAGCGGGAGAGGCCCGACCAGTTTACCTGGGAGCGAGGTCGGCTTGATGTCGGTTGGGCAGAAGATGTTGTTGTCTTCACTGGAGCAGGTTTCTTTATTTGCAAACCCTGCTTTTCTATAGCTTTGGATGCTTTAATCTTGTCAGAAAGAGTTTGGCCGAATAGGGTTTCGTCCCTGTCTACGTCTTGGATCAAGTTTAAAAACGCCTTGTCCAGACCTGGTGTCATGAACTTTTTGCGAATATCGGTCTCAACATGGTGAAGATCGCATAGGAGCCGGCTACTGTCGCTCAAAAACTTAATCGCCTTAACCCTCTCTGCCCCATTTTCGAGGAGCAACGACAGCCCTTTATTAAGGGCAGTAATGCCTAGGCCTAGCTGCTGTTGAGCGCTTTCGACACGTTTATCTTTGGTTCTGGTGGTGTCGGAAATCGTGGCGGCTATTTCGGGGTTAAGTTTGGGGGCTTGCAAAAGGGTGCAGTTTTCTGGAATCTGATACTGCTTCATCAGTTTCTCTTTAGCCTCTTTTTCGATCCCCTTACGAAGTATGGGGAGCCAAAGCCGAGCTAAGTTGTCGTGAATTTTTTCACCGAACTTAGGTACATCCTCGGAAACTTCTCCAAGAGCTGACAATATATCTGGGTCCAGATCAGGAAGCGGTGTTGCTTCTTTGTCTTCTGAAGGCTTTTCTGGTATTGTTCCATCATGGATATTTTCTTGGGAACATTCCATGGGCGTTATTTCCTGAAAAACCGCTAGCGACTCGTTTTCTATAACAGAAAGAGAACGCTTTTCTTACTAACCAATTAAATACAAAACGATCATTTAATAAATTCGAAAAAATTATATTGAGGGTAGTTGTAAAAATTGTAAAATATCGCCTTGAAAAATATCGCGGACTACATAGGTATGGACAGGATTGTTTGCATACGATATCACCAAAGTTAGGTATTTTACTTGATACTGCTTTAGAATAACCCTCGGTTATTCTTTAAGCGTAGGCATAGTTCAGTATGTAAGTACCATCGTGTTAATCCGTGATCAACCTCCAGGTTATTTTAATGAATTTTTTCATTAGGTAGTTTCTTTTTGTAATAACCCACGGTTATTATCCAAGCATAAATTTAACTTGTGTTGATCCACGATCAACCACTAGTTAATAATGATCTTCGTAGTTATTTTAGTTTCTACGTTTGCTTTGCGATAACCCACGGCCACCGTCTAAGCGTAGAATAATCGGATACCATCGTGTTGACCCACGGTCAACCTCCAGGTTAATATGAACTACTTTCAAGGCATTATAATTTTTCACAACACATGACACTTATGAAAATAAACACTTTACTAACCTGAATTTTCTTCCAGTGAATCAGACGATTCGATGATTCGTTGGCGACGTTTATTTTCTTTGTCTTCCAGTCTTCTTATTTTACAATAATATCGGTCCATTTTTTCCGTATAACTTCTTTTGGGCATAATTAATATCTTATAACTTGGATTAAAGTCTGAGAAATAAAGTAGATATTTCTATGGAGCGAGCGATAGACGACCGCGCGCTGCCTCGCACGACAAAAGAATGAAGCGAAGCGCTCAGTCAGGCAACAAGAAACAGAGCTACCGATAAAAAAAAAAAAAAAAAAGGAGGTAATCGATGGATAAATCGATTGCCTACCCTTTAAAACGTGCGACTGCCTTGTAGGTTCAAAAGACTACTACCTGTTAATTATACTATATCTGAAGAATGAAGTGACGTAATATTAACTGCACTCAATGGCCCACTCCACGAGTGCACTAGAAAAGCCTCAGTACAGGAGGAATAGCTACGGGTTGTGAAGCTTGTCTTATATTAAGTATCCAAATTAGATTTATGTTATGCGCCGAAACAAAATGTCCACTCACGTCATTATCTAAAACAAGAGTCCTGATTTGTCGATAACATCTAAGAAAACGTATCTTTCGTCGACTATGCTCACCAAAGTCGTCCCGGTTAAACGGTGCAGCGGCAACGTTTGATACATTTTATTTCTCACCTCTAGTAACATTTTCCTGTACTTGACATGATTTCAATCGAGTTTGTGCAGGAAGGAGGTTGTTAGCTCCACTCGTATATTTTATTCGAATGATTACTGAGAGTCGATTGTTCGCTTGTTGCTCTGTACCATGCCGGTGTGAATCATAGTAAACAGTTGCGTGGTTGGAAAGAGTTTTATTTCATTTATGCGAGTTCATAAAACAACACCTGGTTTTCTACATCTTACGTTTTAAACTAAACTTAAGTATTGAAATATTAAACATTAACAACACTACAATATTGAAATAGTTATGCAAAATATTGAATTTTAATTCACACTCGCATCTACGCAAATTAGTGTCTGAGGTGGTCTATTCAAGAAATGACCACACAGATTTGAGTGGGCCTGTCTAGTCAGTGCAAGCTTTTGTCAGTTATCGTGTAGTTGCACTTACAACTCAAGGACCTCAACGACGACGAACAATACCAAAGAAAGAAGATTTTAAAAGCAATAATTAGCATGCCATGCACCCAAACCTACATTCGACAGGAGGTGTGGTGTGTGTGTAACGCCTGCTTCTATTCTATACTATTTATTACTGGAACATTGTAAAATCAAATATAAGGAGACGACAAGCCCGAAACGTGTACCTATTTCAGGTTTTATGTCATCATCATCATCAGCCTATAATGCTTCCGCCACCGACACAGCTTCATCTCACTGAGACGAAATGGGCTATAATTCACCACGAGGGCCCAGTACGGATTGGGATATCACATGTCTTCGAATTTTTGGTTCTAGGACATGTAAATTTTCTCAGGATGTTTTCCTTCACCGTTTTGAGAGCAGTTTTAACGAAATAAATGCACCTGTCTGGGTTGGAGCCCACAGCCACGAGTTACAAAATGTAAGTTGGGGCTGCCACCACTGTGCCACCGCTGCTTTAATAGGTTTATGTGGAATAAAATATGTTCATTTTAATTGCTGAGGGTTTTCGTAATGAATATCTTAATAATATTAACATGACAAGCCAAGGTACAATTTAAGACATTTTGAATGTGAAATTCAAACATTCGGCTAAAAGCCCCAGCGCTTAGCACTCTCAACAATGACAGCAATTTGGCCCTCCCTTTCAAAGTGGTTGTAAAAACCATTTGTACGAAAAACTACTTTTACTTAAAAGCACCCCCACTTACACTTGACTAATTTGTCACTGTCATTTGTTCAAAAAAGAAAAAAATAAACTTTTATCGCCGTTCTAAGTTTGAAGTTTGTGCTCAAAATTGCATTCGGCAGTTTCAATGAACGCAACTAAACGGCGTACTTAATTCAAAGAAGACGGATCACAATCCATACAAAATTACCCCACGTCCTATAACAAAGTGACATATCTCAAAAAAAAGATAAAAATGTATAAAAAAATATGGCATACTCCCTAACTTCATTTTTTTACACCTTCATATGGAAAAATTGCTTTAAAAATAGTGCAGGCGCTGGAATGAAAAATTCTTTCGTATAAGTATTTATGGACCGATTTAAAAAAATATTTTGATGTTTGAAGGGGTACCCCCAAGGTAGTCCCACGGTCATAAAGTCAGGCCCCTGGTCTCCAGGATTCCGGAGAAATGAAAGTAAAATCGCAAAAATAAGCTCATTTTTGTACTTCACATTATTCGTTTTTCACTCTCTTGTTGTTTTTTTTTACTTATTGCATTATGATGAGACAGAAACGACAGTGGTAATGTGAGGGAGTGGTCGACAGAGGTTTTTTCACTTACAATAACACAAATGAGAGAGACGAATAACGATAGCGACGCGACGCGGCAAGCAAGCTAAGGAAATGCAAGTGAATAATGTTGTTTCACTTTTGCTGATCTGATGCGTCGCAGCCTAGACAAACCAGAAAAGGAAAAACCTGACCTGACTGCGGTCCGATGCTCCGTGGCAAGAACGAGCCAGGTTGATGAGGAGGGCTTCACTAAAGTAGAAAGGAAGAAGAAGAGGCCCTGTTCTCGTAACCTATGCGGTACCGCACCGAGTGGACCCAACTTGCTGCTGCGCGCTGCTGTGCCTACGAAACTGCTGTACATTTCACGTCTGCATCACTTCATCTGCATCACAGTCGTGTAGTACTTGAATGTGAAGACCAACTTCATTCTGCGGGTCGAAAGGTTGGAATCGCGCCACAACTTCAACTTAAGGTTATTTGTGGTTCGAGTTCTAAACCAACATCTACAGACCTGCTTAAAAGAGGACCTGCTTTTGCCCGAAGGGTGTATATCGTCGCTTCCGAGGACGGTTACGCGACACCACGCAACGAAACACGACGCCGACAAAGCAGCGTGTATAGTTATAGTATAAGGTTAGAAATATTTGTATTAGTTTGTTATTGTTGTTAAATGATATTTAATGTATCTTATATAAGGGTCTTAGTTGCCCAATAAATTATTATTATATAGTATTCAAAGTAATTATTGAATTCTTTATAATATATAAATAAATCAATATCACTGGACATTAACACACAGCGCCACCTAGTGCCATACTAAGCAAAGCTTGTATCGTGGACACTAGATAGTTGATATACTACATATATACTTTTTTGTTTGTAAATACATACTTGTTATACATATAAACATCCTTGACTTGGAAACAAATGTCCATGCTCATCACACAAACATTTGCTCCTACCGGGATTTGAACCCAGGACCCTAAGAACGTAAGGCAGCGTCACTACCACTACGCCATTCGGATCGTCAAAAAGTATAGTATAGTATTCAAACATTCAAGCTCAAGCTTTTGTACTCGTTTTCATAATCAGGTGAATAAGGAGATAATCGTCAGTTGATGTTTAATTGAACAAAATAAATGTAATGTATTAAAAACTACCTTAATTGAAAAAAATGAGCTTATTTTTGAGATTTTACGTTCATTTCTCCAAGATCCTGGAGACCGGAGAACTGACTTTATGGCAGTGGGATTACCTTAGGGGTACCCTTCAAACAAAAAAGGATTTTTTTAAATCGGTCCATAAATACTCATACGAACGATGTTTTCATACCAGCGCCTGAACTATTTTCATAGCATTTTTTTCATATGACGGTGTAAAAAAATGAACTTAGGAAGAATGCCATATTTTTTTTTACATTTTTATCATTTTTTTGAGATATGTCACATTGTTATAGGACGTGGGGCAATTTTGATCCATCTTCTTTGTTTTGAGCATGTTGGATTCGATAACTCGGCCGGGTGCAGTGTTATTAGGTTTTTCAGTCAGACATTTCTCAGTAACAGCCATGTAGTCCGAATTTGTGTTCGGGTGGATGACAATAAGCTCGCCCTCCTTTAATGGGACTTAAATATTATATTTATTTTCTATCTTTATTTATTTGTCAAATATACACCGTGACTTTTTAGTCGTCTTACAAAAGCGGTCCACTCAATGTACCCGACATTTATCATTATCATTAAGTAATTAAGGTAATAGGTACGATGAAAAATAAATAATACATTAGAAATATGAAACACCCTGTTAAAAATGTTTACGTATCAAATTGTAGAGTATACCTACTTAGCGCACGAGTCAAGCAGATCATTCCATCACCATTTTCAACGAGACAAAACTACGCGTTGCGTCATAATAATGTTATATATTGTTTTTTAATTATTCAAATCTAATAAATACCTATTTTTTATGAACGTTTACTAGTCATTACTGCCTTTGTAAGACGACTAAAAAGTCACGGTGTATATCCATTGACAAACTTAATATTGCAACCTTGTGACGTTTGATGTAATGCTATGACATTTTTCTATTTGTTGTGATGAATCACAATAACTTGACTTTAATTCGTAGAATGGAATAATAATAATATTCTTTATTATATATTATTATTTATGTTTGTATCTATAATTTTTATGGTGTACAAAAATAACAATAAAATACTATTCTATATTCTAATTATTTAAATTTAAATTAATTTATTACGATTTTCATGCCCATGTGACGGCAGAGAATGGAGAACTAACTTCTATGACAACATCTATGTGTCAATTTTGACACCCATTTTTGCAAAAAAATAAATAATGTGATTTGTTTTGAAAATATACTTAACTGGCAAAATGTGGGTGTACTATCAAATATGAACTTTTGAAGATAACGGCCATGATGTGGCTGTATGTTATGTTTTAGAATTAAATGTGTTGCCACATGAGAAAACCTCTTAAATATTTTTGAAATGGCAACATTGCTGCTGTCAAAAGGCAAATAGACTTGAGTTAACGACAAAGTCTGAAAGCAAAACAACTTGAATTGCTAAGTTGAATGAAGTTTTGTTATACTTATTGTTTTGTTTACTCCTAAGACAGAATGAGTTCGATCTAATGTTCCGTGCTATGAAAACAGAAAAGTTTTGTTTATAACGTGCCTAGCGGCGCGCGACGTTGCTCACTGAGAAACTTTTGTAAGAATTATGAAGTTACATTTTATATTATTTTTATAAACCCCTATAATTGGGAATTAAAATTATAATGAAACACAAACGATTTCTAGTGAAACTAAGTGCCATGAATTTTGTTAGGTATTACTACCTACATGAAACAATGTAAGTTCACCGACTTCTGAAAGTAAAGTTATTTAAGGTGTTGGTTTAGAAGTCGATTTCGGAAAAAATAAACATTTTACTTGCCTTAACTTTAAAAGAGACTTTGCCATTAAAGGGATTCTGTCCCTTAAATTTTTATTACTTCCTACTACGAGGTGCGGAACCTTTCATACGTCATCATCATCATCATCATCAGCTTATAATGTTCCCACTGCTGGGCCACGGCATGATGTCGTGTGTTTTCTGATAGACGCTGCATGTATATGTATGCAAGTATAAATTTAGTAGAGGTCTACTAAATTCATACTTGTTATTAAAAAAAACGTAGTAAATGTAACGGTCTGATAAACAAGTATTCAGTTAATTACGTATTCCAGATTCATCAAGTATTCTAAAGCTAAGAGCACAATTGATAATTTTGTTTTTCATGCAAATATTCTATTAACTTCAGCTTTCTTTCAGTTGCTCTAGTGAACCTCGTGGAAAATAACAAGTATACTGCTTACCCAGTCATTTTAACACGATTGTTTACTTCCAAAGTTATGCAGCTTTATAAGGATTAAGTACGATGTTTGAAGTTGTTTCGCTTTACCCGAAAACAAAGACTTCGGGTCAAAGGAATATAAACCTATAAGTCATTCACAGTGGGTTAATTTTAAGATCGAAGATCCATACATTTTGTCTCTGTGCCGTTTTTTAGGAAGAGGTTGCTTGTCTATGTGAAAACTAAAGTTTTCTTATGTTACGCAGATATGAGAATTTGGGGACTATTCGCAATGTTCGAATTGTGGCTATTCTAATGCTTCCCGAATAAAAGGAGATGGAAAATGGTGGGCCAAATTGTAATAAGTTGAGATTTGGTAAAACAATTAGTCACATTTTTTTATATTAAAATACCAAAAATCAGCTCAATTCTCAATCTGGAAACGGAGAAAAATGAGAACGATCGTTTTCATAACATTACCGACTGAATTAATCGTTTACAGAAATTACAAAAAGAAAAGCTTTGCACTAGTTAATTAACTCAAAGTATTTAAATGGCACTTTCAATACTTGTTTACAATATATAGCATTCAATTAACAAAGAAAATGACAATTTATAACCGCTGATCGATCTAATAAGGAAATAAATTATCGTACATTATAATTTTTCGGTAAATTATAATCTCTCGAAGTGAAACCGTAAAATTGTGAAATGCATGTTCTGGTTCTTGATCTTATTTAAAAAAAAAAACAAAACAAGATCAAAAACCAGATAAAGAACAAAATGCTGGCGTTGTTTTGTGTGCAAAAAATAATGGGCGAAGTTTAAGGGGGCCTACTTTTACAAACTTTTAGTATAATAAGCGACATAAATATTGTGCTACAGCAACCATTAAAAAGAAAAAGATTGTTTACATGATAAACTACAGTTATTTTTATTTACTTACAGAAAGTTGTTGTAAGTAGGTACTACTTTTTATGTGTATTTACGATTACATAGAGTTTCTTTTTTATTGATACCAGTCCTAACGTTCTTATAAAATAATGTTCAAAGAAAAATGTTATGTGTACGTATATCGGTAAATTATCAAGAATACTCTTTTTTATCATATTTCACAAATTAATGTACTTAAATAAAAGATATCCTTATGTATACTCCGTGTAGGGATGAATATTATTAAAAGGTTTTGAACAAAATTCGTAAATTTAGTTATTTTATAGCTTTCAGTTAGGCACTATCCAAAATATTCATAATACATAATAATATTCATTCTGTTTAGTCCCTCAGTTAGATGATCGAAAAACACTTACCGATAAAAATGTACTCAAATGTGATGTCCGCACCATAGTCTTAATTTAATGTTTAACCCCCGACGCAAAAACGACGGGGTGTTATAAATTTGACGTGTCTGTGTGTGTGTGTATCTGTGGCATTGTAGCGCTCGAATGGATGAACCGATTTGGATTTTGTTTTATTTTGTTTGATAGATAAATAGATGTAAGATAGATATTAGTCGGGATTGTTCTTAGCTATATTTGATAAAAAATCAGTCCCAGAGGGCCGCTGCCACAAAACGGCAGATCACGTATTTATCCAACAACCCTCTCAATATAGTAATCAAATAAAAGGGCTTGATAATAAAATAAAAAAATATATAGCATATTAAAATTAAAAATTCAAGATGGTCGCCACCATAAAATGGCGAAGTAACGAATTATTTTTTAATAAACTTGTAAGTACATATTGTGTCGGGGTTTTTTTAAATTTTGAATTTAATTTTACTTACTTGTTTATTTACGTGAAAAAAGAAAACATATGTGTCCAATATTTTTTGGAGACCTATCGGACGGACCAATCAGATTTTTTTTGTCATCTTTTACCCTATTGAACCAAATTGTACGAATGTATTTAAAGTTTGCACATCGATCAATAGATATCGCAACCGTTACTGGTGAGCATCAGAGCCTGGATTACCAGGTTGGGCAGTGTTGCTGGGTTTTTCCATCAGGAATTTTTCAATAGCAGCCATGGCGTCTGGATCTGTGCCCAATTGATGGCGATATGTTTATCCTGTTTATTTGGGTATATCCTGTATATCAGGGATTTACAACTTCATTCTGCCTGTGTCACGTTGACAGTAATTTAGCCATGTTGATTTCTAAGTCGAAGCAGTCATCTACGAAGAACCGCGTAATTTTGACAGCTGTCAACAACAACCGGCAAAGGCATCAAAAAAGTTCAGCCCACTCATCTCATTAATCCACACCGTATCTTATTTAGCCAGAGACTAGAAGTACATCTATCAAAACATTTTGCAGCAACTGTTTACAAGTTTACAATATCAGATATGCATTCGACTGTCGGACTGATCTAAACATCTCGTCGGATTCCTGGAGCAGAGCCAAGCCCACCATTGTACCGGAGATCCCTCAAAATAGGTACATCAACATTAAATAGTTTTATTGTGATCGAATAGATTTCGTTGAGTCAGTTATTATTGGGCTATTTTGAGAGGATGCCTTGATCCAAACTTTGTTAGGTTCGAAGAGTATTTTTATATTAGAAGCGATGTGTATGAACTCGACAAGGTGACTTTTGATTGGCGATAACTATTCGAAAGATATAATTTTGTAAACAACTTTATCATAAGATTAATTTACAAGAAAGAAAATGTGCTTGTTACAAACATTAAACCAGAATGCAATAAAAACATATTTTTTTCCGAACACAAATCCTCTCATATTCAAAAATAGGTCGTTCGGCTAATATGGAAAAGTCGAAAATATATGGAGCTGATAAAATCTTCCAAAAAGCGAATGCCAATCCAAAGGTGTAATGTATATTATTATGTATACTACTCTAAAATACTGCAAAATAACAGAGAAAATAACAAGTACGGGAACTTTTGAATGCAATGGAAAGGCATTAAGTGTAATGAGTTGACATTTCCGTATAAAGCATAGTAGTTTTAATAGTTTCAACTCATAATAAAGGAAACATTTTACATTATTATAACCTGTACAAGTTTTACGTCAAAACTTTACATTGTATAACAAGCTGAATAGAATCCCGAGCGTGGTTTAAATTCTTAACAAAAGATCCAGTAGCATTGCCTCGTTCACATTATATCTGTTGAAAACTAGGTACTACCTGACAGTCAACCAATCTTCTACCTTATGATTTAAAGCACAAGGGTGAAAGGTAAACTCGTATAAATTGTCTTTCACAAATGTGTTCTGGAAAGACGTTAGCTAAACTTTTTTGTGGTGAATGGCTTCCAAAAAGTTTTTAAAATTATCCCGTGTTTTTATCATACACCATTCATGCACCTGGATAGAGTGCTCATGGCTAAATAATAACAGGAACTTGTGTCTGATCTTTAGGTTAAGCCGCGCTTGCCTAGGTTAATCGGTGGATGGGACCCATTACTTATCGAGTTTCCTCCGGGCCTCGGAAGGCACGGTAAACCTTTGGTCCCTGCTGTCATTTGTAGATCTTTGACAGTCTTTACAGGTAGTCTGTAACCCGAAAGTCTAATCAAGGGCTAAGGGGGTGCCGGGGTGCCGTGTCGACGGCGCGTTCGTGTTGCACGCGCGCCTCAAAGAAATGTCAGCAAAAGGAGAGGGGCCCGCAAGGGCCGAAGCCTGCCGGGGTTGCGGGCCTGTTCGAAAGAGATACCGCGGCCCCGGAACGTAAAAGGCGAGGAAGGAACATGGATGGTTTTTAGTCAGTAAGAGTCTGACACTCCCTCCCGCTCCGCCCAGAGTGGGGGGGGTCATTTGATGATTTCCCATCCTTAAAAAAAAAGGGGGTGCCGGGGTTGCGGGCCTGTTCGAAAGAGATACCGCGGCCCCGGAACATCAAGGGCGAGGAAGGAACATGGATGGGTTTTAGTCAGTAAGAGTCTGACACTCCCTCCCGCTCCGCCCAGAGTGGGAGAAGTCATTTGATGATTTCCCATCCCTAAAAAAAATAAAATTACGTATTACCCGGTAGTAACTTTGTTGTGGATCCAAATCGAATAAGACTTTACGCAGATGATGACACCGCCCTTGAACCAGCCAGCACTGGGCACGCGTGGTGAATTACAGCCCATTCTTTCTCAAAAAGAGGAGACCTGTTTCCCACTAGTACTTCATACTTCATAAGCTGTATGCTTATGCCATCTATTTATTGACTGGGGAATGGCGACTTGTGGGTGACATAAGCAGCAAGATCCTCTGTTCGTCAATATTTATTTTAAGCAACTTGCTTCACAACTTATTATTAATAATCGTTTTTTCTCTTTCCAGGTGCAGAGCGTTTTGAAACACAGCAACATAGGTATGTTATCCTTCACATTATGCAGAATGCATTTTTTTGCACATTCCTCTTCTTATTTTAACTCAAACTTGCCAGAGATTCAGAACCATGTTACCAGATCCACCAACGCCCCCAACATCAAGGTTTCTAAATTGTTCCAGCGTCATAAATTGAATCCTTGGTGCAAGTTTTATCACAATGTCCTCTACACTGCGTATTTACATTCTGTTTCATGAATTTTACAAAACAAATTGACGCCTAAAAAGTGTATTTTAAGCCTGCTATCTAAACATCAATCAACTTCATTCTACACAGGCTAGGTTCCTTATAATCGAGGTATAAGGCCAAGGAACACTAATATAACAAGCCTGAGAACCTATCTAAAGGTCAGTCGGCCAGTGTGCCCTCAGACCGCATTGACTTTATTAACATAAGTACATCCAACGTAAGTGGTTTACCGCCGATATTGAATAACCACTTTGTAATAATAAGATTGCACTTTCGGAGCGGCCGTTGTACCTACACGTCAAACTTATAACACCCCGTCGTTTTCGCGTAGGGGGTTAAAAATACAAATCTTTCCTCTGTATAATATTAGTAAGTACAGATATAGATATGCGTAGATGTGTTGTGACAGTCCCGTGACTGACTGGCAAACGGACAACTTACAGGAAAAGCCACTTTGTTTGGAACTATATCCCTTAGAGCAGAGGTTCTCAAACATTTTTTCCTGGTAGACCACTTTGAATTTGTTTTGGTGTCGGTGGACCCCCTGTAGCATTTTCTTTCAACTAAAAAAGAAAAGCAAGACATTTGCAATATTTTTTTTTCGCACTATCTGTTGGGATTACATGAGGATCGTTGTTCCCAAGATATTTTTTTTGCAAAAATCCGAAAATTGTAACCTTCTGGCTTCGAAATGTTTTTTTTTATGGCTTAACACGACCATTTTCACCGAAATACAACCTGTCATCAGCGGAACATTTGATTTTTATTACTTTTTCTAGTACCTAGCTTAATATCTGGCTACATTGATCAAGCTAAGCCAACATTTTTGTTCTTTGGCATCGAACCCAGGTAAAATTTCGTGGACCCCCACATTTTTTTCAAGCCAATGTAGACCCCCGATGGGTCTCCCGTAGACCCTTGGGGGTCCACCTGGACCACTTTGGGAATCACTGCCTTAGAGAGTACGACGTTAGGCCCTCCATTATGAGTATTTTAGAAACTTTTTAACTAAATGAATGTGTGTTTACGAGGGGTTAGCACTTTTGGGCATGCAAAGTTCAAGGACGTAGGATTTGTTCATCACTACCTACTTATTATGAAACAAAGTCCCCCGCCGTGTCTGTCTGTCCCTATGTATGCTTAGATCTTGAAAACTACGCAACGGATTTTGATGCGGGTTTTTTTAATAGATAGAGTGATTCAAGAGGAAGGTTTTTGCATGTAATTTAGTATGCATATAGTATTAACTTTCCCAATGCTGAGACATCTTCTCATATACAGACATGAGCATTGACCATCACGCTTGCTCAAGATGGATTGGTGATGTCTAACATATAGGTATTAGTTAGCTGTTTCTTCTACCGCGTAAAATTATTATAAAAATATTACTTCCCTTTTTGAATCAGATTTGGTTAACAAATCATGGGTGTTATTTTTCTCCACGGAACCCTAACCCTTTTTCTAACAAGCAACAAATAGTTCAAGTTACTTCTTATTTCATCAGCCATCTGCCAGTAAATGTTCAATCAAAATCGGTTCTGCAGTTCTGGTGATTATACGGAACAAACAGACATTGAGAGTGATCTTATAAGGGTTCCTATTTCTACCTTTTGAGATGCGAAACCCAAAAGCTGTTTTTTTTAAATGACAGAAATACAATAAAGTTTTACTCGTATTTTTATAGATAAGTCCAGGTTCCTTCACCATATTTCCTTTCACCGATGCCAGCGTGCTACCCAAGAAAAGCTTGAGAAAGTAGGTACTTACTCGTACATCATCATCATCATCTGCCTAGCCTTTTCCCAACTATGTTGGGGTCGGCTTCCAGTCTAATCAGATGCAGCTGAATACATGTATTTTACATGGAGCGACTGCCTATCTGACCTCCACAACCTAGTTAATACTGGGAAATACGATACCACTTGATAAGACTGGTGTCAGACTTTCAGGTAGGTACTTACTCGTACATATGAATTGAAAAAGTGACATACGGATTTGCACTAGGCCCATAACGCAGACCCACAAATACAGTGGTAATTAAAGGTTACGCCTTCCTACGCGCGAACTATTCAACCGCATATGCCAAAGGGTAATGGACTTCAGGATAATCTGTAAACCATACCGAGCCTATATTTAAGTTATTCTTGGTTAAAGGGTGTTGGCAAATCCGGGGCTGCGGGACTGTTCGAAAGAAACACCGTGACCCGGAATGAGGAGGAAGCATCAAACTAAGTAACTCTACGAAAAAAATATTGCGAGCTTCTTTTTTTTTTGGGTTTTATAATCATGTTTTCTGGTAGAACTCTATGTAACGCACTCAACGCATTGTGCTGATGGATGGATTGGTTAGTACGGAGGTGGTGGAGATGTTTAAAGTATAAAATCCAATAAAAACTTGTATTTAAAAAAAAAGTTGTCAAAAAGTTTGAACTTTGGCCCCCAATATCTCCATAACTAAAAGTTTCCCAAGTATGGTGTAGAACAAAAAAAACGCAATGACGGATAGAACGAGTGCCTCTCTGCTTCGTTAAAAGGTTTTTTACATCCTTTATTTACGAGTACTATCTTTCAATAACTAAAAGTGAGTTTCCTCCAATATTACTTTCACTATTGGTACAATTAATATCGAATTTCTCAGTAATTCCAAAGAGCGGGAAGTGACGCTCCTGTCACTTTCAATTGACAACTCGTTCGGCTAGTGATGTACGAGGGTACTAACTTGTAAGGTTGGGATTCCAAATACGATCTTCAATATAATAGCCGGTATTCGACTAAGTATAACTTGAAGAAAAATAATAATACTTAGTAAACGTATTCTAAAGGATGTGGTTGTTAGGACTGAGTTCTTGTCGTGCTTACGGTCGGTCGTGACGTCAGCGACAACAAAATACGGCTGTCGGTAGCCACTGACATCAGCGTCGCAGTATGGTGATAATAGAACACTATATATTCTTGTACGCGACCGAAAGTTAGGGCGACAAGAATTCAAGCCTTATTTTTCAAACTGTGCATCAGCCACTAAAGTACCTCATGCCGAATTGAGCATTGTAAAGATCAATGTTTTATGTTTTAAGTTTCAAACTTAAACTTTAAGAACAAGCATTTACTCCTCAAAATAATTTATACCAATTTATTTTGACGATTAGAAAACAAGCAATATCTTTTAAGGCAGGTAGTACATAACGTATTTGTTTTAAGCATGCACCATGCATGCAGCAAGCATGCAGCATGCAAAACATGTAGATAGATAGATAGATATATGTATAGATAAATCATTTATTTGTGAACAAGCATACACCATACATGCAGCATGTATACATGTTAACAAGCAGACAGCATGCATGGAACAAGCAAGCAGCATGCAAAAAAACAGGCATGCAGTAATCATGCAGCATTCAAGCAAGCATGCAGTATGCAACATGCAGCAGGCATCGTTTCTGTTACGGCTCCGGCGCTGCGGGGCTCGAGCGGTCCCACGCGAGCTAATCGTTGCAGATGTTTTTAACACTCACCACCGCAGCTTCGGTTTGCTGGCCGGCTTCGCCGACGTGATTTTAAATAACACTCTCGGGGTAGGGCAGACAATACTGCGTGGAGTCGGATTTACAGCGATTCGTTTCTGTGACCTATCTTTTGTAGTACAGCTTAATGAATTTCTAATTAAAAATAAATACGTAAAAATAGCTCCAATTTGATTCCGCTATTTCTATTAATTGTATGCCTAGTAAAATTATGTGAATTCAATTTATGCCAAAACAAATTAGCCTTTGTGATAATTATGACAACATAAACAGTATGCGAAAAAAAAGGCAAAGTATTATTATTAAGCAAAACAATTTATGCCAAAATAGTTATAAAAGAATATTAGAAAAAAGAACATTATGCTGGGATCCCCAGCCAGCTACAATCGACAAAAATTAGGTCAATGACCCTCTCCGTCACAAAATCAGACGAGCCTTGCAATGTACAGCAAAACTCCAGCAATCACTTTCGTATTGTAAATAATATCCCCCCATATGATTTGACGCAAGGTTCAAGGATTCAGCATCTTATTATATTTTCTCTGGGTGAGTGAACACGGCAAATTGGGGCGTCCTTAAAAACATATTTTTTTATTGTCAAGTGCGACAAGACACGGTAGTCATCATGCTACTTCTTGTTAGAATAGTACAAGTGGATAGATAATTTGTGAGTACATTTTATTATCTATACTATCTATACAAAGCAGAAGAGTTTGTTTGTTTGTTTGGTTGAACGCGTTAATCTCAGGAACTACCGGCTCGAATTGAAAAATTATTTTTGTGTTGGATAGTCGATTTATCGAGGAAGGGCTATAGGCTATATAACATCACGCTATGACCAACAGGAGCGGAGCAGCCCTAGGAAATGTTGCAAAAACGGTGGAAATTTTATTTCCTTTGTGAGCTGTTTCTCTCTTATGTGACGCAGACGAAGTTGCGTGGGCCAGCTAGTCATAGATAGTTATGAAAGTGTTTAATGTAGATTATACTTTTATTATGCCTTAATGGTTAGTTGAAGAACTCGTCGCTCAATAATAACTGACGAACGTTTCAATCTTCAGGGTTAAGCAGTGTTTGCCTAGGTTGGTCCGTGGATGGGTGGCCACCCTTTACATACCGATGGAGTTTCTTCCGTGCCTCGGAACTTACTCAAAGCCGTTAGTTTCGTCTTTGACAGTCGTTACAGGTAGTCAGTGGGAAGTCAAAGGGGTATCGTAAAACGTACTTGTATGACTGTAGCAGCCAAATCTTGGACAAAATAAAGGAAATTAGAAAATTTTCAATTAGCCTTACGTAGCTCTCGTCTTCGGCGACTTTGGTACACATCGCAATACTAAGATTTGCAAAACTTGTTATAAGGCAATGATCTAAAGAATATTAATGTCTGTTAGACTAACGCCAATATTAACTAAAAAAATAGTGACAAAGTCAAAGATGTCAAAAGTGGTAAAACAAAATATCGTTCTGTCCTTAGTTAAAAAAAAAAAAACATTTTTACTTTTGTGTGCCTTATGAACGTACATTTCAAGAAGGAAAGTGTGAATAAACCGTACGAAAATTTAATCAAAGTGAAACATAAACCCCGTGAAAAAGGCGTGATATTATGTTATTTTAAGGCACAAGAAAACCAACAGGTGCGTAAGAACACATAAAAAACTTTGAGAAGGAAATAACTAATTATTTTTGATGGATGAAGATTGAGCTTGCTTATTTTGTGAGATCCTATAGATTTGATTAAGTATTATACCTTATTCTGACGCGGTGTAGGTGATTTGATTTTGCAGAATGTTTAGTAGGCATATATTTTTATCTATATCTATACTAATATTATAAAGCAGAAGAGTTTGTTTGTTTGTTTGGTTGAACGCACTAATCTCAGGAACTACCGGCTCGAATTGAAAAATTATTTTTGTGTTGGATAGTCCGTTTATCGAGGAAGACTTTAGGCTATAAAACATCACGCTACGATTATTAGGAGCGGAGCAGGAATGAAAAATGTTGCAAAAACGGTTTTTTTTTCCTTTCGTTTTTCTCTCTTATGTGACGCAGACGAAGTTGCGTGGGTCAGCTAGTAATAATATATAAATATTATTGTATTGCTTTTGGATGATTATTTTTTATACATATAACATCTTCCTGGCGCGGCGTAATTACATTTACCTATATTGATTGGGACACCTAATAAATAGACTATATAATCACCATAACCATTGATTAATTTTCATTTTTCGGCTCCATAATACCGTCGCCTATAACGGTTTGCGTGTTAATTCCGCTTCGAATTTTGGTAACTTACATTACTTTTTGTTACCACAAAAAAAATATATTTTTGCAGCTCATAATTTTTCCGTAACAACTAAAACACAGGTTAAAAGGTTACTAAATTCATGAATCGATTAACTAGCCACTCTACGCGTTGACATTACTATGCAAATCTATGCCTATTTTTGACGTTAGAGCAAAAATCAAATTTGGTTCAGATCGTGAGTAAATTTGAATATGTAAGTATAAACCTAGTTAACATATAAATGAGGTTTACATCCATGGCATGAATAAAGCATGGTGGAAAGAATAGCTAAAAAACTTCAGAACAATCGAGAAGATCTTTGGAGACGAATTCTGATTTGATCGGTTTGAGACCAATAAAATATGTCTGTGTTGATATCAATTGGGCACTAATCAATTGTCTGCCGAGCTGTGAAGGTCGAGGGGGTACAATGGGTGACATCTAGCTGAATATTTGTTGGATAGTGAATGTAAATACCCGGGAGTTTGTGCTTCATTTACTTGACAAACTAACAAGAAACTGCGGTTAGTTATCCGTGTGTTGTAATGTCTATTTGGTTTGATTGTTCATTATACTGGAGTCTTGTGCGGTCAGTACAGGAAACCTTGCAATAGGATTTGCTGGCAGTTTTATGAATGGCGTTTAAAATAAAAATTGTTTACAGGTATGTCGCAGACGTTGTAGGTACATGATATCAAATCAAAAAAAGGAAAACACACACTTGCAGTAGAACTAATAATTTATTCAAAGTAATGTCCAGGATCGAAGGCCCGGTGTAAGAGAACATGAAATGAATTGAGGGAGGCCTTTGCCTTTGGCCAGCAGTCAACGGTTTTCAGCTGAAATGATGATGATGATGATGAATATCAGGGACAAAACGGAATGCAACTGCAGGTCGTAAAAACGGAATAAAATAAATATGTAAGTTGGGCTCCCAAACAACAAACGTGATTTCTTTGCCGGTTTTTGCTCGATATTGATCATAACGGTAACAAGTAGACGCTTGAAATATTTACAGAATATTAAGTAGTTTAATCACTTTATAAATAAATTAATGTTGTTTAGGGTACGGCACCCCTCGTGCGGGAAATCGACACTTGCACTTGGCCGATTTTTTATCTTATATTATAGCGTAAAAGTTTAGTCCTTGAATGTACGTTTGAACATTATAAGCAGGTTCAAATTTGTTCTAAAACATCGTAGCGTAATCATCGATTTTTTTTTGGCTATTTTTACCTCATGCAGGCGAAAACTCAATGAAAGTAATTATAATCATTAAAGCTGATGAATAAAAACGTTTCTTTTAGTAAAAGTGTGTATAGTCAGCTTAAAGTTTTATCTTGCCTGTGATTAAACCGTCAACAAATTATTTTCTTTTCATAATCTACTTATTTCTTTCTACGGTTAATATGAGTTTAAGATTTGAAAAGGCACGCGTAGTTTTCCCAGCACTTGTATGTATTTCATGTTCAGAAAAGAACACGATATGAATCTTATCTTTAGTTTGAAAAAGAAAATAACCACAGAAAATCTTGAGTAGCTTTTTAAAGTTAATTTAGAAACAATTTCGTGAAATCTTAATATAAGTTATTTTTATCGCTACGCTTACACCGAAAACGAAAATTTTAAATGTTTTTCTAAGAATAATAAAATTCTGAACTAAAATCTTAAAATCAGTTTATTCGACATTCTACATTTGCATTTAGTAGATCTAGGATTTTTTGTAGTTAACCTAAAAGTAATAAAGGCGCTATACTGAATAGAAATCGATATTTGGGCAGTCTTCTTTAACAAAACATTTATAAAAAAATTGTTTGAAAAACAATATTATTGATATTATATAATCATGCTGACTCAAAAACAAACTATTAATAGCTAGCTTATTTATGCCCGCGGCTTCGTCCGCGTGGAGTACAATAATAGTCGCATGGGATCATATAATACGGATAAAAGTATCCTATGTGTTAATCGAGGTTATAAATTTTCCGTTCAGTAGTTTTTACGTAAAAGAACATCCTTACTAACTTTCGCATAAAAAAAAAAATTAGGATTTAATTTTTTAGATTGAACACATAGCTTAGTAAGTTTCTTTTCATCAGATAAACATTAAAACCTCCGGTATTTTCATTTCAGCTCAAATAAACTTTATGAAATAGCTTGTTTTATTTTAAGAAAGTAGTAAAATTCTGAAATTTGTAAGATGACGTAATTTCCAGACCTTTGTTCTTCTTGAAAATAAATTTCTGTGGTATTTAATGATTCACCATTAAATACCACATAAATTTATTTTCACGCCTTTCAGCTGATCTTGTTTAATCTGAAAGCCATTAAATAGTTTTCAGTCATTCAAATATTTCTTTGATGTATCCGATTTACCAGTGTGGGTTTTAATGCCCCGTGGAAATATTTTTACAATTTCGAAGTAGATTTATTTTATTTTATCAAATGGTAACAACAAACAGCTACATTATGGAATATTACAACATAATAACATAAATAACTTAAATTAATAATTATTATTAACCCACAGCGCTGGTCAGAGTAAACCTATTTTAAGAGGGCAAAGATTACGTAATACGTACATACATTTTCACGAGCTTTTGATCTATCTTATGACACATCATTTGCCTACTCTTTTCCCAGCTATGTTGGGGACGGCGTCCACTCTAACAGTATGCAGCTGAATACCAGTATTTTACATGGAGCGGCTGCCTATCTGACCACCACGACCCAGTAATACAATACCCTTGGCAAAACTGGTGGTCAGTCAGACTTTTTTGTAACGATTATCAGAAATCTATAATTAAGACAGCCGGGACAAACGGATTTACGTATTATCCGAAAAACGGTGAAAACTCGGTGAAAACGGTGAAAACTCGGTGTGTAATGGTTGGAACCTAGAAAAATCGACCCAAGCTGCTGGTATTAGTAAGAAAAAAAGAAAAAAAACAACGATTATCAACGAGCTCGTCTTCTTTGTTGTGATAATAATTATTGCTACAATCATAATAAGCATGTTTTTGTGCCCCATTGAGCGATATTTCATAAATTAAATAGACCATTGGTCTTTTAACTATACCGTTAAAGGCCTAGCAAAGAAAACATTTACATTCAAAGTTTCCATACTAAATAATTTTTTCATCAAAACTAACGCCTGTCAGCCTTAAATTGAACGCAGATCGAACAGTTCATTCGCTAGAGAATCGTACATAACATAATTCAAAAGAAAGCACAGATTAAATCAGTTATCAATAATGAATTTTCTATCAAAGTTCTGTTCAAGACAAGTATTGATGATCTATGTAAGTTCAGAGCATTCAATCGTTCTGCAAATATAAAAGGCATTGTGAAACGCTCCATCGGTTTTTATTTTTCTCACGAACGTTTCAAGACGGATGTAGGTAGGTAACTGTAATATACAATATTGGCTGTCGATTCTGTCAGGTATTTACGAGGTATTATTGAACCTTTTCTTGTTCCTTCCTTGCTTCTTCCTCCGAGCATCGAAAAGCACGTTAAGCCGTTGGTTCCTGGCTGTCATTTGTAGATCTTTGACAGACGTTATAAGTAGTCAGTGGCTCTGAAGTCTAACAAACAGTTTTACTTTAAACTACGTTTTTTCCTACTCCTACGCTATACTTTCTGATTACTTTCGTAGCGGAATCCAAGACAGTTGAATTCATTGTCTGGGACTGGGTCGGGCTTCAGCGCTTTTCTGGTGGTCGCCACTGTTGATTCTGACTTTCAGAAGTTACAGTGGTTTGGGAATAGTTTGGTGGGCTTGTCCCCATAAAAAAGAAACAGTTTTAATACGGGGCCAGAAACCAACACTAACTGGGTTGTGGAGGTTAGAAAGGCTGTAGCTCCAAGTAAAATACAGGGATTTAACTACACTCAATTCGACTGGAAGCCAACCCCAAAATAGTTGGCAAAAGGCCAGGTAAATGATAATGGTTATATGATCCACGTTGTAACCTTGACTTAACATTTTAACGGAGGTCTGAAATCCTTTGAATGGTAATATTATTTACTTAATTACTTTTAAAAGTTTCGTGAATAATTTAAATGAAGTTGGTAATAATAATATACATTTAATTTAACGAAGGATACTAAAATATAGTGGCAATCATTCAGGGAGGTACCTAAAATATTTGTAAAGTAGGTAGTAATTTAGAATTGTATCTGTCGTATGGCGACTTGCCTCAAATAAATAAATAAAAAAATAAATATCGCTGAACATTAACACACAGCGCCATCTAGTGCCACATTAAGCAAAGCTTGTGTCGTGGACACCAGATAGTTGCTAAACTAATTAAATAATTGAATTTTATTTTAAAAGTATATTTAATGAATTCATCGGTAGTAGTCTGGCGTCTGGACTTGTGCCCAGTCTTTTTCAATAGGCTCACCCAATGTCACATGCGACTTAAATATAACTGGCAAAACGTGTGTCATCTCTGCCTAACACTTTAGTTAAAGGCATGATTGTTATGTTATATTAGTCAAATTTACTACAATTTAATACTATATTTTATTTCAAATGTTAAGTTTCGACCTTTCACAGATGAAAGCCTGAATAATACGCAATGCCTACCTACATAAAGGGTGTAAAACACCTCTTAATGAATACGAAAGGCACTTGTTCTCCTCGTCATTCTGATAATTTTTTTGTTCTACACCATACCTGGGAACCATCTAGTTACGGAGATATAGGGGGTCAAAGTTGCATGAATTTTACAAGGTTTTTTTTAAATACCACCTTTTGTCGCATGATTTTTACTTTAAATATCTCTACGACCTCCGTCCTATACAATCCATCCATCCACACAATGTTTTGAGTGCGTTACATTGAGTTATACCACAAAACATGATTTAAAACCTCAAAAAAAAAAGTTGTTTCACAGCAATATTTTTTGTGGAAAGTTACTTAGTTTGATATACAGAATGCTTGGTTAACGGCTCTGTGATGAGGTGAAATACACCCTGTATGTACTCGTACAAATAAAAGTCACAAAAAAACTGGAAAGACATTTTTTGTCGTGTCAGAACTAAGTATCGCTACAGGGTGTTCGATTTTCGTTCTTGTAATATAGCATTGTTGGAGAGTGTATGATATTCGTTCGACCGGAAATCGTATACCTACTGCCTATTGCTGGAACCCCGAGCATTTACAAGACGTCTTTTGTTATGTATGACTATTAGAGGTTGCAATCGAATATTCGAATTATTCGAATTTTCTTTCCAAATTTATATTCGAATAGTAAATAAATACAAATTCGAATATTCGAATATTACCAAAAACATTACATATCTAAAGTCTATGTTGGTAAACTTAAAAATTGTTGTTGGCAACACTTCTAGACGGTATGACTTATGCCATTGTGGAGCCAATGACGGATGCCATTATGTTGAGTTACAGAAATAATAGTCCGGGAGGTACCGTTGCAAGTTCATGCAAGCGGCTGACGCATAATCCCACCACCACTATGCAGCTGACGATTTCAGCCAGTTTCAGCCGGCGTACTAGTTATGACTATTTTAGACTATACTAGTTTCTGCACCCCTATTTACTAAAAATATTTGAAGCATTTACTTTTTTAACCGACTTCAAAAAGGAGGAGGTTCTCAATTCCCCGGAACCTTTTTTATATTTATTTATGTATGTTCCACGATTACTCGAAGATGGCTGGGTGGTTAACACTCGGAACCCATACAAAGCCGCCAACCAAGCATTTTGTACATCAAACTAATTATTTGTAACGCAAAAAAAAATGCTGGAAAATGTTTGTGTGTGTGTGTGTTTTTTTTTTTGAGGTAAAAAATCACGTTTTACTTCACTTCAAACATTGTGCTCATGGATGGATTGGATAAAGGACGTGAAGGTGTTTGAAGTAAAAATGTTACATTGAAAACATATTTTAAAAAAACTTGTCAAAGTTGTAATTTTGATCCCCAATAACTCCGTAAGCAGGTAACTAGAAGGTTTCCCCAGGTATGGTGTAGAACAAAAAAATGATGGGGAGAACAAGTACTTTTCGACTTCATTAGGAGTCTTTTTCAACCCTTTATTAATTAATAAGCCTGGATAAAATCTCTACTATTTAAAATACGAGCAGTAAACAGCTGTAGTTGTAGCAAGATAATTATTAGTTTTAAAAACTTACTCGCAACTTTCACTATCCAAGTGAATATTTAAGCAAAATGTTGGTAAACTGACATCTGCAGACACGTCCATATTTAAGTTAACAAAGTTAACACAACTTAAGTGAAGTCGTGGTTGAAACACTGTTCACTTCTATTTACTTAATTTGATTTCTGGAAGTTTCTTTCGTCTTGCTCCTGCTGGGGTTCGTCTAGCTTTTGGAGACACGGTAATTAGTATTTGTTTTATTCTTGGAAGGATGGAAAACAAAAACAGATGTTTTGTTTGTTAAAGTATTTTGTACGCACGACAACCAATCAAGCAGTATAAAACCAGTTTATGCGGATCTCTCTACACAGTATCTAATCTATACTAATATTATAAAGCAGAAGAGTTTGTTTGTTTGTTTGGTTGAACGCGCTAATCTCAGGAACTACCGGCTCGAATTGAAAAATTCTTTTTGCGTTGGATAGTCCATTTATCGAGGAAGGTTATATTATAGGCTATATAACATCACGCTATGATCAATAGGAGCGGGGCAGCAATAAGAAATGTTGCAAGCGGGAAAAAAGCTTCGGTTGAGCAGGCGATGCGTTGCGATATCAAAACTTCACGCGAACGAAGTCGCGGGCAGAAGCTAGTCAGTAGTAAATCTACACAAAGGAAGTCTTTGTTATAATGGAAATGTATAGCTTGATGTGTAGCCGTGTGATCAAGATCATTTAGATTATTTATCATTGGACGAAAGGTTTTTTACTCATCATACACGTTTTTCCCTTTTCGCTCATCCAGTAACATCTAAGATCAAGAAAAACGAATTATTTGTTCACTCAAAAGTTGATCCGGTATTAAGTTCGCCTTGACATTAACACGACTACATGAGCTAAATTAGCAACTCCATTTATGGTGGTTCAAACTTCGTTTGAAATACTATTAGGATAAAGTTCTAATCAGGTTGCACTACAAAGTGTTTGAAGCACTGTTTTAGACTTTCACGGTTTTTCACTACACTTAAGGTACTTACGGGAAAAACAGAGTGATACTGTGAGTGCGTTCTGTCGTGAGTTACAATCGAGTTCCAGTAGTGCGCGTAATAAAAGACTAAGGAAGAGGGTAGACAGATTTGTGTGCTCATAATAAATAATTTTCGTCCCACCCGCATACCTCTTCAGTATTCCCGCGATCATGATGCTTGCAACAGCGTCGAAATATCGGGTGCTCAAAACAAAAGAAAATCACGGATATAATCCCGTAAGTACTTTAAAAGTGTTTAATAGTGCAAAATGACTGGTTTCGATCGATTAAAAAAAATCTGTTGTTTGATTTAAAAAAAGAACTATAATACTTATATGTTGCTTGTTGAATTATTTGCCAAAAAATCAGAATGATCGCATGTATGGTTTTTACTCGTTAAAAGATTTTTTTAGAGGAAAGTTCCTTTCTTTTTCTATCGATTAAATTGTTTTATGTTTTCAAAACACTATCATACTAGCATGTATCCTGAAGAATATCATATATTTTGCTGGTTTTGTTTATTGCAGTGTTCTGTTTTGCTCAATAGGCGAATCATATAGTTCTAGGCATTATAAAACTCGCGTTTAGCTCATGTAGTCGCCTTAAATTATTTAAAAGTACCTCCATGAATATCTGTGACCCTAGTACGTCACATTTATGAATATCACTCTCCCTCACAGATGACTTCAAACAAACAAGCTCATTACAGATGTAATAATACTTTATTAAAATATTGGTACAATAAACCGAATGAGACTAGCAATTGATATTCCGGCAGTATCTAATAAGTGAATACAATAACAATAACAATAACCTGGTCAATTGGCAGCCGTCATAAAATACGTGCGTCGTGTGGTATGTACAGGAGTAAATTATTCAACAGAGGCTGAACTTCATACAACGTTACATGGTGCGAGAATGTTTGACTCATGTGACGGGTTGCGAGGACAATTGCGTTTGACAGTTTCTATAAAAATTTAGTTAAAATAATAAAATATCTGCTCAACGTATTGTTGAATAGTCCGAATGACGAGATGAGTTGGATTGCAATATGCCAGATTTTAAATGTTTTTGTTACGTAATTATTACCTCTGTAACTTATTTTGAACTATAGAATGACTACGCATTCTGTATTGCTCAATAGGTGATAAAATGATAAGTGTTTTCATAATACTTGCTCATAATATCTAAGAGACTTAGTTTGTCATTCCATTCCTTTACGACTAAACAACGGTATAGATTTGAAACTTGGCATGAGGTAACCAGAACATGCAGTTCCTGACGTTCCAATAGGATAATTTTCGACATAGACGCGAGTGAAGAGGGGGAAAAACCAAAATGGAGTTTATCTTTACGTTAATAGGGTAAGTAATTAATAGGCATGTAGCCGTGTTCATGAGTAATTTATTACCTATCCTTCAATTCAAGTACGAGGTTTGGTCTCTGTCAGATATTTCCTCTCATGTTGCTAGTGCGTACAATCAACATCTCATCAATTATTCTGGCGGACACATTGGCAATACGTTTGTATCGTTTGGTGTTTAGCCATGTTTCATGATAACACGACCAATAGACGTTTGATAAACGCAGTTATTGATTGAGAATGTTCAAACCATGTATGTAGTCTACGTTTAGATACCACAAGCATATAAAGGATGTAAAACACTACTTAACGAAGCCGAAAGGTACTTGTTTTCCTTGTCATTGCGATCATTTTTTGGCTCTACACCATACATGGGAAACTTCTAGTTACGGAGATATTGGGGGTCAAAGTACCAACTTTTGGACAAGATTTTTTTAAATACAAGTTTTTAATGTAAGATTTTCACTTTAAACACCTCCACGACAGATGTATTGAATAGTACGGGCTATTCAATCCATCCATCAGCACAATGTTTTGAGTGTGTTACATTGAGTTCTACCACAAAACAAGATTTTTCACCAAAAAAAAAGTCCTCAACATTCGTTACATTCACATTGAATTTTATTTTATGTTTTCTCCAATATTAAAAGACGATTGAAATATCTAAAGCAGTTGCTCAAAGTGTCACCTCCAGTTTGTAGACACATTACGGCTCTCTGAGCCACCTGGGTTGAAGATATGTTCAAACAACAATAACTCTTAAAGTATTAAACATACAGTTGTAAATTTTATGTTGTATGCGTAGCTTAGCTCAAATTCGTAGATTGTAAAAAAGTGTGTGTCGATCTAGTAAAAAAATTAAAAAGTTGTCTGGGTGTTTTTGTAGTAATTAACAATTATTGGTTACATGTTTCGTTTTTTTTTTTCGAAATTCTTATTTTTAAAGTTAGGGTGTAATTGTACTTTAAATTAAAATAGTTTATATTTAAGTAGGATTTAGAATATCGCTAGTAATTAAAAACCAAAGGATTGAGATGTCTGGTATTTTTCAGCGCATATAATGGGTGTAAAGACTGGTACTCAGCTGCATTTGGTCGAACTGAAAGCCGACCCCAACATGGTTGAGAAGGCAGATGATGACAATGGATGTAAAAGTTAACGAAGCCAAAAGCCACTGGTTCTCCCCGTCATTGCGATATTTTTTTTGTTCTACACCATAATTATCTGGGAACCTTTTAGTTAGTAGATATATGGGGGTCAAGTTCCAACGTTTTCTTGTTTTAATTTTACTGTAAATACCTCTAGGAGCCCCGTACTATTCAATGCATAGACTATCAGCACAACGTTTTGAACGCTTCACAGAGAATCCAATAGTATTTTCTTTTTTGTCTGCTGAATTGCCTTGGTTTGCTGTACAGGTTTAGCCTATGTCCATATATTATGTTAGCCCGGAATTGCAACCAATCCGTTTTGAAACGAAGGATTTAGGTCCATTTTCACCGAAAAGATAACGGTCTGATTATCTAAAAACAGCTGTCACTGTGACATGTTCCCATTCAAAAATGTGTGTTAAACAGCTGTTTTAGATAATCAGACCGTTTGGTGAACATGGACCTTACTCTTCACTTAACACTTACAAATGTTTCTAACATCAAGAAAAGGTTGACTGAAAGCTCGCAGAATTGGTTATGCAAACTCGTCGTATACGTCTAACTATCATTCTGAGAATTCACCGCCGTCATATCAACATTTTGAAAGGATGACATGTGTTATATATGCAAATATGAGGGTGGTTGCATCCACTCGTATTATTATAAGTAGTAGTGTTCTTGTCAAATATACTCAGTGTGTTTCCAGCCACCCGCTGTTTCACTTGTCCTACGCTCGCATATCTATCAGTGGCGACGAGTACCCGCGATATAAAATAAGAAAAGACAAAAAGATGTCTAACTTTGGAATTTTATCAAGTTTTGACCACAACACTCATATGTGGCAAAATTACAAACAACGCATTACACAATGGTTCATTGCGAACGATATCGACGATGAAAAGGATCCATCAAATGTGAAAAGGCGGGCGATATTGCTGAGCGCACTCACCGACAGCACTTACAAGCTAGCGGCTGATTTGGCGTTACCAAAAGAATTAACACAAGTGCCGTATGAAGACATTTTGACACTCCTCGACAAGCACTTTACTCCAAAAAAATGTGGTTTTGGTGAACAGTACAACTTTTACGCAGCAACTCAAGGCGCGGAAGAAACCTACCCTCAGTGGGCCGCGAGGCTCCGGGGGCTTACTACGCATTGCGGGTTCCTGAACGTGGAAGAGGCGCTTCGTGACCGGTTTGTCATGGGAATGCAACCGGGGCCGGAGAAAGACAAGCTGTTTGCGCGCGACCTACAGGAGCTTACACTGGCGAAAGCTGTGGAGCTGGCGGAGAGCGTGCGCAGCGCACGTAAAGGAGCAGCTGCATCATCGTCAATAGCGACGGCACAGGGACAGCGGCCGAGCGAGGCATTGTTCAAGATCGCGCGTGCAGCTAACGGACCCAGTGCTAAAGAACAGAGTGTAAAAGAAGTGTGTGCGGTGTGCGAATATAAAAACCATACAACGTCGCAGTGTCGGTTTGCTAGTTACACGTGTAAAAAGTGCAATGTAAAAGGCCATCTGCGCCGGATGTGTAAAAAAATAAATTTCGTGGGTACCGGCGAGTCTAACGAGAGTGATGATGACGGTAAAGTAAAAAAAATATGTTCATACAAGGGTGAACCAATGACGTTATTAGTTTCACTACAGGGCGTTAGGATAAAATTCGAAATCGATACGGGGTCGGCGGTCACAGCGATTTCGGAAATAACGTACCGAAAGTATTTCGAAAAAGTGCCATTATCACTGACGAGCGACCAATTGTTCACGTACACGGGACGAATAATACATTGTTTAGGAACTGTTAAATTACCCGTTACATATTCAGATAAAACACACGATATAAATATACGTGTGATACGCGACGGTGGCCCACCAATTCTAGGTCGAGATTTTATTTGCCTGTTTAAGTTACAAATGTTACAAGTAAATTTTTTCAGTGAATCAAATAACATTTCCGAACAGTTAGAATCACAGTATCCGAAAGTATTCTCAGACGAACTAGGAACGTTTACAAAATATCAAGTGAAGTTACAATTAAAAGAAGACGCGAAACCGGTTTTCTTTAAAGCACGTCCGATTGCATTTGCCCTTAGAGATAAGATAAACAGTGAGCTAGATCGGTTGATACGTATAGGTGTTCTAAAACCGGTTCAGCATTCAAACTATGCGTCACCAATCGTGCCTGTGTTGAAGCGCGATGGGTCTGTTAGACTGTGCGTCGACTACTCTGTTAGCGTGAATAAACAGCTGGTCGTTGAACAGTACCCATTACCAACTGCACAAGAACTATTCACAAAATTACATGGGGGCCAACAGTTTAGTAAACTCGATTTGACACAGGCCTATTCACAATTTTTACTGGATGAAGCTTCCCAGGAGGTAACATGTATCAATACCCACCGCGGACTATTTAAGTACACGAGGTTAGTTTTCGGTCTCGCTAGTGCGCCCGCCATATTTCAACGGGCAATGGAATGCTTACTGTCGGGGTTAGACGGCGTAATGTGTATGCTAGATGACATTTGTATTACGGGAGAAAATAAAATGCAACATTTAGAAAGGCTAAATGCAGTGTTACAAAGGCTACAAGATGCAGGGCTGACACTTCGTAGGGATAAATGTGCATTTTTCGAAGATCAAATAGAATACCTAGGATATACCATCGACAAAAACGGGTTAAAAAAATCACAACAAAAAGTTAAAGCAATTGTCGATGCACCTATCCCAACCAACGTAAACAAATTACAGTCATTTCTAGGATTAGTTAACTATTACCGAAACTTCGTTCCCAACGCGTCCTCAATATTGAATCCACTTTATTCATTGTTACATAAGGGTAGTAAATGGAAATGGGAGGACGAGCATAACAATGCATACAATGAAATAAAAAAATGTTTAGCTTCTGATCAGGTACTTGCACATTTCAATCAGAATGCTAAAATAATATTAACAGTTGATGCGTCACCAAGTGGTTTAGGAGCAATATTATCACAGATAGGATCTGATGGAGTAGAATGTCCCGTATCGTTTGCCTCTCGGACACTGAATGCTGCAGAAAAGAGGTATTCACAAATCCAGAAAGAGGCTACAGCAATTATATTCGGAGTGCGGCGGTTTCACCAATATTTATACGGAAGGGCGGTCCCGTTTGTACTCCGTACAGATCATAAGCCCCTCTTGTCGATCTTTGGTCCCTATCGTGGTATTCCAGAAGTCTCAGCAAACAGATTGCAGCGTTACGCTATGTTTCTAAGTGGCTATAATTACACAATAGAATACATACGCAGCGCTGACAACAGCGCTGATTATCTGTCGCGCGCTAGCCTACCCGACGAGGAGTCGTCAGCGGCGAGGGGGGAGTGCGGGCACGGGGCCGACAGCTGTGGCAGTCTTAAGCCCGTAGAAGATCGCGCCTCGTATATTAACTTTGTTATAGATGGTAGTTTACCGGTAACACTTGATGAAATTCGTAATGAAACTAAGAAAGATGAAATTTTAAGCACAGTCGTATCATATATTATAAATGGTTGGCCAAAACGGTTACCAAATAACCAAATTAAGCCGTATTATTTATGTAAAACGCAGTTGTCGTTAGAAAGCGGTTGCGTTATGCGAGGCCACAAGGTAGTTATTCCAGAAACAATAAGGTCTCAATTATTATCAGAACTTCATAAATCGCATTTGGGTATAGTCAAAACAAAAGCAGAGGCTCGCAGCAGATTTTGGTTCCCCGGGATAGATAAGGCCGTCGAAAAAATGATTGCGGGTTGTGAGGTTTGTTTACAACTTAGACAATCACCGGCGCGCGCGCCGCTGGCTCACTGGCCACACCCCCCGCAGGCGTTTTATCGAATCCACATTGACTTCCTCGGGCCCATTTATAATCATTCGTATTTAGTTATTGTGGATGCGTACACTAAGTGGGTTGAAGCGTATGACATGGGAGCGAGTACGACGACATTATCAGTTCTAAGCAAATTATATGAGTACATGGCGAGATTTGGCTTGCCACAAACGATAGTTAGCGATAATGGTACACAATTCACATCAGCTGAGTTCAAATCGTTTTGTAAATCTAACGGTATATCGCATGTGACGTCGCCCGCCTATCATCCGGCTAGTAACGGACAGGCTGAATGCTACGTGAAGGTGGTTAAGAAAGGGATAAAATCAAGCTTATTAAGTGATCATAATGGTACAACTGTAAACCACAAGTTGTGTAAATACCTGTTTGATTATAGAAATTCCATACATTCCACAACGGGATGTACGCCATCTCAGTTAGTTTATGGGCATAAATTGCGATCGCGATTTGATTTAATTAACCCAATACCGCCACCGCCGGCATCTGTCACTCTCGCTCGACACGTCGAAAATAAACAGTGTTCGCAGTCTAAAGAAACGAATAATAAAAGAACCGAAAAATATTTCAAGACCGGTGACTTTATTTTATATAAAAAACATAACGTTCATACTCAGGATTCATGGAACAAAGGCATTATAGTAAAAAGAATAGGAAAGGTCATATATATTGTAAAGGATTGGATAACTTCAAATACAATTAAAAAACATAAAAATCAATTACTGCCATATAAAGGTACGGGCTGCATACCCCAACATACAGTGGACTGCCCTATTGAACTAGAGGATATCTCTTTACAAGAACCCTCTGTACCGCCATGTCAAAGTTCAACGGTGGATAACAGTACACCTCTCGAAGGTGGTGGAGAGGGGAGTGAGGAGACAGAGGACAAGACATCGCAGTCTGAAAAGTCACCAGATGATGAAGAATTTTATGAGGCATCAGAAGTCACTGATGAGAATGTACAAGAAGGGTCACCCTCACAACAGCAAGCCCAAGCAGAAGGGCAACGGGGTGCCGGGAAACTGTTTCGGCCCGTACCAAGGGTAGATTATAAAAGGTTTTATTAAAATGAGTATCCATATTCTTAGTGTATTTTTGCGCGTATATTTGTCAAGCTAGAGGGAGGAATGTTATATATGCAAATATGAGGGTGGTTGCATCCACTCGTATTATTATAAGTAGTAGTGTTCTTGTCAAATATACTCAGTGTGTTTCCAGCCACCCGCTGTTTCACTTGTCCTACGCTCGCATATCTATCAACATGCAGTCAGAATTTCAGCAAAAGAGTACGGTAAGTATACCGGTTTTTCAACAACTATGTTTCCACTAAGCTGTGTATGACAAATTGTCAAGGTAATAAGGACTTACTTCTCAGAAGAGCGATGTCAAAGGACCGGATTTTCAGTTAGCGGTTTAACTTTGCCAAGTATTTATTTTATTATATAAATATCTCGTATGACGGTGTTTGTGGGCGCACTGCTCCGAAACGGCTCGACCAATTCTTATGATTTTTTTAAAGTATATTTTGTAATTATGAGTTAAAGTAAAGAATATTTCACACATTAATTTATACTGCCAGAACATCTAGTATACGGTATACTAGATGTTCTGGCAGTATAAATTAATAAACTTTACAAAGCAAGGTAAGATGGGGTATACTGTATACCCCATCTTACCTTGCTTTGTAAAGTTACCGATTTATGAAGAAAAGAATAAGGGGTATTCTACTCTTCATAAATCGGTAATTTTTTTTTATATAAAAATGCGTGGTAAATGGTCACATCGATCACTGTAACATTATTTTGGACATAAAACAACTGTCACTGTGTTCGTTTTTGTAATTGATTGATGATGTGTTTGAAATGGTTGTTGAAAGTCAATAAAATTACTATTGAGTAAAGAGACAGTAAATGTGTGTAAATGTATTATTTACCTTACCTTTATATTTTTACAAGCGGTGACGCGGTTTCACCCGTTTAGTTCCCATTTTCGTCGAAGAATGGGGATAAAATGTCTGCCTATGTTACTCAGGGTGAATGTAGCTTTCCAATGGTGAGAGAATTTTTGAAATCGGCACAGTAGTTTTTGAATTTATTCATTACAAACATACACACACACAAAAATATTTTTTTTTCATCTTTATAATATTATTGTACATAGTGTAGCTGTAGATTAACGGGTTTTCGATATACTTATCAGGACAATAACTCGTGAGTTTGAAGGGATTTTCTCATCTGTGAAAATAGTCATGCATAACCTTTCCCAAACTAAAAGAAAGATAGAAAGAAAGAAAAGTATTTATTAGCCCGCACAGGACAAAACACATAAAATTATCAGTATAAAACTTACACAGAAAAAAAAACAAATAAAAAATATTTAAAAATTAAAAGAAACGAAACTCGTCCTGTACGAGGCCAAAAGGCAACTATGTACTGATTGGCTTCCAGTCGAAACGGATGCAGCTGAATATTCGTATTTTACATGAAGCGACTGCTTAACTGAACTGCACAACCCAGTTCATCACCATCATCAGCCTATAATGTTCCCACTGCTGGGACACGGCCTTATTGAGAAATAAGAGGGAATGGGCTATAATCTACCACGCGGGCCCAGTGCGGATTGGTAGATGTCACATGTCTTAGAATTTTTTATTCTAGGACATGCCGGTTTCCTCACGATGTTTTTCTTCACCGTTTTGAGAGCAGTGGTGATGAAATAAACACAACCCAGTTAGTACTGGGTAATGAAATAATACTCCTTGGTAAGACTAAAATAATATCTACAAATCATACCCGTACTAACCGGCCTAACGTGCTTTTTGAAGCTCGGAGAAAACTCGGTACCTATGTAATGAATGGTCACCAATCCACAGACTCACCTAGGCAAATGTGGCTTAAAACTAAAAAGTTTGACCCAACATGTGTTATTATTTAAGGCGATTAGACGAGCTAAATTAGCAATTCTATTTGTAGAATAAAGTTCTAATCAGCTTGCACTACAAAGTTTTTGTTACGTCAGTCACTGCGGGCCAAATAGCGCGAAATTAGTGGTTTTCGATCGATTTACAAAAAACTATTGATTGGATTAAAAAACTAAAACACTATCATGCTTATATATTGCTTGTAGAATTATTTGCCAAAAAATCAGAATGATCGCATGCATATTAGCATGTTTTTTTTTTTGTTTGAAAGATATTTTTAGAGACAAGTTCGTGATTTTTTTTTATAGAGTAAATTTAATTGTATTATGTTTTCAAAACACTATCATGCTAGCATATATCCTGAAAAATATCATATATTTTTCTGGTGTTGTTTATAGCAGTGAATCATATACTTTTAATAATTATAAAACTCGCCTTCAGCTCATGTAATCGCCTAAACCACCACGGTAATATACTTTAGTAAGCCCAGCTGAACCAAGTGCGTAGTCTGTGAGACGTAAAGATCGAATACTTTATTCACGTTCAGATAATAATTTATTGTTGTCAAAGCACGATCCATTTTGTAAACCACAAGTATCTATATTATAAAGAAAAACAAATGTTACAAACAGATGATCAGAATTGACAGACAATCACAAACACAGATTGACAAACGGATTACTGAAACGAAGCCTTTTCGAATAATCGTACGAATAAATACAAGTAGGTACGAATAAGTACCCCTTATGCCCTGAGTGTTAAGGTTGAAAATGGGTCGACCGTCGGTAAGCGCGTTAGTTCATGTCACAAAAATATAATGGGGTTGTTTTTCGCCTTATGGCTTTGACACCGTCTATGTAAATCAAGGCGAATTCTTTCCGGTGACGTATGTGACGTCACCGTCTTGTTTACATCATGTCAAGGTTTATTGGGGTTCCACAAATATTTGGCGTTTCAGTACCAACCTAATGGCCATGTAAATTTGTGTGCACATTTATGAGATCGCACGGTTTGAAGTGTAAATGTTCACAAGGTAATAACAAACCTGGAAGGTGGGTTTGTTAGGTAGAAGATATTATAAGTACTTTCTTATCGTGTATTTTCACCATATCAACTACAAATATTATGTGATATTCTAATACACGTAGGAGCACACGTTTGGGGAGCTCGTGGCTAAACAATAACTACCGCTCGGGCCGATCTTTAGGTTAAGCCGTGCTTGCCTAGGTTGATCTGTGGATGGGTGACCATCCTTACATATCGAGTTTCCTCGTTTCCTCCGTGCCTCGGAAAGTATGTTAAACTGTTGGTCCCGGCTGAAATATCCATCTTTGGCAGTCGTTGCAGGTAAAGTCTGACAACCAGTCTTACCAAGTGGTATCGTATTACCCAGTATTAAGTGGGTTGTTGAGGTCAGAACAGACGCTCCATGTAAACTACTGGTATTCAGCTGCATCCCCAACATAGTGGGGAAAATGTGATACAGATGATGAGATGATGATGTAGTGTGAGCTCCAAGTTTCTTTGTCAAATAGTCCTCACTTATCCCGGGCAGCGAGTGCACGTACCGTAAATGTAGTTCATCTACTAACTGATAGTTTGGTGGTTTGGATCTAAACCCTAACTAGTGTGACTAATGAACACCAATGAAATAATTAAACAAATCTACTAATTCTATAGCCCAGTCATGGGTCAGGGGGCCATGGAGATTTAAAAAGTAAAGTTTATATTTAAAAAAAAAATTGTTACCAGACCAAAAATGACGAGAAGAACAAGTATCTCTCGGCGTTTTTTAATTGTAATCAAGAAAGCGACGCGAATTTGTCGGTTTTTCCTGTTGCCAAACTTTTGAAGCCAAAGTTTCATTACCTTATTTCTAGGGGCATTATGGCTAATTTTTCAACCGACTTCCAAAAAGAGGAGGTTATCAATTCGTCTGTATTTTTTTTTTTTTTTTTTTTTTTTTTTTTTGTGTTTGTTACCTCAGAACTTCCGACTGGGTGAACCGATTTTAATGATTCTTTTTTTGTTTGAAAGCTGGTGCTTGTCGATTGGTCCCATTTTAATTTGTTGAAGATCTGATGCTGATCTTCCGAGATATACAATGGAACTCTTCAAAAATAGACGGCAAATCTGCAGTAATTGCTGCAATCGCTTGTAGGTTCATTGTTCATACTACATCATGACGTAACATCACGCCTGTATGCTCTGAGGGGTACCTAGATGTGTACAAAACTCCCAGATTTCGACAATGTTTGTTGCCTCTGAACTTTCGACTGGGTTAACCGATATTGATGATTCTTTTTTTATTTGAAAGCTGGTGCTATCCGTGTGGTTCCATTTTAATTTGGTTAAGATCTGACGCTGATCTTCGGAGATATAAATGGAACTCTTCAAAAATACACGGCAAAGCTGCAGTAATTGCTGCAATCGCTTGGTTGTTTATGTAACATAGTGACGTAACATTACGCCTGTTTGCTCTGAGGGAGTGCGTAGAAGTGTAAAATACACCCAGTTCTATATAATAATAATATAAGTTCTATTTAATGGGATTCTGGAGAAATAGGCACACCAGACGCGATTTGTAGGTTTAGGAAGATTACGTTTAGGAAGAGTAGGTAGTTTTAGGAAGAGTACGTTCTTGGAGTGATCCCATTTCAATTTGGTAAAGATCTGATGAAGAACTTCGGAAGATAGGCGAGGGGAACTCCTCAATAAATGATAGCAAAAGTATTGGGATCGCTGAAATCTCATATCTGTCTATTGTTTACACCAGTTCATAAAAGAAAATCACACCGGTACGCTGTGAAGGGGTAAGTACATGTGAACCACTAAAAAATGAAAAATAAAAACTTTTTTACAAAAAATAAAACCGACTTCAGAGAAAACAAAAAAGTGAAAAATAACTTTAGCTTCAGAAGTCGGTGACAAAAAAACTAAAACAATCAAACAAAGGTCACCGACTTCTGAAGCTAAAGTTATTTTTCACTTTTTTGTTTTCTCTGAAGTCGGTTTTATTTTTTGTAAAAAAGTTTTTATTGTGAAGTTTATATTATCTTTAAATTGTTGTGCTTTTTTTTAAATTGATGTTTTGTAGTGTATTCAATTGATTTAAAAGGTCAGTTAAGTTAACATCATTTCATTTCTTAAAACTAAAATGTATTTGACTAGAGAGGTAATTATGAGATAACTGTGAGATTCTTCACAGTTATCTACATTCTCATACATTCCTTGAATTTCTAGATTAGTTAGGAATTTGAACTATAATTTATGCATGCCTACAATATTAGCAAACCCATTGAATATTAATACTTTACGAAGCTATATCAAGTTTTGTATAATTTTCGATGAAAATAAATATACGAAGTGAACCACGTGCACGGTGACACATCAAGCTTATACTTAACCAGAATTATCAGACATTCTCTGATGGCTCTTGTCTGCAGAATAAATATAGACTCAATATCAACAGCCCGTCCCCATAGCAAAATACCGTAAGACATTATACTATGGAAGTAACTAAAATAGACCAGTCTAGCGGTATCCACATCAGTGAATTGACGGATTTTTCTAATGGCATATGCTGCTGAACTTAAGCGCCCCGCAAGAGATGTTAAATGAGAACCCCATTGTAGCCTTGAATCAAGCGTAAGCTTTGTATGAGCGTCCCGTACCATAAAAGATCAGCTCAATTTGGGATTGCATAACTTGATTGACAGATTGGCTGCTACACTGCCTATCGCGGTTTCAATATACGCACTGAACAAATATTTATAAAAACTACGTACAGGTAGGTGCTCCGGTTTGTACTATCGTGTTTGTGAATGTGAGTATAAATGTAATATTGGGAAAAGGTAATTTTTTAATTATGAGATCAGTACAATATAGGGATCGGTCCTAAGAGGCCGCAAGATTTTGTAAACGCACCTACGATTTAGGAGAAATTATAAAGGGTGTAAAAAACCTCTTAACGAAATTGAAAGGCACTTGTTCTCCCTGTCATTTGTGAGTTTTTTTTGTCTACACCATACATGGGAACCTTCTCGTTACACTGACCTTTGCCGAAGGTTCTGTTTCGGTCACAGCTGGAAATCCTGTTTTGGTCTGAGTCTAATTTATTTCTTATGTAATTATTAATTTGGTCAACAGTGGGATGATTTAGGATGTTTTATTTTTACCTTCTATAAAAATAATAAACACAGCTAATGGTTTCCGTATTAAACTTACTAAGGTTTTATATAGTTGAATATTTTATAAGAAAATAATTGTATCATATTGCATCTTTACCGGGCAAGCGGTAAAGAAGATAATGTTCTTTTAATAGTTTGTAATTCCTTGGATTAAAAATAAATTTCCTTTGAGCTTTTTCTAGCCCATGTTTTCTTTAAAGATCCTGTAGGATGCGTATAAATAAACACTTTTTTTCTTTTTGCAATACGTAAACAGCACCTTAATAGAGTAATATAATATATTATTTTCATTGCTTAATATTTTAGAAAAAGTAGTCTTTCCTGAAAAGTAACGCGATGAAAACGAAAGTTATTGTCATTTGTAAGTGAGTAACAATTACCCGAGTTCCAATAGTACTAGAGACGGACCGAGAATATGGCATTTATAGAATCTGGCATTATTAGAATCTGAAATCACAAAAACATTCCTGCATTATTAACACTTCTGGCCTTTGAATCTGACACTTATCGACTAAACCAATCTAGACTGACTGGCCAGTTGCGAAGAGTCCTTCTTTTGGCTGATCTCGAAGGTATGGATTGTAGTATAATAAATTATGCTAAGTATGTCCACTTCTGGTAAATAAGTAAGTCTTCTGAGTAATAAGTAAGTAGTAAGTACGAACTTCTGCTGTTATTGGATAGATTATCAAAAGATAACAATTTTCAGTTAAGAATCGTAGTCTGAATCGTCCGTTATTCCTTTGGAAAACTTTCTTTTTTAAATAAAATTCGTTGCCCAATGGCCGGCCACCACTCAGTACTGCAATATCTCTTCGTTCCGTTCCTTACATTTCGGTGGGCACGACGAAAATATTTCTGAAGGAAACCGAATTTAGGAAATGATATTAAAACTTTTTGGAGCATACTTTTAATATCTTTCAGTTTTAAAATAGAACGTCGCTTTATATTTGAACGCCGACTTTCTACTACACATTTTTTTATTGCCTCCGTAGCAAATGGACAGATTCGCAAAAGAATCGGTTCACGATTCTCAGATTGGCGCGTAGTCTCGACATACATACTCGTAGATAGTGACAAAATCGCTACTTTCGATCGCTAATTGCTGACTAAATTCGGTTGCAATAATGATGCTAGCGAGAAACTCATCTTGGATGTAGAGACTTGCGATACTCACGTATGGCTATCTATGTCGAGACTGTTGGCTCTGGACAGTCTTGCAGTTAGACAGATTAGCACATCCCGTAGCAGTGTTACGAATAGGGCCTGTGATGAAGCCTGAGGAGGGTGGGGAGGAGGAGGGAAGGGGAAAATAGAAACTTAACATCCTCATAATACCCTCGATGAATGAATGATTTAATAATTTATTAAGCCACCGCTGCCTTGGAGCTCACGCGCTGACTAAAATATGTCTCATAACAAGTGTTCATTTGAAGTTACTATTTTCTCTTCGCAGACAGCAAAGAATCGTCATTGAAATGTCCAATGACGGCCGATCACAGTCATCGTTAGTTCAAAACCCGTCAAAGCTAAATGTGGACAAAAGATCTTTTGAAACAGTTCGTAAATGTCCATGTCGTAACGTACATTTCCCGTTACATAGACTACAATATATCAGACACATACGCACGCTTCTCATACCCACGTACATTGTTGGTTAGGTAGGTAGCTACCTATATCAAAGCATAGGCAATCCTAAGCGGATATTACCCGCACGAACATTACGCACGGCAGATGGATCGGTAAATGTACTGGTAGGAGAAGGAATTATCAGATTCACCGGTGCATTGTTAGCCGAGTGCAATTAGGAAATGAGGTGGAACGAAGTTTAAAAAGGACTTTTTGTTGAGTTTCCAGAGGTAAAAGGCTGGCTGTTTTTTTTACACCTCAAGGAACTCAATGAAAACAGTTTTTTGAATATCCGACCACTTCAAACTTCGTGTCCGTCAGAATGAACGGTCACTAGGCGTATTTAACGTTGAATTTATGCCCAAGAAATGCTTCCCTATTGCTTCCATTTGCTTCCTATTCTCAAACACTTGCTTCCATCGTATTCTAGAAGAAAAAAAACATTTTAAGGGTGACCGTTCATTCTGATGTCAGGACGGCCGGTCACCGAGTCGTAGGGTCCCTGATAAATAGAAGTATTGAAATTCACGGTGGCCATTAATTACTTCCCGTTTGCTTCTCTCAATGTTTTACAACGACAATACTGTAACTATCACGGCAACAAAGATATCAACAAAAGTGTTGATTATCAATATCTTTAGCGCCTGACAAAAAAAAAAGCAAAACTCTTATTTAACATTGCAGTTATGCTTGTGTAGGCGATTAATCTATCGTAATGTACTGGTGGCCTACAGCTAAGTATTATGTTATTAAAAAGAAGTCCCTATCGTATATAGTGACAAAAATTCAGGAAAATGTAATAAACACCATTAAAGATAATCTTTCAATTCTTAACTTCCTAGGGAGTGTTCTTATAGGCGTTAGCAACTGTACCTTATTCATTTATTAATAAACGAGGGTAGATTCTGTTTTTGCTTCAATCATTTGTTATTTCTTTGTTGTTATTACTCTGTTATCATTGGTAGTTAGTTACTGTTTATAACTGGCGTGTTCTGATAGTTTAATATTATAAATACAAACTAATATAGCTTTTTCTTCATAATGAAAAGGGGAAGAAAATTTGTTGTGCCCTTGGAGGAACAAAAGAAAGCGTTTTTACTGTACAAAAATGTTTTCTGTGATCCTATTAATCTTCCACCAGCAAGTGATCCCGTGTTTACAGAAATTAAATGTGTGTTGTCGAGCCCTATTACCGAAAAAGGACTTACAATTACTTTTTCGATGCAACGGAAAATCTAGAAAGTAGAAGTATCAGTAGCGGTACAGCTAAAAATAAAGAATACTCACCAAGTAAGTCAATTAAGTTTGATTTTATGATTGATTTGTATCAATGGAACAAAATTCAACCATTAAAAAAACAATTAATAGTTACTCAGAACGCAAGGGCTGTTATTAAACAGAAGTATCGTTTACCGAAGCATATGTGGGCTCCTCTATTGCGAGAGCAAATATGGAAATCATTTAAAAGCCCGTGTTTATGGATTTTCAACCGTTATTCTGTTAAACATACAGATAGAATTACTTGCAAAGGTTTATGCAAACAATGCAAATCATCGATAACTGTGGTGATTTCCTGGCCTGTTGATAAAATAGCTCGATGTGTATGTTCTGTAACAAATATTGATGCATCTTTTACTCATATTCCTAAGAATAAAATAAAATTATCACCAGCCCAGCGCATTGAAATGTCCACTGAACTAAAACACGAATCTGCAATCACATATCGTAACAAATTAGCAAATGAAATAATGGAACCTGATGACTCTGAACCACCCCATATGCCAACAATTGGCTGCTTAAGGCAAATTAAACACGAAGAGAAACAGAGTTTACATTACGATACAAATCCAGTGCTATCTTTGTGGATAATGACTCGTGTCACGCCATACAAAGATGTTATTAAGCATATCTCTCTGTACCCTTTTTACATATATTACTGGACAAACATTCAGGAAGGCTGTTGCAAAAAAATGAAAAAATCTGACAGATTAGTTCTCAGTGTTGATGCTACTGGTAGCATCTTCAAGGAATTAGGTCCAAATAACAAGATGTTAGTGACTAAACATTTATTTTTATATGTGTTAATGATGAAAACCCAGGAAAATGATAGCTCGGTCCCAGTCTCTCAGATGATATCCGAAAGCCAGACAATGGATACAATACATCAATGGCTACAGGCGTGGAGCAAATGTAATCCCGTTCCTGATGAAATTAACTTAGACGATTCTTCTGCATTAATTGGAGCAGCAGTAAAGGCTTTCACTAAATGGGATTCTACTGCTAAATATGTTGGAGATTCCTACAGACTATTAGAGGAAGGTCAAGAAGCTAATGATATGTGTTACATTCGAATTGACACAAGTCATTTCATAAAAATTTTATTTCGTTTATCATGTTTTAGATATACCGACAACAGAGTCAAATTTTTTTATATAAATTGCCTCATTGAACTTAAAAACTCTGTCGATTATTTAAAAGCAAAAGACATTATTTCAGATTTGATTATTGTATGTTCAAATCAACGAGATGGTATGAATAACGATGGCATCATGACAAGATGTGAAAGCGCCAAAAGCAGACTTAAAAAGTAGAGTGCCTTCGGTGTTAACGACACGGAGATCGAAATTAATGAGAATGATAAATTTAATACAAATGTTGAAGATCTAAGTAATTCAGTATTTCAAGATTCTTTGAAATGCAACATTACTAAAAGTGGAAACATAATTTTACCTGGTGAAAAACTTCCATCATGGTTTTATGAAAAAATTGAGGCTGAAAAACTTATTAATACTCTTAGTGATGACAATGAATTTGGGAGTCATGAAAACGCATACTACTTCCCAGCATTTATTAATGTCTTATCACGTTTGATGAACCAGTTTCCTTTATGGTCCAATGTGATGAAAAATCTTTACAAATCTAAAATAGACAGACCTACATCTTCAAACGTGGAATCTTATTTTAGAACCCTAAAAATACTACTTTTTCAAATCGGAACAAAATCTCAAAGGTTACGTATAGACGAATTTATTAGCAAACATTTAGCATTTTTGACTGGTGAGTTGAAGATCGCGAACAGTAACTTAAATAAACTTAAACTTGAAGTAGATTCTCAAAAGTATCTGGGTCTAGACATCGATAACAAATTCAGCTGGAGTATACATATAGAGCATGTTTGCAATAAGTTAAGACAATTTTTAGCAAATATTATAATTCTGAAGAACCGCATTCCTTTCAAAGTAAAACTTATGTTATACAACTCATTAGCAGAATCATACATTCAATATGGACTCAGTAGTTACGGTCGAACATTCAAATCTTATCTCAGTAAAATATATAGACTCCAACTAAAAATCCTAAAGAACATCGTATCTAAACAAATTAGACACCAGTTTCAAAACAATGAGCTACAACTTTTTTATCACTGTAAAACATTACCTGTACATACACAATTTAAATATACATTGCTAAAAGAACAATATTTTAACGGTTATTTAGAGCAAAAAATTCAACATCCTGTATTCACGCGGGCCGTCGCACGTAACGAACTACGCACAGTTCCTGCAAATAATACGTACGGCGAGCGGACAACTTCTTACCTTGTTCCTCGGTTAATTAACAACCTACCTTCCGATTTGCGCAGTAACATTACGCCAAGAAATATTAAAGTAAAACTTAAGTCCCACTACCTACAACACATTGAATGCTCAATGTGAACTGTATACCAACAGAGATGAAGTTACCAAATTTCGAACACTAAGTATGTAATTTTAATATGATGTTTTTTTTATTGTTTACCTTGGTTTTGTTTTGTACTACGATGTAGAATTACAAGTAGCATTAAGTACAAACCTTAGTGGTTTATAAATGCTATTCTGCCTAGACAAATGTAATAATTTTTTAAAAGGTAAATAAATGAAAAAAAATGAAAAAAAAAAAAAAAAATATTACAAAAAAAAATGAAACAAATAAATCAGATAAGGTAACCGAACAAAAAGAAAAAGTTAAAAAGATGCTGGAGTTTACAGATGATTCTATTTTCTCAGATCAACCAAGTTTGGTAGAGAATTGGAGAGGTCTGGGTATATGGAGCCGTAAACGTAAAAAACAGACCAGTGAACCAAGAAAGAAAGTGTTTCTGCTTTCGAATGGAGGCAAATTCAAAACTGGCAAAGAGATTGTAACTACAACTAATACTTGTGCACTGGACTCCGTTTGTCAAGCATTAGCTATAGCATATACTGATGGATCTAGCATAACTCCAACAATACAGGGAAGTGACCATATGCTATGTCAGCTAATAAGAACAATGAGTGACAAAAACAGCGGTGAAGAAGCATATAAAATAAGATCATCTATTGCCAAAAAATATTTCAAAAACGTTCAAAGAGAAGATGTGACTGAAGTAGATTGTGAATGCAATGTTCTATATATTTTTGATAAAATTCTGATTGACTGCTGTCTTTACAGTGCGGATGAAAAAATGTCATGTACTAACTTGGACTGTCCTATAAATAAAGTAACCAGGAAAGTGTCAGTCTTACGTTTGCACGATAAAAGTGTAGCTCATATTCAAGAAGCTGCAATTTCACTCATCGACAATATGGAAATGGCTCAATGCCGTCGACTTTCATGTGATGGTATAATGTCGTTTGAATTGAAGTTGAGGAATTAAATAAGTTTTGAAGTACTGGATGAACTGATGTTTGTACATGAAGCGCCTCCAAGGTTGGTTTTACAGAAGAACGAATATGAATTGCTTTCGATCATTGAATTTGTTCCGCCTGCTATTGGTACAATGGGTCACTATAAAGCACATTGTAGGCGTGGAAATGTATGGGAATGTTATGATGATTTAAGTAAGAGAGTTGTAAGGAGTACTAAAAAGGTGGTACCACATTGCATTATGTATATGAAAAAAATATAAAAAATAAACTGTTGTCACATATGTATTTTCTTCCTACTCTTTATTATTGAATAGCTGCATTAGACACTTCCTTTAGAATTGAAATATAATCTTTAAAGGTGTTTATTACAATTTTTGTCACTAAATACGATAGGGACTTCTTTTTAAAAACATAATTATTTGCATATATTATAAATTAATTAGCTATAGGCCACCGATACAATACGATAGGTTTATCGCCTACACAAGCATAACTGCAATGTTAAATAAGAGTTTTGCTTTTTTTTTGTCAGGCGCTAAAGATATTGATAAACAACACTTTTGTTGATATCTTTGTTGCCGTGATAGTTACAGTATTGTCGTTGTAATACATTGAGAGAAGCAAACGGGAAGTAATTAATGGCCACCGTGAATTTCAATACTTCTATTTATCAGGGACCCTACGACTCGGTGACCGGCCCTTCTGACATCAGAATGAACGGTCACCCTTAAAATGTTTTTTTTCTTCTAGAATACGATGGAAGCAAGTGTTTGAGAATAGGAAGCAAATAGAAGCAATAGGGAAGCATTTCTTGGACATAAATTCAACGTTAAATACGCCTAGTGACCGTTCATTCTGACGGACACCAAACTTCGTTCCTTATTTGAGTATTTTTTTCAAATTGCACTCGTCTATAAAAACTGTAAGATCCGTCTTCCTTTTGCACATATGAATTTAAAATACTGAATCATTTAAAAGAGCCCCACAAAAAAAAACATCTACCTACCTATGAAGTATCAACATGTCAAACTTAGGTAACAATTAATTATATGACATTTTTATAAAGATCACGATCACAAAATCATCACCAAAAGTAGTTGATAATAATTCAACAGAATGTTGCACCTAATTTACATGTGTTTATATAAAACTGAAGGGACCACTTCAAAATCGATAACAGTTTCCTTATCCACTCTAAATCAGCTTATTGTAGATGACGGGTTGTCTTTAAACCTTTTTTACATAACATTTTCTCCCCAAAAACAGTACAATCTACGAAATTCCGACACTCGAAGCAAAACAAAAGAAAATCGGAAAAACCGAATTGGAATCTTTTGAATGTGACCGACGAAATTCCTACCAATAATGCCGAATGTAAATCCATTGAACACTCAGTTCAGTAACAAATACCAAACATAGTTATCAGCCATTTTCAGTAATCCTAGTTAAAACTTGTTACTGCCGGTAACTACGTGTTTATATAGCTGTCATAAATGGGCTGAAATAGGTACATAGTTGGTCACAATTATTTCATTGTTAGTGTCGTTAGCAGTTTGTTTAATTTAATACACGCTTCTTAGGTAAATGTGATTTTATTTAAATATCGTGATATTATGATTTCATAATCTGCCTAGCCTTTTCCCAACTTTGTTGGGGTCGGCTCCCAGTCTAACCTGATGCAGCTGAATACCAGTATTTTAAATGGAGCGACTGCTTATCTGACCTCTTCAACCCAGTTAATACTGGGAAATACGATACCACTTGGTAAGACTGGTGTTAGACTTTTGGGGCCACTGACTACCTGTAACGACTGTCAAAGATGGACAAATGACAGCCAAGACCAACGGCTTCACGTGCTTTCCGAGGCACGGAGGAAACTCGGTATGTAAGGGTGGTCACCCATCCACAGACAAACCTTGGCAAGCATGGCTTAACCTAAAGATCGACCCGAGTGGCATATATTAATAAACCACGAGCTCCAGGGCTACATAATATAATATCATCGTAATCATAATATCATCGTGATATTATGATTTATGTAAATAAAACTTATAGATCGATGAAAACTGGCTGCACGCACGAAAGAGTGTCACACCGTTCTGATCCGGGGATCAACGCCCAGTCCAAGCCCTTGGACCTAGAAACTGAAAATTTTGCACAGTGGCTTCTTTTATAACGTAGACAAAGAATAAGGAAGGAATTTGAGAAATATAGTTGAATAGGGGATTAAAGTTTATATGAAAGTCCGTCAGTTTTAAACATGGGATCTTAAAATGTTGTGTTTATTTTGACGATTAAAAATTAATTTATACCTGTCCCAGCGCTTCTGATAATTCTACCCCCAAAGGGTTCAAAAAGGGGATGAAGTTGTGTATGGAAAGTTCTTTATTTTCAAAGTAAAAATCACAAAATTTATTATCTAACGCAACGGTGTTGTTAAAATTTCAATTTAGTGGGTAAAAAAAGACGTTTTTTTTAAGATAAAATTCACACAAATATCATGAATAATGACGTTATCACGTAAAATTATCGTCCGTAAACCGACTTTACAGACACTTATTTTCCTTTTTTTACTATAGGCACTGTGTAGAGAACTTTAGGAGATTATTAAGAATTGAAAAATAAATAAATATCGCTGGACATTACACACAGCGCCATCTAGTACCACACTGAGCAAGGCTTGTGTCATAAACACCAGATAGCTGATATACTTTTTTGTTTGTAAGTAAATACATACTTACTATACATATAAACATCAATTACTCGGAAATAAAATGTCCATGTTCATCACAAAAACATTTACTCCTACCGGGATTCGAACCCAGGACCCTTAGAACGTAAGGCAGCCTCACTACCACCACGCCGTTCGGGTCGTCAAGAGATGGTGGCATATCCATCCATCATTCATTTGGTCTTCCTGTACTCTAATGTGAATGGGTTAAAGATAGGAGGAAGACAAAAGAAAATATGAGTGAACTGTGTAAAGGATGATTTTGCATGAGAGGCACCTCCTTTCGCATGAGATGACGAGTAATAGAGAAGTATGGTAGAAGAAGACATGCTGAACTCATTCTAAATGGATTGGGATAAGGGCAAGAAACTGACTTGCCTGATATAAAAAAAAAAAAAAAAAAAATGAAATGTCATGTGTGAAATGAGTATTTTTGAAATTGTTCGATTTTGTGTGACTTAAACGCTACACGTCCATGCTAGACCCTCTGAAGGGACAAAATCCATTCAAGAAGGACGAATACGTATGTTCTTCATTGTTCAAACATAAAAGTACCCTATTGAAGTGGCCTAAAAGCTATGCAGGGTCCGAGGTTGTCTCGATCGATTGTATTGTGAAGAACGGATTATGAACTCTTGGCACGGGACGCGAAGAAATTTTACTAAGTATTAGGTAATATTGAGAAGGCTATGCTCAGGTCTTGGCAGACGAACTCTGAATATATGGAGACAATGTTGGAGAATTCTTTTGTTTCTCTTTTGATTATGCAATTGAAATAACTTTTCTTATTTGGTTGTTAGTGTGTAAGCACAGTATGTCCATTTGCTTAGGCAATCGCTGCTTTTCATTTAAAATAGCTCGGTACTCCGGTATAGCGAAACAGGAGGAGCTCTAGGTTAAATCATACTCGTCTAAGTTGGTCTGTGGATGGGTGACCACCCTTACATACCGAGTTTCCTACGTGCCTCGGAAAGCACGTTAAGTTGTTGGTCGCGGCTGTCTTTTGTCCATCTTTGACAGTCGTTACAGGTAGTCAGTGTGGTATCGTATTTCCCAGTATTAACTGGGTTGTGGAGGTCAGACAGGCAGTCGTTCCACGTAAAATATTGGCATTCAGCTGCATCTGGTTAGACTGGAAGCTGACCTCAACATAGTTGGGAAAAGGCTAGGCAGATGATGATGACTCTAGTAGCAAAACAACGTAAACAATTTGACCTTACTTTGCAATGAAAATTGTTATAGTTATATTATATACACATAAAAACCATCGGCTGTAGCCATTTGACCACGTTTTGGGGTGCAAAAAAGACACATTGTGTCAGTATTATAGCAACTTGTCACTTGTAAGGGTGGGTCAACATTTCCCTTATATGACAGTAGACAAACAATATTTTCCCTTCAAAATGACACAGATATAAGGCCTCACTGTAAGGACTCAGAGAGTAAATAACCTCCCGAAAACAGTAACTTTTTGTCCAGATGTGGGTAGATTTTTCCTCTAAGGTGAAAACGTCACGGTAGCCTTCGAAATTCAAATTTTCTTACGTGTAGGCCAGTGTTTGGTTGTATGTTGATTAAAATCTTGTTCGCGACTGTAAGACGGATGTAGTTACAAAATTAAAATCATCAAAATCATCAATACAACCCTCCAAATGCATAAAGGTCGAAGAACGACTTTTCAAGTTCAAAGTCAATTGCAAAAAACGTACCAGCCCCCGCGCACCACCGCGGTTGGCGGTGAAGCGGATCTCATGTCGCATTGATCTCTATTAAATCCGTCGATGCCTAACACACGAACACCGCCTGACCGCGCGTTCGAGCGGTGCTCTCACCGCCACCGCCCCTCCGCGCTGACGACCGCGCGGTAAGGCGGCGCCTCACACACGGGGCGCCGTATAACCGCGCGGATCATTGTGGGTGCAGGACGTGTTGCAATTTAAAAATTGATCTGCTTATGTCCTGTTCTGCTTAAAAATGGATGAACCCAATATCTTATTTTTTTTTCTTTCTACGCTATAAAAGCCAGATTACTGCCACCACTTCAGCGTTCATTGTTGCCGGTGTCTGTGATCAAACTGGTCAAATCCGCGTTAAATCCAACCGCGCGGACAGGCGCGTAAACCGCCTTACCGCGCGGGGTACCGCTACGAAATCCGCTTTACCGCCACCGCCCTCCGCCTCGGTGCGCGGTGCCGTGTGTTAATCGCCTAATACCATAGATTATTGGTTTTAACAAAACTTCTAAACGTAAAATAAAATCACGCCTGTTTAATAGGGCGGCAACGGGGAAAGTGCTCAGAAGACTGTCAAATTATTAGGGATGTGGCTATTGCTATTAACTGCCACAAATCTTCGATAGCAATTAGATGTAGTGCGTAAACAATAAAACAGCAGCCATTTAGAATAACTTATTTACCATCAAGACAATCAATAACCCATTTTGGTTAACTCAAAAGCTCTGATGATGGCATGGACCATAGAAGAACGATTGCCATTCGATTCTCGATTCGCCATGATGTATCGATACGTGTCGGAAAATAGACAGAACGAATTAATATCGAAAAAACAACCGAAACTTGTTTTAGGCGTAATCAATCATGTGGTCTAACTGTCTGACATATTGTGTTTGCGTCAGAAGTTTGCATGTGCTATATTTTTATGATGGGTAGTCAAATTGTGGGCTAATGGATGTAGGTATTGATGTCATGAAGGCTTGAATTAGGTTGCTTGTTTGAAATCGAGCAATGGCCGATATGGTAATTTCTTGGTCGGTTTTATGTTATTCCTGTCTGTCTGTCTAGCTAGATCCATAAAACTCCAATGAATATAATAAAATAAAGAATAAGTGGGTCACCACCTTTTACATGAGACTGAAATATCACCATCTGACTAGTCTTTTCCCAACTATGTTGGGGTCGGCTTCCAGTCTAACCGGATGCAGCTGAATACCAATATATTACAAGGAGCGACTGCCTATATCTGACCTCCACAACCCAGTTAGTACTGGGTAATACGATACCACTTGATAAGACTGGTTATCAGACTTTTTGGGCCCCTGTCTATCTATAACGACTGTCAAAGATCTATAAATGACAGCTGGGACCATACTTTCCGAGGCACGGAGGAAACTCGGTATGTAAAGGTCCCATCCACATACCAACCTAAGCAAGCAAGGTTTAACCTAAAGATAAACCTGAGCGGCTGATATTATTTATAAGCCACTGAAATATAACTGGCAAAATGTCGCGTGTCTGAGTGCTATAAGTAGCAACTCTGCCTAAACCCTTGAGGGATTGCAGGCACGAAGTTATTTTATGAAAACGTAGTGGGAAATTCTTTTTTTCTGATAATCGGGAAACGTGTTTTTTTTCTATGCAGGTAAGGGTCATTACGAGCAGAATATTTTATTTACCTCAGGCACCATGGATAATGAGAAGGCGTTTTTGCCCGCTCCACTCCAACCCTATCTAGTTACAGGAAATACGTCGTCATCGTTCCTGATTAATTGTGTTCCTTACTTCCCCCTTTCCCTCTATGGTCAGGACAGCAAACGCCATCAGGAAATTACATCGAATATACAGTTGTGAGTTATGGAGTCGATTTTAGCTATGAGATTGAACGTCATCATCATAATATACCACATGGCGTAGAAAAGCTCTGTGTCAATATTTCATAGCAATTACAATACTAACAGACCTTGAACGCGGTTATTGTACTAATAATTAGCGTTCAGTTTATTTTGTGGAATTCGCAGTCATAGATACCTTTGTCGGATTTCATCATCTTCCAGCCCGAGTCCCATTCTACTTTGGCGCAATATCTTTTCTTCTTCCATTCTCACCTGTAAGACGTCAAGGCATAATTTACTTCTTTCTTCGTCCCTTGTGGTACCGGAATTTAAGAAAACGGCCACCCCAACTCTTCTTTCATCATCATTATCATCATGACCCAGTGCAAACTATCTAAGCACATTGGGTCAACCGAGTGGTGACGGGTAAACCACTAAAAAAAGATTCCCAAAGGGTATGCGGGCGACTATAAAAGCTAAGCCAAAACCTGATGCATCATGTTGTGTGATTTAAGGACCTGAAGGCCTACTGGCGCGGGAATCTCAATATTATAGAAGGTGCTAAGCAACCGGAGCGAAAGTTTATTGGAGATTAGGCCCCTTATTCACAACCATTCGACTCGCTTCCGATTCGGAAAGTCGTATATCTGTCTTCTTCTGGCATTACGAAAACGACCGAGATAGACATGCGACTTTCCGAATCGGAAGCCAGTCGAATGGTTGTGAATAAGGGGCCAGGAATAAAACTCTAAACCGTACTGTAGACTATTTACATGAAATTTATGTACAATTAACAAAACTTCACAAAAATATTTTAATATACTATGAAAAAAAAATAGCCGAATTATAGATGCTCTGTGATTTTTAGTCATGAACTATGAAGTGACAAACAATGTCAATTCAAAATAAATAGAGTGTCGCAGCACCGGTCAGTGACATACGTCACAGAGTTTATAATCACTATACGCCGCCTCCTTGGTCGCGGCCTCACGGCGTTCATAGTAATGAGTAGTGTTAAGCACTGCAGACCCAAAATTAGGCAATAGTACTTCTACGACGCCTTTAATGGACACTCGCCCTAATTAAATGAATCAAGGAGGTGGAAAGTTGGTCGGTGATGTCATAAGGGGACAGTAAATCCTGCGGCAATATAGACAAAGGGATCTTTTCGGCTTAGTCTAGAGATGACGTCACCGTACCGAGAAAATAACTCCTAATAGGGATAGAGTGTTCAGGTGACAAAATAATTCGTTGAGACAAAAAAGAGGCTCATATTCTTGTTGGAACACGAGGCACGCCTAACCTTGCAACGAAACCCACTAGCACTAGTTACCCAATTAATAAAAAAAAATCTAATAGTGGAATTGGCTGCTTCTCCACACCGCCATGTTAACTGGAACAAATTCGCTTTCCCGACCCCGGACCCGACGACCGATTGCAGATAGGAAAAGCCATAAAAAAAATTGAAATGGTCCCCGATAATCCTTTATTTGACTAACTTTGCCTGTTCCTAGTAAGATGCCCTAGATCAGGACCTGAGTGTGTAATCTAAACGCCCGTTGAAATACACCTTTTGAGGATCTAAAGAACTCCTCTGTTGCCGCAATAAATGTTTTCACTTATTGTACCCAAATAGAGTATAACATGATACTTTCATCTATACAAAAAGAAGAAGAAGCACAATCAGATGCAATTGGCACAGGAATGTGGAGATCGACAGAAGCAAAACCAGGTCTGTCACCCAGCAGTGGGTGTAAACGAGACGGAAGACGAAGTTTCTTTTTTGGAAGGGCTTTGCTTGGGCCGTAACTCGCCTGATGTGAAGCTATAATGTGGCCTAGGATGGACATGAAAATCGATTCTCTGGAATAGATTCAATTTATTATGATCTGGAAACAGAGAAGTCGGCAGTGAACTCCATAGAATGGCGGTCCGCACAATAAAAGTGGAAGCACAGTGCTGTGTTCGGTTCGGGTTTGTAGAACTTCAAGCATGTAATAGTGATGCTTTGCCGTATCTTTGATCGTCCGGTGATAGAATGGAGATGGGGGAATTAGGTTGTGTAATTGTACCTTGATAACTGGGACATTAGGGGACTTGCTTTGTCTCGCTTAAAGAGGTATTCCAATTACCCAGTGTCTCAGATATCCAGGCATAAATGTCGTGACCACAGCATGAGTTCCAGCTGGGGAGGTTTCTCAGTTATCCCGGTCCATTACATTCGAAAAAAAAATATCTGGAAGTCAGTTGTTTATCAGTAACTATATTTTGAGCAACAAAACTGCATATTTATCTTTAGTCGTTTCGAGCTAAAGTGAAACTCATATAATTTAATTCCATTATTAATAATAGGTGCTTTTGAATATCAAACTTAAAAATAAAGGAATAGGATTGATTTTATTACGTACAATAACATATCTTAGTAGAATGACAACTGAAATCGAGGGCTTAACTCTTCCCCGAAGCATTTAATACGGCGTAGCTACCAACTTTAAGCTCATAGATCAAACCGTCATTGTGGTTGGCAGCCCTGTACGTATATATCTATTGTACATTCAAGTAATTAGACTATACATTTAAAAATATATATGTTTTAAAGGTTTTAAAACGTTAATTTGATTGACAGCTAATGTCTTGGTAGGAAGTTTGCCGCGGTAACAGTGTTTTGTGGCGTGTTTCGTTATCTTTCACCGAGGTGTGAAATTTGATGGCTGCAAACTGCATCAGCAAAGGCGCCCAACTCAGTTTTGTGATGTACAGTCAACATAAAAAATACTAAGAGGCTAGCAATCTTCTTAATACTATTTTAAATGCGAAATGGTTATAAATCTGTTTGCCTCATCCAAATCCGTTAAGGCGACTACAGAAGCTTAACGCGAGTTTTATAATACCTTAAAGTATTTATGAATCACTGTAATAAACAAAACCAGAAAAATATGTGACATTCTTCCGGATATATGCTAGTATGTGTGTTGTGTTTTAAAAACATAATACAACGAATTTTACTCGCTAGAAAAAAATATGAAAATATGTCTAAAAATTTCTTTAAAGAGTATAATTTTTTCATCATTATTATTTTTTTGGCAAATAATTCAACAAGTAACATGTTAGCATCATAGTGTTTTATTTTTTAAGTCCAGTCAATAGATTTTTTGTAAATCGATTGAAACCACACATTTCGCACTATTCGGCCCGCAGTCATTGACTGACGTAACAACCACTTTGTAGAGCAAGCAGATTAGAACTTTATTCTAACAGTTTTTCAGACGAAATTGGAACCACCACAATTAGAGTTGCTAATTTGGCTAATGTAGTCGCCGTAGTTTCTGCGTGAAAGAATTTAAAAAAAGAATCCACACACATTTTTGCCGCTTCACTGTGCAGTGTGCAGTTGGAAGTCTTTAAATGTGTTGACACACCCATGATTTATTACCAGTAAAGATAAATATTTTTATTTTCTTTGTTTTGTGTTTTAGTTCCGCCCATTGTAACCATAAATATTTGATGCGTCGTATATTTATAAAATCAAAATCAAAGCATTTATTTCAAGTAGGCCAGTTACAGGCACTTTTGAATTGTCGAAACAAAGATGAAAATTAAATGTAGCTACAGTCCCAGTCACAAGACTAAAAACTGTGAAAGTACTGTAGTTGCCCATTCCCTAGCGTAGATCTCTATGGAGAATAACGGGCAAGAAACTCCATGGACACTTTTTCAAATCATAATGTTGTAACAAAATCTTGGTTACTTATTTCATTCATGTTGAGATGGCGCGATGTGAGAACAATGTAGCAAGACGTGCACGATAAAAGTGTCCATAGTAAAAACAATTCAAAAATATAATTAATTATTAGCTTTTTGTCATTTTGTACGCATGTCATGTCCCTGCCACAAATAAATATTGAATCGTTCGTTCTTTTCTTTTCTTAAATTTTAAACTTTAAGACAACTTCGACTTTGTTGAGTGAAAATGTTTTCACAGTGGCAGATAATAGAAAAATAAGATTTCTCATTTTCTCTTGAAAATTGTTTGTGGATATATATTTAATCCTGCCATCAAAACTGTTTTCGATCACACTTTTATCGTAGAAGCTTTAAAGAAAATACATGAATTTTCTTGACACTCTTACAGGTAGGTAATTTTTCACATTTTCATGATAAACGAACATTATTTTGGGCACGAACTCGATTACCCAGATTTATATAAAGGATTTTCTGGGTTCGTGTACAAACTCTGGGTGAGGTAATTTAGACAGTATACAGAGTGGAAATGATATCGACGCACAAACGGCTACCACATTTTCAGTTCGGGTCCACCCTTTATAGCAGAACTTTTTATGCCATATTATTACTTTGCATAACAGCGGAGAGCATAAACTTCATTTCGCAGAAAATCGTTTGGCAGACACGCATTTATCATACATTCAAACTCATAATTTTGTAAGTCAGAATCATCTAAAGGCATAAATATCATATGCATAAAAATTAAAAGTCGAACCATCTTGTCGCAGATAGTTGGAGGTCAGTATCATCGTTTTGCATAAATTTCATATGCAGAAACATTAAACGTTGAACCATCCTATCGTAGAAAGTTTAGGGTTAGAATCATCTATTGGCATAAATTTCATATCAATAGTCATTGAATGGCAGAACATCTCAGGAAGTTTATAGTTTGAATCATCTTTTCGCATACACTTCTTATGCATAAATTATGGAAAGACTATTTTCAATAGGTACAGAAAATTCATAGTTAGTTTAATTTTATATTTCTTACCGTAAACAGTTAGTTATAGTTCTTTTGCATGTATTAATTATTGTTTTTAAGTGATTAACTTATTAGTTAATCACTTTTACCAATTTTACCAATGTTATTAATTTTGTACAATTTTATTGTTTTTTCTTAGTATATTTACGTCACTAATTTTATTACTGTTATGAATTTTATCCATTTCCCTATTTTGTAATTTTTGCATGTATTTTATGAATATATTTTATAAATTTTATACGTTATTCAATTATACCAGTGTTATTAATTTAATAAAATATACAATAATTTTACTTAGTTGGTACTAGTGCAAAATCTTTCGACGATATTATGTGTTTCTTTATGTTTTTCGAGCGTATGGCACTCGTGGCCTGCAGGTGAAAATCATAATATTTTGGGTTTAACGGCTACATAAACATAATTTTCTTTCTTTCTTTTATTAAAACAGTAGATTGAGATCATGTGGTTTTTATTTTCCTGTAAGAAGCAGGCAGACATGCAAACAAACATACACCATGCATGCAGCAAACATGCAAACCTGCATACACCATGCATGCAGTAAGCATACAGCAAGCATGCAGCAAGCCTGCAGCAAGCATGCATCAAACGTGCAGCAAGCATGCAGCAAACATGCAAACCCGCATATACCATGCATGCAATGAGCATGCAATGAGCATGCAGTAAGCATGCAGTAAGCATGCAGCAAGCATGCAGCAAGCATGCAGTAAGCATGCAGCAAGCATGCAGCAAGCATGCAGCAAACGAGAATGCAACATGCAGCAGGCATGGTTTCTGTCACGGCTCCGGCGCTGCGGGGCCCCGGCGGTCCCACGCGAGCTTCTCGTCGCAGATGTGTTTCAACGCTCACCACCGCAGCTTCGGCTTGCTGGCCGGCTAAGCCGGCCAGCCTCAGCCGCGGCGGCGAGTGTTAAAACCACCTGCTCCTCAGCTCGCGGCCCGCCTCGCCCCTCCGCGCCTACGCGATTTTAAATTACACTCTAGGGGTAGGGCAGACAAGACTACGTGGAGTCGGTTTTGGAGCGATTCGTTTCTGTCACTAACTTTTCTAGCACAACATATTGACTTTTTAAGATAATATTTTAATTTTAAATTAAGGTTAAAATGCTATTTTGTGGCATTAAAAAATGGCAATACTGCCAAATAAAATTATTCCAAATGAAATTCTGCAATCTTCATAGTATGCCAAGTTAAATTATATCAAATAATCGTCGTTCTAAATAAACATTATTCTAAACGAAATTATGCGAAATTTGAACAATGCCAAAGGTAATTATGCCAAATAAAAAACTGCCATCTAAAAGTATGCCATTCGAAATTCGGTCATACACACATTCACCCAAACAACAAGTATATTTAAAAAAAATATGCCTTTAATATATTCGTTTAAAGAAAATTATGCCAAGTGTGTTATGCTAAATGAATTTCGAAGCAAAAAGATTCTGCCAGATAGATGGAACCCTTTCAGTTCATTCCGAAACGACATACACGGTCAATTTAATTTTTTTTTGGAACCGAAAACCTCGTCTCAATCGTCAAACTCAAGACGATGGGGAATATTTAAAAAAAACAATAACAATAAAAAAATGTTAACGAAGAATTATTTTTTATTTTTATTTAAAAGTTAAGTTTAAAAGTTCGATAATCGAGTTTATGGCTTTCTTAATTTTTTTGTAATGTTTTTTTTTTCGGTTATAATAAAGGCTGTAAAAACCTCTTAACGAAGCTGAAAGTCACTTGTCCTCCTCATCATTGTGATTACTTTCCTTTCCTGTTCTACACCAAACCTGGGAACTTTCTAGTTACGGAGATATTGGGGGTCAAAGTTACAACTTTTCCACATTTTTTGTTTTAAATACATGTTGTTAATGTAAGACTTTTACTTTCAACACCTACACGACCCCCGTACCACGTACAATTCATCCACCAGCACAATGTTTTGAGTGATTTCCATTTAGTTTTACCGTGAATGTGATTTGTCATCCCAAAAAAAAGTCGTTTCCCACTAATAATTGTTGCGTAAAGTTCCTAAGTATGATGTACAGAATCCCTGGTTAACGGCTTCGTGATAAGTTTGTTTATACCATGTTTAGTTACTATAGGTCTAAAATATATTATCATGTATGTCATGTACCAAAAATTTATATATAAGACTATAAACTAAACACAAATTGTCAAACAGTGTCCGAATATTGAGGCGATTTCACTCGTCAAGGAAATCGCCTCAATATACGGACACTGTTAGTGTAGTGTGCTGTCCTAGTGTGAACCGGCCCTAATTAACAATTATGAAGATGAGTGAGGGCAGTTGAATAAACGCCTCCTCTTTGCTGTCGCGGTACCTCCAATTCTTCAGTCTCCCCGCGACCACGGCTGGTGCAATCCGGTCGAAACGTCGGGATTAAATTAAAGGTAAATACCCGTCTTCTTAAGTTTTATAATGTGTTCTGCTTATGTAATTCTTATGAGAAATAAAGTTATTCTGAATACCAGTATTAAAATGTAATGTTTCAATAATAGCGGTTCTATTAATACATTGTCTATTTATACAAGCAAGATACTAGTTAAAGCTACTATGTTGATACGTCGGCATTGCAATTTGCAAATCCAATAGATAATTGGTGAGGCTGGCTGGTCGCCAATCTGGGGCGTTTTATAACCCTTGGTAACTCTGTAAATGAAGTAGCTTCATCATTAGATACGCAGATTGAGAACGTATGCAAAATAGGTGTAGTGATTTTGAAAGGAGAGAATAATTAGCTTGTTTTTTGAGTTTTAGGTACTCGTTTGTTTTGGTTGTTTGTATAAAGATTGTGTAATACGTGAGGATTCATTGTAACAGCGAGTGGTTTGCTAATGATAAATAAACAACATCACACCTGTAATCTCCACTGGGTGTGGCAGAGGTGTATCCATTTATAGAACACTGACTTTTTTGAAAATAGAGATATTTTACAGAAGTGTATCTACTTGTAGAACTCTGACTTTTTTGAAAATAGAAATATTTTACAGAAGTGTATCCATTTATAGAACTCAGATTTTTTTGAAAATATATGCAGTTCAGTCTGAGAAGACTGGCTTCTGCTTAACCGGGCAAGTCCTGTGGATGCCTTGAATTTAAGGCCTCCAGCCAGGGCAAAAATTATTATAAACTAAGCGACAGCACTCTAAGGGCACCCCCTGTGGGGTACGGACCTCGGCTTAGGGCGTCGCTGGGGGCAGCAAAGGGACAGGCTATATCTGGTTGTCATTATTTAGGGACTGTTTAATTACTACAGGCTCAGCATCGCGGGCTGGCTCGAGCAAGGGTCGGGGAGGGATTGAACGGGGATTACGCGCCGGACCTCTGCGGCGAGGTCGGAATGCCTTCGGTATACATTTGTACATTCTACGAACTTTACTGGTATCTTTCCTACTCTCTTGCAAGATAGTGATCGGATCGTCGGGGGCGACTAGGGTGTGACGCGGACGTTGGACGGAGCTAATACGCGATGGGTCGTACCGGGCGGCCGATGCGATTAGGGGGTTCCTATGCTTGATAGCAGTGTCGAAGTAACGCTTGGAAAGGCGTTCCATGAACAGCTTAACGGTAGGGATTCTAAGGTCTACGTGAAGACTATCGTTACGGACGTAAGGGGGGGGCACCGGTGATTTTACGGAGGAATCGGTTCTGCAAGGTCTGCATTGTGTGGATATGACGCGGGTGGGCATGAGCCAATACTATGCAAGCGTAAGTCATGATAGGACGGATGACTGCGGTGTAAAGACACAACTTGCACTTGAGTGACAACTTGCTCTTTCTAGTGATCATGAAGTGGAGTCGGCCCATAGCGAAGGCAGCACGGTCACGAGCTGCTTTGATGTGGGCCTTGAATGACAGATGGACGTCAAGAATAACTCCAAGATACTTGGCTTGCTTCTCCCAGGGGATAGGCTTGCCGAACATAGTGATAGGGGTAACCTGGCGAACGCTTAAGGCGTGCCTTATAATATAAAACTGCCTGGCTCTTTTCAGGATTAACTTCAATTCTCCACTTACGGAACCAAGCGCCGAGTGAGTCGGCAGCTTTTTGGAGAATGCGGCGGAAGTTATCCTGAGAACGGCCAGTGTAATAGATCGCGGTGTCGTCAGCAAATAGGGCTGTTTGAACCTTTATGTTCATCGAAATGTCGCTGGTGTACAGCGTGAACGCGTGGGGAGAGATAACGGAGCCCTGAGGGACTCCGGCGCGGATAGGATGGGGAGAGAATAACGTCTTACCCACACGGTAGCGGAAGGTACGGTTTGACAGAAAGTCTCGTAAGATGAGCACGAGACGGTAAGGCACACCGAGTTGGTATAGCTTGTATAATAAGCCATTGTGCCAGACCTTGTCAAAGGCTTTCGCGATATCGATGTACATCACCCCCGTCATCGCTCCACGCTGGAAACCAGCGCTACCGTGTTCAACGATGCGGTGGACTTGATGTATGCAAGAATGTTCGGTCCTGAAGCCGAACTGTTCTTTAGGGATGAGGCCTTTTGTCTCGGCATAATCTCTGAGACGCTTATAAATAAGCCTTTCATAGATTTTACCGAAAGCATTCAGGAGACTGATCGGCCTGTAGCTAGAAGGCTGGGCTTTCGGTTTCCCAGGTTTGGGAATACCTATAACAGTGGCCTCTTTCCACGTTTGGGGGAACATATTATTGCTCAGGGCGCCATTGAAGATGGCAGCCAAAAGGACTATGAGCCGGGCGGGGAGGGCTTTAAAAACTCTATTAGTGAAACCAATTCAATCCATCCATAAGCACAATGTTTTAAGTGCACATTGAGTTCTAAGACAAAACATGATTTTTCACCCCAAAAAAGGAAATCGTTTCCCGGCAATAATGTTTGCGTAAAGTAACTTAGTTTGATGTACAGAATGCTTGGTTGACGACTTCGTGATGAGGTTATTTAAGAAAATATGGCGAGATGTAAGACTGTGAACGAGGCAAAAGGAGTATGTAAGGATTGTATTGTTGGATTGGATTGTTTGTTCTTAGTGTCCCGGGTTCGAATCCCGGTAGGAGCAAATGTTTGTGTGATGAACATTGACATTTGTTTCCGAGTCATGGATGTTTATAATTAGTATGTATAATAACTATGTATTTCCAAACAAAAAGTATATAAATGTAGCATATCAACTGTCTGGTGACCACGACACAAGCCTTGCTTAGTGTGGCACTAGATGGCGTGTGTAATGTCCAGCGATATTTATTTTTTTGTAGCTGGTGGTGTTTTGTGGTTTCTACATACCACCATGGGAACAAGGCGTGTTCCCATGGTGGCATGTTTGAACATGATCAGTCATTTAATAGGTAAAAACTAGTTTATTTTGGCTGTAGTAACTGCAAACTGCCTCATTCGCTACTGCTGGGTACAACGTCAGGGTCTGGGCAAAGATTCCTTCTTCGATTTAGAGGACTGGCAATTTTTTTTTTGGGTTTTTTCATCAGAAATATCTCAGTAGCAGCCACAGAACCTGGTTTTGTGTCGGCTGATGGTAAATATGGCTCGCAATGTAGTGAAGAACGTGCCTAATTCTATGAACATTATCCTGAAACAGCTCTACCGAAACTTCAACTTTTCCTTTTCTTTTTCGTAGGTGTCTAATCTTGTGTCGGAGTTTTATGCCGCCCATAAGCCTCTGATTTGTCTTTACATGACGTCAAGGAATATCTTTCACGCAAGTTTAGTTTCCTTACGATGAAACTGTAACTTACACTGAAACATCATCATCATCTGCCTAGCCCTGCCCAACTATGTTGCGATTGGCTTCCAGTCTAACCGAATGCATGTGAATACCAATACAGGGTGTAAACCACTTCATCACAAAGCCGTTAACCAAGCATTCTGTACATCAAACTAAGTAACTTTACGCAAAAAATATTACAGGGAAACAACTTTTTTTTGAGGTTATTATTCATGTTTGGTGGTAGAACTCAATGTAACGCACTTAAAACATTATGCTGATGGATGGGGTGAATAGTACGGGGGTCGCGGAGGTGTTAAAATCTTACAAGAAAAACTTGTATTTAAAAAAAACTTGTCAAAAAGTTGTAACTTTGACCCCCCATATCTCCGTAACTAGAAGGTTCCCAGGTATGAAGTAGAACAAAAAAATGATCGCAATAAGGGGAGAACGGTACTCCCTTGATTTTCCTAAAAGTTTTTGTCCGAAAATCATTATCCATAACACGTTTGCTATAAACTTCAGTAACCATAATGTTCAAAACACCGAAATCATGTTTTACATAACTAACTTTACTTCTAATACTATTTTGTCATAATATTGAATACTATAATAATTGAATCTCCTAATTTTACATGACATAAAGTCTTATGTCCTAAGTATTGTATCACATAATGTGTATAATTCCGAATGGTCATATATAAATTGTTAGTCGCTAAAAAAATCCCTATAAGTTAGGTTTTAGTGACAGAAACGATTTGCTGTAAATCCGACTCCATGCAGTCTTGTCTGCCCTACCCCAAGAGTGTTATTTAAAATCGCGTAGGCGCGGAGGGGCGAGGCGGGCCGCGAGTTGAGGAGCAGGTGGTGGTGAGCGTTAAACCTATCTGCGACGATAAGCTCGCGTGAGGCCGCCGGAGCCCCGCAGCGCCGGAGCCGTGACAGAAACCATGCCTGCTGCATGATGCTTGCTCATTTGCATGCTACATGCTTGCTTGCATGCTGTATGCTTACTTGCATGCTGCACGCTTGCATGCATGCTTGCTTGTTGCATGCTTGCTTGCTACATGCTTGCTTGCTTGCTGTATGCTTGCCGCATGCTTGCTACATGCGTGCCGCATGCTTGCTTGCATTGCAGGACAACGCCTACATACGATTAAACATTTACTTAGAATAGGACTTATGACTTTTATTGAAAACGATTTTATGTCTTTTGTATATTATTGATTGTAATACTTATGACAAACGGATTTAGGACCTATTATATTTAGGGATTTCAACTTTATGGCATATGATATTATGTGATTTAAAGTTCGGGTAAATTATCATTCGGATGAATGATGATTATGACAAAAAATGTTATGTCATTTTAGATTATGGATTAAAAAGTTATATAATACGATAGAGAACCGGGGAGAACAAGTGCTTTTCGGATTCGTGAAGAGATTTTTACACCCTTTATAACCGATACATACTTTGGTAAGCATTGTCTTTAGTAGAAGCTTATTTTGGTCACTGCAAGGTGTAAGCTGAACCTTCAAAAAGCCGTCAACCAAGCATACTTAACGTCAAACTACTCGTATCTAACCCTACGCAACAAAATTAATCTTATTAGTCCGTCACGTAGATTACTAAATAATATTTGACCCGTATTTATTATTTTGTTACGTAAATCAATTATGACAAAGATACGACGCTAGGTGTAATTTTTAGCTTGTTCTCACGTCACGAGCCCCCCTCTCCCGACTTTTGATGCGTTGTATCTTTGTCAAAATTCATTGATTTACAAAAACGAAAAATACGTGTCCATTATTTTTCTGTAATCTAACAGACTAAATAGCATTGTAATTTTTTGATACTTTCATCATGCCTATTATTGCTGGAAAAAAGAACTTGTAGTGAAATATCACGTTTTACTGTAATCCAGTATCCAGTCTTACCAAATGCAGCTGCAACAAGCGACTGCCTGTCTGACCTCCGAAACCCAATTCATCATCATCATCAGCCTATAATGTTCCCACTGCTGGGACACGGCCTCCTCTCGATGAGAATAGGCTATAATCTTATCTACCACGGGAGCCCAGTGCGGATTTGTAGATGTCACATGTCTTCGAATTTTTGATTCTAGGACATGCCGGTTTTTTTCACGATGTTTTCCTTCACCGTTTTGAGAGCACCCAATTAGCACTGGGTAATATGATACCCCTTGGTAAGACTGGTTGTCTGACTGCTGGGCCACTGACTACCTGGAACGACTATGAAATATCTACAAATGACTGCCAGGAAAATGGATTAAACGTGCTTTCCGAGGCACGGAAGAAGTATACTAAGAATACCAAGGGGTATGTAAAGGGTGGTCACTGGGTATGGTTTAACCTAAAGATTGACCGAAGCGCAATGACCTACCACGCTTCAATAAGTCGGTGTTCAACATATTTATGTTAAAATAACTGGTTAATAATACTGTTGAAAAGTAAATTAACGAACATTTCACGATAGCTACTAATTTTATGTCTGGCGTAAAATTTCTATTTTAATTGTCGAGTGTTTTTAAGTAGGTTAGTTTTGATAACGAGTACCTGCTCGATTATACCTCTATATTTAAGTAATTTGTAACTGTGCGATGGTAATTAAGAGTTCATTTGTTACATTATAACAGCAATACTTTGGACCGAACATACCCGCATGACAATTTATTTCAACTTTTAAACGCGCGCACCCTCGACGCCAACCCACAATTTCATCTTCCATTTTGTCACATATTTGTGTCGTTTGAAGTATAGGGCTTGTTTGTCACGTATATGTGACAATAGCGTCCAAAAGGTTAAGAATCTAACAGGTAAAAATTAAAATCTAACAGGTGATATAAAATGAATGCTTCAAGAACAGTCATATTATTTATTCAGAAATAGATCCACATAATCAGACTTTAATGTACCCACTAGTGGGACACAGGCTTTCTCTATGAGATCTATTCCGTTATCCAACACGGACGCCCAATGCGGGTTGGTTTATGTCACAAATCTTCGAATTTATGTTCATGGATGACTGTCTCGTTTCACTTCAGAAACTCGCCTAGTTTATTTGATGTTTCATGACTTTGTTTCCAATTAGTACTATAGTTATCACGGAAGCCGTAATAATTTCAAATAGAACATTTTGTTAGCATAAATATCGATAAAAACTTCTAACATATTGTTGGTTTACATAAAATCAAGGTCCATTTCAAATATTATCAGCTCGTAATGCATTAATTACATTATTATTTTTACGTAACACTCAATATCTCAGTTAAAATACAATAAAATTTATCTTTTAGAATAAAGTACCTAGTTACCCACAAAATTGTATAAATAAATATCGCGAAATGTCAAGAGCGAGGAATATCTTTGGTCAATGCAGTGATAAACTCTGATCTGGGGTCCTACCTACCAGCACCACTTCGTGTGGAAAAGAGATGCAGCTATACAGGGCGTCTAGCTTCATCCCTTTCGCACTTTTAAGTGACGGTAAAGAAGTACTGGTTTAAGAGGAGGTGGTATGGTCCCTGATTGGACGATATTATGACGTAACGTGATAGTGGTATCTAAACAGACACTTCACTTATATATTATGGTATAAAGTGTAGCGTTAGCATAAGCTGTAGTTTAATTAATTAAATGTTGTCAAGTATGACGTTATGTGGAGTGTTTTATGTGGTTATGAAAGTGTAAGTAGGTACAGTTTATTGAACAGGGGGAGACATTTTAAAAGGCATACAAATCAAATTCATTTGATGTTATTGTGACATATCACGTAATATTATGTCGGTTTTGTTATTCGAAGGGTGTTTGTTGTCGAAGTATGATCTGTTGAAGCAATGAGTTGTCGAAGTATTGTTATACGGAATTGATACCTACTGTGTCCAAATAATTAACAGTCGAAATTCAGGATGACACCGTATTATTTCTAATAAATTCGTTTTGGTTCATCCATGTTCAAACATCTGGATATACACACACGTGACTCGTTGATTGCAAATACTACACACCCGACTTCTCTGATTTTCAAGAACTTCACCAATCATCTGCCTAGCCTTTTCCCAACTATGTTGGAGTCGGATTCCAGTCTTACCGGAAGCAGCTGAATATCAGTATTTTACATGAAGCGACTGCCTATCTGACCTTCACAACCCAGTTAGTCCTGGATAATAAGATACCCTTTGGTAGGACTGATCAGACTTTTTGGGCCACTGAACGACTGTCAAAGATCTACAAATGACAGCTGGTGCCAACTGCTTTACGTGCTTTCCGAGGCATGGAGGAAACTCGGTATGTAATAGGTGGTCACCCATCCACAGACCAACCTAGGCAAACACGGTTTAACTGAAAGATTGACCCGAGCGGCTGTTATTATTTAGCCACTAGCTCTTCATGAACTTCACCAACAAAGTCAGCTATTGCGTACCTGAAACCTGCTATTGCATAACCACTTTCACCACTTAATAGACAAATTCCCAGAAAACTAAGATTCGATGTAGTTTTCGAAACAGAGTTGCAAAAATTATATGATTTCAACAATTCTACTGAACCATGACTCGCCGACACAAAATGGCGAATTTTAGAAAAAGCGGCCGGCTTGCCAATCTTTGATGTATGGCATCGTTGAGTATGTTACTCTTGTCCGGTCCCATAAATCTAGCAGCCCAAATTAATCCTGATATATCGAGTGTAGCTGTATCAATCTGATTTATATTTCGATGACGTTACATTTTTATTTTTTCCTTCATGAATCTGTTCAAAGTAGTTTTATTTAAGTCGATTTCGGATTGTTAAAGTAATTTGAACCTGCCTGACAAACCTACATGTCGAATTTTAGTTATCGTGGTGAATAATATCGACAAGAAAAAAACTGAAGTGCAGAAAAAAATCTGTTTAGTGTTAATCATTCTAAAAAAGATTAACTGAACACTCTTATCTTAACTGAATCATAAAATACACGTAAAGATACTACATCAAACTATTCTTAGACCACAATCTAAACTAACAACCACCAAAGAGAGAGATGAATGGCTATTCGATTTAAACCGACTTCTCAAACAGGAGGTGGTTATGTTTTCCACCAGCATTTTTTTCATGTCATTATGATTACCGATTTCTCTCCGATTTCTTTTTTTTTGGTCAGATTTTAAAGCCAAAAAAAGCTTTACTTTCCAAAGTCCAAAGAAAATAACTCAATAAAAAATTTAAGGTCACCGACTTTCAAACGAAAGTTTATGTTTTATCTTTTCCGTGTTTTTTGTTTTAAAGTCGGTTTTTTTTAGCACAAATCTTTTATACTTATTATCCTTTTTAGTAGAGTGATATGACTAAACAATTTCTTGACATGCATAAACGAGAAGTTTATACTGACTAACAACGGACAGTAAGGAATCATGTCAGAATGAACATGTGTATTCAGCTCGGATCAAAAGATATCCGGACTTCCAAACAATATGGAACAGCTGACACGGCTAAACTTTGGGATCACAAGTCTATGTTATGCCTTGCTCCTGTTGGAAATGTTTGCTATGTTATTTGGCTTTGTGTGCCGCTTTTCATTCAATCCATCCATCTTGGTCCAAGTTTCTAAGTGAACCTACTATTAGACATTTAATGTTTTATTTTAAAATTTATTTTTTATCATTAGCATCTATGTCAATGTTAATCATTTTATTTATTCTTCCATTTTTCTATATCCAACCAAAATTAGTGTAAAAAAATAAAAAAATATCGCCGGACATTAACACACAGCGGCATCTAGTTCCACACTAAGCAAGGCTTGTGTCGTGGACAACAGATAGTTGATATAATGCATATATACTTTTTTGTTTGTAAATACATACTTATTATACATATAAACATCCGTGACTCGGAAACAAATGTCCAACAACAACACACACAACACACAATGACAATTGTATGTGTTTTATCCTTTTTAATAAATTGCCAAATTTAAAATATATTGTTTTAATAATAAGGGACTCAATCTGTTATCTTTATTGTGAATGCTGTGGTCTCCTATAAGTGAAGGAGTACACCTAACTAATATTGTGTTTTCCATTGACTAAAAATGCTTTGTGTATATCTTTTGTTGGAGATCCTTAAATAAATAAATAAAATGTTGAAAACGTAATGAACGAGCAGCGGTGGCCCAGTGGTAGCAGCCCCGACTTATGAGAAGTCGCGGGTTCGAACCCAGGCAGGCGCAATATATTTGTGTATTTATTTCATCGCCACTGAAAAACTGTAGTTAGAAAAGGTCGGTTCAATAACTACAAAAATATTGAATTTTAAAGTGTCAATCTTTTTTTTTTCAGACAAATTAGGTACTTTGAATACATTGGAAATATATGTATGTATATGCCTTGGCTACACACTTAGGCTCATTTACATCGCTGTCAATTAATGAGTTTAATTTGAAACACATTTAACACATCATTCTGTTGTTTCAAGTTTTAACGATTGACAGAAATGGATCAATAATTGTTTCAAATATCTACGCATGCGAGGATTTGTGATGCAACCGGGCCACATTCCTATTTTGTTTTTCTGGCACCATATTCCCTGCGATATTTTTCTAGGACCGGATTAATATGGAATGTAACACTAGTAAGTAATAGGGAAGCAACCTATTACTCCATGGTCTATTCTTAAACAATGCACCAGACTATAGGAAATCCAAACGAATTTATCTTGTTTGGAAAACAAGAGGAGGGGTATGAAGTAAAAGTAATTTAATAACAAGATAATATTCAGTAAGAGACACTTGATATTGCCTTAGAAATACAAATCATAACAAGTTACATTAAATTTAAAATTAAAAAAAAAACCCTGAAACGTGTATGGTCATAATTTCACAAGCCCTTTCATTTGATACCCATATTGAGGGAGTTATGAAAAAAAAATGTAATTCACCATTTTGTGGTGGTGGCCATATTGGATTTGAAATTTATTATAAAGTATAGTAGTCTACGAGTCAAGCCCTTTCATTTGATACCCATATTAAGGGAGTGGTTGAATAAATTATGTAAGTAATCCGCCATTTTGGGCGGATGGCCGCCGCCCAAAATGGCGGATTACTTCAACAGATTTTTATCAAACATAGCTAAGATCACCCCCGACTAATTCACCTGTGAAACAAAAACTACCAAAATCAAGATCGGTTCATCCGTTCGGGAGCTACGATGCCACGACAGACACACACACGCATACACACGGACACGTTAACTTTAAACACCCTGTCGTTGTTGCGTCGGGGGTTAATAAAGATGGACGTGTTGTAGAAGTATGTAGCTAACAGTAATATAAAATGTCTTTGATGAATGGGTTTAAAATTATTTTATTTATAGATAGATCTATAGAACAACAATTATTATATAAAATTATAAACAGTAATTCTGGAAACAGTACGTATTGTTAGGAGGTTCCTCTCTCAAGAGCCCTGACTACCGGCACCTCGGACTCTGTTCCCAGCGCTAGTAAATATTTAAACTACTGGGATACACTACATAGATAAGTCATACGCACAACGACCAATTAAATTAAACCACACAATATACCAGTAGGTATAAACGGATCTCTCATATGTCGGAAAATTTAGACAATTTTAGAAAGAAAGCTAGACAATTTTGTGCTGCAAAAATATAGCGTCATAGGTAGGTACCTAATATAAATCAAAACACTTCAAATGAGTAATTCGTTCTCGTAGAGACACTATTAGACAGACAGATGACTGTAGTCTTTATCTAAAGATAAATACAAACGAATTTTGCTTTTATCAAATAAGTAGATAGGACAAGGGCCAGCCTACAAATACACATAAATGCAGACTACGACACTACACAGATGATTCATTTCCTAGTTTCCATACTCACATTTACCAGTGATAATACATATAAGGTATATGTATTGTACCCGCCACGATAAGCTATACATTTTGTAAACACACATTCGGGTTCGCAACCTTTGGATTACGTTAAAAAATGACAGCGTCAGCGTGAACTTACTTCAAAATGGCGGCCCAAATGTTAACGTTCCAAGATGTCAGATGCGTTCCAGTACCACAAAACATTAGACGACATCGCTCTAGATGGCCAAAATATAACCCAAAAAAGTGAATTGCTCGTTAGTTTCATACTACACGTATGATAATTTGAGTTGGTTGAATTTGGGAGTATTTCTTGTTGATTGAATTGTCGCTACGTACGTATGTTGGTAAAAAACTCTTTGTTTACAATAATTATAGCTTCGGTGCGGACTATTACACATAGACGAAATATTTTCAGGGAATCATCTAACGGCTAAAACAAAGCCATTTCAAGGAAAAAAATCTAAGTAATATTAAAAAAGTACTTGACCCATAAAATAAATACTGGCTCTTTATTTTTCAACATCCATTACGATGGTTTACTACATCGTCGCGTCGTATTATTGCCTATTTCCAACAGTTTTCGGGACGGCTCACAATCCTGCCGAAAGTAGCAAAACACAAGTATTTTGCATAGAGCGATGCTTATCTGACCTCCACAACTCATTAAATAGGCAATACAAAATAACTTTTGAAAATGATGCAAAAATCTTTGCAATGAAACTTGACACTAATGCGCCTTGATGTTCTCAAGTGCTCTCTATCAATACGATTTCACCGATATTCCAATCGTTGAGGACTTTTGAAGAGGTTCAAGTTTGTACGGAACGCAGCCGCGATGAGAGTGTTTGGAAATATTTTTTTGGTTGATTGATACTTGGGAAGAAAAAGACAGTTAAACCAAGGCAGTATTCATTACCATTGGTGAACTAAACGGAACTCCACAAAAGTAACACTTATTGCTCTGGTAACAGTCAATCTTGCATACGCAGTTTGTACAAAAACTAGCCCTAAATTTCACGGTGTCTACACGACAGCGATTTGCATACGCAAACGGTTTGTGCAAAAATTGGCCCAAAAATGCACGATGTCTAAACGATAGCGAATTGCATGCGCAAACGGTTTGTGCAAAAATGCGTGGTCTCTAAACTATAGCGAATTGCATGCGCAAACGGTTTGTACAAAAATTGGCGCAGAAACTGCATTGTGTCTACACAATAGCGACTTGCATACGCAAACGGTTTGTCCAAAAATTGGCGCAAACACTATACGGCGTCCTAAAGATAGCGATTTGCATGCGCAAAAAGTTTGCGCATTCATATTGAACCGTCTTACATACCTAATTGTGCAAATCCATTTTGTACAAACTAGCGTTTTGTGCGGTCCTTATGCATATGTTTGCTTTTACAAACAAGAACTGTTGCAAACAAGTTTGAGCATATAACCAAACCCAATATATTTACAAATTCACCGAAAGACTACATAAAGTTTAAAGTGTAACCCAAATTAAAGGTGACAACAGCTGAAGGAAAACACCTAATCACCCAAACACACTGTCACCGTAAAACCTAACATTAAGTATTAATATCAATTTTCAATCCACTCCCCTGTATTATTAGCCACAGAAGTAACCATCTGAGTAAGTAATAAAGCTGCGTCCACAAAGTGAGACAGTATATAAGTAAGGTGTGGTTATTTCAATAAGTTACTTTATTGTATCGCCGGGAAGTACTTGGGTTAACGAGCTCTGGCCTGGCTTTATAGCCATTTTTACGGTGTAGTGTGTAGCCTGGGCTTGCTTACTCATGCTGTGGTATCTTTAGTAGAACACATCAAGTTTTAGTAGAATGATAGAGATTTCTAATAAAATTATTTGATAAGTGAAGTGTTTTGCAAACAACAAAATACTTTATGTTGATTACTACTAGTTGTAGTACGGTGGGTATGTAAACACAAAATAACATTTAAAATGTTATTTCTCCAGCTTTTCTGATTAAAATCTCATGTTGTTACGAACATAGTATTCTGGAACTCATATTTTTATAAAAAAGATCTTATCTCCAATTTACTAGTAGCTTAAATTTGTTTAAACCGCAAAAGAAGATAATTTCGTTTATTTTTTTTATTAATTTATGAAGATGTTGAAACATGTCTTTTTTTATTTTTTTGGGTGGGAAATCATCAAATGACTTCTCCCACTCTGGGCGGAGCGGGAGGGAGTGTCAGACTTTTACTGACTAAAACCCATCCATGTTCCTTCCTCGCCCTTTATGTTCCGGGGCCGCGGTATCTCTTTCGAATAGGCCCACAACCCCGGCAGGCTTCGGCCCTTGCGGGTCCCTCCTGTTATGCTCTTTGTCGAAATTTCGGAAACCATCACATTTCTGCCCTGGTCTCAGGTTACTTGAGGTTGGCGCAATACGTTCTTTTCTGCCATTCTCCTTTGTCAATCGTCACGCTATTATTTACTCCTTTTTCTTTCATATCATTGTTCACAAAAACCATCCATCTTCAGAATATCTCCGATTTGAATGAAGTTGCTGGCTAATAATAATCCAAGTCATTTTCTTGGTTAGTAAAACATGCCAAACGGGGTTTACTATATGGAAAGTGATGTAGCAAAACCCTTACCACATATGCACAACGCGAAGTTTTCCGCTCGATTAGCATATACGAAACCCGTCGATCTCACAAGACAAAACATGCTTGTGGCTGGATGGACTATCCCCCATTTTCAATAATTAGTGAAGGGACTTTTGATCCTGCCATGTTCATCATCATCTGCCTAGCCTTTTCCCAACAATTTTGGGGTCGGCTTCCAGTCTAACCGGATGCAGCTGAATACCAGTATTATACATGTAGCAACTGCCCTTGTGACCTTCACAACCCAGTTAGTACTAGATAATATGATACCCCCTGGTAAAACTGGTTGTCAGACTTTTTGGACAACTGACTACCTGTAACTGCTGTCAAAGATCTACAAACGACAGCCAGGACCAACAGCTTAACGTGGTGTCCGAGACACGGAGGAAACTCGGTATGCAAGGATGGTCACCCATCCACAGACCAACCTGGGCAAGCGCGGCTTAACGGCTTATATTTTTAAGCCACGAGCTCCTTAGATTCTGTCATGTTCCTCGTACCTAAAATAGTTACTGCCAAATAAATACATCAACAGCATCCAGTGGCCTCCTGACAATTAAAATAATAAGGATGTCCTTTTTAAAACGCCAATACGTCATTACTAGCCAATATCTTCTAAAATAAAGCATAACACCGCATTTACCTGCTTCCCTTATAAGGTCAAGTACTAGTTTGTTCAATACAACATTAGATTTAACATCTTCGTCATCCCTTAAGCGTCGACTTGCTTAATATGGGCTTGTCAAATTATTCAGACAAGCTACAATGAACGGCCTTGGGTGGTAATAGTTATAATCACCATTTTTGGCAGAAATGGCAAACTCTTTGGGTTGTAGACGTCATGAAGATGAATTGGCGTATGGTGGCCATATTTGAAAAGTATCTGCATACAAATATTGTTATCAATATTAATTCTATGAAACATTTTAACAAAGTCCTAAGCTTATTTCGGCAAGCCTATTTTCCAAACCTATAGCGAAGAAGCTTTCCATTAAGTATATCCTCCTTATGAGTATCTCTACATCATAACTTTTTCATATAAAAGTTTAGATCTTGTAAGGAAAAATAACTTTTCAATAAGTATCCCGCCAAGTTTGACTCAATTTACCCAAGTTTGTCATATTTATTTGCGGCCAGACATTAATGCGATATCAATTTATTGATTCTGTCACAGCTCTTTACTTTTCTATGATGTACGATTAGTAAATTACTAATCTTATATATAAACACATCTGTTCCGTAATTAGATGTTGAATCAAAATAATGTGCAGCATTTTATGCGTACGTGCTAATTCAGGAAAATTTTCATTGATGAATCAAGTCATAATACGATCATCAATTGTTATGATACATTGTTATCAAAATGATAATGCTAAATGTTATCGAGTGGTGTTAGCAGTATAAAGTTGTAAGCAATACAATTAATTTTATTGTTTATCTGGCGCCTAACTACCGTGTGCACTTAAAAACGCAATACTCCATTGTTTTAATACAATGCCAACTAAATACTATTATCCACTTACATAACCGTATTGATTACATTAATGATTAGAACTTTTTTTAACACAATTTTAGCACATCCTAAAGTGATGTGGCTATAAATCGTGATATTAACAAATTGAACAAACATCTCAACGCCGGGGTCACTCGATAACAAGAATGATTCGATAGTCGGATGCTGCATATAGTGGGATAAGAGAAAATTACAAAAACAATTGTACCTCAAGATGATAAATCTCCGTGGCACTTGAATTGTAGAAACTTCACGAGAACTATCACTAGCACTCACTGTTCACTTTGTATTAGTCGTAGTATGTTTGTATTTATTTTAATATCTCGATACGTTAAACAAGTTTGCGTGGAGCGTGCGTGTCTGCGAGCGAAGTGCGCGCGCCCGCGTCCCGTCGACGTTCGAGTTGCACTGAGACGATCAGACATTCAGACTCGTCTCTATTGGGGAAAATTCAGTGGTTACTCGCCCTTTTAGTGTGAAAATTACCTTTGTCCTGTTTTAATTAGTCGTCTTTAATGGATGGACTAGACTCGGTACGAAAAAAATTCTTTTTTATTTGCATGTAACTAAAATTTCGGTTTAATTGAAAAAATAAATTCGACGGGTAGTTTTTGTGGTCTTAAATTAGTAATAATTATTAATAATGATTTCATTTAAGATTAGAAAAAGGGATATTTCACTTTATTCCTCACGGTGACATAGCAATATAATAGAAATGTTATTTCTAAAGAATTTTCCGCGCCGAGTTTTCATGTGTAGGGAGAAAGCCTCATTTGCACCTCTACATTTTTCCAGCGATTTTTTCTTGTAAAATATTCTCGTACCGGTAAATATTTCCTAAATTCGCTTTACAGGAGAATTTGATATCGTATCCCTCGAATTATCGGTAAAGTATGTTTGTAGAGATTTTCAGAATATTTATACGTATATACTTCTGGTTTGTAATACTCATATACTTATAATTATTTTTATACATATTATGTTTTAGCTGCTGTAATGAGAAATGTAAATAATAATATTGTGTCTGTCTATAATTAATGTCGAAAATCAATGGTGTTTATATTTTCAATTGGTACTATATAACTTTAAACATCACTATCTGGAAACAGAAACCGATTAGTTTTAACTTATCAACGACACAGTTTTTAAAAGCTTTTGTTTTACTTTAAATGATATCACCGTGTTAGTATCATTATATTACAGTGTTCGTAGAAATGTTAATAGAATTAGCTTGTTGTAAAATAATTTTTTATCAATAGATATGGTGTAAAATTTTACCTGTTGTGGTACTGACAGTTAAGATTAATTTTGGGTGGTGAACAGACAAAACTAATACACCCCTTATATTTAATTAGTACAAAAAAGAAATAGGGCTGTATCCGTACCCTTTGCTGATCATATTTGTGTAGTAAAAGGTAAAAAAACGACATCCCAAAATTAACGAAAAAAAAATTTCATAATTGGTAAACTCATAACTGAATGACGCTACGATGATCGGATGAATGACTTAATGACGGATGATGGTCACAAAATAAAATAAGAATTTGAATGTCCTGTACCATATTTCCATACATTGAGTGACATTTTCAATCGACTTCTAAAAAGAGGAGGTTCACAATTCGACTGTTTCTTTTTTTTGTGTTTGTTACCTCAGAACTTTCGACTGGGTGAACATGTAATTTTAGGAAGAGTACTCTCTATTTTCGGAGTGATCCCGTTTCAATTTATCGAAGATCTGATGAAGAACTTCGGAGTTAGGCAACGGAACTTCTCAATAAATGACAGCAAATGGACCGGGATTGCTGAAATCCCACGTCTGTCTGTTTACACCAGTTTATAACATAACTTCACGCCGGTACGCTGTGAAAGAGTAGGCAAATTACTGTGATCCACTGAAAAGTGAAAAATAAAAACTTTAACCGACTTCTGAAGCTAAAGTTATTTTTCAATTTTTTGTGTTTTTCAAAGTCGGTTATACTTAAAAAAAAATGTTTTTAACGTAAACTTTGCTGTTTGTCAATATTATTTATTGAGATTTCACATGTTTAATAACAGGACCATCTTTGACAAGCCCTAAAAGTATTTGTACTAATTAAAAATTAGTCGCGTTTATGTGGATAATTTTATTGATATACTTACCGATGCAAAGCATTATTAGCGTACAATAGATGTTGATAGTAGTTTGGCCGTTGGACTGACAAGCCATAGGTTCCGAGTTCAAACCCCAGACCCGCACTTCTGTTTTTTTTTACATTCATGTGCGTATTGCATAATTATAACTTGCTTCGGTGAAGGAAAACATCGTGAGGAAACGAGCATGCCTAAGAGATATTTCTCGACGGCATGTGCCATGCCAGGTTAAACCACATAAAACTGTGTAGGCGGCCTTAAAACTCTGATACCAGGTTAGCCACTAATCACACGACAAAGAACCTAGCTGTGCGAGAGAGAGGGCAGTAATAGAAACAAACAGCACGCGAACATGGTGCTGATTAGTAGATGTTATTAGGGTCTAGCGTATGCCGGTTTCCTCAAGATGACGTTTTCCTTAGCCGTTTTGAGAGCAGCGGTGTTGAACCTTTGCAAAGTAATGGGTTTGCCCACAACTTACTACTCTTCAAACTTTAGGTCGGGGTCGTTACTATGTCATATTCTACCGTACTGGATAAGTTGTAGATCTGAGAAAAAATATGTGAAAAATGGCCTCTGGATCAATGTAGCAAGCAAATCACTGCAATGCTGGACGGGAAACAACACTCCAAACAACAAAATAGGATGGCAAAACGTGTAAAGTATCAAACTTTTCACTTTCCGAAGCTTATAACAAAGCGGATACTTAAAACGTACATTTTTCCAAGTGCTGAGAGGGCTGGTACTCTTGTCAACGTTATTATTGACACCAGGAGTGCGGGAGTGACCCTCGAGAGATCAAGGCGCCCCAAAGGACCTCTTGTCAAACTCGAAAATGCTGGGATGATACCAAGAGGCTTTTGAAGACACGTGCGCTACCGCGATGTTGATGACAACACCGCGGTCATTAGGAAAATGTTGGTTACCAAAATGTTGTTATTTTTTTATGTTTCATAAGGTCGGAGTATTCTGAGACTTTTTTGGTAACACAATTTTAATTTTTATTTATTTAACTATTTATATACACACTTATTACAGAAAATAAGAAAGGAACAGAAAATAGTAAAAGGTGATGCTTATTTCTAATAAAATCTCTTCCAGCATACAACAGGCTTTAGACTCGCTAAAGTAGACTCATCTTTCACGGGGTGCTGTTTGAGATGCTATAATCAAATTCCACTAAGTATTCTTGAACTGAATGAGACGAAATTTAAAACATGCATTAAACGCACACTATGTAAGCAATCATATTATAAGTTGAGCGATTATATCGCTGATAAAAATACTTGGCTCAATGCTGGTCCTGCTCCACAAGGACAGGGGCGCAAAAATTGATAGCATTAAATGGTATTGTTGGAGCTGCTGAAGATTGTACAACTATCTTTACATTATATAGATTCAATCTATTTAGTGTTGTATAAACACATATCCAATATTGTGTGAGTACTATGTACTAGAAAGCTATCATTCACTGGAAACCTACTTTAGTTTTTGACTTGAATGTGCCCTGGTGGTTGAGAGTATGTCATGCTCACTCAAATGTCTCGCTGATGATGGCGCGTGTGTCGGACCATTTAGTTCCCTTCAAAATGGTTAAGCTGAATGGTGCTGGTCCATGCGTCATGTTCTTGAACGGACGCTGTCAGTTGTGACTGGTCATCTCTTAGTTGCCATGGCTTATTTGAATGAATTATTTAGTTTTTACTATGGACACTTTTAACGTGTTGTTCTCACATAATTTACCATCTCAACATGAATGATGTAACTAAGATTTTGTAACAATAATTTGATTTAAAAGAGTGTCCATGGAGTTTCATGCCCGTTCTTCTCCATAGAGATCTACGTTAGGGAATGGGCAACTACAGAACTTCCACAGTTCTTATGTCTTGGGACTGGGACTGTAGCTACATTTAATTTTCATCTCTGTTTCGATGATTCAAAAGTGCCTGTTATTGGCCTACTTGAAATAAATGCTTTGATTTTGATTTTGAATATGAATATACCAGCCTAGTTCACATAACATTATACCTATACGACTTGATTCTATAGGGACAGTTAATTTTCAGGGTGGAAGACACATTGGGCTGTGGGTCTGTTCAAAAGAGATACCGCGGCCCTGGAACACACAGGGCTAAGAAGAAACATGGATGTGTTTTAGTTAGTAAAAGTCTGAAACTCCCTTCCGCTCCGCCTAGAGCGGGAGGGAAGGGAGTTTGATGATTTCACATCCGAAAAAAAAACATGTGATATGAACAATGATGCTCAAACGGTTATCATGTATTCAGTACATCAAATAAATTTTTATTCGATATTGTAAAAATAAGTCCACTGTTACCTACAAAAGTGCAATAGGTACGCACACAGTCCAAATATATGAAACAGCTGTTTTGTATTCTATATCTATTATATACTAATACTATATTTATTTATTCTTTTTTTTATTTATATATTTAGTACATGGAAGACTTACAGCTAATAAATACAGGAAAAAAAGGAAACCATAGTCACCAGAAAGCCAAAAACAAAAAAATATAGAAAGATATAAAGAGGAAAGATTTGTATTTTTGTATGTAACGAATGAATTTAAAAATACTGGACCAATTCGAAAAATTGTTCAGCAATGGGTAGCTACATTATCAGCGAGGATTATATGCTATATTACATCTTCGTGCTCCCACGGGAACGGGAACTAAGCGGGTGAAGTTTTTTATAACTTACCAAAAAAAATCTGCTGTTTCCTACAAGTATGCAAAATGTATGGAACAGCTGTTAATTTTATAATTCCCGATCAAAAATGTATGGGACAGCTGTTATTTTCATAATTCTCGATCAAAAATGTATGGAACAGCTGTTATTTTTATAATTCTTGATCAAAAATGTATGGAACAGCTGATTTTTTCATAATTCCTGATCACAAATGTATGGAACAGCTGTTAATTTTATAATTCCCAATCAAAAATGTATGGAACAGCTGTTATTTTCATAATTCTCGATCAAAAATGTATGGAACAGCTGTTATTTTAATAATTCCCGATCAAAAATGTATGAAACAGCTGTTATTTTCATAATTCCCGATCAAAAATGTTTGGAACTGCTGTTATTTTCATAATTCCCGATCAAAAATGTTTGGAACAGCTGTTATTTTCATAATTCCCGATCAAAAATGTATGGAACAGCTGTTATTTTCATAATTCCCGATCAAAAATGTATGAAACAGCTGTTAATTTTATAATTCCCGATCAAAATGTTATACATCCAGGTTACGTGGTAACCGTTTGTGGTCGCTATCCCTTCCACTCTATATAGTAAACTAACTTTTGCCCGCGGCGACACTCACGTGGAGGTCGTAATCGATTCTATGGGAACGTGCTTTGCTGTAAACTATGCTATCTTATACAGATCTTGCTCTACCGGCAACCCAGCGCCAGCTGAAGCTAGTAGTACATAATAAGAATATACTAAAAAGTGGAAAATAAATTACTTCCGGAAGCGTAAATATAGTCATCATCATCATCATCATCTGCCTAGCCTTTTCCCAACTATGTTGGAGTCGGCTTCCAATCTAACTGGATGCAGCTGAATACCAGTATTTTACATGGAGCGACTGCCACTGCCTATCTGACCTCCACAACCCAGTTAATACTAGGTAATACGATACCCCTTGGTAAGACTGGTTGTCAGACTATTTGGGCCACTGACTACATGTAACGACTGCCAAAGATGGACAAATGATAGCCGGGACCAACGGCTGGACGTGGTTTCCGAGGCACGGAGGAAACTCGGTATGCAAGGGTGGTCACCCATCCACAGACCAAGCTAGAAAGCGTAAATATAGTATTGATTTATAATTAGTATGTATTAGCTTAAACTAATGGAATATATAACTGTGTAGGTGTAATGTTGCCAATTTTACTAAGTGTGAATGACATTTTATTACTTACTGTCTTAAAGTGTCCCACACTAAACCCACGTATAATACAATTTATAACGCTATCTCTAAAATTGAGGTGATGACTTACTTTAAAATGACATATCTAATTGTCAGTTCTTCTTCAAAATACAGAAATATTTTTGTTTTTCACAGGTAATTTAGGAAATGACCTAAATATTTATTGATCAGACAAAATGGAGTGCCTAGTGCGTTATTAAAATTGATTTAGGTCGCGGTTCTATTCTAAGAAATGAAAATCCCGGACAAGTGTGGGTCGCGGGTCAGAATACGTAAGGTTCCGTTGCCGAAATATCATCATCTTTCTCTTGCCCTTATCCTAATTCATTTGGGGTAGGCGCAGCATGTTTTCTTCTTCAATACTTCTTATTTACTCGTCATCTCATCAGACAATAGGGTATACGACAAAACGTCACGCCAAGATATAACTTTTAACTAGTTCTGACGTCACGAGCCCCCACTCCCGAGTTTTGATGCGTTTTATCTTTGTCAAAATTCAATGATTTACAAAAACAAAAAATACGTTTCCATTATTTTTCAATAATCTAACTGCGGACTAAATAGATTTGTAATTTTTTTGAAACTGTCGTCATACCTATTCTCTTCTTGCCATATCATTCTTAACACACTCCATGCATCGTTTTTCTGGTCTTCCTCTACTCGTATACCCATCTACATTCATACTCGAAACTTTCCTCAGGACATTTCTCCGCATCACATGGTTCCGTAGTCGAAATATAGGTGCTTTTTTATATTGGATACAAAAATAAGCTTGTAATAATAACATAACATCACGCCTGTATTCCTGATAGGTAAAGCAGAAGTGTACCTAATAGCACACCTTTTCGCTAGTGATGTTAAAGTCCCATGTAACAGAAGGAATAAGGAAGGAAGAAGGAAGAAGGATTTATTAGTGCGAAAGGCCAACATTAAAAAAAAATGGTTAAATTGTGATAATAATACTAGTATAAAGTACACATAGTGAAAAAAAACAAAATCATAAAAAAAAAACAAAACCAATAAAATACACACATAAATGTATCCTGTACGAGACCAAAAGGCTCCTATCTCAGCATGGTGCTGTAACATTAAAAAAAAAAGTCACAGCGCTGATATTGTGCGAGGACCCAGGTCAGATACGGATCGGGTCTTGATAGATAAACCCAAAGAAATAAGCTTGTATTTGGTTACATTTCTCGACAGACAGTAATGACTAAAATAACTTTAAAAGTGTTGAGATTTTGCCATTTGGCTATACTTATAGAACCATAAAACTGAATACCTACCGTTTTCCAAATTTTGTTAACAAATAAACAACAGGAATAAAGACCTCGTTTACATTAAATATTTGCACACCGTTAGCCTTTTTCAGAAAAAAAGCCATTGTTTCGACCAATTAAGGTACGTACTTTGAAAACGCTCATGCAAACATGACGATACAATATAAATCCAGAGAGAGCAATATAACCAGCATTATTATTTAAATTTCTCACTCCTTGGAACACAATTTATTACTACAAAGGAATAGAGGTTGCACGCAAAACATCCTAACTCTTTGAGTAATAAATATTGAGCTAGCATCATCTGCCTAGCCTTATCACAACTATGTTGAGGTCGGCTTCCAGTAAATGTTAAATGATATTTATTCAGCAAGTAGGTTTTCTCAAACACTTAAAACACGTAGTTTTTTAAACTAGATGGGGGCGATGTTTTCGTCAAAAATTTTGAACTGAGCGTTTATTTTTTTCTTCAATCAGGTCACTCACAGTTATTTAAAACACAACACAAACTCTCGACATTTTCGCAATGAAGATGATCCACACTCCACAGATAAGTAGTACCTACATTATTGCAGCGGCTAGATAAAGATTCATTGCACATACTTATCAAAATCAACGATGCACACAAACAACAATATTTTTCTCGCGTTGAAGAGTTTTTTTTTTTTTTTTTTCAATGAAACGGTTTCTATTTGCAAGCCAATTCGACATTTAAATAAAACCTTTGATAAGTTACTTTTTTGTGACCACGTTACAGAGTAAAAGATTGTTCCATTTTTAAATTACTTTTTACTCCGTAAGGAATAAATGGTCACTTTAATCCCGCTTCGTAGGGCTATATTGGCGTACTTTTAGAGCATGAAAAGAGAAAAATAAAGTAAATAATAATTTGCAAAACGAATGTCAATAAAAATACGGTTTATAATATGTCAAATACACACACATAAAATAAAAAAAAACGTAAAAAAATAATAAAATACTGAACTAAGTATTCATGTCAAATCATTAAATGTCTCGGTGTATAAAATAAACAAATCAACAATAAACAAGCGAAGTCCGAAATTTCAACATTCACAGAGCAAATTATATTATTAGTATAAACGGATGCAGCTGAATACTAGTATTGTACATGGAGCGACTGCCTATCAGATAACCCAGGTACTAGGTAATACGATACCCCTTAGTAAGACTGGTTGTCACACCTTTTGGGCCAATTCAGAGACAAACCTAGGCAAGCACGGCTTAACCTAAAGATCGATCCAATAAGCGGCTGTTAGTATTCAGCAACGAGCTCCTATTTATTTATTTATAAATTGATCAAGCATTCGGAAAAAAAATAACAATTGTGTTTATTTTTCAAACCATAACACGAGCGAAGCCGCGGGCAAAAGCTAGTCTACACTAATGTTATAATTAGGAAAGATTATAAATTCTTTCACCTTTAGAAAGCTTCATCTTTACCGAGTAACATAACGATTAATTATAAATTGTTATCATGCAAATCAGCCGAATTATTACAATTTTTGTGGACGAAAAAATCACGAAATCTTCTCGCAACCTCAAATATTCTTCTTGCTAAAAGAAACAACGTATAACTGTTCAAAAGGATCAAATTTTTTGAGTTCGAAATGAAAATCTAACATGGGTATCGCTTTCGTGGGGTTTGGGGTCGCTGATGATCAAAATGAGGTCAAAATGACAATCCAAGATGGCGCCGACGAAATTTTCAGTTTTTTTCTTCATGGGTGTCGTTTCTTGGTTTTTGGGGTCGCTGAAAATGAAAACGAGGTTAAAATGAAAATACAACATGGCGCCGACGAAAACTTTCGGTTTTATCTTCATGGGTATCGTAAGGAACTTCGCTCTTTACGGGACTCTCTACCGCACAGTTTTTTCATCTTACTTGCATTCTCTTATACATATAGTAATATGAATGACAGCTTAAACGATGCAACTCTATTGCTCTGCTATTTTCTTTGTTTAGCAAATATTATTTCTTTAATATTAATGATGTACTCCTCCTTTTGGGCTGAGCCGCACTCGTTTCCAGGTCCTGAATTAAAAAAATAAACAGGGCCCTACTAGGACTACCTACGCCACTGAATTCAGTGCTCATAAAGGGTCGATTACTTATCATACTACCGACCAGCAATGTTGGTAGTGTTGTCTAGAGTAAGTGTCATTAAAAACCACTTAATAATTGTTGGGATGAGCTCAGTCGGCGTAGTTGAGGAGTTAACGGGACTTCTATGGTCCAGTCTTTCCTTACAGACAGAAGCTTCCGCGTGGTGGTCGTGGGAGCGCTCTCCAGTGCCCGTCTGGTGCTGGCTGGCGTGCCTCAAGGTAGCTGTGTGTCGCCAGTGTGTTACACCCGTTAACATTATGTGATGAATTTCTCTAATTACTAACAACTCCAGTTAGATTGAACTAAGCTAAGCGCTAAGATGGGACTAACTTGAGAAAATCTGTGATCCTAGAATCACTGCTTAATTTGTTTAGTTAAATACGCATATGAAATATATGGGAAGATGGTCACTAGCACTTAAGGAAGGTGGACATGAGTCTGAGAATTTTATTACCTAATAATAATTTTATGATAGTAGAATAGTATTCGAGTGATCTCAGTAAGTGATATGATATGAGTGATTTCAGGGAACCCGGAAATCGGCTTCTTTGCCGAATTTGTGATTTACTTGACGAATAACAAGTAATTACAAAACACATATAAGAACTGAGACATGTCAAACTCAATCTTACTGCGCGCGGCAGAAGGAAGACTAATTCGAGGTCAGAATTGTTTTAAATTCACAATATTATTTTGATTGCATAGTTAGTTAAGGTTCTGTCGGTCTCAAACTACAAACACAATAAAATCATCTCTAAGTTTAACACATTTTTTATTCAAAAGTAATATAAAAAATAATAATACGTTCGATATTTTTTTTTTACATTTTCTTACTCAATAATACACAATTTTAAAATACTCGTAGTATAAAGTACAAATTCTGAAACACTATACAGTGCAGTAGAGTCAAAAGATAGCGGTGTGTGTCAAATTGATGGTTTTGATCCAAATTAACATCGTAATCGAATACTCTAATCAACAAATTTGTAACTACAAATGTCAGAATTGCTCGTAAAACATATGTCCTCCTGCAAATATTTAGTAATTGAAGCACAACCATGGCGTATGGTCTGATTTCCAATTATAAAATTCCAATGCTGTGTTAATCTGAAAAAGTAAAAACAAAAAAATTACATTTCTATTTTATAACATATAACGTTATAAATTATAACATTAGTAGCCCCGACAGACAGTAGCTAACATACAAGAAGGCTCTCGCTTGGCACTTTGGCAGCTGGATCGAGAGCTTGATTTAGAAAGCAGTACTTCTGCACACGGCGCGTATTTTTTATTTTTTATTTTTTTTTATTTTTTAAGGATGGGAAATCATCAAATGACCCCCCCCACTCTGGGCGGAGCGGGAGGGAGTGTCAGACTCTTACTGACTAAAAACCATCCATGTTCCTTCCTCGCCTTTTACGTTCCGGGGCCGCGGTATCTCTTTCGAACAGGCCCGCAACCCCGGCAGGCCTCGGCCCTTGCGGGCCCCTCTCCTTTTGCTGACATCTCTTTGAGGCGCGCGTGGAACACGAACGCGCCGTCGACACGGCATGTCGTCGTCGTTAGACGGCCGGACGGCCAGCTATTGCCCATAGCCAGCCGTCCACAGGCCCGCATCTACGGTGGCCGGTAGCCACCACGTGGCCCCCGACGCCCGTTGCGTCTCCCGCGGCGGCCGGGAAGAGAGGATCTCTCCCTCTCTCGTTCCGCCACCTCCTTCGCTAGCATCACTGCTTCGCAGAAGGAGGCGACGGCTTCCCATTCCGTCTCGCTCCGGACCATGGATTGAACCAGGGCCAGACGCGAGAGGTCGCCGCCGCCGATCGCCGCCACGAGGACACGGCGGAGCTCCGCCCACGCAGGGCAGACTTCCACCGTGTGCTCCACCGTGTCCTCCGGTCGATCCTCGCAGTGGAGACACCCGGGCGATTCCTCCCGCCCGATTCGGTGCAGGTACCTCCCGAAACATCCGTGTCCGGTGAGGACCTGCGTCAGGCGGAAGGTGAGGACGCCGTGGCGCCTCTCCAGCCACTCCTCAAAGAGGGGACTTACCGCCACTATCGTGGCGTGCCCGACCTCCGGTACCTCGGACCCTATTCCAGATGCTGGTGGGCTACACTGTGTTACATTCTTTAATGTATTTTAGACTTTTTAAAGAAATATGTATAAAAATATAAAATGTACCCACCAATGTGTCAAACGAATAAACGAAATAATATAACATTAACGTTACAAATTGTTAGTAATTAAAATCTTAAAATATCGAAGATCAAAGTACACATTAAAATTCAGAAAAACCTAAAAACTATAATTTCTGACCGCGGTTTATTCGAATCCAAAATTCAAAAATGCAAATACTTACTTGTACCGGTGTTTTTCCAGCTATGGAGAACAATGATAGGTAAGCTCTAAATATCACTTTTTAATTAAGCTCTTCAATCTTCTTAGAAAACCAAATAGGTGGAATGAAATATAAAACCGTTTGCACTCCTAGAGTTCAAAAGCAAAACTGAACTGATGACAAAGGCCGTCTGTAATTGTTTATATTACTCAAAGCAACTCATTATTGGTATTTTAGGGTTCCGTACATCCGGGGCTGCGGGACTGCTCGAAAGGGGGTGAGTACCATTCGATATAATAACAAAAGTTATAACGATTACATGACCTAATTTCATTTCATGTACTTTTTTTTAGTATAACGATAAAAGATAATGAATTATTAAAATAATTTCAGTTTACCAAATTTTGTATGGTTTAATTAACATTTTTATAATGCTTATTTGAACTCATAATTTGTTAGTATAATACTTAGTTAGCATGTTATTTAAAATCTATAGCAACGTTTAATTTTTTTTTAAAGTCGCTTCTAATGAAGACATTCCAAATTTGATTCATGGATAGTAACTGAGCAAAGTGGGTAAGTTAGAAGCAAAAGAGTTTAATGGGTGTATAGAAACTGGAATACACACAAACATATTATTTCAATAGTAAGTTGTACGGAACCATCGCAGCGCTGAACACGACCGATTAAGGAATAACTTAATGAGGTATGATAACCTAATTAGCTTGACAACAGTCAATTGTATTATGTATATTTCGTGTAGTCAATGATTAAAGACAAAGACACCAACAGTCATTAGGTATATTTTTAGGGGATTCACCAAAACAGAAACCACACAAAACTATAGTAGAATTATATTTAAAAAAAGTCCCTTTTCTGTTACTTAGATATAACATTTTAAAATCCAATTAAGTAGAGATTAGCCCAAGAAAGTAACAACACTGGGGTTTGGCGCAGATACATCGCCAATAAGCGATATAATGTTTATATGGCAGCTTTAAACATATCATTTTAAACCCATAAAATTATAGTTGTAAGAAAGAAAAACAAAGAGGGAAAACATATTTATTTGGCACATGCCACGTGCACACAACTAATCAAAAATAAGAATTAAATAACTAAACAGAAAAAAAGAAAAGAAATAAAAAAATAGGCCTAGGTCAGCAAATGATGGAGCTTATAATAGTCATATTCAATGTCATCGTACTTTTTCAGACTATAGTTACTCAGCATTGCATGCATTCAAACATGTCATCTGTGATTTTTAAGAATCCGATAAACATCGACAAACATCAACAGCAAGTGGTTACTAGACAATTTTATTAGACAGCCGCAACGGTTTGATTTCACAAAAATAGCATAGTTAGTTTAGGTACTAGTTTAGTTCTACTATGGTTTCGTGCTGAACTTGTTTTGGTGTATCCCCCAAAATGATTGGCGATGTATCTGCGCCAAACCCCAGTGTTGTTACTTTCTTGGGCCAATCTCTACTTAATTGGATTTTAGAATGTTATATCTAAGTAAAAAAAAAAGGGTCTTTTTTAAATATATTCTACTTTGGTTTCGTGCTGTACTTGTTTTGGTGTATCCCCCAAAATTAAATTCATCAATGTTTAACTTGGCATACAGAGACTTTAACTCAAAATTAATTTCAGAAGTCGATTATCACGGCTTGTATAATAGTGATGTGACTTGACACTCAATGGTTCTCCTTCACCGCGTGCATTCGCTTGTAATGTAACAGTCTAGGATTTAATTTTGTTGGTACGAAAACAAGTGAGTTTAACTGCTTTGGCCCGAACTCATCACAGGCGAATGCTTGCAGTGTAGGAGCACCATGAAACTAGTATCTAACAAGAGTGTTCTTCCCTACGGGAAAGCTCTAGAGAATCATTATCTGCCTAGCCTTTTCCCAATTACGTTGCGATTGGTAAGAGTGGTTGTCAGACGTTTGGGCCACTGAGTACCTGTAAAATTTTAAAGACTCCTGCTACACGATTCAGAGGCTGTGTGTAGCGCAGTTGCATTAAACGGGGCACTTGTTGATCAAGTAGCAAACAGCTAAGTGCCCTAGAGACATGCTTCGATAGTGAAGTTAGTAACTGTGATAGCGAGTAATTACGATGCGGTAGGGTGGCAGTATGTCGTACTCGTAGGTGTAGGATGGAATCCATTTTCTGATAGAAATACTGTGTAATGTTAGTAATGGTATATTTTGTATGTTTGTAAGTTGTATGAAGGCATAATCTTCGGAATTACTAAACTGATTTGTCTTCTGGACTCGGATTTTTGGAATCGGATCAGTAGGTCCAAAGATTATCCCCTATATAGGGAATGGGCAACTACAGTACTTTCACAGTTTTTTTGTCTTGTGTCTGGAACTGTGTCTATATTTAATTTACATCTCTATTTCGACAGTTCAAAAGTGCCTGTGACTGGCCTACTTTAAATAAATGCTTTAAAAAATATTTTTTTTACAATGAAAGTATAGACGTAAAATCATCTGCGTATCCTTTTTACAACAATTTTGCGGATCAGCCTCATAAAAAACACGAAGTATTGGAACGTCTTTCTATATTCCCTCATTTTCCAACATGGATATAATAATGTTATAGTCATTCGATCCAAAGGCTACTTATTAGAAACGCCTGCGACATACAACCGTCCCACATGGACGAACTCCCAGAGTAAAGAGTGTCGTACAACCCTAATTTGTCACACTTGACCTAAATAAGCTCAGTATCTGGAAAAAATCTTAAAAAAGAGAGAAAATAGCATCAAAAATACTTTTGAACATACTTGCTTAAGAAGTAGCTCGTATTCCACCGTGTTTAGTTTCACAATGCAGTGATCAATTTAAACTTTAGTATTAATTAGGTCATCAAAATAGTGAAATATACGACGTTGCCAAACTTCAGAAAATATCCTTTTAAATGAAGGTCTTATAGCAGTAATCGCTACACCGGCCTTTAGATTCATCATCACTTCAACCAAAAGACGTCCACTGCTGGACATAGGCCCAAGTGTCGCCACATTGATCGGTCCCGAGCGACTCGCATCCAGTAGATTCCCGCCGCCTTTAACAATTTAAAACTTAAAATCTAAATTGTTTCCGAGTCGTGGATGTTTACTATATTGAAATCAAAGAAGCAGGGCGAAGAGATTAAAAATCTATTGGAAAACAATAAGAAACAAATCAATGAACTGAAAATAAAACAAGACTCTCTGATATTGGCTCAAGATGAAGTATTTAAAAGAATTGACTTTTTGGAAAAGGAATTGGAAGAGATAAATAGAATTCATCGTATGAATATTATGGAAATAAGTAACATCCCGGAATCGAAAACTGAAAAATTAGAAGAAGTGGTTAAGAACCTACTGGAAATGGAATCCCAAAATCTACTGTCTTGTAATCAATGTGGATTTAGAGAGAAAAAATCTACATCTGATGCAATTGAACGACTTGTCAATCATATTAGTGCCAAACTAGATAAGAAGCAAAAATGCTTGGGAGTATTTCTAGATATGGCAAAGGCTTTCGACACGGTTTCTGTCCCAAATCTACTAAATAAACTTGAAAACATGGGAATCCGAGGAGTGCCACTTGACTTTTCACTGATTACCTTTCAAATAGAGGTCAGGCTGTAAAGATTGGTGATGTAATTAGTGATGGTGCCCCAATTTACTTTGGCGTGCCGCAAGGCTCCGTGCTAGGTCCGACACTCTTTATCATTTACATAACTGATTTATTCAAAATGAAATCAAAAAATTCAAAAATCATAACTTTTGCAGACGGTACTGTGGTTGTGTTTCACGATGCTACATGGGATGATGTTAGAAATATTGCTGGAGAAGGATTCACAACTATTATGAAATTTCTCAATTAGAATATTCTAACGTTAAACCTGGCTAAAGCAAAATATATAACCTTCACAATAAAGAATAACGACCAACCTCTACAAAATACTCTTACTTTAAGGGCCCATTTATGTGAATCAAACTTTTTAAACTGTAACTGCCATGTAGCAAATTCTATCTCTTCAATAAAATATTTAGGGATCTTAATTGATCAAAATTTAAACTGGAAAATCCATATTAATAACCTCACCTCTCGACTAAGAAAATTGATAACCCTTTTAAAAAAAATAGACATATAAATGATAATAAAATTGTAAAGGCAGTTTATTGTGCATTGTGTCAATCGATCGCTACTTATGGTATAATGGCATGGGGAGGTGCGGCAAAAACTTATTTAATTAAAGTAGAAAGAGCGCAACGACAAATTATAAAGATAATTAATTTTAAAAATTTCAGATACCCTACTGTAGATTTATATAAGAAATACTCAGTACTTACCATATGGCAAATATTCTTTGAGACAATAATACTAAAACAACAAACCATTACAAATATCAAATAAAAGACGACAATTTATGGTCTACACTGTTCCCTTCTGTAGAACAAGTTTTGCGCAGAAATTCTTTCGTTACCTGGGACCTTTTGTATATGTCACCGTAAAATTGTCAAATACGTTATATTGTAATATCTCTAGCGATATTGTAAAGTCTCGAAATATTGTCAAATGAACATAATGCTTACAACAAAACGCATTATTTTTCGAGAAATGCATGCGATGGTAACATGGATGGTACAACTTACGCGGTGTGGAGGGAAGGAGGGGTTCCCCTTGCCCAGTGGCACAACTCTCATGAAAAGATAATGCACCATTCCTGAGAAATACCGATTAATATAACATAACCTTAAAACACTTTATATTCCCCCTAAAAAGCGTAGTCGACGGAGCCCCGCTTCGCGGGGCCCCTATTTCCGAGTGCAGGGTTTAAAGGAACCTAACTAACCTAACGGGGGGGGGGTGCCCCAAGTCCCGATTATGGGGGCAGAGATACTTCCGTATGTTCAGTTGACAATAATTCGAGACATTACAATATCGCGAGAAAAAACACGTTATATTGTAATATAACGTGTTTGACAATTTTACGGTGACATATACAATAGAATTAATCAGTCTGTATCTATATCAAAATGCAGCAAGTTTGTGTGCAAAAATACTGTAAGTAGATAAATATCTAAAAAATATGGACTACGAATCAACAGAAAAATTATTACTAAATGATGTTTGACGGATCTCTAGGGAATGTTTTTAAAATCTTAACTTGTTTTTGTTAATATGTAATTTTTATTTTTCTTTGTATTTTTATTTTTTCTTTTTACAATATTTATAACACGTGTAAAATGCTAGCACACGTTGCGTAAAGTAATGATGTAAGACGCATTTAAATTTTGTTTTAATTTTTCCGTCTAAGTCATGTCAGACTACTTATCATCTAGTTGTATTCTTGATTGAAAAACAAAAATAAAAAAAACATTAAGAATGTATTACAAGTTAAGTCTAGTAAACTTATCGCAACACCTGATTTGAGTAATATTGTTATAAAAATATCATGCAATTAATCTGTTTAGTTTGCGTATACTATGTACATTCATTAAAGACAGCAAACTGGTCGCACTACTCTGCCGTCGTACAGTTTATAACTAGTACGGAGGGTAGTTACCTAATTTCTTTGTCATATAACTAGCCAATAAGTTTCAAATACCTACATCCATCATCAATTGCAAAATTGTTTTGTTTTTTCTACATGATATAAACACAATTACTTACATGTTGTTATGAAATTGTAAACATGGGCTAAGTTTAATGGAAATAAAGTTATTATTATTATTAATGTGTATAATAAGTATGTATTTACTCCGTCTGACCTTCATTTAAGACTCAAATGAAAGTATCAGGGAGTCTTTTACAATTTACACAGTAAGAAGCTTCTGTAACGTTAATTTTTCCCATATATCTGCATACACACACACACACACGCGAAGTCACGCACACCCACACAGGCACGCTCAATCTTGCACGCATACTTGCCATCATGTTTGCAATGATGATTTATTTGAATTTGTGATTGATTTATTGAATACATTTATGATTTTGAATTTTGATTTTAAATAATTTTTTGATTTATTTTTATGATTACTGAATTATGAATTTTAATTTGAATTTATAATAGTGATTGATTTGAATTAATGACTTTAGATCATTTTGAATTTTCATCTTCGCTTTAATTTATTTTATATTCATTTATTGATTTAGATAGGTTGACACTAAAATGTTGTTATGTTTAGGTACTTATATATTATTATATACAACCTTATTTTTTGTTTATACTAAACCCGAAAAGGGGTCATTGTACTCATCATTTTGAACAACTTTTTCTATGGGACGAACCTTGAAATCGCGAAAAAAAAATCAGCTGTTCCCTACATTTTGACGAGTTATGCGAACATAAATAAAAAATATATAAACAAAAAATAACCCTGTATATATTTTCTTTATTTATTTATAATTTTCAAATTAACTGTTACCCGTGTCCTGTTTTGTTGCGTCACGCTGAAGAGTCACTTATGAAATCTGCCTTTACTGTCTGTATTGGGCCACCAAGATAAAGGCTGTGGGGCCCACGGTTTCTTCTAGTTTTGTATTCCTATTAGTATGCTCATTGTTTTTATTTTCTTGCTTGTATAATTTGTAACTTGTGTGTGTCAATAAATTGATTTATTATTATTATTTATTATTATATCACAGACACCTCGCATCTTCAATTTGCCGCCCTTTTAGCACGATCTACTTATGCGGCATTCGAAGGCAAAGCCGACCTTGGAAATGAAGGTTGAAAATGAATTTGAAGACTCTTCCATGTTTGGAAAGTGGGTTTCGGGAAGATATTTTTTTTATATTATTGAACTACTTCGTTGGTTTTATGATTGTAAGCACGGCTGCTGATCATGAGATCCTGGGTTCGATGCCCAAGTTGAGCAGTGTCATTTGGATTTTCCAATAGGAATTTCTCAATAGCAACCACGTAGTCAAGATTTGGGCCCAGTTGATGGCAACAAGCTCGCTTCCTATTAAGTGGGACTTAAACATATCTGGCGACATGATGTGGTCTGAGTAGGTACGATCTTTAAGAAGTAAATGCCACCTTGGATTCATGCTAGCCTAGTACAATTAGTACCTAAGGTTTACTTTAACATTACTCGATTCATAGAATGTTAAAGATTTCAGACGTTTCCCGCTGACCCCACTAGTGGGACGATGAGCAGTGGGGTCAGCGGGAACCGATAAAATAAGTAAAAATTGTTCCCGTTAACCCCACCGCATCATTAACATTGTATGAATCGAGGGGTCAATTTTTATTTTTATAATTTTCCCTCTGACTGGCCCCACTAGTGAGATGACAAGCGGTGGGGTCAGAGGGAAATACACCGGTGTATTGTTAGGTACAACTCTGCTTAACCTTTCGGGGTTTACAGGCGTGATATTATGTATTTTTTTATATTACGTAGTTTCATGTAAACAGGTCTAAGTTTTTGTCATCTCTCTATCTTTATCTCAATATTTATTTAGGGATGACGCTGCACATTCTAGTACCATACATCTCTATAACTCGTCATCTTAGAATTCACTTCCTTCTTTGCGGTATCATTTTTCAACCGTCCGTTTTGTGTCAGCATCTTTCTCAAGATTGAATAGTCGAAAGAAAATGAAAAAAAAAACTAAAAATAAAATGTTACGGACTGTAATAGATGTAATTTTTTATTTTTTATTAATAAACTCCATATTTCATTGTAATAATATGTTTTTTGAACAAAACAGTTGCAGTCTTGCGTTTCATTTAATCAAATGAATCATTCCGATAGGCGTTCGAATTATACGATTGTGTTGGACAATTATAATAAAAGTTTATGATCCATTAGTAATGTAATAAATATTTATGTCGTAAAATTCTAAGTATAAAATTTTGAACGAGTTTATATTATAAACACAATATCGAAAAAACAAAATCATTATAACACTATTTCTCGAACAAAATAATGTTATAATAGTATATTTTATAACGAGGGACTAAACGAAGCCATTATATACCCGAGGTGGTTTGACTCCCGAGCTTGCGAGGGAGGCAATGAAAGCGAGGGTATATTAAATTGGCGTTTAGTCTCGAGGTGTAAACTGTAGATACTTTTCACTTCGAGAAAAATAGTAATTTAAAACCGAACATATTTACACTCGACAAAAATTCTGAACTGAGCGGTCAGTTTTATCTTCTATCAGGTCAGTCACAGATAAACAATTTAAAACACAACACAAACTCTCAACATTTTCGAAATGAAGATGATCCACACTGCACAGATAATTAGTACCTACATTACTGCAGCGGCAAGCAACAGAGGCATTGCACATACTTTTCAAAATCAACGATGCACACAAACAACCATAAATTTTTCTCGCGTTGCAGAGTTCTTTTTTTCAATAAACCGCTTTCTATTTGCAAGCCAATTCAAACTTTAAATAAAACCTTTGATAAGTTACTTTTTCGTGACCATGTTTCAGAGTAAAAGATCGTTCTATTTTTAAATTACTTTTTACTCCCTAGGGAATAAACGGTCACTTTAATCCCGCTATAATGGCGTAGTCGTAGGGCTATAATGGCGTACTCTTTTAGAGCATGAGAAGTGAAAGTATTTTTTTTTCCATTACGATACAGGTTAACCAAGAAGTTAAATCACGAGGGAGAATGCATAACTTTTTTTAATCGAACGCGTTACTTAATATGCCGTGAGCGTTAAGTTTTGTTGTGTAAATTAAACACACACTCGTGTTTAATACCCCTCATTATCCAACAGTTTTATAAACTACTATTATATGGTAGGTAGCTACGTCATGTATCAAAAATGGTCTGGCTTTTAATATTAGAAAATTCGGGCACTTTTAAGTGATAATTAGAAAGTGAATTAAACGTGCATTAAAGTGAATTATGTACTACAAAATACTGTTACTGTCATTGTTAGCCTGTGTCATCCCACTGCTGGGCAAAAGCCTCTCCCCATGACTTCCAAATTTTTCGATCCAGGGCCAATGTGGGCCACTGGTCGTTGGTTTTGTCTAGCTTATCCTGCCATCTCCTGCGAGGTCTCATCTGGTTGTGTCAGGGCTCCACGTCGTGGTTATTTTGGCCCACAGTTCGTCAGGCATACGGCAGCCATGGCCAGCCCAATCCCACTTTAGCTTGTATTGCATTTTTTATTTTTCATTGTTTATTGCATTATCGTTTATGTACTTCGTTGTTAGCGATTTTTTGTCTTAATTTTAATTATTTCTTAACCTTCTAGTATAAAAATATGCAAAAAAGCAAATGCATAGTTATGCAAACATGCATTGCATTTATAATCCTAGCTCTAGTGACAACTAATACTCACAAAAATCATAGCTATTAATACACCAAAGAAATCATCTGTTTCGACAATTTCTGACATCGTCAAATACCTTTTCCTTCACTTTTCTCTCCATTCCACCACTGCCAGCAATTGCCCAGCTCCTTCAAACAAGTGTTCGTTTGGGACCCAATTCTCCTCATAGGGTCAAGTGCGCCGTAGTACAAACATTAACACGTATTGGTTTCGCTACAAGCTATTATTGGTTGGGGACTCCGCACGTAATTGACCTCAATTTTAAATCGTCTCGACAGGATAGGAATGATCAGAAGGACAGTTGATCTCGACTGTCAGTTGCTGATTTTGGTTAGTTGGATGATACTCAGAGTGCTTTGAGGTGTGTGTTGTGTGCATGTGTATATTGATAGGGTGGAAAGGATACCGTAAATGTATGGAACAGCTGTTTTTCTTTTTAATTTACCGATAAAAAGCCGCTCTTAGTTAATCTCCGTAACGTTGGCCGCCACAACCAAAATTCTATCATCATCATCCATTTGCCTTTCATTTTCCCAACTATGTTGGGGTCTACTTCCAAGCTAACTAGATACGGTTATACCAGTATTTTTACATGGAGCGACTGCCTATCTGACCTCAAACCAGTTAGTATTGGGTAATAAATTATGTAACCCTCGGTGAGACTGGTTGTCTGACCTACCGAGCCACTGACTACCTTCAACGACAGTCAAAGATCTACAGATGACAGCCGGAACCAAAGGCTTAACGAAACTCGATATGGAATAGGCCATGTCCATCTCGGACCAACATTAGACAAAATTCGATGTTGACCTTTTGCTATATTCTGTTTTATAGACTACATAATATATTGGAGGATCTTAGAGTGTCTGTCTAGGTGTCAATTTAACGCCGCTTGGCAGCAACGTGATTATATTGAATCTGTTGCAAGAGCTGAAAAGTTTGAAGAAATCTTTCCTCGGTTGGGCTGAATGTTAGGTATTTTTAAGGCGTGATGCCCAAGATACGATGTCTTCTTTTAAAAGAAAAGTTACTGGATAGGTCTATTACTTGCCTCGTTGGAGTCCTAGAATAGGCAGGTAGTGGCACTGCATGGTGAGCATAGGATGTGAATCCAGGCCTGTGAGGGTCTCCATATTGGAATTATGGTCAGTAAGCGTCGATGATGGGTCTAATTTCTCCAAATCCTACATCAAATATTGTTTGATGACAACACTAGACACTGTTGTCCACTAGATACTGTCCCCACCAGCGCAGCTACGCCTATAAAAGGAAGAATCACACGCTCACATTGTCCGCTGTAGTAAAACTGTCTACCTTGCTCTTCTGCCCATTATGTGCTTAATTTGTTTTGTTGTTTTTATTGCAGTTTAACTATTAAAATGCAAAAGTTTGTGAGAAAGAATGAATGGATGTTTATAACTCTTTCACGCAAACCCTACTGAACAAAGTATGAAATTTTGTTCCATGATAGTTTATGACCTGGATTGACATAACCAGAAAAATAAATGATATTAGTCAGGATATATGCTGGCACGATAGTGTTTCGAAAACATAATACAATTAATTTTACTCGATAAAAAATTACGAACTTATCTCTAAATATTAACCATACTAAAATACATGCGATTTTCACGTCGACGCATTGGCAAATAGTTCTACAAGCAACATAATAGCTTCATAGTGTTTTTTTTAGTTCAATTAATAGATTTTTTGTAAATCGATCCAAACCACTATTCGGCCCGCAGTGACTGACGCAGCAACCACTTTGTAGCGCAAGCTGAATAGAACTGTATTCTACAGAATGTCAGACGAAGTTTGAACCACCACAAATAGAGTTGCTAATTTAGCCTATGTATTCACCCATAAGTAAGTGTTTGTAATCCTGGTTTAGAAATTCCGTCAAAATCATCAGTTTTTTAAATTGAGCACAGCAGTTTGTTTTCAGGTGGTATTTGTTCTGCTGTAATCATGAAGCGTGGAGGCGCGAAGGATGAAATGATAATACCTACATACTTTATTACTTGTGTGGTTCATTCAAACAATATTGTTTGTCGTTTCATACAAACTCAGGACGTGTTATCAGCCTAATAGTTCCCACAGCTGGGATAAAGGCCTCCTCTCTATAAGAGGAAAAGGGCTATAATCCACCACGCGGGCCCAGTGCGGGTTGGTAGATGTCACACGTCTTCAAATTGTTGGTTATAGGACATGCCGGTTTCCTCACGATGTTTTCCTTCACCGTTTTTGAGAGCAGTGGTAATAAAAAGCATGACATTAAACCCCGAAGTGAGGCAGATATTGCTGCCGATGCTTTTAAGGATCGACGGACAGAATCATAAATTAATGAATCATTAAATTGTTTGTTTAGGGTTTTCAAAAAACGTAATTATCATCTCGTTTTGGTGGAGACTTTCATTTGAATACATTGATGGGTAGGCTATAATGTTTTATACGACCGTTTGTTTTTGTGGCCGAATCTGGCTAGTTCCAATAAAGGAATCATCATAAAACCTTTACTTATTTTAATTAGTGGTTAAGGAAACATCAACAGCTGTAAAGCCTAATAAAAAAAATAAAAATATATATATATATATTTGATGGACTCACGTAGATCTTAAGTTACTAATAATAAGCTTAGTTTAATGTAACGTGCCCAATGATGGAGCACGATCGTAGTTTTCATTATTTCTAAATCAATCAAACAATAAATAAAATGTGAATAAGAGCGCGGACCCCCACGTCTGCGGTAGAAAACAAACTAGAAAAAAAAAAAAAAAAACCTTTACTACCTTAACCTTTGTAATGAAATACTTTAATATTTAGGTATGTATCTCGTTGCGTGCTAAAAAACTCATTTGCACACAACATCAGGCGGAAGTCGGAGTACCGATACTCATATTTGGCCTATACGCCAAAGTCTCATGTAATAGGGGGGGGGGGGGGTCTTTTGACATCAACTGGGCACAAATACAGCCTCTGGGTTTTTTTAAAATGGAAAACCCCAATAACACTTTTCGGGGTCTGTAAATTAAACCCCGGGATCTAATTTACAACAAAAACGTTTGTTATCAATATACCAAACGCACTGATAAGCGGGCTTTTTTTTAAGTGTCTGGGTTACCGACACCTAATTCAGGTTCAATTTCGTAAATGCAGAATGTATTGAAAAGAGAAAATCACCAAATGTTGATAAAATATTGGTCATTATTTAAATGAACGGTCTCGCAATGTATTTCGCTCTGAAATTCTGAATCGATAACTGCGTTTAATCGAGAATTGAGAGAATTCGATCGTTTTCCATTTTCGAAATAGATAACCAGGGATACGTGGATATATATTTTTCATGGTTTCTTGGAAATCATAATTAACTATTTTTTTTGTTGTTTTTGTAATTTTACGACATGTGTGGTAAATTACATTAATTTGGAGAAAACTTCCTCACAAAAACAAAGAAAGTTAGAAGAAAATTTCAGATTCTTACGTTTAATTTCCACAGTAAGAATTTTTGTCGAATTTGTCATTCGATCATGAGCTATCAGAAAATGATCAGTTTATTCTGAACGGTGCTCATTTTTCAGCGACAGAAGTAGTTAAAAGTAATCTTGAAAAGTTCAATTTCTCCAAAACAACCCAGTTTGGACCCCAAGTTATCGGTGTCAAAATAGTTGCACTGCATGTACAATGCACTCAATTACCCTGTTTGTATTGTGTTGTCATTCCAAAATACTACCAAATATTTATTTTGTTCGAAACAACACTTTCTGAAGTGAACAACTCTCAGAAAGTGTGTGTACATAATAAGAAAGAATAATACATAGTACCGTAACAAAAAGGCTACAAAACTTTCTAGAATGGTCTTGTTTACGTCGCTAGGAACTATGCAATAGCTTCGACTCTGACAAATGTTTCCCTTGGTCTCAACCGAGCACTCATCAACGCGCTGCGTGATTTATCTCCTCCTGACTAATTCACCTTCAGGGATACAGATGATGTTCCCGCTCAAACGCAATTTCACAAACGGGGAAGGCATCCCGAGATATTTCTTGTGTCGGGCACAGTGTAACTACACCATACAGTCGGTCAATGGGCAAAAAGTTGCTTTGGAAGGCTTACCTAAAGGTGGACCAATGACCTGGTGAAGGTCGCGGGGTCCCACTGAATGCCATACGCACGAAATCGGTCAAAGTGGCGACACTGGCCTCCCACTAGGTGGATCGATGACCTTGTAGCGGCACTAACATATTTCTTATCATTACATACATATACATACATACACACATACATACACACTACTTACGCAGATATAAAAACACACTCATATTTATTTAAACGATTCGACACATTATATTTAATATGTATCTAAACTTCACCGGACGGGCTCAGTGGAAACATACCTCTCGAGAAACCTGTTTCAACGCACGCCGGCCGCCCGGCGCGCGCGCACCGCGCACCGCCTCACCAGTCCTGATCTGTTCTCGACGCGAGCGCACGCCGCTTAAAACTGTTACTGTTCTGCTTATACCCGCTTAACGAAGTGCTTGATAGCGAATAAACATTCAGCCGAAGTGCGGCCTTAATTCACTGTGCTATCTAGGATAGCCTGCTTACGCTGTGAACTTTATAAACGCTTTTATCTCTCTGCCGATCTGTGCTTTCACTCATTCTTATTTCTTGTGACAAAATTGTGTGTGCATGTGCTTTCAAGACATTATAAGCTGACTACAATATCTACCTGAAGACTTTCATTCCATCACCCCAGTGCACACCTATAAGGAAGTATCAACGACGACAAGGTAGGATTTACCCATACTATTCCTACATTGGTGACTCCGACTAAGAACAGCAAAACTTAACATAGTTCAGATCGCAGATAAGGCGAATATATTTTGCAAACATGGCGGACGGTAAACAGCCAGCAAGTCGCAAGTCATCTACCGAACGTACCGAAATGCGCGTTTCCACTGATTTATCGGATGTGCCGACAGAAATTTGTCGGGTAGCTGTTCGCATACCACCCTTCTGGCCTGATGAACCAGAAATATGGTTCGCACAAGTAGAGGGACAGTTTTCAATTGCGAATATTACTTCCGACACGACGAAGTTTCATTACGTCATCGGACAATTGGAACCACAGTACGCAAAGGAGGTTAAAGACATAATAGTGAATCCACCAGCGACGGAAAAATACCAGAAGATTAAAGGCGAACTCATAAAACGACTCAGTTCATCCCATGAAAAGAAGGTAAACCAGCTGTTGATCCACGAGGAGCTTGGCGACCGCAAGCCCTCGCAATTTCTAAGACACCTTCAGAATTTAGCAGGATCCAACGTCCCAGAGGACTTTATTAAAACCATTTGGACCAATCGCCTGCCTGAAAACATACAGACAGTCATGGCGGCACAGACCACTCTTTCTCTGGAAGAGCTTGCGGACATCGCTGACAGAATCAAGGACATAACGACCCCCTCAGCCAGCGTTGCTTCAACCAGTGCGAACCCTCAAGTCCTAGAAGTGTTAGCAAAAGAACTTGTGGAGCTTCGGAAAGAAGTAAACGCGCTCTCCAGCAGAAACCGTCAATCACGATCCAGAGAGCGAGGACCCAGACACACCCGTTCATCATCGAAACGTTCAGACTCGAACTACAAGAAATTCCCAGTATGCTGGTACCATTTCAAGTTCGGCAGCAAAGCGAAGACATGTACTTTCCCTTGCGATTATAAGGCGGAAAACTCGACGGGCCGTCGCTAATGGCGACTGACGACTGCCCTAGCTCCGGTCGCCTTTTCGTTACCGACAGGAGAACCAAAGTACGGTTCTTGGTCGATACCGGTAGCGACCTGTGTGTGTTTCCTCGGACCCTGCTACGTGTACGACGTGCCAGCACCAACTATCAACTCTTCGCGGCTAACGGGACAGCTATCACAACTTACGGTTATCAGCATTTTAATCTCAACTTAGGGCTTCGAAGGGACTTCGGGTGGAACTTTGTGGTAGCCGACGTAACAAAACCGATAATCGGAGTAGATTTTCTCTCATTTTATAATCTTGTAGTCGATTGCCGTAATCAGCGTTTAGTGGACAATGTAACAACTTGTACTGCGACAGTTTCATTAGAACATACATTAGATAGCATACATTCTGTAAAGGTCATGACTGGCGAAACCGCGTATCATAAATTGCTCGAGGAATTCCCAGAGATTACTAAGCCACCCGGTACACACCGTGACACTGTTCATAACACAGTCCATCATATACGCACCACACCGGGCCCTCCGCTGTCATGCACCCCCCGTCGCCTAGCCCCAGATAAGCTTAGAACCGCCAAGCAAGAATTCGAGGCAATGTTAGCCAACGGGACGGCCCGACCTTCGGAAAGCCCTTGGGCGTCCCCGTTACACTTAGCCCCAAAAAAAGACAATGGCTGGCGGCCCTGTGGCGACTATAGAAGACTCAACGCCCGTACTATACCTGATTGTTATCCCATCAGGCACATACAGGATTTCGCACACAGCATTACAGGATGTACTATTTTTTCGAAAATAGATCTGGTTAAAGCCTATAACCAGATCCCCGTCAACCCGGATGATATACCTAAGACCGCGATCACCACACCGTTTGGAATGTTTGAATTTCCGTATATGACGTTTGGTCTAAGAAACGCGGGTCAGACATTCCAGCGGTTTGTAGACGAAATGACGCGCGGCCTAGATTTTTGCTATACGTATCTCGACGATTTCTTAGTGTACAGTAAGGATGAAACCCTCCACAAGGAACACCTTTTTTTTTTTTTTTTTTTTTTTTTTTTTAGTTCCTGAGACAGTTATTTACCAGAATGAAAACGTATGGTATGGTGATTAATAACGCAAAATGCGTTTTTGGAGCGCGAGAAGTAAACTTCTTGGGATACACCATTTCAGAAAAAGGAACAAAGCCCTTACCAGAAAAAGTACAAGCCATTCGAGATTACCCAGCACCAAAAAATATACGGGAGCTTAGAAGGTTTTTGGGTATGATAAACTTTTACAGACGTTTCGTGCCCGAAGCTGCCCGAATACAAGCCCCACTAAACACTTTGTTATCAGGAGCAGTAAAAGGATCAACCCCAGTCAATTTAGCAGGAGACGCCCTTAAGGCTCTAGAACACTGCAAAGAAAGCCTGTCAAACGCAACCCTATTAGCTCATCCAGATTGCCAGGCCAAAATGGGACTAGTGACGGATGCATCTGATTTGGCCATGGGTGCCGTGTTGCAACAACACAAAGGCGGTCACTGGCAACCACTCGCATTTTTCTCCCGAAAATTAAACAATGCTCAACAAAAATACTCTCCATATGATAGAGAGCTGCTGGCAATCTATGAAGCAGTGAGACATTTCCGACATATGGTCGAAGCAAGAAATTTTACCATCTACACTGACCACAAACCAATCAGCTTTGCTTTCCATGAAAGGAAAAATAACTGCTCGCCACGTCAGTACAGATATCTGGACTACATATCGCAGTTCACGACCGATATCCGCCACATTTCCGGAAAGGAAAATGTGGTTGCAGATAGCTTGTCGCGGATAGAAGAACTGCAGGAACCAGTAGCTCATGAAACTCTTGCTAAAACCCAAGAGTTAGACACGGAGCTGTCGGAGTTCCTCAATTCAACGTCATCACTTAGGCTAGAAAAAATCAGAGTACCAGGTAGCAACGTAAGCGTGTACTGTGATGTCAGTACGTCAACGGCCAGGCCTTTCATACCACGGGTTTTGCGAAAACAAGTGTTTGACAGTCTACATTCATTAAGTCATCCAGGAGCAAACGCAACCGCAAAACTAGTTGCGGAACGGTTCGTTTGGCCAGGGGTCAGAAAGGACTGCCGGGAGTGGTCCAGATCTTGCATCTCATGTCAACGAGCCAAGGTGAGTCGACATGTATCAGCACCATTAAGTACCTACACATTGCCACGCACTAGGTTTAGACAGATACATATCGACTTGATTGGTCCCCTACCCATTTCGCAAGGTTATCGATACTGCTTAACAGCCATTGACCGATTCACTCGATGGCCAGAGGTAATGCCGATTACTGACATTACGGCCGAGACCGTTGGCAAAGCCTTGCTGCATGGCTGGATATCTAGGTTCGGCAGCCCAACAGATATTGTAACAGACCGTGGACGCCAATTCGAGTCCACCCTGTTTCAATACCTGGGCAAAATAGTTGGATTCCGTCATCGACGAACCACAGCGTACCACCCAGCATGCAATGGACTCATAGAACGTTTTCATCGACACTTGAAGGCGTCTATTGTGTGCCATGCAAACGAAAACTGGGTTGAGGCTCTGCCCTTGGTTTTGCTTGGCATTCGTAGCGCTTTCAAGGATGACTTACAAACGTCTTCGGCCGAGTTAGTCTATGGCGAGCCGTTGAGGCTGCCTGGTGAATTTTTAGAGCAAACAACGAGTGGCACTAGTGACATGACAGACTTCACAGCGCGGCTTCGCAAAATAGCTCAAAAGCTGCAACCAGTGCCAACATCGCGCCACGGGAAACAAAAAGTCTTTGTTTACCAAGATCTAAGTACATGCGACTACGCATTTCTTAGAGAAGACGCATCACATAGTTCCTTGACCCCAGCATACACAGGCCCACATAAAATAAAAGAACGAGGCGACAAGGTTTTTAAACTGATGGTAAAAGGCAAAGAGGTAACAGTCTCCATCGATCGCCTCAAACCAGCATATATACTTGCCGAAAAAGGAACTGAACCAAATGGCCCCGTACTGCCTACTTCAAAAAATTCTGATCAAGGGATACGTGACACCACCAGGACAACTAGTTCCGGACGTGTGGTAAGATTTCCGGATTATTATCGCCCCTAACCAGGTCTCTGGGGGGGAGTGATGTAGCGGCACTAACATATTTCTTATCATTACATACATATACATACATACACACATACATACACACTACTTACGCAGATATAAAAACACACTCATATTTATTTAAACGATTCGACACATTATATTTAATATGTATCTAAACTTCACCGGACGGGCTCAGTGGAAACATACCTCTCGAGAAACCTGTTTCAACGCACGCCGGCCGCCCGGCGCGCGCGCACCGCGCACCGCCTCACCAGTCCTGGCCCCTTATTCACAACCATTCGACTCGCTTCCGATTCGGAAAGTCGTATGTCTATCTCGGTCGTTTTCGTAATGCCAGAAGAAGACAGATATACGACTTTCCGAATCGGAAGCGAGTCGAATGGTTGTGAATAAGGGGCCTGATCTGTTCTCGACGCGAGCGCACGCCGCTTAAAACTGTTACTGTTCTGCTTATACCCGCTTAACGAAGTGCTTGATAGCGAATAAACATTCAGCCGAAGTGCGGCCTTAATTCACTGTGCTATCTAGGATAGCCTGCTTACGCTGTGAACTTTATAAACGCTTTTATCTCTCTGCCGATCTGTGCTTTCACTCATTCTTATTTCTTGTGACAATATTGTGTGTGCATGTGCTTTCAAGACATTATAAGCTGACTACAATATCTACCTGAAGACTTTCATTCCATCACCCCAGTGCACACCTATAAGGAAGTATCAACGACGACAAGGTAGGATTTACCCATACTATTCCTACAACCTGGTGAAGGTTGCGGGGTCCCGCTGGATTCGAGACGCACGAGATCGGTGAATGTGGCGACACTTGGAAGAGGCCTATGCCCAGCAGTAGACGTCTTTTGGATGAAATGATGATGTTGATGGTCAATGGGAGCGCTTTCAGAGCTACTTAGCATATGGAGGGGCGTGCTAAGATCCCGTTCGATTTGTGACGAGCCTTCCATCAATTAACTAGTAGTTTCTTGCCCGTTCATCTCCATAGAGATCTATGGAATGGGCAACTACAGTAGTTTCACAGTTTTTATGTCTTGTGACTGGGACTGTAGCTACATATAATTTTCATCTTTGTTTCGAAAATTCAAAAGAGCCTGTAATTAGCCTACTTGAAATAAATACTTTGATTTTGATTTTTAACAGACTCCCTAACTAATGCCTTGTCACATGAACACGCGATTATGGTGTTCATTAAGCATTAGCGAAACCGAAAGCATGGTCACATTGACTGGGATCACCTTGCGGTTTTCCGAACAAATAAGCAACATCTGTCATGACGGCCGCGTGATCGTGCGTGGCGTTAGTCGCTTTGGTTAGGACGTAGTACGCGTTCTTCTTTCGAGATCTTTCTCCGCTACACTCACCTCAGTTGTGGCATGAACAGTAAAACAACTTCTTTCAACTTCTTCCGTGATTGGTATTCATTTTGAGTTTCCGATATTTTGACGCTGTTGCAAGCATGATAGCGGTGGCGACCCGCGATCAAGGCGTTGTGCTTGAACTTAGAGTTCGCGGCCAAACTGCAGTCAGTGCTAAAGGATCTTGGGTACTACATGGCTATAACCATGACTTTCGGCCACAGAAACGACTTTTTGTCGAAACCAGGAAGAGAGTTTGTTCGCGCGAGGAGTCGTGGTGCGCGTGGTCCGTAAGTGGTCGTAGCCTACTCGTATTTACTGCAAGAATAATAAGGTGGCTGAATAAGGAGGTAGCTGATCGCGAGAGGAAGAGAGCCTCTCTTCCCAGCCGCCGCGGGAGACGTACCGGGCGTCGGGGGCCACGTGGTTGCTACCGGCCACCGTAGACGCGGGCCTGTGGATGGTTGGCTATGGGCTAGCTAGCCGTGCGTCCGTCTAACGACGACAGGCCGTGTCGACGGCGCGTTCGTGTTCCACGCGCGCCTCAAAGAGATGTCAGCATAAGGGGAGGGGCCCGCAAGGGCCGAAGCCTGCCGGGGTTGCGGGCCTTTTCGAAAGAGATACCGCGACCCTGGAACATAAAGGGCGAGGAAGGAACATCGATGGGTTTTAGTCAGTAAAAGTCTGACACTCCCTCCCGCTCCGCCCAGAGTGGGAGAAATCATTTGATGATTTCCCATACGAAAAAAAAGGCAAATAAAGGCTAAATAAAAAAATAAAAAAAGGCTAAATAAATAAAAATGCAAGGATTTGGTAAGGTATACAGGAAACTCACTCTAGTTCATGAACCACTGTAAGTAGTTACACTGTATTTCGTGTAACTTCGGGTAAACTCGGAAGCGATCGGGCTTAGTGTCGATAATTGTACCTGACAGGGGACTGATATAACGTACGTAGTAGTAATGTTTATTAATGTTCGATTTCAGGAAATAATGCTCTAGAGTGATAGTAACATTTTCACATTTCAGGGACGTTTTCGAGACGCGGTAAATAATATTTTTAAACTATAGGTAAAGAAAAAAAAATAGGTAATAATATATATTTTTTTTTTTACGGTAACTCCAGTAGGTAAATGTGAATGTATAAAATACTAGCGCCCGCCACGCGGTTTCACCCGCGTAATTCCCGTTCCCGTGGGAGTACGGGGATAAAATATATCCTATGTTACTCGTGGATAATGTAGCTTTCGAATGGTGAAAGAATTTTTAAAAACGGTCCAGTAGTTTTTAAGCCTATTCATTACAAACAAACAAACAAAGTTTTCCTCTTTATAATATTAGTGTAGATATAAAATATATCAGTTTACCATTAGGACTCTCTCAATGCGCTTTTATTTAGGCTAATTCTAGTTGTCAAGTGTGTTACAGACAAGGCACACAAAGCTCGTCTGCACAACTGAGCACATTAAAAAAAACCCTGTAAAGTTACATGTACTGTGGGACTTAAGTTCACGAAAATATCCTAATGCTGACCATGGGCCTAAGCAAGAGACAAATAAATAGTAATGTATTAATGAAAACTTTCACCGTATTCTTAAGAACTACTCCATTGCTCAATATCTACCTCACAAGCAGAAACAAACCTTTTACCCTCGAACGCCAAAAGGCATTGAAACGAAGTGAACTTTTTGTTTACATTTTGGAGAATCTGACAATTCTTGACAAATTTGAGATATTTTCAAAATGTAAAAAAAACCGACGATTTGAGAACCTCCTTCTTTTTGCAGTCGATAAAAAAAATAACTGCGAGTCGGACTTGTACACGAAGGGTTCCGTACCATTATTTAGAAAACATCAGAAAACGGCAAAAAAACGCGTTTATATTTACCTATTTTATTTTGGTTTTAATATTTTGTTGTTATAGCGGCAACAGAAATACAATATCTGTGAATTTTACTGTCCAGCTATGACTGTTCATGAGATAAAGCCTGGTGACAGGCAAACAGTGGAGTCTTAGTAATAGGGTTCCGTTTTTACCTTTGGGGTTCCGTTTTTACCTTAAAAAGCTGGAGATCCAAAAAAGTTTCGAAAAATAGTTTTTTGTTTATTTTTGTTTCAGTACTACCCAAATTATTTCTAACTTACCCTCAGCACCGCTCTCTATCTCGTTACATCAGATAAAAAATGTAATAAGCCATGAAAAGCTGAAAGCCCGCACTCTCCGTGCGTTGTCATGGCAATCATTTATCATTGCTTGTTGTAGATATATTGTGAGGACCGGGGAGGATGCAGACCATCCTTTACAAACACTCGCTGGTATTATTCTGCAACAAAAATGTTATTTAATACGTTTGGGTACACATAATTTATGTATTATATGCAGGTGAATTTTAAATTATTGTGCAATTCTTTATCCAAAGTCCCGACAGAAATTAAATCACTATCCATACTAACTCCATAAACTCTTTTTGTCTGTTTCTGAAACATTTTATTAGCTACTGCTGTTGCCAGTGCCATTCGTCGACGTAATAGTATATTTTATAACGAGGGACTAAACGAAGCCATTATATACCCGAGGTGGTTTGACACCCGAGCTTGCGAGGGAGGCAATGAAAGCGAGGGTATATTATATTGGCGTTTAGTCTTGAGGTGCAAACTGTACTTTTCACTTCAAGGGCGAGAAAAATATTCATTTAAAACTGAACTTTACACTCGACAAAAAATCTGAACTGAGCGGTCAGTTTTTTCTTCTATCAGGTCAGTCACAGATTAACCATTGAAAACACAACACAAACTCATAACATTTTTGCAATGAAGATGATCCACACTCCACAGATAATTAGTACCTACATTACTGCAGCGGCTAGCAACAGTGGCATTGCTTTTTAACCGACTTCCAAAAAGGAGGAGGTTCTCTATTCGACTGTATGTATTTTTTTTTTTATGTATGTTCACCGATTACTCGAAGACGCCTGAACCGATTTGAAAAAATCTTTTTTTGTTTGAAAGGGTATACTTCCAAGTTGGTCCCATAGCCACCAAATTGGGATCTGATGATGGAATCTTGGCGAAATCGAGGGAACTCTTCAAATTTTATATGAAAACGTGTTGCGATTTTGGTATTTTCTACAACAAGTGAAGCATTTGCGTTTGATAAGAACCATTCTACCATCAGATCTGATGATGAAGCCAAGAGTCACGGAACTCCATAATGAGACAATATACCATAGTCGTGTTTGGGCTTGTTGTAATTGTAACGGTATGCACTTTCCATGTATCAGGCACCTGTGAACCACTAAAAAGTGAAAAATAAAAACTTTTTTGCAAAAAATAAAACCGACTTCAAAAAAAACAAAAAAGTGAAAAATAACTTTAGCTTCTGAAGTCGGTGACAAAATAACTAAAGCAATCAAACAAAGGTCACCGACTTCAGAAGCTAAAGTTATTTTTCACTTTTTTGTTTTTTTTTAAGTCGGTTTTATTTTTTGCAAAAAAGTTTTTTCAAAATCAACGATGCACACAAACAACCATACATTTTTCTCGCGTTGAAGAACTCATTTGTTTTTTTTTTTCAATAAACCGCTTTCTATTTGCATGCCAATTCGAAATTTAAATAAAACTTATGACAAGTTACTCTTTTGTGACCATGTTTCAGAGTAAAAGATCGTTCTATTTTTAAATTACTTTTTACTCCCTAGGGAATAAACGGTCACTTTAATCCAGCGTCGTAGGGCTGTAATGGCGTACTTTTAGAGCATGAGAAGTGAAAAATAATTTCTTCCCTATTTGAATCAAATTTTGTTAACAAGGGATTTATTTTTTTAATACGGAACCCAATTTGTATTCCTTATAATCTTGTAAGGAATAAAAATTGGGTTCCGTTTCAGCTATATGCCCAAATCAAAGATAAGGCGGAAAAACCAGATAAAATAAATTGTAAACTAGTGTGTATTATCATGTGTTAAAAAGCTGTTATTTTGAAATTATGTAAAATGTACATGATGTCCATGTATGTTGGTATTTCAAGGATCTTGAGGATCAGTATCTGGGATTACGTATTACATACTAGCATAAATTATTATATCCTAAAGAATAACATATGGTTTTGTTTATTGCAGTGAATCATATACTTTCATTCAGCCATTTTAGAACTCGCGTTTTGCTCCTGTAGTCGCCTTAAAAGACACTGACAATTCAGAATTAAAAACAAAATTTACAAATTGTTTTAAGTACTTTCAATTTGTTTTTTTTTTATAATTCAAATTTAAATGTTTTTAAAACTACATTTGTGCTTTATTCCGAAAGCATTAAATCTGCTATGCAAACATATGGTTTTGATCCCGTGAACAAAAACGTTGTCATCGTCATCTTCATCATTCCCGCAACCTTCACAAGGCCATCGGTCTACCTAATGGGTGGTCTTCCAATGCATTGTCTTTCAGTTCGCAGTCGCCACTCCAGAACTTTTCGGTCCTATCGGTCATCCGTTCCGCGAGCAATGTGCCCTGCCCACTACTACTTAACTTTAGCTAAACGCTGTAATCTATTGTAATTGGCGATTGTAAAACAGATACACGTTTATCTAACATTTCGGGAAAATAGCTCCTTTTGCCGAATTTACACTTTTTATAGGTAGGGTATAAACAATGAATATCAAAATATCCTCTACTATAATCACTTGAACGGATATTGCTGAGGATTGAAATAAGAATAAGGAACCCGGGATTGCGTGATAAGAAGCATACCGCAACAACGATCCCGGGAACTTTTCCTGTTTATGCTTTTAAAAGTACACTTGAAATTGCTTTCAGAGATAAAAATATGTACCTAAGTATGAAATGTTACTTCAAACTGACGTTATTCTGAAATAGGGTATGTAAAGCACTTAAGCGCTTATTATTTGGAGTTCCTTATTTGTTTTGCTCTCGGGGAATTCGGTCAAACGTGTCTCTTGACCTTATCAATGTTGGACGAATTGATGTTCTATAGATACATAGTTCTACTATTCGAAGTCGTGATTTGCTCAGTAAATATTCGTCTGTGATTTCGTCGAAATGATTTGTGAGCAATAAATTAAAGGCAATATTGAAATAACTTCTTTTTGTCAAATTTGACATCGTATTTGTGTAGCAATCACAAAATCATTTGTGGAACGTTATTGTTCTGATTTTCCTTATTTGGAGAGATTCGAGAATTTTAGAGGGAATTATCACACATACTTTTTTTCTTTTCTGTATTTAGTGTTGTACATAAATGGTTCAATACGTAACATAAAATACCAACATGCCTGGCTCCGCAAAGGGTTAATCAGAGGAATAACTTCTTAATGAGAAGTTTTCTTTTGGAGAATTAAAAAAAAATAGTTTCCGAATACTCGATAGATGGCGTTGAACTGAATACGTCACTAGGTACCAAAGCCAAAACACTTCAAAAAACACATTTTGTTTGCATAAGCTTCCGAATATACCCATTAGATCCAAGTGAAATTATGTGACGTTCTGTTCCTTGCAGTACAGATCAGCGCCATCTATCCAGCGACCAGGGATGAATTGAAAAAAAAACCCTAATTCCTCATTATTACATCCACGTTTCCGCTGTTACGTTTAGGAACCTAATTCCATCAGTTGATGGCCATGCTTTACTCAGTTGAGTAAAACTGACTTTGGGCTACTACTGAGACTGCATTCTACATATACTTACTGATATAAAGAAAGAAAAACTTAATAACGATCTGGGAATCGAACTCCAAATGTCATGCTTAGCAGTAGTAATGAGGAGGGATAAAATGCATATTGAGGGAGTTGTTGAATAAAAATTTAATACTTACGCCATTTTGTGGCGGCGTCCATCTGAACTGATTTTATCAAACATAATTATCTAAGAACACTCCTGACTAATTAACCTTTTAGACAAATAAGAAATAAAATCGAAATCGGTTCATCGGTTCGGGAGCTACGATGCCACAGACAGACACACACAAAAACACACACACACACAGACACGGCAAACTTATAACACCCCGTCGTTTTTGCGCCAGGGGTTAAAAATAAAAAATAAAATATTTCGTACTCGCATTGTTTTAAATATTGTATTTGTGATGAAAAGAAGTCTTACTAACCTATTTCTCCAAATAAAGGTACTTACTATGTTTAAATAATTTCATAAGTAATGATATTTTGAGTTTCTAATAGGTGCGAAACAGAAATTTGATTCAAGCCCCATTGAGCTGTAAATTGAGCAATTATTTGCAAGAACGCCTGTAATAATGATCATAAACACAACAATTTTCACTTTGAAGTCACAATCTTATTAAATTATAGTAGGAGCTTTAACAAAATACGGCGAGAAATCTTTCTTAAGTTATCTTTAATGTACTTAATATTATATAGGGCTACCACCACGTTACTGTCAATCACTTTTCAACTTTGTAACTAAAAGCATAAGGGTGAAAACTGGTCGACCGTCAGTGCACGCGGTACTTAGTACCTACCAAAGGTTAAGATGTAGGGGTAATCTTAGGAACTATTGATCAGATTTCTACATTATCCTTGAGTGAAAATAACAAGAGCGACGACGCAGGCAACAAAATAGTGAGGTTTTGCAAATATATATATATCGTTTATTTCAGGCAGTAAACCCATATAGATTACATGATAAAATTACATCACATTACATTATTTAAAACCATAATCAAAATTAAAATTCACATCTAAATAAAATTTCACCGTCTAAATCGAAAATTAAAATCAATTTAAAAATAAAAATTAAAGTCAACATTAAAATAAAATAAACATCACAATCAGAATTAAAATAATCAAATTAACAATAAAATATAAGTCCAAAATTAAAATTAAATATGCTAATAAAATAAATCTTTGCAAAAATAATCACAATAATTATAATTTTCTAATCGGCATTTGAGGAGCAACATGCCTGCCACAGCAATGCCGGACATAAGGGCAGTCCAGCCTATTCGCGATCATTGCCAAGATGGCATTGGGGCTGGCCCGCACCCGCCGCACCAGAGACGCACACCGCTTCCGCATGGAAGCGTGAAAACAATCAGTGCGTGTCATCGCGAACATCCCCGATGCGCTACAGAAACGGGGCAGCCCCAGCACCGCCCGGAACGCGTTGTTGTACTGGACACGGAGGCCACTGTATGCCTTTTCAGTATAGTCAGCCCACAGGGCGCACGAGTATAGGGACGTGCAGTACGCTCTAAAAAGCGTCACCTTCACATCCCCAGTACAACGCGAAAACCTGCGGGCTATCATGTTGGCTCGCCTTGACAGTGCCCTCCGCTCCCGGTCCATGTCAGCATGGTCTTTAAGGTCATTGGTGAGTAGATGCCCTAAGTATTTAAATTGGTCCACTCGGTCTATTGGAACTCCATCTAAGAAAACATTCGGAATGTTCATAGGGCTCGACACACCAATGCCCTGAAAAACCATGTACTGGCTTTTCTTCCCATTGTATTTTAACCCATGACCATACGCGTATTCTGTACACGTACGGAGTAGTCTCCTCAACCCACAGATCGACGCGCTCAGCAGCACCATGTCGTCCGCATAACTCATATTGTTGACACAAACTCCGTCTATATAGCATCCGACATGTTGACTGCTGAGCGAGACGATCAGTTCATTCATATATAAGTTGAACAAGGTAGGAGAGGTCAAACCGCCCTGCCTCACGCCACATACACTTGCATAAGGGTCCGACATCGCTCCCGCCCATCGGACACTATTGACCTGGTGCCCGTACCAGTACCGGAGCAAGCTGATGAGCTCTGACGGTAAATCTGTGCTCTCCAGCTTCCTCCAGAGGATGTCGTACGAAACGAGGTCAAACGCCTTGGATAAATCGAGGAAGCATGCGTATACCGGGGTCTTCCTCTTTGTGTAGTATTTAACAGTGTGCTTTAAACACAGTATTGCACTCTCTGTGGAAAGTTTAGGTCGAAAACCAAACTGATTGTCATGCAGCTTTACGTGTTTATTTAACTGTGTGTTAAGCACACTGTCAAAAACCTTCGCCACTACAGTTGCCAGCGATATGGGCCTGTAGTTATTTTTGTCCGCCATATCGCCCGTTTTATTTTTTACCACCGGCACTACCACTGTCCTCATGAAATCCGCGGGTAGGTAGGAGTGGCACACACACAACGAGAAGAACATTGCAAGAACTCTTGCTAAGTGTGGCCCGGCGTGCTGTAGGTGCTCAATGCTGAGTGCGTCGTAGCCAGGGGACTTTCCCCGCTTAATCTGACTTATGGCTTTCGAAATATCTTTCGCAAGGAAGCTTATTCCTACCATTTTACTGTTCAGGTCAGCATTCAGCACCCCACTCGCCGGACCGAGCGACGACCGAACTGAAAACTGTTCTCTGAAAACGTCTGCAATGCTCTTAGGATCACATACGCCGTCGATGCTCCCAGGAAGGCCAGGCCGCGAGTTTACTTTACTCGTTTTTCGCCAAAAGCCACGGAAGTCACCTTTTGAGTGTTGTTCAGCGAGAGCGTCCATCCGAATCTGGTCCTGATTGTTCTGACACCACTTTAACCTAGACTTAAACACTTTCCTACTCTCTCGCATCGCCTCATACACATAACCGTGCTTAGGTCTACCACACAGTACCCACTCGTTAAGCCTCAGCCTGGCCACCCTGTGAGCCTCGCCCACATGCCTATTCCATCCCGCCAAGCGCGTACCACGCCCACACTTCCGCGCGCTTCCCCCATTCACCATTGCTGCGCCCTGAAGGGCAGAAACAATGTCAGAATATAGCTTATCTAGGACACGCGCATGGTCATGGTTATCACACAAATAGTCCGCACATTGTGCACATTCAGAGGGAAAATCAATTAATTTTAATCTCCTATGACACTCCTGTTTATACAGTAAGACCTGTTCCTTATTTCTTTCCCCCCATATAGTATCCCTATTTGCATCACAAACCGTACTTGTAACTATCTTGGGCGTTAATACATTTAAATTGCATTCCACAACGATAGGATAGTGGTCCGACCACAGAGTGTCATAGCGAACAAAAACATTCGTAACAGACTGCTTCGCCGCGTGAGTTACAATACAATGATCGAGCCAGCTGGGCGTCCCGTGCACGTCACTGATGTACGTAAAGGTACCGGAGTTTCTCCCTAACATTTCTACATCTATACACGACCAACACTCCTCGCTACACACCTTAATAAGTTCATTGTAAAATAACTCACCCGGGTCCGCATTGAAATCACCCAACACAAAAACAGACTCGATGTTACTCTCATCAACAATCGCACTAATCTCACTTAAACAGTCAATAAAATCAGGCAAATTATTCACAGAGTTCGTTGGCAAATAAGCACTTATAACTAACACTGACCGAACGCCTGCCGCTATTTTAATGGCACAAATACGCTCACTACACTGAATCACAGACACCTCTTGAAAGGCACTATAACGCCATAACACCGCGACGCCGCCGTAGGGGCGACCGTGCAAAATGCCCGAAGACGTATCCACAGCCGACGTCGCCGTATAGCCAAACCCGCTATCAATAGTACCTACAAAAGGTATGTCGTGTGGGAGCAGCCAGGTCTCCTGCAAGCATATCACGTCACACGTACTGCACAGGTCTCTAATATCGTGGACAGCTCGTTTCACATTTTTACAATTGTAACTTGCCAAGCGATAAGACTGACTACTCATTATTTAGCTTATTTGTGCCGCCAGCAGGATTATTATCCTGATTCATTTCTCTTCGTTTGTAACTAACGAACCGTCGAAATATGACACCCGCCGGCCACAGTTTTTCGTCCATGTACATAGGTAGATTACATTCCCGTATATAAAACTTATAGGCTTTATACCCTCGCACCACTCGCATATTTATAACCTCTAACATTGAAAAACATTCTTATTTTACTTTTAGCCTGTCCCACGGCTGGGCAAAGGCCACCACCATTATTTTTCTCCCCTAAATACAGATTGCTCAGCAATCTAGCTAGGAGAGCTGTGATTTACCCAGCAATTGTTGTACCTACTACATGTTATTATACAGGGTGTAAACCACCTCATCACAAAGCCGTTAACCAAGCATTCTGTACATCAAACTTAGTAACTTTCCGCAAAAAATATTGCTGGGCAACAACTTTTTATTTTGAGGTTAAAAATTATGTTTTGTGGTAATGTGTGTAATGTAACGCACTTAAAACATTGTGCTGATGAATAGATTGAATAGTTTAGATTTAGACTTTCAACACCTCTACGATCCCCCTGGTCGTGGAGGTGTTGAAAGTCTAAATCTTCCAAAAAATATTTGTATTTAGAAAAAAACCTGTCAAAAAGTTGTAACTTTAACCCCCCATTTCTCCGTAACCTGGGAACCTTCCCAGGTATCGCACAAAAAACAATACTTATATAGAACAAAAAAATGATCGCAATGATGGGGAGAACTAGTGGCTTTCGGCTTCGTGAAGAGGTGTTTTACACCCTTTATATGCATACTTTGTAAATCCCTCATGTACTACAAAACTTTATGGACCTGAATATATTATTATCATTTATTAGAATGAGATCTTTATTTGCTTTGAATGTAGGTACAGGTATAAAATATTGTATATAATTGATGAGATCGGCTGCAGTCTACCTTAAGGCATGCAAATTATTACTTAAATTAAAATATTAATAAAATCAAAACAATGTCAGCATAAAACAACATAGAAATTAAATTGAAGTCAATTAACAATTAGATAAACAAAACGAAAATTAAAACAAGTCAATTAACTACTAGATAAGCAAAACAAAAATTAAAAAGAAGTAAATTTTCAATTAATCAGGTTCATAAGTTACTTACATGGTTAAATTTTCGATCATAAACAATAATAATCTGGATAAACTCAAAACATTTAAAAAGTTTTTCACTGAGTAGTAGCACTCAAAAGCGTCTAAAAGTAGTGCAGTTACCTTAGATTTAAAAACGTTTACAAAACAATCTTTAAAACCATGAGGTATTTTATTACTTTCCAACTTTCCCAGTGTTTTGCCTTCTCTGGCCAATTAGTCAGTAACGAGTTCAAATCTTTCTTACGCCTTTCACGGAGACGATGAGCGTCTTAAAGCACCCACTGTGCGACGATTGTGGCTGACTTGATATTACTGTCTGTGAAATATTCTTACTAAACAAACTTTAAAAGTATTAAAATGCTACGTTCCAACAGAAAGTTCAAGTTTCAAAACCAAAGTAAACTGGATGAAAAGTTTAAAACAAAGTTTTTCAATATTAATTCTTCACTTCGAGGAACTTACTTCAAGTATTAATTGAACTTGCCGCTTTTCGTTGATACTTCGATTAAAACAATAATAATTATGCTTTCGCTATTTCTAGCGAGGGTATTTTGATCCGTGAAACTTTATAGGTACCTACAGGTAGGTAGGTATAGAAATGAACACACCGTTCTAAGTGCCGTTACAAAAAATCACGATTCGCTAGATGTTTATTTATACGTCGCAGAAATACGTATAATTAAACCCTAGGAATATAGCTACCTTAAACCCTAAAGATAGTATTTGTAACTGTCTTACTAAAGTAATCTAGCGAAATAATTAAAGATAGGCTGATTGTAATCTGCCTAACCTTTCTCAACTGTTTTAGAGTCGGATTTCAGTCTAACTGCGCCTAAACTCAACTACCCTCGGAAGGATTGGTGGCATACTCAGGCTTCTAACTACTCGTATCGTTTGCCAATGATCTACAAATGACAGCCAGGACCAACGGCTTACAGCGTTTTTAAATGGCAATATCCTCATGCAACAAGTCTTCGAAGATAAACCGGTAAAGCTGAACAACATAGAACCTACCTCCATTTGCTCAGCTAATGCATGTACAAAGCGGGCGCCGATAGGAAGCAGTAAGTACAAGTACAGAGCGAATCGATACGATAACTAAGTTGGTGGTGGATATTGCATCTGTCGCGTTCAGAGGCGGACGTCGAGCCACACTGCCGGAAAATTTATATTGCCTCGCAGATAAGTTGTTGCGTCATGTGTCGTATTTTTGTTTTTGTTAAGATTGCTTTCTTTTACAAGGGATGTATTTTTCGTGGAGAATGTTTTGAGCAATTAGTTTTTGTTTTACGCCTTTTTTCTAGTTTTACTGAATTTATCAATGCACACGAAACCCCTTAGTAAAACATTATGAAACACAATAATTGTACCAACTGATTCGACTTCAGAAGCTGAATTTCGAAAAAATAATCAATTTTAATAAACCGATTAATTTTTGTTGTAGCAATGAATGTAGAAATACCTTACATCGTATCCTGCGTGTCCTGTGTTTGTTCACTACAGGAACTGCAGAGAGAAAATGCTCGCATCATCAACAAAATTACAGCTAAAAATAAAATATTTGTCGATTCTTTTTCGTTTCCACGGTGGTTATGCTAAAGCAGGTTGGTGTCAGAGTTTTTGTGCCAGCCATGGGCCTCTGACTTGACTTTACATACCATCGAGAAATATCTCTCAGTCATGCTGGTTTAAAATTAAAATGACGTAGTATAAACCGACCCCCGACAATGAAGTGTTAGCGTTTAGAGAATTAATAGAGAGAGCATTTATTTTTGATCATTTGAATATTAATTTTAAACATGAGAAATAAAAATTGGTAAAGAACAGATTTTGATGTGGCAACCCGGGACGGCCATTCGGCAGTCGATGGTAAAATAAACAGTGGGAGGTAGCAAAAAAATATTATTGTAAAAGGAGTTTTTCTCTGAGATACTGATTAAAAACGTACTTAATACAGTGATCTGATTTATTATTTTAATAATTCAGAAGTGACACGAATCCAGAGGTATTTATAGTGCTGATATCGGTATGTATCTTTTGTTTACTTCACGCCCAAAATAAAACGCATTGAATAAGCGTATATTTAAGATGCAGGTGTCTAGTTTAACTAATTACGGTTATACTGAAACCTAATCACGATTATTTCGGACAATACTAACAAAAAAAATGCATTTATTATCCTATACCTTCATCTGTTTGCAAAGTAGACACAATAGTTAAACACGGACGTCAAAACGATTCGATCGGAAACGAAGGAATAAATGCACGACATTGTTTTGTACAACATGGGCGACGGGCGTGTAGTATCATGGAACCTTCACGATGTCTCAAAATACTCGGCTGTGCCTTTATTAAAAAGCTCATCACTGCTTGCGTGTATGACCCATCTTTGCTTGTAGTACATACCAACTATGAGATGATAATGTTGGTATTTAAAATTTATTTGTTTACATGCAGAATGAATATAAAGAAATGTATTTATATTGTATTATCATCACTTGCTTCGGTGAAGGAAAATATCGTGAGGAAACCAGCATGCCTGAGAGATATTCCTCGACGGCATGTTAAGCCAAGTCAGAGGCCCACGGGCGGCTTAAGAACTCTGACACCAGGTTAGGCAACTAACCACACGATAAAGAAAAAAGAATATGAAGGGTGTAAAGCACCTCTTAACGAGGCCGAACACCACTTGTTTTCCTCGTCATTGCGATCATTTTTTTGTTCTACACCATGCCTGGGAGCCTTGTACTTGCGGAGGTATTGGGGGTCAAAGTTACAACTTACTGTTTGAAGAGATTTGTTCAAATACAAGTTTTTATTGTGAGAATTTTACTTTAAATACCTCCACGAACCCCGTATAATATTCAATATTTGTGCTGACGAGGTTACGTACGCACAACATACCTTTATAAATCGTATTTTATAATGAAATGAAATCAAGTATTCTTTATTTTTTCAACTTATTATGTACTTAGACTATAAAATTGAAATGGATAACTTATTTATTCACATAATTTACATATCTACATTTTCTTTTGTGAAATTAAGCTACAATATTGTCTTATTCCGAATCTAATCATTTTTATATACCACTAATGCTGATTTGTTTTGTCGTGTTCCTTTTCCTAACCCAATATATGCATATTTATCAAAATAAATATCAACTACTTAGTATACCTATTTATATGTATAATAAGAGTAGCTGACCCACGTAACTTCGTCTGCGTCACATAAGAGAGAAAGGAAGAAAAAAAAATCCCCGTTTTTGCAACATTTTTCATTCTTGCTCCGCTCCTAATAATCGTAGCGTGATGTTATACGCCACAACATAGCTTAAAGCCTTCCTCGAAAAAAGGGCTATCCAACACAAAGTATTTTTCAATTTGAACCAGTAGTTTCTGAGATTAGCGCGTTCAACCAAACAAACAAACAAGCTCTTCTGCTTTATCATATTAATATAGATATAATACTTACCCTACACATACTATTATAAATTTAAAAGAAAGAGAAAATAGGTACTTACCGTGATTGCGATGTCGGATCGCTCAAACAGTGGATACACGCCGGAACTAACTGCTGGAATGCGTAGAAAAAGGAAGCAATCACTATCTTCTATATTGAAGACTAGCGCCCGCCACGCGGTTTCACCCGCGTAATTCCCGTTCCCGTGGGAGTACGGGGATAAAATATATCCTATGTTACTCGTGGATAATGTAGCTTTCGAATGGTGAAAGAATTTTTAAAAACGGTCCAGTAGTTTTTAAGCCTATTCATTACAAACAAACAAACAAAGTTTTCCTCTTTATAATATTAGTATAGACATATTTATATATCAGGAAGCACATCATTTAAAAACGGTGAAGAAATTATTACGCTGCACAGTGGCGCGGGTAGTACGGGCATGCCGAAAATATTATTTTTAAATGAAAAGACGTTGCGTTTCTTCATAATACTTTATTAAAATGATATAATTAATGTACTAGTAAACAAAGAGAAAGATATGATTAGTATTTTTTTTATTAACAAGAAAATATTCATCATATTTTTTCACATGAATTTAATTATGAATTTTATGCAAAAAAATACAGTCTTTTAGCATTTCTGTATAAATAAATATGAATTTACTAAATAATAAATAGAGAAGACATAGTTTTAGGGATGGGTGCTATCCACTAATAAAGCTTTGGCATCATCGTGAAAAGATATTTCCGAGATCGCAGGTTATCGCAGCCAAAACTATTCTTAATCTATAGGGTCTAAATGGTCTCCGAAGGTATATTACTACGCAACGCTCGATAACGGAGATTAGTTATGATCTCATGATTGAAAACAAAAGGTTCCAAAAAAAAAACCTTCTTCACTAAAAATGTAATACATTACATACATTACAAACTTATGACTGAACTAAAAATAAAAGTAGATATTATAGTATATTTAGGTTCTATTCATACTTGAAATAGCAATATTTTTTGACGATATTTGTTAGTTCTCGATCACCCTACTTTGGCATTATATAATTAAATACTGTATAATTATTTACCCGTTTTAATTTAAGGACTTGTTTCTACTAAGATTCTAATATGTGTCAGATTCCAAATTGTAGACATTTTAAACAAGGTCGAAACAAAGGACTTTTTTTCGCCCTTCATTTTCATTTAGTCTGGCACTCCCTTATATGGAAGACCTGTTGTCACCAGCAGCTTCCATTGAGGAAGTTCTTCAGAACCTTCGACGAATTATGTCTTCATTACGGAATGCTGGATTGACACTAAACATATCCAAATGTAATTTATTTGAAAGAAAACTAGATTACCTACCTAGATAATGAAGTGTTAGATGAAGGGTTGTGACCTGTAACGAAGAAGACAGAAGCAGTAGCTTTATTTCCAACTTAAGACTGTATATCAAGTCAGGCAATTTGTAGGGTTGGCGAGCTTCTTTCGTCGATTCATACCAGGCTTCTCAAGCATCGCAAAACCGCTTACAAGGCTTACAAAGTCTAATGTACCTTGGGTTTGGGGTAATGAGGAAGAGACAGCTTTCCAAACAATAAAGTCTAAGTTGGTCGAGAGACCTATTTTAGCGCTATATAACCCAGTGTATTTAACAGAGGTTCACTAGCTAGCAAGTTAGGAATTGGCGGTATACTGCTACAAAAGGTCGATGAAAAGTCGCCATTCAAAATCAAAATCAAAATATTTTATTTCACATAGGCCTGGATGGGCACTTATAAAACGTCGAAAAAGGTGCACGGTTCGCGTTGGTCGATTCCATGGAGAAGAACCGGCAAGAAACTCCATGGTTACTCTTTTCAAATCATTTGGTATTACAATATTATTGTTTCATTACAGCATTAGTACTAAAGTATGGGGGGACAGCGTAGGCCCGACAATAGGTCGTTGCTTGCCATACAAAAAATGTAAAACAAAAGGAATATTTAACAAAAGTTAAACAGCATCCGGGAATCTAAAAGGCCTTCAATGTTCACCCATTTACAAATAATAGGTAAAAAAGCATCAATACAAAGGTAAGTAAATAAAAAGAATATTTAATTAAAGAACTAAATTAAACAAGTGACACAAATATTGTCATCAGTGCTGTAACTATTCTGAGCGAAATATGAGAAAAAATGATTTGAAAACTACTGTAATAATCTGAATCAAAAGAAAAAGAATAATGAGATTGAGAATAGTTAGAGACATCCACAAATCTGTGCCGTTTATGAGCTACCAGGGAAGCCGCATGCGCAGAAGGAATCATAGCCAAACTTCTTTGTCATCAACGTAGTCCTTGATTTTGTAATATGCTTTTTTCATAAGGACACGTTTAATATAGTTCTTGAACTTTCCATCGGTCAGTTCTATAACTGACTTTGGCAACTTGTTATAAAAGCGTATACTGTTTATAATAAAAGACTTGCTAGTTTTTGTTAATCTGAATTTAGGTATTACAATTTCATGTTTACTGCGTGTATTTTTATTGTGGAACTCGCTTCTAATTTTTTCATTACAACCGGTAGCCTACTACAGTAAACAGACGACTAAAGAGGAAGAACATTTACACTCATACGAGTTAGAAACACTCGCGTCGTAGGAATTCCGCACTTACCTTTTCGGTATGACGTTTAAAGTATATACAGATTGTAACGCTATAAGAACTAACCTAACTAGAAGAGATTTAATTCCAAGAATTTACACAATTTTAGTATTGAATATAGACCTGGGGAGAATATGCGTCATGTTGACGCACTAAGCCGTAATCCCGTTCAATGTTCCGATCTTGCTGATTTAGACGAGATGCGCGCTTACGAGATAATGAACATTACAACTTCTGATTGGTTACAATCAGTGCAAATGGCAGACTCTTAACTTAAACTAGTAAAATCAATATTGCAAACTGAAAGTAAACAAATTATGGACATAATAAATAACTACAAAATAAAAGAGAATAAGGTATATATGAAGGTATGTGACAGTTTAAAAATGGGTTGTACCTAGCAGTGCTCGGTGACGTGTATGTCAGCTGAATCACGATGAAGCAGGACACTTCGCCGCAGATAAAACACTAAATAAAATCTAGCAAGATAATTGGTTCCCAAAGATGAACCGATTTGTACGTAAGTACGTATCAGCTTGCCTAAACTGCGTATATAATAAGGCTTCCACCTCCAAAAGTAGAGGATTTCTCCATCCTATTCCAAAAGGGAACATTCCATTTCCTACGTTACATATGGACCATCATGGTCCATTTGTTAAGAGCAAGACTGTTAACTCCTACATTTTAGGTATCATTGATGGTTTTAGTAAATTTATCTTTATTAAGGCGCTTAGACGAGCTAAATTAGCAACTCTATTTGTGGTGGTTCAAACTTCGTTTGAAATGCTGTTAGAATAAAGTTCTAATCAGCTTGCACTACAAAGTGGTTGTTACGTCAGCCACTGCGGGCCAAATAGCGCGAAATGAATGGTTTCGGTCGATTTACAAAAAAAAAACGATTGATTGGAATAAAAAAAAACGAAAACAGTATCATGCATATATCCTGAAGAATATCATATATTTTTCTGGTCTTGTTTATAGCAGTGAATTATATACTTTTAGTAATTATAATCGCCTTAAGGCCGTTAAGAATTTGTGTAAAACTACCATCAAAGTCCTTACTGAGATTTTTAGTATAATCGATGCCCGAAAGTTATAATATCCGATAGGGGGACTAGTTTCACATCATCAACCTTTGAGGCATATGTTAAGTCTATCGGCGTGAAACATGTTTTGAATGCAGTTGCCACTCCCCGCGCTAACGGCCAGATAGGTATAACCTAATGATACTTGAGTTGCTGCATCCAATCATGGCTGCGATGATCGATGCTGGGATGAACATTTAATTACAATGGAGTCAGAATAATACACGAAATAAAAGCACCGTAACATCTCCTTCAGAGATTGTTGTTGGTCATAGAACAGTTAATCCTAGTGAGGGTTCTGTCATAAATGCCATACAGAATGACCTTGAAAATCCTCAATTGACGTCACCTGCAGAATCGAATGAGACGGATCTAGATATACATGTGGAATGTACGAAGTGGTAAAAGCAAAAAGTTATTACCCAAATATAGAGGACCCGACTAAATAAGTGCTGTTCTTAATAATGATAGGTACGAGGTCTCTTCTATTGAGGGCCATGCAAAACGAAAATACAAAAGCGTATACCCTGCCGATGCTCTAAAGAAGTGAATTACTATTACTGCGTCTGACAGTGATGACGACAATAACAATAGTGACTCCAGTAGCAACACCAATGAGTGTTCAGAAACTTAATATTTATACATTTATATAGCCACCTATAATATCTTGTATTATATTATTTAGTATATACGACTAACACGTTAAAGTCCCTATTCTGACAAAATGTTTCAGGTCTGCAACTAAGCCATATTGGCTAAAAGTTCATGTCTGATACATTGTGGAAAAATATGTGTAAGTGTTATTTCCTTTTCTATCTAAAAGTGAAACATGCTACTTACCTGTGATGCCCACTTCAACCTATTTTGAGATGTAATAAAAGTGAAACATGCTACTTACCTGTGGTGCTCACTTCAACATATTTAGAGATGTAATAAAAGTGAAACATGCTACTTACCTGTGGTGCTCACTTCAACCTATTTTGAGATGTAACAAAAGTGAAACATGCTACTTACCTGTGGTGCTCACTTCAACATATTTAGAGATGTAATAAGTGAAACGTGCTACTTATCTGTGGTGCTCACTTCAACATATTTAGAGATGTAATAAAAGTGAAACATGCTACTTACCTGTGGTGCTCACTTCAACATATTTAGAGATGTAATAAAAGTGAAACATGCTACTTACCTGTGGTGCTCACTTCAACATATTTAGAGATGTAATAAGTGAAACATGCTACTTATCTGTGGTGCTCACTTCAACATATTTAGAGATGTAATAAGAGTGAAACATGCTACTTACCTGTGGTGCTCACTTAAACCTGTTTTGAGATGTAACAAAAGTGAAACATGCTACTTACCTGTGGTGCTCACTTCAACCTATTTTGAGATGTAATAAAAGTGAAACATGCTACTTACCTGTGGTGCTCACTTCAACATATTTAGAGATGTAATAAGTGAAACATGCTACTTATCTGTGGTGCTCACTTCAACATATTTAGAGATGTAATAAAAGTGAAACATGCTACTTACCTGTGGTGCTCACTTCAACCTATTTACGGAACATATTCAAAGTGAAACATGCCATGTTATTCTGGTGATCACTTTAAATTAACGAGCCAATACATTGTACTTAGGGATTGCAATATCTGGATCCAGCTGGATTCAGGTCAATCCAATAAAAATCCAGGTGGATTGAAAACGCCGCTGGATTGGAATCCCTAATTGTACTCGTTCAGTGCTCACAATCCTTAGGCAATAATCAACATTTTTCCCACAGGCATCCCAACTCAATCGGACATGGAACTTATATCTGCAAAGAAGGCAATCAATAATATTGATTCTTGTTTTTGTCTTTATTATTATTATCGTGATTTTGTTTAATTTTATTTTGGTTTGCCCTTTTCTTGTGTTTCATGATCATAATTTACCATTGTTTTGTATAGAGTCATACAGATCACCCGAATGGCCGAGTCGGAATAGGGTCATTCCGTTTAAAGGACGGCCGACTGTTAGCGTTTAGAGAATTAATAGAGAGAGCATTTATTTTTGATCATTTGAATATTAATTTTAAACATGAGAAATAAAAATTGGTAAAGAACAGATTTTGATGTGGCAACCCGGGACGGCCATTCGGCAGTCGATGGTAAAATAAACAGTGGGAGGTAGCAAAAAAATATTATTGTAAAAGGAGTTTTTCTCTGAGATACTGATTAAAAACGTACTTAATACAGTGATCTGATTTATTATTTTAATAGAAGTTAGGTCTTCATTTTTTCTGCGGAGTTAGAAATTATCTTTTGTGAAGGAGATAATGAACTTTACTCGGAAGTCTATTAGTTATGCTTTAACAAGTTTTCGATGTCTGCTAACGACGTTCATATAACTTACTTAAAACTTTTATATATTGACTGAGGGTAGCAAAATGTGCTGATATTTTGTTAGGGCTTTATCAAACTGGGAATTTGCTAGCGTGTTTCGAGCGTAGCGATTGTTTAACGTATCCACTGCGTGTGCGTAGCGGGGACGGTACGTGTGCGCAATGTTTTCACTGCGTTGCGGAAAGCATTGTAGTGAGTGTACAATAGTTTTCGGTACTTATTATAGATGTACATAATGCCGTATTAACTTTAAGCTGTAAGGACTTTAATATGACTAAAAGTGAAAACACAAAATAACGTCTACACATGGGAATACGCCAGGTTACCTGGCACCACAGATAAATATTATGATTCACATTAATATATCCTTAATTTTGTGCTGTTGTACATTTGATTTCAGTAATAGGTAAAACGATAAATAAATTTAAAATAAAAAAAAAAGCTGCTGACAGAATAATGTACTTAAAGTTAAATAAAAAAATATTTTGTTAGGTCCTAGGTTAGTACAAGTCATAACTCCACTTTTTCATCTTATTTCGTTTGTCAGTTTTATTCCTATTCTCTTTCAATTTAGTGTATAGTATTGAGGGAGTTGTCCAAAAAGTATGTATAATTTGCCATTTTGTGGCAGCGACCCAGTATGGACCGATTTTCATGAAACGTAGCTAAAAACACTCCCGACGAATTCACCTTTCGAACAAAAACAAAATCGGTTCATTCGTTCGGGAGCTACGATGCCACACACAGACACACACACAGACACGTCAAACTTATAACACCAAGTCGTTTTTGCGTCGGGGGTTCAAAACGCACGTTTTGATCTAGTTTCTAGATGGTCCGTATAGAAATTAACACCGGATGTAGCCTGTACACTATTCAACATAATTCTGCGTTAATTCTGCCAGACTCCCTACGAGCCAAGCTCGGTCGCCAGGTACTTAAATGTAATTAACAATATTTTAAGAAAGTTTCCCTTGCATTACATCTTCTGACATCCAACCTCCTTACCCAAGACTTCAAGTTAATTAATTATATCTAAGCTAAATCCAGCTAAACTTCATCCATGCTACAAGTTCCTAACATGGTTACACGACATGAAAGCTTCCCATAACACTTTTAACCTAGTTTCAAATAAATCCTTGCTCTCTATAAAACGGGGTACATACACCAATGGGCTAGATATGCCATCAAACGCTTGTGTATAAGGACCATAAAATAGAACGTAAACTTTATGGTGTAAACTTGGAAGTTTTCCTTTTGGAAGGAGTTAAGTATTTATTAAGGTGACTAGATGGGCTAAATTAGCAACTCTATTTGTGGTGGTTCAAACTTCGTTCTAAATGCTGTTAGAATAAAGTTCTGATCAGCTTGCACTACAAAGCGGTTATTACGTCAGCCACTGAGGGCCAAAAAGCGCGAAATGAGTGGTTTCGATCGATTAAAAAAAAACCTATTGATTGGATTAAAAAACTAAAACACTATCATGCTAATATATTGCTTGTAGAATTATTTGCCAAAAAATCAGAATGATCGCATGCATATTAGTATGTTTTTTTTTGTTTGAAAGATATTTTAGAGATACGTTCGTGATTTTCTTATCGCGTCAAATTAATTGTATTATGTTTTCAAAACGCCATCATGCTAGCATATATCCTGAAAGGAATATCATATATTTTTCTGGTTTTGTTAAAAGCAGTGAATCATATACGTTTATTAATTATAGAACTCGCGTTTAGCTCATGTAATCGCCTTAAGAAAAGTGAGGACACTACAGTACAGGAGCTCGTGGCTAAATAATATCCATTAGCCACTCGGATCGATATTTAGGTTAAGCCATGCTTGCCTAGGTTGGTCCATGGATAGGTGGCCACCCATTACATACTGAGTTTCCTCCGTCCTTTGGAAAGCACGTTAAGCCAAGTGGTCCCGGCTGTCATTTGTAGATTTTGACAGTTGTTACAGGTGGTCAGTGTCCCAAAAATCTGACAACCAGTTTTACCAATTTTTTTTTGTTATATTTTGGGAGCATGATCATTTCAAAATATTGATTACTTGCTGACCCACGCAACTTCGTCTGCGTCACATAAGAGGGAAAAAGCTACCTACTACTACATTTTTTTTTCATAAGAACCTTCTCCTGACAATAACAAACACAACAAAAAAAGAATCAGCCAAATCGGTCAAGCCGTTTTCATGCTATGTCGTGACAACGGAAAACGGGTTTCATTTTTAAATATATAGATTAAGGATATTTGAGTGACACGTTGGTCTAGTGGTCGCAAGCGCGACTGTTGAGCATGAGGTCCTGAGTTCAATTCCCAGGACGGGCATAGTTTTAGAGCCTGACGGCTGACAGGGCACGATATGAGGCGAGGGCCAAAGGGCAAGGACAAAGATATGAAGGGATTTGGGGAGGAAGAAGAAACCCACAGCAGAACGATCACTCGAATACCTTGCAGAGGGAAATAAAAAATCTATAGTGCCCGCCACGAGGAGCTATAAATTTTATAAACCCACGTTCAGGTTCGCAACCTTTGGATCAAATTTAATAATGATCTTATTTCAAAATGGCGGCCCAAATGTTAACGTTCACTGATGGTAGATGCATTCCAGTACGGCAAAACATCAGACGACAGCGATATCGCCAAAATATATTCCGACCAAGTGAAATTGATCGTTAATTTCGTACACGTATGAAGTACACGTTCGTAGGAGTATTTCGTGTTGAATGAATTGTCGCTACGTATCTTGGTAGAAATTTTTTGTTTACAAAAATTATAGCTTCTCTTGGCTCAGACTATACATATATGGTAGCATAGAGGTTCGATACTATAAAAAGAGAGTTTCAAACTGCCGATGCCTACTCGCGCAAATAACATTATTTTCACCAGACGCTCCCTCACAGAGGCATTCAGGTACGTTGAAGCAAAGCAAAGGGTGCTAATGGACGAAATTGAACGGAAACGTAATTTCAAATCTCCTTCGCCCCCGTGCGAGCTCGTTCGATAACTCGACGTTGCATAAATGGATGAATACCAAGAATACGGAAGAGTGTTTGACGTCCGTTGAGGGGTAATTTTATTATGATCATAGCAGGGATTCAAAACTCCCTCACCTCCCTCTTCATAATATTTTGGAAACATATTTATTGGTTTCTGAATGTTCAGCGAAATGTCACTATTTCTGATGAGTTAATTTTATTTCAGAAACAAAAGATCCCTAGAGTGTTAAGTAACTTAATATCAAAATAGTTTATTATTTTGAGCGGGTTTTGAGGTGGTTGGCGATGTAAGCCGAAATACAACCTGTATTTCGGCTTACAGCGCCAACCACCTCCTTGTTTGCAAATAGTGTGTAAAAGAAAGAAAGAAAGAAATAAATATTATAAGATATTTATATAATGGAAATCTTTACCTCCCAACAGCATCCTGAGAACAGTGTCCATCTCCTTGTTGGCCCCAGAGGCTAAAATTATTTTGTTTACAAATAGTGTGTAAAAGAAAGAAAGAAAGAAATAAATATTATAAGATATTTATATAATGGAGAGCTTTACCTCCCAACAGCATCCTGAGAACAGTGTTCTCAGGATGCTGTTGCGACTATGTCTCACTCTCCTGAGTAGCCAAGCATTTTTCTTGCGAACAACGTCTTGAAACCTGACGGTGCGAACTTGCAAAAACATTTCCGACGCACTGTAATACATTACGCCTAATTATTTTCTTTGTGGGACTATTTAATCCATCCATCAGCACAATATGCTGAGTGCGTTACATTGAGTTCTACCACAAAATATGATTCTTCACCTCAAAAAAAAAGTCGTTTCCGTTAATTTTTGCGTTAAGTTACCTAATTTTATGTATATAATGCTTGGTTGACGGCTTCGTGATGAGGTTGTTTACATACTGCATTTTTAAGATCAGCATTTTATCCCATTGCAAATGCATCAAACGCTCTATTGAATAAAACGTTCTTTAAGAAAGAAAACAATGCCAGTTCACTATTTATTTTTCTACCTTCTATTTTTAAGATCAGCATTTTATCCCATTGCAAATGCATCAAACGCTCCATTGAATAAAACGTTCCTTAAAGAAAGAAAACAATGCCAGTTCACTATTTATTTTTCTACCTTCTTTGACAAACGATCCTAACAAAAGCGGTAGGTTACAAGTTATTTACTCCCAATAAGCAATGGATAAAATAATATTGCAAATTCTAAAGAATGCAGCTGAACAAACAATACGGTCGAGCTTTGTGGTGAAATTTATACTTTATATCTACATATTATTGACGACCCGAATGGCGTAGTGGTAGTGACGCTGCCTCACGTTCTTAGGGTCCTGGGTTTGAATCCCGGTAGGAGCAAATGTTTGTGTGATGACATTTGTTTCCAAGTCATGGATGCTGATATGATGTATAATAAGTATGTATTTACAAACAAAAAAAGTATATATGTATAATTCACCTATCTAGTGTCCACGACACAAGCTTTGCTTAGTGTGGCACTAGGTGGCGCTGTGTGTTAGTGTCAAGCGATATTTATTATATTATAAAACAAAGTCTTCCGCCGCGTCTGTCTGTCCATATGTATGCTTAGATCGTTAAAACTTCGCAACGGATTTTGATGCGGGTTTTTTTAATAGATACAGTGATTCAGAAGTAAGGTTTTTGTATATAATTTTATTTGGGCGAAGCCGTGGGCATCAGCTAGTAATATTATAAAGCTGAACCTTGTTTGTTTGTTTAAACGCGCCAATCTCAGGAACTGCTGATTGGAATTGAAAAAATCTTTTTGTGTTGGATAGTCTATTTATCGAGGCAGGTTAAAAGTTATATATCATTACGCTAATACCAAAAGGAGCAGAGCATACATGAAAAATGTTGCAAACAATGATGTTTAAACTTTCTTCAAAAATAATGTATGCAAATTTCTCAAAATAAATGAACTTATCTGCAGTACTAAATAAATGATAGATTTTTTGTCGTATTTTTTCTAAATGGCCAAAAGTTCTACTTTAAGCCATTTCAAGGTTATCCAGACACCCTTTTTCTACGGATGGGAAATTATCAAATAACTTCTCCCACTCTGGGCGGAGCGGGGAGTCTCACACTTTTACTGACTAAAACCCAAGCATGTTCCTTCCTCGCCCTTTATGTTCCGGGGCCACGGTATCTCTTTCGAACAGTCCCTCAGCTCCGCTTTACCGCACACCCTGCATATCGTAAATTACCCTAGTTACCAAAATTCATGTGATTTTGACATGTTTTGTCGTCTAGGCGACTAGATTATGAACGAAGGGTTTCAGTGATGCGATCGACGCGTCACACATCGTAGAGTCGGTTGTTGTAGCCGCAAGATCCACATCATCAGCAAATTATCATGATTTCTTCTATTCTGATGAAGCAACTAAATACCAGTATTCAGCTGCATAATAAACATCCGCAAACTCATCACACTCAGGGTTGACATCAGAAACATCCTCAAACATTCCCTCCAGTCAATCATTCATCATCATCGTCATCAGCCTATAATGTTCCCACTGCTGTGACACGGCCTCCTCTCAATGAGAGGGAATGGGCTATAATCCACCACGCGGGTCCAGTGCGGATTGGTAGATGTCACATGTCTTTGAATTTTTGGTTCTATGCTGGTTTCCTCACGATGTTTTCCTTCACCGTTTTAAGAGCAGCCGTGATGAAATAAATTACATAAAGTAATGCGCCTGTCTAGGTTCGAACCCGCGACTTACTGTTCGTAAGTCGGGGTCGCCAGCACTGGGCCACCGCTGCTCTCCAGTCAATCATTAACCCAGATATTATATTCTCTTCCATCTCTCTCCAAAATTCACCAGAGTTTTTCGCAGATCACAAATCAAAATACGTCATCAATCTACGCAATAAAATCAGCACACAGCATCCAGTATCAAGTAAATTATTCTATCAATCGTCGTTAAGCGCCTGTCAGCCTGATATCGGGTCGCTGCGGTACTTATTGCTTGTCGAAACGGACTAGTGAACTGTCAAAATACAATTTAGTATCACGAAATCTGGCCTTGATGAATTGCATAGTCGCTTTTGGTTATGTAGATAGATGTTTGAGTTTGAGATTGGATAAAATTAAAAGGTCTGAAAAGCATAGTTTTACTCAAATTTAACATCATGCCTAACACTGTTTTAAGATTTCACGGTTAAAAATGAAACTTATCTTGGCAATTACGGGATATCTTCCGTGATAACCCAGTCAACCCGCGATCATGACGCTTGCAACAGTGTCGAAATATCGGAAGCTCAAAATAATAAATAATCACGGAAGATATCCCGTACTTAAGTGACAATATAAGTTTAACATCATGCCTGTAATCACCCCAAAAGGTGGTCAAGCTAATGGTACACCCACATTTTGCCACTTAAGTTTGAGCCTTATGTAATAGGGGGTGAGCCTATTGCCGTCAACCGGTCACAAATCCAGACTCCGAGTCTTCGAGGCTGCTACTAAGATTCCAGGGTTGTCTTTACAAAACCGCCCATTGTGTCAACCCTTGTAAAAATTTTAAATTTTTGTATCTACAGGGTGTAAACCACCTCATTACAAGACGTGAACCAAGTATTCTGTACATCAAATTAAGTAACCTTACGCAAAAATTATTGCTGGGAAACTACTTTTTTTTTTTGAGAAAATCATGTTTTGTGGTAGAACTCAATGTAACGCATTTAAAAAATTGTGCTGATGGATGAATTGAATAGTATGGGGGTCGTGGAGGTGTTAAAAGTCTAAGAGTAAAAAAAATACAAAAAAATACTTGTCAGAAAGTTATAACTTTGACCCCATTTCTCCGTAACTAGAAGGTATGGTGGTATGGTGTAGAACAAAAAAAATATTGCAATGATGGGCACGGAAGAGGTGTTTTACACCCTTTTCATTTTTTATGGTGGATGTAATAAAGAGCATTCTATTCTATTCTATTCTACTCTATTCCAGATGGAAAAATTCATTTAGACTGCTCAATCTGAGAATCAAGCCTAGGACTTCATGCTCACCACCACTACACCAACGAAAATGAACTAGATTAATGTGTTAAAAGCAGAATAGATGCAGGAAGTAAGTCATAATCATTATCATCCACAGCTCGAACTTACCCACTGCTGGGTATATGCCTTTTCTTGTGCCAATCTCCACGGTCCCGTAGTGCTGCCTCATCCAGGTTAGTTCCCGACGGCAACTATGTCGTCTCTCCATCTCGAAGCCGGACGACCCAGCTTTTTCCAGTTCTTGGATGCCATTCTATTACAGCCTTGATCCACCTGTCATCACTGAGCCTTGATAGATGTGCTGCCTCGCACCATTTAAGTTCATTCATCGAAGACTGTGCGTTTTCGGATTCCGTCATTAGGAACTCGATCTATCAGCTTTATGAGAGTCGTCTCTGTCTGAACACAGCAAGTGACATGTGGATAAAGCCCCCGTATTAAAATTATTTTTAAGTTCTGGAAAAAAGCTGTTAAATTAGAGTTAGGTTGGCATTCCTATGTTCATCATCCTTTTCTCACAATAAAAGAGGGTAATGCGTTTACATTAAGGAACCTATCTTTCTTTGAGATCTAGTCATAAGTTTAGGTAATATCCAGAATTCCCTGATGCTCCGGCCTCAATAATGTTATAAGGAAACTCATTTTTCATACCAATAACTTGGAAAGGGTTCTTTGATATGAAAGTAATGGAAATTATTTATTTTGTGAAATGGATACGCGTACAGTCACGAGCACCAACATGTAAACACTTAACAACTTTTAAAAGCGTTTTTCTCCTACTGTTTTGATTAAAATTGCATGTTTTTACGACCAAAGTGTTTTGGAACACATATTTTCATGAAAACGATCCTATCTCCAAGTTACAGTCGTTATATCTCGCGAATATTGATGGTTTTAAATTAAGGAAAGTGTATACATATTGGTGCACGTGACTGTACGCATCACTCAATGTTTTAATCAATTTATCGGATGTTATTATTAACAATTTTGTTTGATCTTTGGTGGATACGAAGGTAGTATTTTTAATTTATTACCGAGTTATACTCTTTTGTTAAATTCGGAATATAAAATACATAACATCCTTACCTTGTTGTTCTAGTGGTTGCAAGAGCTACTGCTGAGCATGTGGTCCTGAATTCGATTCCCGGGTCGGGCAATTTATTATTACAGCAAACACGAAGTCTGGATTTGTTCCCGGTGGAAGGAAATAGGCTCGTCCTATCTATCTAATCTAATCAAATTATTGTGAAATCCATGTCCTATTTACTTATTAACTGACTTGTAAATGAACAACTATGTTGATGCATGACTAATGATGGACGTTGACTTAGGACGAATTATGATGTTAAATAAATATTAAATCAAGACTAAATATTGTACACCATACAGGTATGTTACAGCGATCCATTATAATAATCATAAGAACTGATACTTTACCTGCGACAAACAATAAAGGAATTTGAATTTGAATTATCTCATACCTGCATATCTGGCGAAATATCTGTTTTAATTAGGAGCACTTCTGCCAAATACTTCGGGTACTACAGGCGTGATGTTATGATAACATCAAGTTTAAAATCCATTATTGGTAACCTTATTGATAACTACAGCTTTGAGCCGTTTGGGGTCGAAACGCTCGGATCATAGGGTCCGAGTGCGCGTCTCCTTTTTAAATAAATCTACCGCCGACTGATCGACACTTCGCGTGACCAGTAGGCTGGCTCTTTCTTTGGCCAAAGAATTAGCATTGCCATTCAACGTGGCAATGCTGCCAGTCTTCTGGGCACGTTTCCCGATGACAACGATGCGGAGGAGTACTTTGACGCCTAAGTGTCCTGTTGACATTGTTGTTTTGTATATATTTACGTTTAGTTTTATTTTTGTAATTATATATAGTTTTTGATGTAGTATGTAAATATTGTTCATAATAAAATACCCTTGAATAAATATTTCTATTAATAAAAAAATATATATATATATTTTCATTACATAGCTGAACGTTACGAAACGTTAGTCAAAAAGCGAAAGGCACTTGTTCTCCCCGTCATTGCGATCATTTTTTTTGTTTTACACCATACCTGGGAACCTGCTGGTTACGGAGATATTGGGTGTCAAAGTTAAAATTTTTGGACAAACTTTTTTTATTAAATACATTTTTTATGACAGATTTCACGTACTATTCAATCCATCCATCAACACAATGTTATGTGTGCATTACATTGAGTTCTACCACAAAAAAAAGTAGTTTTCCAGCAATATTTTTTGTGTAAAGTTACTTAGTTTGATGTACAGGATGCTTGGTTGACGGTTTCGTGATTAGTCTATTATACGCAATTTCTTAACAACAGCGCCACCATTTCGTTTAAGTTGGAATCAACCATGCACATAACATTGAAATCGGTTGAGTGGTTTCGGAGATTAGAGTGTACGAAGATTTTGATTTTATATAATAATATTATGATAAACACTTTTGATTACTATATCATGATTCTATTGCCCTTATCCCAATTCATTTGGGGCCCGCGCAGCATGCCTTTTTCTTCGATACTTACTTCCGTCCGTTCCACCTAGTTACATTGTAGTTACATTGATGTAACTAGCTAGACATTTTTATTCCAAGTAGTTACGTTATTTAAAAAATTAACTTTAACGTAACTAATGAGACTTTTTTGTTCCACCTAGTTACATCGTAGATAGGTACCATCGTCGTCGGTTCAAAAGATATATTAGTTAGCTCTCGTGAGTCATGTACTCCTAGTACTTTCACGCTCATGGCAACCAACGTCTTAATGAACTTACTTAATGAAACCTCTTTGGTGAGGAAATGTACTGGCCACTTATAAATAATAACGAAGTCATCGACGTCAATGAAAAGTGTGTTGGCTCAATTACATTGTCTACTGTAAGTAATATTTGTCCTACATACCTAATCGCTTTTTTCCGATAAAATATGACTATCGAGTTTGGAATATTTGTCTAAGTTACATCTTATGACGATTTCATTCGAACGCAACGCAGTCATATAGCTATCGATAAGAGCGAGGCCACACGATGCGTTGCGCTGCGTTGCGTCGTCGCAGCGTCGTACAATCACTGTCAAAATGGTAATGCACAACAGTGATTGTATGGCGCAACGCACTAGTGGGGTAGTGATTTGTATGTAGGATGACGTTTGCGGTGCCGCTCCGTCGCCGCACCGCACCTCCAACGCATCGTGTGGCCTCGCTCTTATTTGTCAAAAAGCTATATACCAGCTATTTTTAAAATCTTTTATTAAACTTCACATGTTTGTTTAAGTATGTTGAGGCTTGTTTAGAAGCCGTGGATGGTAGAGAACCGGCACCAAAAGTTTTTAATCAAGCATTTGAAGACCTAGAAGAAGACCGGGAAGACCTGGAAGAAGACCGGGCAGACCTGGAAGAAGACCGGGCAGACCTGGAAGAAGACCGGGCAGACCTGGAAGAAGACCGGGCAGACCTGGAAGAAGACCGGGCAGACCTTGAAGAAGACCGGGCAGACCTGGAAGAAGACCGGGCAGACCTGGAAGAAGACCGGGCAGACCTGGAAGAAGACCGGGCAGACCTGGAAGAAGACCGGGCAGACCTGGAAGAAGACCGGGCAGACCTTGAAGAAGACCGGGCAGACCTGGAAGAAGACCGGGCAGACCTGGAAGAAGACCGGGCAGACCTGGAAGAAGACCGGGCAGACCTGGAAGAAGACCGGGCAGACCTGGAAGAAGACCGGGCAGACCTGGAAGAAGACCGGGAAGACCTGCAAGAAGACCAGGAAGACCTGGAAGAAGACCGGGAAGTCCTGGAAGAAGACTGGGAAGACCAGGAGGAAGGACGGGAAGACCGGAAAGGCCGGGAAGACCTGGAAGAATACCGGGAAGGCCGGGAAGACCTGGAAGAATACCGGGAAGACCGGGAAATAGCCCGGGAATAGACCGAGAAGAAGACCGGGAACTGGTCTTCCTGGTGGTCTTCCCTTCTTCCAGGTCTTTCCGGTCTTCTTCCAGGTCTTCCCGGTCTTTTTCCAGTTCTTACACGTAGTGTTAAAATGCAAAACAAAAGCATGTCAACACAGAAAGCAACCGATAGCGTCAAATAAGCCGGTGCACGGGTGTCAGAATTCAGAATTAAAATCGTATGGACGCGCACGAGTGACTACGCGGCTGGCAGTACCGTTTTGTAAGGACCTAGGTAAGCAGAGAGTTACGGCGGAAATAGAAAGTACGTATAGTAGAACCAGATAGAATGAGTAATTGTCGATATCGTATTTGATACTTTGTCTGGTTGTCTGTATGTCTGTTTGTCTGTATAACTGTATGTCTGTTTAACTGTATGTCTGGATGTCTGTGTGTCTGTTTGTCTGTTTGTCTGTATGTATGTCCGGGCTAAACTTAAAAAGTACGGCATGGATTTACTTCAAATTTTGCATGAATATTACTTAAAGGTCGGATCAACATTAGGCTACATAAAGGATGTAAAACACCTCTTCACGAAGCCGAAAGGCACTCGTTCTCCTCATCATTGCGATATTTTTTTTGTTCTACATCATACCTGGGAACCTTCTAGTTACGGAGATATTGGGGTCAAAGTTCCAACTTTAAGACAAGTTTTTTTTTTAAAACAAGTTTTTTTTAATACAAGATTTTACTTTAAACACCTGTATCTCCCCGGTACTATTAAATCCATCCATCAGCACAATGTTTAAAGTGCGTTAAATTGAGTTCTACCAACATGATTTATGACCTCAAAAAAAAAGTTCTTGCCCGGCAAAATTTTTTGCGTAAAGTTACTTAGTTTGATGTACAGAATGCTTGGTTGACGGCTTTGTGATGAGGTGGTTTACACCCTGTATTATCACGTTCTTCCCACTTCTTCCCGTTCTTCCCGGTCTTCCCGGTCTTCCTGGTCTTCCCGGTCTTCACAGTCTTCCCGGTCTTTCCGGTCTTCCTGGTCTTCCCGGTCTTCCCGGTTTTCACGGCCTTCTTCCCAGTCTTCCTGGTCTTCTTCCAGGGCTTCCCGGTCTTCTTCCAGGTCTTCCCAGTCTTCTTCCAGAACTTACCGGTCTTCTTCCAGAACTTACCGGTCTTCTTCCCGGTCTTCCTGGTCTTCCTGGTGTTCTTCCCGGTCTTCTTCCCGGCCTTCTTGGTATTCTTCCAGGTCTTCTTCCAGGTCTTTCCGATCTTCCCGGTCTTCCCGGTCTTCTAGGTCTTCTTCCCGGTCTTACCGGTCTTCTTCCAGAACTTCCCGGTCTTCTTCCCGGTCTTCTAGGTCTTCTTCCCGGTCTTACCGGTCTTCTTCCAGAACTTTCCGGTCTTCTTCCCGGTCTTCTTCTTTCATGGTCTTCCCGGTCTTTTCGGTTTTCTTCCCGGTCTTCTCGATCTTCTTCCCTGTCTTCTGGTCTGCTTCCCGGTCTTCTTCCCGGTATTCCCGGTCTTCTTCTAGGTCTTTCCGGTCTATTTCCCCGTCTTCCCGGTCTTTTTGTAGGTTCCCGGTCTTCCTTGTCTTCCCGGTTTTCTTCCCGGTCTTCCCGGTCTTCTTCCAAGTCTTTCCGGTCTTCTTACAGGTCTTCCCGGTCTTCTTACAGGTCTTCCCGGTCTTCTTCCAGGTCTTCCCTGTCTTCTTCCAGAACTTCCCGGTCTTTTTCCAGGTCTGCCCGGTCTTCTTCCAGGTCTTCCCGGTCTTCTTCCAGAACTTCCCGGTCTTCTTCCAGGTCTGCCCGGTCTTCTTCCAAGTCTTCCCGGTCTTCTTCTAGGTCTTCCCGGTCTTCCTCCAGGTCTTCCCGGCCTTCTTCCAGAACATGCTGATTTCTTCACAATGTTTTCCTTAACCGCTTTGAGAGCAGTGGTGATGAAATAAATCATAATTTTAAAATTCCATCCTTCCACGACATTTTTATTTCGTGAACAGTGTTAATCTCTCTTAGCGCTGCAATTATTCTCTCTTCAAAATCTATCATTATTTTCAGTGGCTTCCAATCATTTAATTGTGCTTTAATTAAATGAAATAATATAATATACGCTTCCTTGTTTTGATGTGTCATAAAGGCAGAAATCATTGATATAATATTTGTATTATTAATGTCACTTGCAACACCGCCAGGAATGGTAAATAGTTGACGGAACGGCGTTGGGCAAGTTTTAAACGTACCGTCCATAAAATATAACGGTCTTAATATACGGTCTTACATGTTGCGAACAGAATATTATGATACGCATGCGTACCTTCTACACAAGGTACGCATGGTTCTTTGTCAACCTCAGTATACTCCACACCAATAGCAAGACCTTTTCTGAGTAGATCCATACCAATACGGCAAAGATGTCCCCGACGCTTATACCAAAGCTGAAACTGGGACAAATTAGTGTGAACATTATAAGCTGAAACACCTTGCGGTTTTACTGTACAATCAAAAGTGTACAATCCACCATAAATAGAACCATGTAAAACAGGATCATTTCTGAAAGAAACATCATTAGAATTATAAAAATTACAGCCATTCGTATCAAAAACAACCGAGAAACCCTTCTCTACTGCCTTTTTGACTGATAATAAATTACAATCTAGGCCAGGAACATGTACAACATTAGAAATCTTCTTGTAATCGGTTTTTGTGTCAACAGTTACATCTCCTAAACCCACAGCCGGCAAACTTTTACCAGTTGCTACAGTTATCTTCCCATCACAGGGTCGGTAACTATAAAACCAATCAGCATGTGGAGTCATGTGAGTAGACGCACCAGAGTCGATAATCCACTTCTCAGACATCTGAACACTCGGTGCAGACAAAGCCAGTTCCGTGACACCATCCAAAACCAATTTCGTGACACATGCATCCATATTCCCTGAAATAGAAGCAGCCAGTCCCTTATCTTCAGAACAATTTCCTGTAGAGCAACTCGCCTTTGCCTTTATCTCCTTCTTTTTGAGAGGACAATTAGGACTTTTGTGCCCTGGCTTCTTACATCGAAAGCAAATAACCTGCTTGCTAGTACGCAGCGCAGCTACACCATCATTAGTCTCCTTCGTCATTTCGCTCAACAACTTAGCTCTCACCAAATCTGTTGTGACTTCAATGCTCCCATTTTCAAGCGCCATTATCATGGGCTCGTAGCGAGACGTTAGACCTCCCAATATAATAGCTGCTAAAGAACTATCTTCTATGGTTTTGCCAATATCGGCCAGATCTAGTGCAGTTGTAGTTATTGCTGTTAAGTAGCCTTCTAAATCAGATAAGGAGTACCTGTACAACTTTCTTTCCAGTGACAGTTTACGACCCAAACTTTGATCCTCGTAGGATTTCGTAAGAGCACCCCACGCTTCTTTTGCGGTCTTAGCTGGTCGAACAATCGAAATAGCAGCGCCATCCACAGAAAGGCATATTTTTGAAAGAGCTTTTCATCCTTCCGTACATCGTCGGGCGTCTTATTCCCATCGAGAACTCCTCCGCTACCGTTTCCCATAATCCTTCATGGATTAGCAACATCCGTATTTTAAATTTCCATATGGTGTATCCTAGTCTATTATGTAGTATAGGAATACCGTTAAGCGATGAAATAGACACTGCAGAGGACATGTTCACTTACTAATAATTCAACAATCTCCTTTTAAATTTGATTGTGAATAAATTATATAGAGCCTCGTGCTGATAACGTGTTGAGATTCGAAAAATTTGAACCTCGAATATCTTTTTTATCGACATTACATAAGACATTTAAAACCTAACAAACAGTACTTAGAAAGTAGGTTTTACAATAAAATGGTCTTCATCATAATCTTGATATTGAAAATTTATTTCTTAATCTTGAAATCCACAAAATCTTGACCTCACCCGATAGCCGACGAGCAATATCTAGAACGACAAATTTCGACCTGAGCCTTCTCCGGCTAGATCTCACAGTGTCAATCTCGAGTTGAAATTGCATTCGCTAGTCCGGACAAACCCGGGTGAATGAGGTATGAGGTATGAAAAACTTTATTCCGAAAGTCACAAATCCTAATTTCAAAATACCGATTTTCATAATTCAGAATGTATCAACTCCGATTTATCATTAATCCTATTTTCATAATTCCTAAATTACAATATTCCTAACGTTTACAATTACTATTCTCAAAATACCGAGTTTCAATAGATCGAATAACAAAAAGTCCGGCTTAATGATAATTCGAAACATCAAAAACACGAATTCCGATGATTAAAATACCAATTAATACAATTCCAAAATAAAAACGCCTTGTAAAACTGAATAGCAAGACAAATAAACACATAATTACTTGTCAGAATGAATTAAAAAACTTAAGACAGATGCGTTTTCTTACTCATAATAATAATTGCATAGATTTTTTACAGTGTAGGTATAAAGGGTGACTGCCTCTGGACCCGCCATAGCAAATTCGCATATAGAGGAGGTCATTTTCTAATTACTGAACCTTAATTTCCGTAAACAAAGTTTGAGGGAAGTTTCAAGGTATTTTAATCATCAATGTTTATGACTACCAACAAGTAGTAAAAAAATCCCACAAAAATCAAGCAAAATAAAGTTATGATGGCCTGAAGGTCAAATTTTGGAAAATTTTCAATAAAGTATATAAATTGACCTATCTCCTAAACTACAAAACTTTGTCTACGGAAAATAAGGTTCAGTAATTAGAAAATGACCTCCTCGATATGCAAATTGGCTATGGCGGGTCCAGAGTCCGTCACCCTGTATATATTATTCTATAAGGTAATTAAATAGGTATCATGCTGCTTATTTTACTATAAAAATATTTTGTTACCCTGGTCACAATTCTAATCTACTGTAACCCAAATGATTCACCAACACTAGAGGGAATCTGGCACTTGGCGGCCGCTGCTGCGACACGCTCGCTTAGCTTGCTCGCCTTCGAGCTTTAATAGTCACAGTTCTAACCCAACCTAGCCGAAATTATTCATCAATAATATGAGGGATTTGCAGCAGCGGGCAAGCAGACATGCTGCATGTAAGCAGGCAAGCAGCAAGCAAGCAGGCATGCAACGTGCAGTAAGCATTGCTTCTGTTACGGCTCCGGCGCTGCGGGGTTTGGGCGGACCCACGCAAACTTATCGTCGAAGTTGGTTTTAACGTTCGGACCGACAACCCTTCGAGCATTTGATTCTTCTAACTTATGAAAATCGGAACACTAACAAATCGCATTTACGACTTTCGGTAAAATAAATTTCATGATTTTTAATAATAGACATTGTATTATGAAATTCGGACTTTTGAAAATCGGAATATCGAAATTCAGATTAAAATATTTCGGAGTATTTGGCCGTTCCTCAAATTAATGCATTTCAATAAAATAATTTGGGAGTCATTCTGAACTGCACTCAAACATTATTGGCGTGTTTATATATTTTTGTGGTTTTATTCCGATTTGAAGCTTTCATCATCTGCCTAGCTATTTCCCAACTATATTGGGGTCGGCTTCCAGTCTAACCGGATGCAGCTGAATACCGGTATTCAGATCAAGTTTAAAAAACTTGATTTATGGACATTACTTAAATTGGCTGAATGCCATGAAGTAGCAGGGACGTCCGAATCACACAGTTTATGTACATGAAAAGTAGACACAAAATGTTTTTATCACTGGTCAAGATCATCATGAGTGCAGCGGTGAACCAGTGGAGGCTGCTCCGACTAACGAACAGTAAATCGTGGGTTCGAATCCAGACAGACGCAGATCATCTCTGATTTCCATCCCATAAAACTACGATATACATAGAGAGTGCACCTGTATTAGCGCACATACTCGTACTTCATCATTTGCATAGGCATTTGCCAAACATGGTGAGCTCAGCTTTCATTATAACTGAATATCTCACCTCCATAACTCAGATAATCACCAGCCTATTAATGTTACCAGTGCTAAGACATAGGCCTCCTCTCTACGAGTGGGAATGGGCTATAACGCAAGCCTAGTGTGAATTGGTAGATGTCACATGTCTTCGAAATTTAAGGTTGTAGGATATGCTGCAGGTTTCCTCACAATGTTTTCCGTTTTGAGACCAGCGGTGATGAAATAAATGACACAAAGGAATGCCTGCCTGTGTTCGAACCCACGGCTTACTGTTCGTGAATCGGGGCCACCACTGCTGGGCCACCGCTGCTAAACTAGGTCAGGAAACTCAGATAGTACTGGGTAATAGGCGGGACCAACAGCTCCTGCAAAGCACTTGGTTAATCTCCCTGGAGATTTTATAACATACAAGATCTTCAAAAATGCCCGGGTATTGCCAGTTTGCCACAGTCATGTTAACAGTATCCACCAAATAACTAGTGATTATTATATATGCTAATGAAATGCCCATACCTAGCATAGTCTACCACAGTCTGCGCCCAGCAGTAGGTACTAATTTTCGTTCTAAATTCTATCTAGAGGAAAGATCTGGTCCCATGGGAATTACTTTCAGAACTCAGATGAAACGGAAATAGAATAAAATGGAATGACTTGATAAGGGAAAATGTAAGGATTTCCGTACAGACAATTTATTGGTTTTCTGTTTATTCCTTTTTTTCTGAAAGGATAATTAAGAATGATAAGTAAGAATGTTGCTTGTGAAAGTGAGTGGAAAGTGTTGTTAGTGTTAGTACGTTGACAACAACTCCATTGGTCTCGCGGTTATCAACGAGATTGATAAGCACGCGGCCCTGGGTTCCATTTCCAAGTCGGGCAGAAAGTGTTATTGGGTTTTTCATAAAGAATTTCTCAACAGCGGTCCTGGGTTTGGAAGTTGGTGGTATGATACCCTCGTGTCTCGGAAGGCACGCTAAGCCCTTGATCTCTTTCCGGACGTGTTGTATTTCCGTCCCGTCGCACTATGTATGAGAGTGAGGTCAGGAGGACTATTATTCTTATTACGTTGACAAATTAATATGAAAAGTCATCATCATTTCAGCCGAAAGACGTCCACTGCTGGAAATAGGCGTCTCCAAGACTAGCATCCATCGGATTCCCGCAACCTTCACTAGGTCAACGGTCCACCTAGGTGGTCGTACACGCTTCGTCGGATGCTCTACTGAGGTCATCGAGCATTGAACTGAGGTCCTCCATGGTCCACCATGGAGGACCTGGAGCACTAGAGCCTGGAAGTTTGCATTTTATCGTCGGCAAACCGATGGTGAGTGATGTACTCGCTATTGACGTTGATGCCTAGCCCTCTCCAGTTCAGAACCTTAAAGACGTCCTCCAGTGCAGCGGTGAACAGTTTCGGAGATATGACGTCTCCCTGTCTCACACCTCGCTGCAGAAGGATAATAAAAATACACAAATACAAATATGCACATGTTTTTCAAACACATCCTTTTCCTTCGAATATTGCTTCTGAAACGTAGATTAGAATTTTTCCTGTAGGCAATCTTCCAGTAAACATATCTCGATGTTCTGGCTCGATTCCCTCGTATCCGAATGTCTGCAACCGACGTCGTTATTGTAAAACTTTTCTGCCTACGAGTGTGCTTCTAAACATAATTTAAAACACGCCAAATATTAGATTGGGCTGTCCGCCCACTTTATCGATGCCTACCGAAGTTTATAGGCTTGAAGTTTTTACATTTTATCGCGCAGTAAAAATAGAAACCACAAAATATATCGCCCTTGTACACATCACTCTCTTTGCACATCAGTCAATAAAAATGTAGTTACGTGTATAAGTTCACTTTGCAGAGAAACGAGAGAAATAGTTTGCAATAAAACATTCTGGATAGTGCAGTCAAGCTTTAAAAACCACTTTCGTAAATTTTCAAATGGTATCCTTTGTCAAGTCTGGACACGTCTTGACGAATATATTTTGGTTGAGAAAAAAATCTTCTCAATAGTCTTGGTTTAGTTCAAACCTACGGTGCTCAGACCGGGCCACTCACTGAATTGAAATAGAGTCTGCCAAGGAGCAACGTAGCACAGCATTCTGTGTGTAAAGAGAGCAGATAAAATACAAATAAATATAGTTAAATAAGACGAAGACTGTATTATAGTGATAGAATGGATATTGTGCAACAGTGGTCAATCACTCTCCGGCAGTTGCATCATCACAGCGCAACCAATTGCAGCGGTTGACTAGAGCGGTCCGTTTAGTAAGTTCGATGTAGTGCGGCAACAATATCCTTACTTCCTAGGGTACTAGGGACATTCAAGGTTATTGAAAAAAAAACTCGGTTTAAATGCGAATCTTAGGTCCATGTTCATCAAAACGACGACGGTCTGACTATCCAAAAACAGCTGTTTAAAACACATTTTCTAGGGAACATGTCACAGCGATAGGTGTTTTTAGATAATCAGACTGTTATCTTTTCGGTGAACATAGACCTTAGTCTGGTAGTATTCAAACTGGTATTGCTTTTTTTTTACTCGTGAGATAAATATTAACGTCTACATTTATTTAGGTTTGAATGGCTCTTCTGTATTCTTCCATTTGATGACTCTTATCGTTTTCCCTGTAAACGTTGAAAATAAGGGGTTAGTGACGTCATAAGTACCTTTGTCTGTTTATGACGTATTCATTTTGTGTCAATATTTATCAGGATTTATGAAGAATTATTACATCAGAACATGTTTATTGAATCGCCGAAAGGCGGCCTTTTGTAACTCACACGAGCGGAGTGAAGGGATTCATGAAGATCGACATCCATGATCCATTTCTTTGCGATTTAAGACCAGGGTAACCTTAACACCTGAAACTACAAAAAGTAATATGTTACAAAAAAGTGCTACAGTGCCAATATAAAGGGTGTAAAATACCTCGTAACGAAGCACAAAAGCACTTGTTCTCCCCGTCATTGCGGCCATTTTTTGTTCTACACCATACCTGAGAACCTTCTAGTTACGGAGATATTGGGGTCCAAACTACACACACACAAATCCAACTTTTTAACAAGGTTTTTTATAAATACAAGTTTTTACTGTACGATATTTACTTTTAATTTCAACTACCCCAATACTATTCAATCCACCCATCAGCACAATGTTTTAAGTGCGTTACATTGGGGTCTACCACAAAACATGATAATTCATACCAAAAAAATAATAATTTCCCAGCAATAATTTTTGCGTAAAGTTACTAAGTTTGATGTACAGAATGCTTGGTCAACGGCTTTGTGATGAGGTGGTTTACACCCTGTATCACAAATGAAGGACTTACATCAATTTTTTTAATCGCGTCATAAGACCTTAAAGGCAGTAGCTTACCAGATATACCTAACACCCATCTGGCCCCTTATTAAGAACCATTCGACTCGCTTCCGATTCGGAAAGTCGTATGCCTATCTCGGTCGTTTTCGTAATGCCAGAAGAAGACAGATATACGAGTTGTCGAATCGGAAACGAGTCGAACGTTTGTGAATACGGGGTCTGGTCGGAGGATCATTTCTTTTGAAATGAACAACTTAAAACCCAGTTCTTTATAACTTTATTATCCACTGACTTCGTCCATCTCGTTGTTCATCCACCAGCATCATCCTGCCAACCATGACAAGAGCCAGCATATGTTTTTGTAATTAATTGGTCCAACGTAAGTTTCGTTCACCAAACATTAAGCTCGTATTTTGCCTCGAGGCGTTAGATTCCATGAGGAATAGAGACTTTTCCTGTAAATACTTCAATCACAATGATTGACACACAAAGCAAGAAGGCACAAGTAACATTCGGACCTTTTCCGCTTTCATCAAGTAGGTAAGTATGTACACTTGTACAGTGTCATTCACACGCTTCGAGTCTTGTTCAGATAGGACGAGGGACTGTTCCTTGTTCAAAGCTTTTATTATAAGTTACAAGAATATGTCTGCCGCTATGTTATTCATTATTCTTGATTTATAGAGAAAACTAGTTATTTTAAATAATACAAATGTAAATCCACTAAGAATTTCTACCTACCTAGTTTTAAATTTGCAATAATTCTTTGCACAATTAGCTTTAACAAACCTATCATCATCATCATCATCAGCCTATAATGTTCCCACTGCTGGGACACGGCCTCCGCTCAATGAGAGGGAAGGGAATGGGCTATAATCTACCACGCGGGCTCACTGCGGATTGGTAGATGTCACATGTCTTCGAATGTTTGGTTCCAGGACATGCCGGTTTCCTAAAGATGTTTTCCTTCACCGTTTTGAAAGCAGTGGTGATGAAATAAATTACACAAAGTAATACGCAAACTGACAAACCTATACTGAATTGTATTTTTTTTAAACTAGCAACTTTTTAACACTAATTTGATATCGTTGGAAAGGTTATAAAGTAGAGAACAAATTTTGATAAAAATAATTATTGAAACACCGCAGCTTTTTTTTTAATTTGAGGTTGAATTTGAACGTAATGATTTTGATTTCTTATAATTTTCTTTAAAAACGTACTATCTTATTTTTTACCCTAGTTTGAGGGAAGTTCCAAGGTATTTTAATCACCAATGTTTATGATTACCAACAAATTGTAAAAAAAACACAAAACTCAAGCAAAAAAAAGTTATGAATGCTTGAAAGTCAAATTTTGGAAAATTTTCAATAAAGGATAAAAATTTACATATCTCTTAAACTATAAAACTTTGGCTAGGGAAAGTAAGGTTCAGTAATTAGCAAATGACCTCTATATGCGAATTTACTATGGCGGGTCCCGAGCCAGTCACCCTGTATTATTAGATTACCTATACATTTTCTAAGAAGTTTACGTAGCTAACTGTATTATTTTAGTAGTAGTTTATTATGTAGTTATTTTAAGTCAAATTTCCAAGATCGCGAAGAGTTGACGATAACAAAAAAGAAGTAAAATTAGAAGGCTGACTCGCGAGCAGGATATCCACAGTCGCCAGTTGACGAATAATCTCCATGCATGAGGTTGTTTAATACAAATAGGCCTTTTTCAATTCATATTAATATTCATAACTAATAAGTTTTTCTTGGCCATTACTGACATCGTGAAGGTTTTATATCATGAGGAAACCTAAGACTCACCCCAATCCAATCCACCTTGATCAAGAGTGCTCAATGCTCATGCTTTCTCTGTATTGGAAGAGCCCTTTAATCTACAGTGGCTCAGTAATAGACTGGAATTACGACAATTTCTGGATTAAGACTATAATAGTCTTAATCCAGAAATTGCGATCAATAATTGATCGCACATACATTTTCCGAATGTTTTCTAAATAGTGATGAAATAGAGGGTTTTAATATTTTGCCCAACACTAGGATTTCTCCTGCATAGTGGGTGCAATTTTATTTTAAACATTTAGACTCACATACATAAACAGCCCAACTCAAGGGTGCAAGAAAACAAGCGACATTAAATAAAAAAAATAAAAAACCCCCGACACACAGGATCATAATTTCAAGGTTGTTTTTTTTGGAACGCGTCCTCATTCCCTTTCAATATAGTGTACATTATTCTACTATAGTCAAGCTCTTTCATTCGATACCCATATTGTGGAAGTTGTGAAAAAAATGCAATTCACCATTTTCTGGTAGCGGCCATCTTGGATTCGAAATTTATTACAGCGCATAGTATTGTACTAGTCAAACCCATTCATTTGATACCCATATTGAGGTAGTTGTTGAATAAATATGTAATCCACCATTTTGTGGTAGCAGTCATCTTGGACTGATTTTTATAATACATAGCTAAGAACACTCCCGACTAATTCACACACACAGACACGTCAAACTTATAACATAACACCCCGTCGTTTTTGCGTTGGGGGTTAAAAACGTGGTGCGACGACACCAACTAACATTGGACAAGGATAAGAAGACAATGATGATGGTAAAAACCACTTATTGTGATGGTACCACAGACAGACACGAAAAACAACTCTATTAAATAAAATATTGAATATTTAGTGTAGACGAATTTGCCTTGGAGTTAGTATTGTTCAGTTATGACGTGGATACCCACGTCATATCGCTTTATCTGTTATTGTTACCCTGGTGTTTACATTTGTCTTCCATTGTTAAAAACATCAAGTTGATGCTTGTGTATATGTCACCGTAAAATTGTCAAAAACGTTATATTACAATATAACGTGTTTTTTCTCGCGATATTGTAATGTCTCGAATTATTGTCAACTGAACATACGGAAGTATCTCTGCCCCCATAATCGGGACTTGGGGCACCCCCCCGTTAGGTTAGTTAGGTTCCTTTAAACCCTGCACTCGGAAATAGGGGCCCCGCGAAGCGGAGCTCCGTCGACTACGCTTTTTAGGGGGAATATAAAGTGTTTTAAGGTTATATTATATTAATCGGTATTTCTCAGGAATGGTGCATTATCTTTTCATGAGAGTTGTGCCACTGGGCAAGGGGTGCCCCTCCTTCCCTCCACACCGCGTAAGTTGGCTACCATCGCATGTATTTCACGAAAAATAATGCGTTTTGTTGTAAGCAGTATGTTCATTTGACAATAATTCGAGACTTTACAATATAACGTATTTGACAATTTTACGGTGACATATATAATGAGTATTTTTCTTGTAATTCGGATTGTCTAGAGGTGTTATGTAAGAAACATTATGAACGTTACCTAACACAGAATACTCGTATCAGCAATATTCCATTGTATTCGTATAGTTCTACCATTCAGTTCTACTAGTATGACTAAGTGGAAAAAAATACATGTGGCACTCGAAGACTGCCGCGGTAAAGCTTATTGCATAGCATTTTTATCAACTTATGCAATTATTTTATTTTTCCGCTTGTTGCCGGCTCGAGGACCAAACGCAAACTGAATGTTCAGGCTCGGCTTCTCATCACGTGATGAAAAGCCGAGCCTACGGCAACAAGCGGAAAAATAAAATGCATAAATAATTATATTTGCATAAGTTGATAAAAAATGGTAATTATCTGACAAAATAACCTAATAAGGTTATTTTCGTTACGGAATTTCTGGATTCGGTCTTCACGCTCAAGGCCCGCGATAGAAGCTATGCAATAGCTTAAAAATCCGTTTTATTTCTACTAGTAGAACTGGCATTTCCATGCTTCACATAATAATCAGCCTGTATGAATCCCACTGCTGAGACACAGGCCAGCTTTCTGAAAGAGGGTTTTGGCCATAATCCACGTGGGGCCAGTGCAGATTAGTTGTCGCCACAAGGCTTTGAATTTTTGGTTCTAGGATCTGGTGGCACTACAAAAAGTATTACAGCGCAATTGAAACAAATAAAGAACTAACATCAAAGTTTTAATGGCGCTTTTAAATTTATACGTGACTGATTGACAGATTGACAAGTAAAAAGTTATTAACATAATAGGTGCATTTCTGCTTTATAAGCTGGCTAAAAACCGACAAAATCTATTGACCAGACACAACACTCATCTGGTTGTAGGATCCTTCCTATTCTATGAGGGGTGGGGGGACGAAAAACATTCGGTTCTTTATAGTATTAGGATATGTCGGTTTCCTCATGATGTTCATTGGTGATGATATTAATAGACCTGTCATACCTGCCTAGTTACAAAGCCGTGACATATAAGTCAGAGCCACCACTGAGCTATTGAAATGCGTGTTTCACTTTGATAGGCAGTTGCAAATTGGCGAAACTCTGGTCGGCACCGAAAATGGAGCGAACACCGTCATCTTCAATGTGCAATGCAATTTCACCAACAAAGACGTCGGACTTACTCGCCAAGATGTTTGGGCATACAATCGTGGAAATGGATTTTTAAGGAAATTGATGCCGTACGTTCAATTCTTTGTCAATTCTATCTAAAAGACCAGCCGATTTGATTCAGATAAAGCTTGACTTACGCTGGACTGTGCCGGGTCCGAGTTGAGTGTCGACCGTGCAATTTTGTATGGGCACTCTCACGCTTCCGAGCCGCTACCGAGCAACGGACAATGGATGGTCATACAAAATTAAAAGATTAACAAGAGTTTTGTGTGGTACACAACAACTGAAAAAACTGAAAAATCACTAAATTCGGGGTTTACAAGATAAAATCGATTCATCCTATTGCTGAAGTTGTAAAACACCTCTTCACGAAGCCGAAAGATACTTGTTTTCCCATTCATTTGTTCTATACCATACCTGGTAACCTTCTAGTTACAGAGATATGGGGGGTCAAAGTTACAACATTTAGACAAGTTTTTTTTTAAATAGTACCTACAAGATTTTTTTGTAAGATTTTGACTTTTAACACCTCCACGACCCCCGCACTATTCAATCCATCCATCAGCACAATGTTTTAAATGCGTTACATTGAGTTCTATCACAAAACATAATTTATAACCTCAAAAAAAAAGTTGTTTCCCAGCAATAATTTTTGCGTGAAGTTACTTAGTTTGATATACAGAAAGCTTGGTTAACTAACGGCTTTGTGATGAGGTGGTTTACACCCTGTATGTAACTTTGGCTATAATAACGAATCGATTGGCACCTTATTCATCAAAATGGGATGAATAGTGTAGGCGCTACGGAGAAACATACATGTAGTGTTTGGGATTCGAAGTAAACAAAAAGCATTTACTTTACTTCTTGAATTTAATAAATTAAACTACCTAGATGCTCTGTGCTATCATCTGATTCTCTGCGCATCCGTCTTGACACACACAGTGTTGTCACTCCATCATCTCTTATTCCCCATTCAATCAGTGTTGCCACTTAACTCACCCATTCCCACATACATAAATACTAAAATACATACACAGCGCAGGCTGCTAAAATCATAATCCTTCTTTTGGGCTTTACTTTAGTTAGAATTAATTTGCCTGATTTCCAACTATAAATATGTTTTTAGATAAAAAAAAACATCAAGCGATAGGCATCACCAATAAGGTCAAAAGTCAAATGGAGTGAGCCTAAAACCTCAATTACTCTGCTTACATTAGAGACTTTTTACGACCAGTTCAGTAAATAAAACGGAACGACGTGTTACCAAACGTCCCCAGTCATTATCAAGATTAAATACGGGGTAGTAAGTAAGTACATGTCGTTTTTCGTATAGACTTTATGTTCGTGACAGTACCTTAGGGAAGATAAGTTTAAATAAATGACTTTTCACCTTCCTTTTTTAGAGTTCGGCTGGATAATCCCAGGTCGCATTTATTGTAACAAATGTTTTCGTTCGATTTAAGGTTTTAGATACTTGAAAAGAGCTAGTTAGGGATTAGCTATACTTAAATAGGTAATATGAGCTTTTCCGAATTTGGAAAAGTTTAGCCACGAGGCACTTCATAGAAGTTTACAGCCGTACTATTCGGTTCGGGTACTGTTATGGCATATTCACGTAGAAAACTGGCTGCTGGCGCGGATCTGCCAGCGCCTATCGAAACCGGACTGCGCAGGCGGCAGTCGGCGCAGGCAGTCTCTATACTTTGTGCAGGAACCAGCGCCGAAAAGTAACCAACGACGGAACGGTTCCGATAGGCGCAAGCAGAGTGGCGCCGGTAGCCAGTGTTCTAGGTGTATAAGAAAGTGATATTTATCGCATATTTATTTTAGAAATAGCTTTCCCGTGTCCTGGTTTGAATATGATTAGGTGCAATACCAAAGTATTTTAGTCCTCTCTAGGATACCAAAGTACCTGCGTTACCTTTGGTCTTAGGTCCCAGAGTAAGTACTTACTTATATCCATCATCATCAGCCTCAGCAGTTCACTGCTGGACATAGGCCTTTTCAATCGTACGCCACTTAAGAGCCCTCTTACAGTCCACTAGCGCCGCCAATCGAAAAAATGTCATAACTCGTAAATAGAATCAAAAATACAAAATATGTTCTATTATTACTGTGGAAAAGGCAATAACGTAATTGTATAACACCTTATCAACACTTGAAATATGGCTGTTTAGCTAAATCGTGCATTCAAAACATAAACGGCCGTTTTTGTTACAAATGCACGATTTAGCTAAACAGCTATATTTCAAGTGGTGACAATGTGTTATAAAATTACGTTATTGCCTTTTCTACAGTAATAATAGACCACATTTTGTATTTTTGATTCTATTTACGAGTTATGACATTTTTTCGATTGGCGGCGCTAGTGGACTGTAAGAGGGCTCTTAACGCGATTCTCAGCCACACTCATCCAGTTGCTACCAGCTGGTCTGCTACCCTGCGAGGATCGTCGCTCCCCGAGGGCGACCGACCTTACGCAGCTTACGCTTGCTAATTCGCAGTCTCCACTCAAGAACACGTCTACCCGCCCATTGCCACTTCAGGTTACTTATTCGGTGAGCCATGGCGACAACTGTAGATACTTGTACATTATATATTTTTTTGCATTAACACTCATTAGTATTTCAATAAATTATGGCCCTAAAAAAACACAAAGAAGTTTTCCATAATATTTAGGTGCTCCTGATAAGATTACTTAATCCTGTAATCAAACTCACATACCTCAAGATCAAGTGGGTACTGTACTGTGTAAATAATTTTATGACTGCTTGTATCTGTTTTTTGTTAAAGCCATACTCAACTGTATGCCTACTTTTTATTGCGCTGTGATTGTAACTCTCTGCGGTAAATCGAGCATTCAAATTCCAAGTCTAACAATATTCAGCTATTCGTTTAAGAATAGTTTTACGCCTGTAATAGAGTAAGTAGGTGACACCATAAAACAAATAATTCTAAGACACCAATGTCCAAAAAAAAACTTTATTTTGAGCCTGAAAACCTGAATTATTATAAATTGTTAAATTCGATTTTTAGTTGTTTTGAAATCAATAAAACGTTGAGTCATTGACTTGACCAAACAGTGACGTCATAGTGTGCTATTGCCATACAAAATCTAAGAGAGAACCGCGTCTTGAAAGCTCTTAAAAAGTATTTCCATTGATTGGTGTGTCACCTACCCTATTCCCGAACAGTTAGACAAAGGTGTACCTACCTATAGAACACGCACATTTCGCATGTTATGTTAAAGTCTCATATAATTCACAACATTTCAAAACTGACACCACCTTAAAACAAAAATACCGTTTCTGTATTTTCTGAGAAAAAAAAATGAAAACCAAAAAACATGTGATGACGTCACGTCACATATACGGTTGAATGATGTAGTTACCTTTGCCTAGCAGATCAATGTTTTTGATGAAAAGATTAATGTCAAACAAGACGTCTAATTGTCTATGTTTTATGTCACTGAAGTTTCATAAAATTGATCAATTTATTTTTCCTATCAACTCAACACGTTTACTGTTAGTATTATCAAGTTTTGATTGCGAGCCTATTGCCACCAACCCGATAGAGAATATAGGGCCCGAAGAAATGCCAAACTTAAGTGGCAGTGGGCAGGGCACATTTCCCGCAGAACGGATGGCCGATGGGGCCGAAAAGTTCTGGAGTGACCACCGTGAACCGTAAGTGGATGCGTTGGAAGACCTCCTACTAGGTGGACCGATGACCTGGTGAAGGTTGCGGGAATCCGTTGGATGCGAGACCGGTGAATGTGGTGACACTTGGGGGAGGCTTATTGTCCTGTAGTGGACGTCTTTTGGCTGAAATGATGATGACGGGCATGGACCCATACTTCATGGCTGCTACTGAGATTTTTTTATGGAAGACTCCAATACCCCGGTGTCCCGGGGACCACTTGCTCTGCAGTCACCTTTGCGACCTCTAGGTCCTCTAGAAGTCTAAAACCACAAAGCAGAATAGCTCAGTATTGCAAAAACGGTATTAAAGTCACGAGTTTAGAATTTATGAGAAGAGCATGTTCTAATCTCATTGTCTCGTGAGATAACTCATGAAAGCAATTCCAGTTGAATCTGAAAAACATACACAGCTAAAACATGGTGACGTCACTGGAAAGTCAAATATTTTCGTGTGCTTTTCTTTAATCAGCATTTCATCATGATTCACAGTGACTGTTATATTTAAGGGAATTTCCTAGTGATATAAGTGAATATACTTCAATCCAGTGAAAAGCTATTGGTGAAAGGATTACTCTTCTTGGTTCAGTTCCTCTCAGTTGGAGACTGAGGGTCATGCGAAATCGTAAGGGATGGACTCGCCAATTCTCGTTTTCATACGTTTTCTAAGGCCTGAATTATTGTCACGCGGACGGTATAGGTCGCGTGCGGTCGGTCGTGACGTCAACAAGAACAAATACGGCTGTCGGTCGCCGCTGTCGTCAGCGTCGTAGTATGGTGCTCTAGAGAACACAATGTATACTCGTACGAGACCGACCGTTCGCGCGACAAGAATTCAAGCTTTACAATTTGCAGGTCAGTATCAGATTGCAGATAGGAACCAATCTAGCAAGATTGATTCTGCAGAGGACAAATTGCGTCACCACATAATAAGTACAGACTTAGTATAATAAGAGCTAACAAATCTTTCCATGATTAGCATAACAATATCATTATCTCGTCTAAATATTCTAAACTGAAGAGCTCACGGGTTTTCACAGTTTCCTTGGCAACACTAAAGCTGTACACAGACTTGAGAAAAAATGCATTTTAGAAACAACTGAGCTCCATTGAACGTACTAACGGGATTATATCCGTGATTTTCTTCTGATTCTATGAGCTCCCGATATTTCGACGCTGTTGCACTTGCAACCATCATGATCGCGGGAATACTGAAGAGATATAATGCGGGTGGGACGAAAATTATTTATTATGGGCAGACAAATCTGTCTACCCTCTTTCTGTATAATGTAAAACCGTGAAAGTCTAAAACACTGAACTAATAGCTCTTTAAAAAAACATTGTGATAATAAAGGACATAATATTGGTGGAATTTTTTAGATGCATTAGTTTGACGTTAATGATACCTACGTTAATTCTGTTTAAAGTCGTTTTAGGTAGATACATTCCAATTCAAACGCATTTCAACTCATTATCATTTGTATTTGCCGTCTGAAATAATTATGTAGGACTTCTAGACATTTTTTATCATTTTTGAAACTTATGTAAGTCTCACATACATATAACTAGTTTTAAAAATCTTCTTTAAGCTCTTAGGGCTCACCGTATCGAAGTAGTTTAGAGCAAGCTATTTGGTTGGTTTGATTGGAGTTTAACCAACAAATAACATTGTAAAATGTAAACCATATAGCTTATTCGACCGTGCACTGAGTCATTAGATAGATAATAGTTTAGAGATTATCTATCGAATGAACAAGCTATTTGGTTTACATAATTGGTTGGTTAACCTCTTAATGTATGCCGTAATTATTGACACAATTTAAAAGCCAATGGTGTCGATTCTGTTGTGCACAAACTAAACATAATTTAGGCTATTGCTATCTTTTTCTTTCTAATAAAATGAGAAAGAGACGGACGTAATTTAGAGCTGTCAAATTTAATTCGAACTAACATTTCCATACAAATGAAGGGTGCACGTAAAAACATGTCGACTAAAAACACACTGAAGCACAAGGTAAAAACCAGTTTGACATTTCTAACTTAGTGCTATAGCCGACCTTTTCTCGCACTGCCTTTCAGTAAAAGATAGCAATAGTTTAAATTAAGTTAGTTTGTGCACAACAGAATCGACACCATTGTGTCTTGTGTAGATCCACGTTCGAAGGGTAAACCAACCAAATACCTTGTTCGACCGTATATGTAGCGTCAAACGTCCATAAAGATCTACGCTAGGGAATGGGCAACTACAGTACTTTCACAGTTTTTATGTCTTGTGACTGGGACTGTAGCTACTTTAAATGTTCATTTTTGTTTCGACAATTCAAAAGTGCCCGTAACTGGCCAACTTGAAATAAATGCTTTGATTTTGATTTTGATTTTGAAACCGTCTTGCACGGCAGGACTCGGACCCTGCTTACTGACTGCTGATGACCTTTTGACTGCACCAGTGAGCGGAGTTCTCGTAGCTGAATTTTGAGCCAAATATACCTAAACTTAACTTGCCATAGATACGTTTAGAAAAAGAAGTGTATATACACACAGCCTTACGCCGCACGTAAATCATCAAATAATTTCGACTAGACTGTTGCTAATCCTCGTAACTCCATAGTATTTGCGAACAGATAATAGACCATTGAACTTCTCATCTAAATAAATATAACACTCACATCCAAGATAACAAAACGTATATTTCTTAGAGATTTCCTTTTATAATGGTTTAATATTAACAATTTACAAATATAACATAGCACAGTCTTAGTTTACTTATTTACAAAGGTAGTTTTTTAACAAAAAATGCACAGTTTTCATATCAAAGTTTTTTTTTGTTATAATTGACAGACATTTTTTTAAAATTCGTTTTGTAAATAGGTTACAACACTAGTTAATCAAGAGTTTTTAGAATTATATTTAAAAAGGCTTTGCAAATTTCGTTTACTGGGACTTCAGATTTATAATCCTATAACAATTGCTACCATTCACTTGTGAAATGTTTTCACTTGTAGAATAGATACCACTGGTTTTTACAACGTAACAAAACATACACCATACCTGAAATCCCCAAAGAATTAGGCAGAGGTGCACCTATCAATAAGGGGTGAGCCTATTTACATCAACCGGGACAACAAATCAGACTCAATGGCTGCTGCTGAAGAATTCCTGACGGAAAAACAAAAATAGCACTTTGCCCGACCTGGGAATCCCAGGACCCAGGACTTATGGTCAGTCGCACTTGCGATCACTACTTATATTTTATAATTCTTTTATTTTAAAAGGGGGTTTTTGTTATCACTACTTATATAATCGAGGCAGTTAGTAGTATTTTTACAACAAAGAAGAAAATTACTTAATATAGTTACTAGTCCATTTAAAACCGACGATCAAATTAATTAAATTCTTTCAAGTTTCGAGTCTCATACTGCGCAGTTACAACGCTTGGAATTGCATTTCCCTAGTTTATTTCTTCCATTTCGACTACTAGCAAGGATGGTCTAAGTGTCAAGACAAGATGTAGGTACCTGTAATTTCAGTCCTTTTTTTTTAGGATGGGAAATCATCAAATAACTTCTCCCACTCTGTGCGGAGCGGGAGGGAGTGTCAGACTTTTACTGACTAAAACCCATCCATGTTCCTTCCTCGCCCTTTATGTTCCGGGGCCGCGGTACCTCTTCGGAACAGGCCCGCAACCCCAGCAGAAGTCTTTTACACCTGCCAGTCACAATAAAGCAATCTTGCTGAGATTGCCGTGGAGAAAATTTACTCGAATCCTTAGATATATTAAGTGAAACTTACTATAGAATGCGTTATTTTAAAATCTGCATGGCCTAGTCTAATTTATGGCATTTTTTAAAACAACTCAAGGCCAATTTAATAGATCACATCTGACACTTCATCAAAATATTACAACGTAACCTTGTAACGGCTGGAAAATATTATAGATTTTTTCGAAGTTAGAACTGCACAATGGGGATGCACACTGTGGAACTAATGGCACTAGCATGGCTGGTTCCAAGCATCGTTATTGGTTGAAAATCAAGGAATGTCATTTCATATTCTAAAATACCTTGACCTCATTGGTCAAATTGAGACCAGCTATGGTGGCGCCATCTACAATTGGCTTTTAACGGTCTTCCCCATTGCTTACCTTTTTTTATTTTTTTTTTATATTTTATTGCAAAGGAAGGTAACCTTTACTTTGCACTGGTAGATGTCAAGTGTGACCAATTAATTGCCCCACTATACGTCTGTTTTCGTTCAAATTCAGATCGTTGTTTTGTTTTACGCTAATTTGAATCTACATGACTATAGCTAAAACTTAGACACTTCATTGGATCTTGCGTATTCTTCCTTTTTACTCGGGTCCATGACGGCAGCCCTCATTCTTTGCCTCACCAGTATGTAAATGAATCTGTAAAACAAAAAAAAAACATTTTTTAAATATATGTTAGAATAAATAATTCTGACCGACAAAATGCAAATCTTTACTTGATATCCACCAACTTAATTATTTAAGCAAATATTTTCTGTAAAATTGGGACCAGCCCGCCTCACTATTCTCAAACCACTGTAATTCTTGAAAGTCAGAATCAACAGTGGCGACCACCAGAAAAGCGCGGAGGCAATGAAGCTCGACGAAGTCCCAGAGAATGAATTTAACTGTCTTGGATCCCGCAACAAAAAAGTATAGCTTATGAGTAGAAAAAAACTGTAATTTCCACTTCCCTCCATACCAGAAGGAGACAGAACGAAACAAGGCCAGTAGGCACAAAGGGATCACGTTTGCTTGTGTTTGTTACTTTAAATTCAGGTACCAATGGAGTTTCATGCTGGAAACTTTGCCGAGAGATGTTACAGTATATTTTTATGCCGTTCTCAACAAAAGCGAATGTAACATCTAAAATCTTTGTTAAAACCTGGCATTGGCGCTCGAATGCAGTTTTGAATGCGGTATTCTCGTGAAATAACGTTTTTACTTTTAATTAAGACCTATGTCGTAATTTTATAGCATAAAACGTTACTCAATAGCCAAGAGAAAATAATTTAAAAAAAATGCTGCGTAATACTTATTGTTTGGTCGTGACTGTACATTACATAAATAGGTTTATCTACAAGTTACATTCTGAATGTGTGTAACGATAATATCCTAAAAGACGTGGAACTGGTAAGTACCTGCTGGTTAAGTAAATATAGTGATTTGATTATGTCACCATATTTTTAACCGACTTCTAAAAAAGGAGGAGGTTCTAAATTCGGATGTTTCTATTTTTTTTATGTTTGTTCACGCATAACTCGACGGAGTTGCAAACCGATTTTTTTTTTTTTTGGAAAGGGTATACTTTCCAAATGGTCCCATAGTCACCAAGTCGGGATCTGATGATAGAATCTTGGCGAAATCAAGGGAACTCTTCAAATTTTATAGGAAAACGTAGAGCGATTTTGGTATTGTCTACAACACGTGATGCATTTGCGTTTGACAAGTACCATTCTACTATCAGATCTGATGATGAAGCCAAGAGTCAGGCACCGGAACTTCATAATGAGACAAAGTATCGTAGCCGTGTTTGGGTTTGTTGTAATTGTAACCGTATGCACTTTCCATGTGTACCAAGCACATGTGAACCACTAAAAAGTGAAAAATAAAAAATAAATTGCAAAAAATAAAACCGACTTTAAAAAAAAACTAAAAAGTGAAAAATAACTTTAGCTTCTGAAGTCGGTGACAAAAAAATTAAATCAATCAAACAAAGGTCACCGACTTCAGAAGCTAAAGTTATTTTTCACTTTTTTGTTTTTTTTTTTAAGTCGGTTTTGTAAAAGCATGTAATCCATACTAATATTATAAACCAGAAGAGTTTGTTTGGTTGAACGCGCGAATCTCAGGAACGACTGGTTCAAATTGAAAAAATATTTTTGTGGTGGATAGTCCATTTATCGAGGAAAGCTATAGGCTATAAAACATCACGCTACGACCATAAGGAGCGGAGCAGGAATGAAAAATGTTGCAAAAACGGGGATATATTTTCCTTTCGTTTTTCTCTCATATGTGACGCAGACGAAGTTGCGTGGGTCAGCTAGTCATTTATAAGATAGCATAGTTACATGCTATCTTATTAAGTTTTTTCTACTTTCACGTTTTTAATTAAGATAATATGATTCTAATGACCTGTAAACACGGTCTAAGAGACATGATGACACAAACATAATATGCTTAATGAAAGTTTGTAGTGTTTCTAATAAAAATACGCAAGAATACACTACACTATTTCGGATTCAAACCCTGAATTAATATTCAATTGTGCCACTGTTTTTTCTTTATTAAAAATATATTTATGCCACAAAGCGACCCGTATTAACCAAACATTTACTATTCAGCACAGTCTATTACGTGCAAGAAAAAATGTCAGGCTTATCAACTCGACCCGCATGCAGTTACATAACTGATAAGCAATGCTATTTGAGTTTAATTTGCAATTTACGAATTCAAAAACATGAATGGATAATGCTATCGAAACAGTCGAACTTGGTAGGTTAAAGAGTAAATGCGTTTGTAGTAAACACGCTCTGGCACCCAGCTTCGCCCTCGTCATCATCATCATCATTTCAGACGAAAGGCGTCCAGTATAGTTCACAAAATCTAAACAGAGAGGCAAGTTTTATTTTTCGGTCTTCAGCATCGCCTGTCGCAGCATACGTAGTCTACGGTGCTAAAGCCTTTTCGGAATACGGCTTGTTCCGGAGGCTGAAAAACTGCCAGCCTGTGCATGAGACGATTCGTGATTACTCTTGAAAATAACTTGTAGACATGGCTTGGACGTGAGGTGGGCCCGTAATATTTCAGCGGGGCATTGTCGTCCTCGTTGATGTTGACGGGAATGTAATACCAGGTAAAGATATCATACTTTTGTCCTTTCTTTCTGTTGCACCACAGGGATATCCTGGGGTCAGAGTTTTTATGCCGACCATGGGCCTCCGATTTAGGCTCAAGAAATATCTTTCAGGCATGCTGGTTTCCTCACGATTTTTTCCTTCACAGAAGCAAATGAAAATTATTCAATACGCATATCATATGAAAAAACAGAGGACGACCGTGAGGAGGACACGGTGGAGCACACGGAGCGAGACGGACTAGAAAGCCATCACCTCCTTCTGCGAAGCAGTCATGCTAGCGAAGGAGGTGGCGGAACGCGAGAGTAAGAGAGCCTCTCTTCCCAACCGCCGCGGGATACGCACCGGGCGTCGGGGGCCACGTGGTGGCTACCGGCCACAGTAAACGCGGGCCTGTGGACGGTTAGCTATGGGCTACCTAGCCGTCCGTCCGTCTAACGACGACAGGCCGTGTCGACGGCGCGTTCGTGTTCTAGGCGCGCCTCAAAGAGATGTCAGCATAAAGAGAGAGGCCCGCAAGGGCCGAAGCCTGCCGGGGCTGCGGGACTGTTCGAAAAAGATACCGCGACCCCAGAACGTAAAGGGCGAGGAAGGAACATGGATGGGTTTTAGTCAGTTAAAGTCTGACACTCCCTTTCGCTCCGCCCAGAGTGGTAGAAGTCATTTGATGATTTCCCATCCGAAAAAAAAAAAAAGGTTGGAACGCGTTTTTGGAAAGTCTGAAATCGCCAACCCGTCTGGAGCAAGCATGGTGATCACTGCAGATCGTACCAAAACCACAAAAAAAACGAGAATTAAAAAACTTGATTTTTATTTTAATACCAAATCAGTTAAAGCGAGACAAGGAAAAACACAGACAGACTAACAGACAAGTTACTTTTATTCATAATATTAGCTTATCATTATAATTATTGGTATAATATGGAAGTACGGATAAGATTTCGTTTTAATTTGCTTATCAGCGATGCAATAAAAACGAAGTATATTTTCGAGGATAAAAAGGTGATGCAAAAGTCGTAGTTTATCAATGCACAACTGCGACAATTTTACATAATATATTAAACGAAAAAAATTGAGGCGTAGTTTATAACAGTTTAGCTTAAAATTGCACCTTCGCTCTAGTACGGAAATTTACCCATGGCCCCAGAACGTTTAAAATGTAGTCTTTACATGGGATAACGTAGCTTCCCGCTTGTGGTAGAATTTCCGGAATCGGTTTAGCAGTTTCGAAGATTACCTCTTAAACTTACAAACTTTTACCTGTTTATAATCTTAGGGAGCAGTCAAGTATAACGTTATGTATTTGGGAAGAAGAGGTTCTTGAAAAGCGTTACGATGCGTTACAGAGGCGGGACTGGGTTCTGAACATTGTTTTCTTTTTAATCCTTCAGAATAACAAAGGTATCTACAACCCAACGACTTTCCGGTGTTTTACGCCACATAATTGTGACTTTTAGATAAATGTGGTGATTTGGTGGTTACGTAACGTTTTACTAGTAGGGTGATGTTTTTCTATTCACCCCTTGTGAATAAAAAAACATTACAGCGCGTTACATAGGGGTTAGGGTGGGTTAAATCTCCAAAAATTGCGTTACGTTAACTTGAAAACTCCCTTAGCATCTAGATTTTGTGCATTTTAACATTCCGTTTCCTTCAACCTTCACTTGGTCTGTGTATCCACGACCCCATTTCTCCCAATAGAGACAAACTAGATTTTTAAACGTCATCATTTTTAATTCTGAAAGAGTAGGTAAGTAAGTGATTTTATCTGTTTTGCTAAGCAAATTGATGGAATGTTCCAATAAAGTCGTCTCAAACATTAGTGTAAACGTACAGTCTATTTTCAGAATTTTATTTCAGTCACGCCTCGATCACTGCTGAAAAAACTTGAACCCTTAAATGTTTTAATCAATGTCACCATTTGTACAGTCGGCTCTCTGATACCTTCGTCAGTTTTAAGCTATCTTCCTTTACTGATAAATACAGGGTGTATTTCACCTCATCACAAAGCCGTTAACCAAGCATTCTGTATATCAAAGTAAGTAACTTTCCGCAAAAAATATTGCTGGGAAACAACTTTTTTTTTTGAGGTTATAAATCATGTTTTGTGGTATAACTCAATGTATCGCACTCAAAACATTGTGCGGATGGATGGATTGAATAGTACGGAGGTCGTAGAGATATTTAAAGTAAAACTCATGTGATAAAAAGTGGTATTTAAAAAAAAACTTGTGAAAATCTTGCAACTTTCACCCCCTATATCTCCGTAACTAGGAGGTTCCCAGGTATAGTGTAGAACAAAAAAATGATCAGAATGACGAGGAGAACAAGTGCCTTTCGTATTCGTTAAGAGGTGTTTTACACCCTTTATAAACCTATACTTGATAGCAAAAATGTAACTTGCTGTGTTTAGCTTGAAGTCCAGTTGACATCAACATAAACTTTTTAACGCCTGAAGTTTTATCGCGATTACGGTCGGTCGCGTACGAGTATCATCATCATCATCATCATCTCAGCCGAAAGACGCCCACTGCTGGACATAGGCCTCCCCCAAGTGTCGCCACATTGACCGGTTCCTTGCGACTCGCATTCACCGGATTCCCGCTACCTTCACCGCGCGGTCGCGTACGAGTAGGTATATGTCAACGTAAAATTGTCAAACACGTTATATTACAATACAACGTGTTTCTCTCTAGCGACATTGTAAACTCTCGAAATATTGTCAGCTGAACATACGGAAGTATCTCTGCCCCCATAATCGGGACTTGGGGCACCCCCCCGTTAAGTTAGCTAGGTTCCTTGAAGCTCTGCACACGGAAATAGGAGCTCCGCGAAGTGGGGCTCCGTCGACTACGCTGTTAGGGGAATATAAAGTGTTTAAATCGGTATTTCTTAGAAATGGTACATATCTTTTCATGAGACTACCACTGGGCAAGGGGGACCCTCCTTCCCTCCATGCCGCGTGAGTTTACTACCATCGCACGCATTTCACGAAAAATAATGCGTTTTATTGTAAGCAGTACGTTCGTTTGACAATATTTCGAGAGTTTACAATATCGCTAGAGAGATTACAATATAACGAGTTTGACGTTTTTACGTGACGCTGACGTACGCGGCGACCGATAGCCGTATTTTATTCTCGCTGACGTCATGACCGACAGTACGCGACCATCCGTCAGCGCGACAACAGTTCAGGTTATACACCGCTGCCGCCTACCAGTGTATTTTTTTAAGTTGGTCGGTGGAAGCGCCAGTATAGCCCGCGAAATCAGAATTTTAAATTTTAGGCACTTTGCTGGTCAGTAACATGGCTGTATGTTGAACAAAATATGATTCACGACTGTAACACGAGCGTATTTACAGAACTATAATCACATTGAGGTTACATATATATCTATGTATAATCATTTCAAAAATATCAACACAACAATAAGGCTTATTGGACGATTCGCACGAATTTAACTCGCACAAAACGTGCGAATCGACTCCTTTAAAACATATTATTTTTTCTGTAGTCGATTCGCACGAATATCATTTATTGGCGTGCGAATCGACACCCATTTTTTTTTTGTGTTTGTTACCTCAGAACTTTCGACTGGGTGAACCGATTTTGATGATTCTTTTTTTATTTGAAAGCTGGTGCTTGTCGTTTGGTCTCATTTTAATTTGCTGAAGATCTGATGCTGATCTTCAGAGATACACAATGGGCCTCTTCAAAAATAGACGGCAAATCTGTAGTAATTGCTGCAATCGCTTATAGGTTCATTGTTCATACTACATCATGACGTAACATCACGCCTCTTTGCTCTGAGGGGGTACGCACATGTGCAAAATACACCCAGATTTCGAAAATGTATGTTACCTCAGAACTTTGGACTAGGTGAACCGATTTAGATGGTTCTTTTTTTATTTGAAAGCTGGTACTTTCTGTGTGGTCTCATAATCATCAAATCAGTATCTGATGATGGGATTCTGGAGAAATAGACAGAACTCTTCACATTTTATAGGCACACTAGAAGGGATTTGGGTAGTTTTAGGAAGTTTACTTTCTCGAAGTGATCCCATTTCAATTTGATGAAGATCTGATGAAGAACTTCGGAGATATGCAACGGAACTCCTCAATAAATGATAGCAAATGTACTGGGATTGCCGAAATCTCATATCTGTCTATTGTTTACATCAGTTCATAACTTAAAATCACGCCGCCGCGCGCCGGTACGGTTTGAAGGGGTAAGCACATGTGAACCACTAAAAAGCGAAAAATAAAAACTTAAAAAAAAAAACCGACTTCAGAGAAAACAAAAAAGTGAAAAATAACTTCAGAAAAAACGCTTCAGAAGTCGGTGATCTTTGTTTGATTGATTTAGTTTTTTTGTCACCGACTTCTGAAGCGTTTTTTCTGAAGTTATTTTTCACTTTTTTGTTTTCTCTGAAGTCGGTTTTTGTTGTACCAAATGTTCGTCAATAATAAATATAAGAAAAAGTTGTTAATTATATATATACCTACCTTATTAAAAAAGCAAATGTTTGTTTAATATAAAAAAAAAAAAAATTTGGTACTTTTATTTTTATTACGCGGTTAGTGTAGTAGTAGTTTGTTAGTGACACTTATTTATTATTCTGTGATCGATATTTGCTCATTTTTAATCCTCAAACCACGAGCTTAGATGTGTAGTACTTAGTTTTAATTTTAATACAGATATTGTTGATAAAACATATTTGACCGTACTACTTCTGTGCTCAAGTGTACTTTATCTTAACTGCATTTCATAAAAAAAACAATATGTTTGCGAATAGCCTACTACATATTTGTGAGGGTGTCGATTCGCACGCCAATAAATGAAATTCGTGCGAATCGACTACAGAAAAAATAATATGTTTTAACGGAGTCGATTCGCACGTTTTGTGCGATTTAAATTCTTGCGAATCGTCCAATAAGCCAACAATAATAAACAACAGTTCATAATAATCCCAATGAAAGCCTCTAAAGAAAATGACTGAACATCATAGGTATTGTGCTTGCATTACAAACCCATACAAATCATATTATAATAAGTTGTCGTAGAATGAGTCCTTAAGGACACGAAAGTATTTTTACTGCGACTGTACCTACAGATAAATTTAAATTAGAAGTGACATTTTGTAATTTAAATAACCGCTACATGAGACAGGTAAATAATAAAAAATGGTGGTAATCTTTTGTAAGCAAATTCTATCATGTAAATACTAGTTTGTTTGTTTTCATTTAGGAAAGATAGATAATAGTAACGATACGACAAATATTACTTAACTTTTTATCTAGTTTTTATCTACAAATGCAGTTTATTTCACCATGATTTTATAGCTATTTGCTATTTACTTCTTTTATGAGGAAAACTTCGATGCAAACACCTCTTTCAAAATAAAGATAACATGGATATTGCTTCTATCATTGCCATATTTCGTCATCGTGATTTCTCAATTAAACTATTTCCTCAAACTATTACAAACAGCCTAATGATGATTCACCAACGCTTATCAGCATGCCTGTACATACATACAGAATTACAGACAGAGTGGGTATATGCTTACCTAGCAGGAGTACCCTAAGTTTTCAGTACCCTGTATAAAATAAACCATTCGCCGTAAACCGGGGAATGAATACCAGGATACATGCGTACGTAATCCTGTTTGGGATTATTAAACTGTGTTTTTCCTTGCGTGATCGAATCAGAAATGAAGACATCCGCACGAGAGGTCACCGACGTAGCCCGAAGAATTGCTAAACTTAAGTGGCAGTGGGCAGGGCACATTGCTCGCAGAACGGATGGCCGATGGGGCCAAAAAGTTCTGGAGTGGCGACCGCGAACCGGAAGACGATGCGTTGGAAGACCTCCCACTAGGTGGACCGATGACCTGGTGAAGGTTGCGGGAATCCGGTGGATGCGAGTAGCAAGGGACCGGTCAATGTGGCGAAACTTGGGGGAGGCCTATGTCCAGCAGTGGACGTCTTTCGGCTGAGAAGAAGAAGAAGAAGAAACCGTGTTTATTTAAAAAAGTCAATCTTGCACATTGCAACAACTTGATTACTAAAGCAAGAGATAAAACTAAAACAAAAAGTCAGTAAGTTCTAATACTACGTGATTCGGTCTGTTAGGTACCACGTAGTATTCGATTTTTTTTATGTGTATTTGAATAGGTTTTCAAAAACATTTTTTTTTTGCGTTTTTAGAGGATGACTGGCAATAAGACAACAACATAGGCTGGAAAAGGCCTAGCCTTTCCCCAGCTATGTTGAAGTTAGCTTCCTATCTATCCTATAGGTGCTGCTGAATACTAGTATTTTACAGTGAGCGACTGTCTGTCTGACTTCCACAATACAGTTAGTACAGGAAAATGCGATACTCTATTTACCATGGACTGATACGGACGGACGGACGGACACGTCACGTGACGCGGACTGGACTTTATAGATCTACAATTAACAGCTGATATCAACGGTTTAACGTACTTTCCGAAGCACGAAGGAAATTCGGATTGTAAGGGGTGATCACCCATCCACGCTACTGCTTTCTAATGCTTTTTTTTTACAATTTGCCATAACGGGCAATAAATAGTAAAGAAATATGAATAATGTTAATTGATAAGAAAAATAGAGTATTCTGTTCTATTATATTCAAACTTTTTAGCTTTATAATATTAATATGGATAGAATACCATACTAATCCACCACCACTCTAGGAACTCAATAAAAAGGCCCATGAAAATCAGACCACTAACAAACTTCGTTCCACCTTATTGTCTAATTGCGCTCGGCTTTGATTGAAATTGGAAAAATATTTTTGTGTTGGATAGTCCATTTATCGAGGAAGGTTATAGGCTATGTAACATCACGCTACATACAAAAGGAGCTGAGCCTAAATGAAAATTGTTACAATAACGAGGAATATTTATTCCTTTTTTGGGCTTTTTCCCTTTTATATGACGCAGACGCAGTTGCGTGGGTCAGCTAGTTATGTAATGTACAATGTAACGAATATGACGCAAATAATGTTAAGTAATTGTAATTTTGAATTAATCTTGCACGCCATTGAAACGGTGAGACATGTAGCACTATGATGTTTCGGCAAATATACAGGGTGTAAACCACCTCATCACAAAGCCATTAACCAATCATTCTACATTACATCAAACTAAGTAACTTTAACAAAAAATATTGCTGGGAAACAACTTTTTTTTTGAGGTTATAAATCATGTTTTGGGGAAGAACTCAATTTAACGCACTTAAAACATTGTGCTGATAGATGGATTGAATAGTACGGAGGTCATGAAGGTGTTAAAAGTTAAAATCATACAAAAAAACTTGTATAAAAAAAAAGGTGTCAAAAAGTTGTAACTTTGACCCCCCATATCCCCCCATATCTTCTAGAAGGTTTCCAGGTATGGTGTAGAACAAAAAAAATATCGCAATTATGGGAGAAAAAGTTCTTTCGGCTTCGTGAAGAGATGTTTTACACCCTTTATAAATAAAAATTATGAAAAAACAATATAATAAAACCTCTCACCCGAACAATCCTAAGGCAACCACAGTCAATGTGGCATCGAACATGTAAAAGGCGCCGGGGAAGTGGTCGATGGTCATCATGTAGATGTAGCTCGTCGCCGGCATGTATATCGACGGTGCTATTGCCTCCGTCACTCCTATGAGGGCGCTCAACTTTGCTGTAAAGAAGAGAAGAAGAAATAGAATTTTGTATTTTGTGTGGACCTCGAACTCGCCCAATGAAAAGAAGAGGTTAGGTAAGGACCGCTTCCAGAAGATGCATTTGCACCTTTTTTGTTTTTTTTTTCAGATGGGAAATCATCATATGACTCCGGTCGGAGCGGGAGGGAGTGTCAGACTTTTATTGACTAAAACGCATCCTTGTCTCTTCGTTGCCCTTTATGTTCCGGGGCCGCGGTATCTTTTGCGGACATTTGCACCCTGGCTTTAAAGCCGTGGCTAATCTTTACGTTAAGCAACTTATATGTAGACGCTGATAGAGAGTTCCATAGTTGAGAGATTTAAAATGTGTAAGAAAAGCACTGAGTACCGCTAATCGGAATATTACCAAAGTGCGGAAAAGGAGATGGTAGGTTCAGGCCATCGGTTCAGGCTGAGGAGTCAGGAATGCACAAACCAGCATTGGGCAACGCAAGAACAAGGATCGTTTATAGATACAGTGTGGTCGTGTTTAATACATTTTTCATCCAGTTAGACAGATGGTAAAAGTAGAGTGTAAATTGACGCAAAACTGTTAAAAGCAAATGTTATACAACATAATGTAAGAAAAATTGGTGTATAATAAACAACAATTATACTCCTAAAATTTTGCTTATTGTTTCAAAATGTTGGCAAGAATACAAGAGGCATGTTCTTGACCTGAAAATGCTAAACAAGTCGCTAAATAAAGATCTACTAAAGTTCATGAATTTTGAAGTACGAACTTCGCAAAGCCAACAGGACCGAAACAAACAATTTCTAATTTCCACGTTTCTCCTGATTAATTTAGTGGGTGCGCTATAACGCGAAGAAAATTTACGCAAAAACGAATCTTCTGACGCGATAGCAACAGGTGCTAATCCTTTGAATGGCCATTTCTCCCTTGTATAAACTGCTGTTTTTGCCCTTTTCGAGAAATTTTGTCTTATCAAGTCGTAACGTTTTATTGAGCAATTTCTTCCGTCATTTATTCTGTGTAAACGATTTTAGACGGTTTGCTTCCAGATAAATAGAATAATCAAAGTTGCTCCACGGATTTTCTGTTACTTTAGATATTCTGAGGTGAAGTTACTTACAACAAATAGTTCCAATTCAATTCAGGTAAGGTAAAACAAATGTTTCAATAACGTTAGTCTTTTGTTCTTGGAGTAAATTGAGTTTTAGTACGAGGAGTAGTTTCAAGGACGGTAGAAAATAGTTTACTTCCTAGCATAGCTGTGTACAGCAACAAACTACATTCCCTTAGTGGAACCACTAAAACTCCGTGAATAGACCGACAGAAAAAATATTCTAAAATAAAATACATTGGTTTCCGAGAGCAATAACTTATCTGTACTTACCTAAATAGTAATTAATAAAGTTAACTTACCAACTTCTTCAGTAGGTACACTCTTGGTGGCTAATGATCTGACAGCAGTCAGTCCAGTATGGCTGAAGATGTTCAGCACCGGAGCTGAGTAATACCATGGTCGCGTCGGTGCAAACGCAAACATGAAACAGCTAGCTATCCTGCTCACTCCTGCAAGGACACCGATAGCACTGTCCTGCACGTTCATCCTTTTGCTGAGAACCGATATGCAGAAAACGGTTCCTGGAGAAGAGAAGTTACGATTAAATATTAATTTTGAATAATAAAGTGGATAACGAAAAAAACTAATTAGTTCGTCAGTTAGATTATCAAGATGTATTTGACTTTAATGTTTTCTTTTATTGCGTAAACCAAAATTGACGGAGATACGACGCTTTTAAAATTCTCAATACATCACGCCGTGTTACAATTTTTATTGCGTTCTGACGTCACGAGCCTCCGCCCACTCCAGTGTTTTGATGCGTTTTATCTTTGTCAATATTAATTGTTTTACAAAAACAAAAAATACGTGTCCATTATTTTTCAATACTCTAACTGACAGACCAAATGATTGGCAATTTACTGATGGTGGAAACTAGCCTATCACTAAAACTAAAATGTTTTACCTTTTTTTTTTTAGGATGGGAAATCATCAAACGACTTCTCCCACTCTGGGCGGAGCGGGAGGGAGTGTCAGACTTTTATTGACTAAAACCCATCCATGTTCCTTCCTCGCCCTTTATGTTCCGGGGCTCTTTCGAACAGGCCCGCAACTCCGGCAGGCTTCGGCCCTTGCGGGCCCCTCCCCTAATGCTGACATCCCTTTGAGGCGCGCGTGGAACACGAACGCGCCGTCGACACGGCCTGTCGTCGTTAGACGGACGGATGGCTAGCTAGCCCATAGCCAACCGTCCACAGGCCCGCATCTACGGTGGCCGGTAGCCACCACGTGGCTCCCGACGCCCAGTGCGTCTCCCGCGGCGGCCGGGAAGAGAGGATCTCTCCCTCTCTCGTTCCGCCACCTCCTTCGCTAGCATGACTGCTTCGCAGAAGGAGGTGACAGCTTCCCATTCCGTCTCGCTCCGGACCATGGATTGAACCTGGGCCGGACGCGAGAGGTCGCCGCCGCCGATCGCCGCTACGAGGACACGGCGGTGCTCCGCCCACGCAGGGCAGACTTCCACCGTGTGCTCCACCGTGTCCTCCGGTCGATCCTCGCAGTGGAAACACCCGGGCGTTTCCTCCCGCCCGATTCGGTGCAGGTACCTCCCGAAACATCCATGTCCGGTGAGGACCTGCGTCAAGCGGAAGGTGAGGACGCCGTGGCGCCTCTCCAGCCACTCCTCAAAGAGGGGACTTACCCCAACTATCGTGGCGTGCCCTAGATACACCTCTAACTAACAGTGGCGAAGGGTGAAAATAGTAACACTTCATTAAGTTGAAGTTATGGCAATAATGGCATTAAACTTGCTTCAGTGAAGGAAAAAATCGTGATGAAACTACCGTGAATGAGAGATATTTTACGACGCCATGTAAAACTAACCCATGGGCGGTATAAAACTCTGACACTAAGTTAGCCACTAACCACACAATACAGAAATAATGGTATTATGTAGTGCTAATTATAAACCTCCTGATTAAAGAGAAATAAATGTAATGAAAGCTCAAAGAGACCATGATCACTTTAAGTCCATATTAATCTTTTACTTTCTAACACCATCTAGTAATACATATGGAATTTAATATAGAATATGAGTATTGAGTAAAGATACAATAAAATGGTATGTGCTTTGTTTCGTCCGTAAGCCCAGGTTTCATATCAATGTGGAGACAACCAGAGCTGAGTGGAGGAAGTCTGTGCACTGCTCTGCTTATTTCTGCTTTGGTGGAAACCGAGCCTAAACTCGATGGTTATTGCAACTTACTTAATTAAAACTTGATATCGTAATTTTCCGAAAATATCCTCACATTTGAAGGGACTTATACCAAAGTTGCGTGTTTATGTGACATTCAACTAACGCATTCTCTTCGGGCTCTAATAAAATGTAAAAATTACGGCCTTATTTGGCATTATTTTAAGACCCCAGGTCTTGATTCCGAGTGTTTACGATATTTGAAGACAAAAATACCTAAAAATAAAGAAAAATAACTTGAATAATAAGTACCAGACTTATTATTCAAGTTATTTTTCTTGTTTTACCGGATTTTAGGTAAACGACCTGGGCCCTGTTTAATAAACTTTACAAATTGTGAATTGTAATTGTATTAAACAAGTTTTAAACCTACAAGTTTACATCTTACAAATTTACTATGGTGGAAAACTGACAAAATGGTCAGTTTAATTTTACAATATAACTTTACATAATTTCGGTTTAATAAACATTCTCGCTCGCCTTTGTTATATTATTAATAAGCCATAGGTATTATTGCAATAAATATGTATATTAATTTGTTGTTTTGTTGTGATTAATTTGTGTTGCAATGAAGAATAAGAATTTTCTCTTTACAGGTGACCATTATAATAAGGTTTATTAAACAACACTTGTCATACGACTTTACAAATATGTCAGTTATTTACCAAATTGTCGGATTGTTATGTTTATTTAACAGGGCCCTGCGTTTTTATGACTATCTCATAAATGTTATGAAATAGTAACAATGCTGAACAAGCCGGTGAAAGAAACATTGTTAGGAAGCCACCATGTCCTTAATATAAAACATAATCTCACAAAATAATTTCCGTTCAACTAATCAGCGTGCAAGGTGAGTTCCGTCGCATACATTTCACAATTTTACGGTTTAACTTCGATTGATTCGATTAATTACTGATTCGATTTAACTACTGAAAAATAATCTGTTAAATCGTTAGTAGTATTTTCGGTTGACAATATTTCGAGAGTTAAGTAATAACAGCCGCTCGGGCCGATCTTTAGGTTAACCCGTGCTTGCCTAGACTGGTCTGTGGATGGGTGACCACAACCTTACACACCGAGTTTCCTCCGTGCCTCGGAAAGCACGTTAAGCTGTTGGTCCCAGCTGTCATATTGTGTCCATCTTTGGCAGTCGGTAGTCAGTGGCCCAAAAATTTTGACAACCAGTCTTTCCAAGAGGTATCCTGTTACCCGGTATGAGTTACCCATCCACAGATGAACCTAAGCAAGCTTCTCATCTCTTCGTAAAGACTATCAGCCTAATATTCCCACTAGTAAAATGTTCATCCATCCCTAATTACTGCGGTGTGTTCTTACAATGGACAAAATTGCAATGCTATCGCAATAGTGTTTTGTAACCCTGTTTATACGAGGACTTGTAAATAAACAGTTGTGCTGGACTGAATCTCATGTATTATGCATTACTGCGTATTTGGACACGATTTGGTATCTACATACAGAAGGTGCACTCAGATGTAACTTGTGAACTGGCCATTTTGGCGCGTTGCTTATCTGTATCATTATATATGTATATAGACCGGTTACTATTTCACTTATCTACTAGTAAAATACATTCCAACGTGATAGTAATGCATAGTTTTATGTTTATTTTATTTTCTTCTTTTACCTGCGTATATATTTTTGACAGTCAGACTGACCTATCACACAGCTCGTAATTCTGATAACCCCGTCCCCGTCACGAGAAACTATAAATTTTGTAAGCACACATTTGGGTTCGCAGCCTTTGGATCAAATTAAAAAATGACAGCGTCAGCGTGATCTAACTTCAGAATGGTGGCCCAAATGTTTACGTTCCATTAAGTCAGATGTGGCCCAGTACAACAAAACATTTGAAGACAGCGCTTTATATCGCCAAAATATAACCCGACCAAGTGACTGAATTTGGGAGTATTTTTTGTGGATTGAATTGTCGCTACGTATTTTGGCAGAAATTATTTGTTTACAAGAAATATATCTTCTCGTGGTTCGGACTATAGATTTGCCTATTCAAGATAGGCTGCAGGTCAGGGCAGTCGCTCTATGGGCTGCATCCAGTCAAACTTAAAACCAAACTAAACAAAGCTGGGATAAGGTTAGATTACGATATGTCTGTTATATTGTCTGTTTGTTTGTTTATGAAAATTTAATTGAAATCTTTTATTTAATTTAGTAATTTATTCCCAACAGTGAACCTTCTCTAAATCAATTTATTTTGTGATACCAACTTATGTAGCTGTACAAATAGGTTGCGGATTATTAGTTACGCCACGTTTCCAAATGCAACAGTTTTAGTCTCGATTTCTCAAATTGGTTAGTCGGACGGATATCTCAAGTAGAGCAATGGTTTAAATTATCCTTTTAATATCACATACCTACTTGATTACGTGCTACTTAAAGGTTGGCTCTTAAAACTGTGATGAAAAACTTTGTGAGGAAACCCAGAAAGGCATGTCCAAGAACGAAAAGAATCATGGTGACCTCTTCTAACCCGCACTGGGCCCGCATAACGGATTGCAGTCCGCCACCTCCCTTAGAGCCCCAGCAGTGGGAAAACCTGTGCTTATTCCACTAATAGATATTTTATTTCAATCATTAAACACAACCAATTCATCTAACACATCAAATATCTTCAAACTACGAGTATAACAGCAGTTCTACTGAATTTTCTTGCAATTGGAAAATTCAAGTGCTGTTCTCGGAAATTCACGACCTAACTCGTGATTTATATCGTGAATTTCCGGACTTTGGAAACCGAACTATTGCATAACAACGCGTGATATATTATCTAGGGTAGACGTACAATGTTGGGAGAAACGCATGCTGCTGATATGTCTCAGTGCATGTGTTCTCACTCACGTGCTTCCAATTCAATAAGCATGTAGAAAAATTACTCTAGGTCTGTGTGCCTAGGGGCCAACAACTATACAGCAAGCTCGTAGGGCGAACAGATTATCTAATCATGGTTTTGATTTCCACACTTAGTCCTTAGAGTGAACCATTGTACGTGAGCCATGGTGGCCGTTACTCCAACCAGCCCACCTCCCTCCAGAAGCAGCTCAAACTTCTTGGTCTTCTCAAGGCATTCGTAAGAGATTTTGGTGTTCCACGAGGCTCCTAACAAATCTGGGTAACTGGTGAGCACATGCGACACCGTTTTTTCCGCCTTCATGCACATTCTGCACAGGGAACTGTCAGTAATACCTAGGGTTGCAGAGTAGGTTACAAGAGTAAGTTATTACTCTTAAGTTCTTCAGTTTCTTTTTAGTTTGTTTGGAAAGTACTGCCTTTAGGTCTTTTTTTTTTTTTTTTTTTAAGGATGGGAAATCATCAAATGATCCCCCCCACTCTGGGCGGAGCGGGAGGGAGTGTCAGACTCTTACTGACTAAAAACCATCCATGTTCCTTCCTCGCCTTTTACGTTCCGGGGTCGCGGTATCTCTTTCGAACAGGCCCGCAACTGCCTTTAGGTCTTAAACTTTGCCAAGAAATAGGTAGGCAGGCATAATATTGAGGGAAGTTAATTGGTTAGCTAATTGATTATAAATGATAAGGTGCCATTTACCAACAAACAACCAACTTAAACTGTTTATTCAAATCTTTCATTCTTTGACAGCTTTATGAGATGAATGTCCGGGGAAAGCGGAAAATTAAAATAACAGAAAACGAATGAGAATAATAATAATAACAAACTAAATCATAACAACAAACAACAACAATAATAATGTAACAATTTATTTCAAGAATAGGATGTTTTATAGAGGAAAATAAATAAAACTTATTTCCAACTGAAAAGTAATAGTTGCGACACATAATTGAGGCCTATGTCCAGGAGCGGACGTCTTTCGGCTAAAAGGATTAATAAATAATTAAGTGGATTTACTCACTATACTGATACTGTGTATCTAACAATTTTTAATGACATGCCGAGATAGGAAGGTGCCGAGATAGGACTAAACCTGTCGTCTAAAATAAGAAAAGCAGCCAAGTGCAAGTCGGACTCGCCCATTGAAGGGTTCCATAGAAGCAAATAACATAATATAAAAGTTACGATTTTACGACCTTATGACCAATTAAAAAAAAAACTACTTACTAGATCTCGTTCAAACCAATTTTTGGTGGAAGTTTACATCAGACATTTTTTAGTTTTATCATTCTCTTATTTTAGTAGTTACAGGGGGTCATATATTTTACCACTTTGGAAATGTATCTCGCGCAAACTATTCAGTTTAGAAAAAAAAATATCTTAGAAACCTCCATATCGTTTTTGAAGACCTATACATAGATACCCCACACGTATGGGTTTGAAAAAAAAAAAGTTGAGTTTCAGTTCAAAGAATAGGGGAACCACATTTTTTTTTGTGTAAAAATCTTAATGCGGTTCACAGAATACATCTACTTACCAAGTTTCAATAGCATAGTTCTTAAAGTTTCGGAAAAAGGTGACTGTGACATACGGACGGACAGACAGACAGACAGACAGGCAGACATGACGAATCTATAAGTGTTCCGTTTTTTGCTACCTATTTGGCAACGGAACCCTAAAAATAAAGTTAATTTAATAATTCATAACAAGTTCATTTTATTGTCAACAACGACTCATATCACAATATCGCACAAGTGCATGCACTATTAATCTCATTATCATTTTGACTTAAATCGCGCCTATTCCGCAACAATATTTACTTTCTGATATAGCTGTATAAATACTTGAAGATAATAAAATATTGATCTTGCGTTGACCTTTCCGCATTTAATATTGTAAGACATGCAATTTGGTACCTACTGCGTTTCAGAAAATAGCTTTAAACTTTTTATATGTTACACTTGTAATATCAATTTTAAATTCTTATAATGTGAAATAGTGTGTATGCCCCTAATGGGTAGTTTTTTGAGTTACTATAACCTAACTATAAGACCAATTGTATCACCAAAAAGCACACTAATAAATACTTTGACTTTGTTGAAGGAGCTCTTGGCTGTCTTTAGGTTAAGCTGCGCTTTCCTCGGTTATTCTGGGGATGGGTGACCACCCGTTACATACCGCGTTTCCTACGTGCCTTGGAAGGCACGTTTGAAGCCGTACCGGTTATCATTAGTAGATCTTTGACAGTCGTTACAGATAGTCCTGAAAATCTGACAACCAGTCTTACCAAGGTGTTTCGTATCACCCAGTACTAACTGGTTGTGGAGGTCAGATAGGCAGTCGCTCCGTAGTATTTATTTTTAACCATAAAAGTCAAGCTAGAGGCCCATGAGTGACTAAAAAACTCTACCTGCAGGCTTAGCATGACCACCGGAGAAACGAGAGAGACTCGACAAATCTTTTGTTCATCTGTCATTGAATCGACAAAATGACAGATGAACAAAAGGTTTGTCGACTCTCTGTCGTGTCTACAGTGGTCATGCTACGAGGGCTGGACTAACCAACCATTAACCAATCACTAACCACACGAAAATGAAAAGCAATATCAAAAAAATAACTTGCGTTCTTGCTACCAATCCAAATATTACAATTTTTTCTAAGATGTGTATGTCTCAAGTAATTTAATTCTGAACTTTAAGTCAGTAAAAATGACGGCATTTCCGTGTCCATATTGATTCCACTTAGCAAAAAACTAGTTTCGGAAATGTTCGAGAAGTCAGACCCTTTAATTCAGATTTTAATTCAACGATCTCCGTCCAATCGAATAAAACTGGCTCTATAACTCGAGTAGGTACCTGCTACAATTAAAGGCACCCAGTGAACGACCGAAAATTAGGTTTAACATTGAAAGTATAATGTTTTAAGTTAATTTGTAGAACATCACCTGCTCAGTACTTGAAACCTGTTTTGATAAAAATAATTAGTAAATTAATGAACGTCTTACCATGTACTCTGATAGAGAACACAGAACTTTATAGTCTTGAGAATAAAGTTAATAATCGGAAAGCGAGATAATCGGTTGCGTGATAAATGCAAGACTCTATCGCGATCCGCCATCCTTGACCTAGGTTGATAAAGATGGCGTTATACCGCACACACGCAACAAGATGCGTTTCTTATTTCATCTTAAAAGATAAAGTTTACTTATACCGCATTCAGCCATGGAAATATGACATTGGACTGACAAACAAATAATTATATATTATGCAAATGAGAGCGATTTATCTGATCTTATTTTGACCGAAAATAAAATAAAAGTGCATGTTTTTGTAGACAGACGATAATAATATGACTGGTGGATAAAAAACGTCCCGACATTTTGTAATGATGTATTTTGAGTAACACTTGGAGGTGAGGATTCTGGATTGGTTTTTTCATAGTCTTCTAATTTATTTTATTATCATCTAACATAATGATTTATGTCTTTAATCCTCGCTGTAAGCGATAAGACTTATTAAGCGCACGTAGGCTTCTCGAGTTTTTTTTAGTTTCCTTTTTTGTCCACAGTAATATCGACTTTGTTGATTTCCAGACGTAATGTTTTAAGTATTAAGTAGGTACACAGACCCAAAAAAACACCTTCAGCAAACTCAAAAAGTTTAATGAGTTTCTGTTTTAAAACGTGTCGACATGTATTTGACTAAGGTCCATGTTCACCGAAAAGCTTACGGTCTGATTATCTAAAAACAGTTGTTTAATACACATTTTTTTATAGGAACATGTCACAGTGACAGCTGTTTTTAAATAAACAGACCGTTATCTTTTCGGTGAACATGGACCTTAAGTAACTTTGCGCAAAAAATAATTATTGCTGGGAAACAAATTTCTTTTTTGGGGTCAAAAATCACGTTTTGGGGTATAACTCAATGTTAGGCACTCAAAACATTGTGCTGATGGATGGATTGAATAGTATGGGGTTTGTGGAGTTATCAAAAAAAATCTTGCAATAAAAACTTGTATTTAAAAAAACTTGTCAAAAAGTTGTAACTTTGACCCCCAATATCTCCGTAACTAGAAGGTTCCCAGGTATGGTGTAGAACAAAAAAATGCTCGCAAAGACGGGGAGAACAAGTGCCTTTCGGCTTCGTTAAGAGGTATTTTACACCCTATAGGTATAAACAAAATTAGCTTGGATATATCCTATCCGCGTTACCTACCTGTCACTTGATTCATAGAAAATCAAAGAAATATTTTCTTATGACGTTTTGTTTCTAACCGTCTGTAAGCAAAATGTCAAACGGACAGAGATAGCAACCTATCGATACCGAACAGTAAGTTATTGAAAATGGCCGTAATACAATTTTATACAATCAATCATTATAAGCTCGTGGCTAAATAATAACAGCCGCTCGGGACGATCTTTAGGTTAAGCCGTGCTTGGTCAGACTGTGGATGGGTGACCACCCTTACATACCGAGTTTCCTCCGTGCCTCGGAAAAGCACGTTAAGCTGTTGTTCCAGGCTGTAATTTGTCCATCTTTGGCAGTCGTTACAGGTAGTCACAGTGTTTCGAAAGTCTGACAACCAGTCTTACCAAGTGGTACCGTATTTCCCAGTATTAACTGGGCTGTGGAGGTCAGATAGGCAGTCGCTCCATGTAAAATACTGGTTCAGCTGCTTCCGGTTAGACTGGAAGCCGACCCCAACATCGTTGGGAAAAGGATAGGCAGATGATGATGACAATCAATCATTACGTAACTTATCGATGAGTCCCAAACATTACGTATATGATCCCAAACTTCTGTCTCCACATCTAATTACACATTTTACAAGCCAATAAAATTCGACCCTTTTCAAATAAAAGAAAATAAAGTGCCCAATCAAGGATAAAACTTTATTACTGACGGACTTACCCAAACCGTACTACCTTATACATATATCTACGTATATGTAAGGGTGCTTGTATAAAGATATAGGATTTCCGGCACCGACAAATCGCTAAACCCGTATCTCATTTACTTTTTGTTTGTCTATAGCTGCACTTATTTTTTAAATGACATTGTAGGCCTATTTTAACTGCAACGGTACTGATCCGTTCCATATTTTTCATATAATGGAAGCTAGTATCTTTCTGCAAGCATCTTTAGTACCTAAATAAGAATACCGAGGATAAGTGCTAATTGTACTTACCAATAAGACCCAAGACGATGTTTATAGTACCATAAACGCTGTATTCGACCTCAGTGAACCCGAATTTGCGAATCACGTACAGATACGCCACTTGCGAGTCACCTGGAAAAAGACAAAAGAAATAAGTTGTGTATTCTTTTGTTTAACTCGAGGAAAAGACGGCGGGTAAATAAATAAAGGAAACAAGGATAAGTAGGGGAAATGCGATCAACAATAATAAAGTAAATAAGGTTGTATTTGCCGCCTTGGTGACGAAGACCACTTGAGAGTAGTATCCTCGTTTTGCTGCTTATAAATTCGTTCTGAGAAATCTTTAGCACGACAGTTCATTATCAGAGGAAGACTTAATTCAAAAGAAGTTTCATTTAGAAGGTCTCCTTATTAAATTAAAGAGTACGACTTTTCAAGAAAATTAAAATTCGTTATCAGAAGCCTACATTTCACTGGAATAAAACATTGTACTCAAATTACCAACGTTACTGTACTCTTCTCTAAAGGAATCCCAATTGCGTTAGCAGAATTTTAATCACAATCAGAAGAGTTATGAAGGAAATTCTTAATCCTGTGTTATTAATTTAAGTGAAGGTGTTTATAGTAAAGATTTTACATCAAAAACGTGCGTATTTAATGTATGTTTATTACGCGACTTTGCAGCTGATTAAACCTATCAAGAAATTATATACCTCTACATTCAAATGGCGCCTGTACTGCCAAATTATTAAATTGCCACAAAAGCTGTGACATCGTTAATTTCATTGTGGTTAGCTACAGCCAATTGCCTGCTAATAATAGCGTGTATTAAACCGACTAATGAATGCTTATTATCAGGCTCGTGCGCTAGACTGGTTTAGTCTGAAAAGCTACATAATTTCAAACACGAAATTCCTGAAGTATTATGCAGAGATTTAGTTTGATTATGTCCCAAGTAGACGGACGAGCTTATTGCCATTGGCCGAGTATATCTCCAAACTTCGGACTAATGCTGAGAAATTATCTTTAAGCGACCATAATTATGAGCTAAGTATAAGCAACTCTATTTGTGGTGGTTAAAATTTCGTCTGAAATACTGCTAGATTATAGTTCTAATCAGCTTGCACTACAAAGTGGTTGTTACATCAGTCACTGCACGGACTAGGGCATGCAATTCCGGTATTCCGGAATGCACGCGTTTACCTCTTGAAGTCACCTTAAAAGACCAGTAACAGTTTGCTGATCTGTGAATCAAAGTAAGTCTAAAAGCAGTTGGGAAAACGTAAGCAGGTGAACGCCATAATTTAAAACGACAAAAATACTGCGTTTCCATACATCCTCGCTACTCGTAGTCAAAATTACCGTTCATAATTGTAAAACCCTTTCTTTACACTCTTTTTTTTTTTTTTTTTTTAAGGATGGGAAATCATCAAATGACCCCCCCCACTCTGGGCGGAGCGGGAGGGAGTGTCAGACTCTTACTGACTAAAAACCATCCATGTTCCTTCCTCGCCTTTTACGTTCCGGGGCCGCGGTATCTCTTTCGAACAGGCCCGCAACCCAGGCAGGCTTCTTTACACTCTGACACCTTTTTATGCCTTAAGGTGGAAGCGCTGAACCGGGGCGCCCTGTGGACTCTCCGTCCGCATTTCGGCCCATTGTGCTGCTTGACGAGGTGGGCAAGCTCTTTGAAAGAGTTATTGCAAACCGCCGCGCCGCGCCGAGCACCTTGAAGGGATGGGGCCGAATCTTGCGGAGAATCAGTTTGGTTTCCGTAAGGGGCGCTCTACGGTGGACGTCATCATGCGCGTGAGAGCCCTCACGACGGGGGATGCGATATCCCGAGACGAAGTCTATCAACATCTCCAACGCCTTCAAATCCTTGCCCTGAAGCTGCACCAGGGAGGCATTCCGGTATCACCGGGTGCCGATCTACCTCCGTCGTGTGGTCGGGGACTACCTGAAGGACAGGGCCGTCATCTACCCCAGTCGCTGCGGAGAATGGAACCGGCGAGAAATGTCGTGCAGTGTCCCACAAGGATCGGTTCTAGGACCGCCCCTGTGGAACATCGGTTACGACTGGGTGCTGGTACCTCCCTCGTGGTGTCAGCATCGTTTGCTACGCAGACGACACCCTGGTGCTGGCACAGGGGAGGTCACACGAGGCGGCGGATGAAAATATGACACGCTGGGTTGCGATAGTCGTAGAGAGGGTCCGGCCACTGGGTCTCGAGGTGGCACTGCACCAGTCCGAGGCCATGTTAACCCAACCTTGGGGGGCCAAACGCCTCCTGCCGCAGGTTCTACGTGGGGGTCGTGCGGTCCATGGCCCTTTACGGGGCCCCAGTGTGGGCGCGTTCTTCACTTTAGCCTGACGCAGGTCCTCACCTGACACGACACGGATGTTTCGGGTGTTTCCTGCATCGAATCGGGCGGAAAGAAACGCCCGGATGTTTCCACTGCAAGGATCGACTGGAGGACACGGTGAAGGTCTGCCCTGCATGAGCGGAGCACCGCCGTCGACGGCGCGTTTGTGTTCCACGCGCGCCTCAAAGAGATGTCTGCATAAGGGGAGGGGCCCCCACGGGCCGAAGCATGCCGGGGCTGCGGGACTGTTCCAAAGAGACACCGCGGCCCCGGAACGTTAAGGGCGAGGAAGGAACATGAACGGGTTTAAGTCAGTAAAAGTATGACACTCCCTCCGGCTCCGCCCAGAGTGGGAGAAGATATTTGATGATTTCCTATATATTTGAGGTGGAAACGCGTTTTTGGAAAGTCTGAAATCACCAACCCGTCTTGAGCAAGCATGGTGATCACTGCTCGTGCCTTTTCTGTACGAGAAGAGGCCTTTGCCCAGCAGTGGGGTAGTAATGGCGGATGGTATTATTTTACTATTATTTAGAAAATTTGCTGGTTATTTTCAGGTAGCATGTTGAATGAAATATGATTCGCGGCTGTAAACGTATGTATTTACAGAGTTGTGAAGTAATTTTCGACATCAACACGAATGACGCCACGGAGAGAAGCTATTCCGAGGAAAGACTACTTTTTTTTTTCTAAGCTGAGCACCAAGCACTTAAGATGGTGTACAGTAACACGTTAAGTTAAAACAACTCCTTGTCCTCTAGCACAAAGGGTACAAAAACCTAATTATTTTTATCATGATAGAAAACAAAGAAGTATGACGCTACAAGCAATGGCTTTGTAAAATAACGTCATTTGTGTTACCAGTAAAGCGTGCATAATTATTTGAATTTGAGGTAATTACTAAAGACTGTGATGAATTTCAATTCTCAGCTCCACGCCAAAGGTTGATAAAAATAATAAATAACATAACTTAAGTGGCAGTGGGCAGGGAACATTGCTCACACAGAATGGATGGCCGATGGGGTCGAAAAGTTCTGAAGTGGCGACCGCGAACCGAAAGACGATGCGTTGGAAGACCTTCCACTAGGTGGACCGATGACCTGGTGAAGGTTCCGGGAATCCGTTGGATGCGAGTCACACGGGACCTGCCAATGTGGTGACACTTAGGGGAGGTCTATGTCCAGCAGTGGACGTCTTTCGGCTGAAATGATGATGATGATGATGAACATAAAATCAAGCCTGCAATCCCCGAAGGGTTAGGCAGAGTTGGATCTTATAGTGGTATAAGTCCCATGGCGCGAGTTTACTTTAGATTGTTACCCATTCGCCTGCTTTTTATTTAGACTTTCGTTTAAGGCGACTAGATGACCTAAATTAGCAACTCTATCTGTGGTGGTTCAAACTTCGTTTGAAATGCTGTTAGAATAAAGTTCTAATCAGCTTGCACTACAAAGTGGTTGTTACGTCAGTCACTGCGGGCCGAATAGCGCGAAATGAGTGGTTTCGATCGATTTACAAAAAATCTATTGATTGGAATAACAAACTAAAACACTTGTAGTGTTGAGTGTGTGCAGTGCGGATTGTAGAAATATTTGCCAAAAATCTGAATGATCGATGTATATTAGTATGATTTTTACTCGTTAAAGAAATTTTTAGAGGTAAGTACGTGATTGTTTTTCGAGTAAATTCATTGTATTACTCGTTTGTTTTCAAAACTCTGCCATACTAGCATTTATCCTGAAGAATATCACATATGTTTCTGGTTTTATAGCAGTGAATAATCTAACTTTTAGTCATTTAAAACTCGCGTTTAGCTCATGTAATCGCCTTAAGTGTGACATAATAATTAACGAAACCATGAATTAGCATAGATTTTTAGATCGATTCTTTTAGACAGATTATGATAAGTATATAGTAGGTAAACTGTACAAAATATAGAGCAACCTCAGTATTGGCAGTTAAAACTATTTTCTTGTACAAAAATAAATGTGAATTTATCGCTTTCTGTATTTGCCACGTAGTAGAATCGATTCTGTTGCTATAATGTCCCATATAACTACAGATTCTACTTTAGATAATGGTGAAAAATAGACTAATAAACTACTGTTTCCCATAAATATGCGATATGGGAAGCTTTTTCTATATTTTCAGACTATAATTCTTGTAATCAGAGTGTTGTTATTGTGATGTTTTCGATATAATATAAATGAACTTATTTATGTACTTATACTTTTTGTATAATACTGGTACATAGGTGGACTTAATGCCACAAGTCATTCTCTAGCTGTCAACCTTCGGGTCAAAGTGGACAGCATTGTGATAGACTACAAAAAAAAGAGCAGCGGTGGCCCAGTGGTGGTAGCCGCGACTTACGAACAGTAAGTAGTGGGTTAGTAAGAACAGGCAGGCGCATTACTTAGTGTAGTGTCTGTGTGTGTGTGTGTGTGTGTGTGTGTGTGTTATGGCATCAAGACTGCTCTCAAAACGGTGAAGGGAAACATTGCATTTTGAGGAAACCGGCATGTCCCAGAACCAAAAAATTCGACAATATGTGACACCTAACAATCCGCACTGGGCCCGCGTGGTAGATTATAGCCCCTTTCCTCTCATTGAGAGGAGGCCTGTGTCCCAGCAGTGGCAATGGGAACATTAATATACTGATGATGATACTGATGATAAAACCAAAAATTAAGAAAAATACTTACTGTTTTTTTAGCATAAATTGAAACATCCAAAAAATATACATAAATACAGTCGAACATAGAACCTCCTTTTTGAAGTCGGTTAAAAAGGCTTTTTAATACTTATTCGATTTTTAAGTTTAACAAGTTCCTAAAGTAAATAATTTTGGAGTTATCGGCAATTGTAAAACATTCCCACAATTTTGTATAAGTAAAGACATACACTGTTTTAGGCTTTCACAGTTTACAACTAAACTTATAGTAAGTGGTAACTTGGAGTAAGTGTCAACTTATGGGATATCTTCCGTGATTATTTATTGTTTTGAGCTCCCGATATTTCATACATAATACATAAAGACATAATTCATCTTATCAATTTATTTGTACAGTATTTACGCTGTACCTGTTACAATAACAATTGAATGAATGCACTGCCCCGTCCAAGGCTGAGTGCTGTCGCCGAAGGAATTTTTAATTTTATTTGGTTAAACACAAACGAGTTTAAAAAACAAAAATGGAATTTGGATAAACTTTCATTTTTGGCGACGTCTTATTTTGGTGGTATCGCATTCTAAAGTCGGTCAGTTCTTATCATAAACTTGTATAATTGGCCCAGAATCATAGAAATTGAGAAATCACATGTCTTTTGGACTCAGCCCTGAAGACGTTTTTATATATTTAGGTCTTAATGTTTTTGTACCCCGAGTGACGTCAATTGCACCTTTTGTAATAGACGGGCACTTGCGGTCAAGGTCGTATGTACTTTGTGCCACAAATGAGACTGTAGGTAGTGCACGTGGCGAAAATGTTAACCATGGTTACGTCCCTAGCACCAATAGTAGCCTTATCAAGGCCAATCATGAGGAAACCAGCATGCTTGAGATATACTTGTTATTCGACGGCATGTTAAGCCAAGTCAGTAAATAGTCCTTTGGACAGCATTAAAACTCTGACACTAACTACACATTAAATAAATAGGTAAATAAATTTTGCTGGACTTTAACACACAGCGCCACCTAGTGCCACAATAAGCAAAGCTTGTGTCGTGGACACTAGATAGTTGACATTCTACATAATAAATACTTTTTTTTTCTTTGTAAATACATACTTATTATACATATAAACATCCATGACTCGGAAAGAGATGTCCATACTCACACAAACATTTGCTCCTACCGGGATTCGAACCCGGGACCCTAAGAACGTAAGGCAGCGTCACTACCACTACGCCATTCGGATCGTCGATAAAGAAACCACATAAAAAAACCGACTGCGTAAAAATAACTAATTTAATAAACACTGAAAAGAAAAACCAAGTTCAGTAAACAAGACATATTCAGTCGGAACCAATATTAGATGTCATGATTTTAGTCTGATAGATTGGGTCCTGACTTTTGTTTAAAGTTATAAGTTATATTTACGCAGTGTTTTTTTTTCTTTATCGTATAAAAAGATCCCGGCTGTAATTTGTCCGTCTATGGCAGTTGTTACAGGTAGTCAGTGGCCCAAGAAAGTCTGACAACCAGTCTTACCAAGTGGTTTCGTATTACCCAGTATTAACTGGGTTGTGGAGGTCAGATAGGCAGTCGCTCCATATAAAATACTGGTATTCAGCTGCATCCGGTTAGACTGGAAGCCGACTCCAACATAGTGGGAAAAGGCTAGGCAGATGATGATGATGATCGTATAAAATGATCAAGGCCCGCCGTGGAAAAGAATTTTCTCGACGAAGAATCGACAAAAAGACAAATACATTTATATTTGTCATTTTGTCAACTCTTTCTTCGAAGAAAGCCTTTTCTACGGTGTTCATGCTACGCGGGCTGGGCAAACTATTGAATCCTATGATATTGATGTGATTGAACGTAACTATTACTGTTAAGGATGTAACTAAAGTAGGGCAAGTTGTATCAGGCACTTAGTTTTAGTGGCTAGCGGTGCAGCGGTGATTGAAAACGTAGCATTGTCTTTAGTAGTCTTTAGTGACGCACTAGGTAAGGAGTTACGTACGTTTATTTGTGGTTTCTAAAGCTGTGTGACTAAATGAATGAATTAGTGTACTTCAGAGAAAAACGCCAGGAGAATGGCTAATAAGAATTGTGTAAGATTCTTGTGTGGGATTGTTCCTCCTAAAGGTGGAGTAAATATAATTAATTGTCACTATGTCATCTGCCTAGTGTTAGCTTACAACTCGTAGACATGGACTTACCAAGTCCATGCGCGTAGGTTACAATTGATTATTTTGTTCATCATGTTAGCTTGCAGCTCGTAGGCATGGACTCACGAAGTCCATGCTTGTAGGCTGAATCAATTTTCGTGGATGATGGTATTTTTCTTTTTGGCGGGAGATTGATGAAAAAAAAGGCGGGCGCTTGTTCAGAACGCGAGGGGTAAAAACGTTTTTCTGCTATTAACAGCGTATTATAGTGGTGATAATTAGATTTAACAGCTAGCACGTAAGTTTCTTAAGCACTTATTATTTGAGTTATATGGAGGTGTTTAATGTTTCTCATAGATTGGGAGAAGGAAATAAATGTACCTAATTGAGTTAAAATGTTGTGCTTCGTTTTCTTTTGCAAAATTCTACATTTCTGAGCTGTAGCTTACACTAACCTTTTCCTAACTATGTTGGGCTCGGCTTCCAGTCTAACTGGATGCAATTGTAACGTAATAATTTATATTATTATCTTATTATGATTCTGCTGAAGCGGCCATTTTAGGCTCCCATTGCCCCTTTTTGTTTTACTGTCGGTCTGTAATAGTTCATAATCACTACTTATTATGAAACAAAGTTCTCGTCGCGTCTGTCTGTCTGTCTCTTCACGATAAACTTAAAAACTACTGCACTGATTTTCATGCTGTTTTCATCAATAGATAGAGTGGTACATAATTTGTACGCGGGCCAAGCCGCGAGCCGTGGACATCAGCTAGTTATTATTAAAACATGCTGTTTTGGTTTGCTTGCAATACTTGGATCAGATCAGATTAATGTTTTTTTGACATTAATATCATAATAGTAAAGGACTATTATGATATTCATGTCAAAAAAACATAAAACTGAAAGTTTTTTAAAAGCGGAATTTTATAATATTTAAAAAAATCTAATCCGCAGCCGATGAGATGAGACTGTCAAAAAATACTGGATAATCATTAATTATTAATTATACTACAAAATATGCTTTTTAAAAAAGAAATGATTTTTGGCTTTCAATGTGGATTATTTTATACATTTATTATGCAACTACTTCTCAATAATCTGAGATATTTAATGTATTCATCAGGTCCGTGGCTTTGTTATTCAACCAACGTGTTGCCTTAAAAAGATTGTGAAAGTGGGTGTGTTTTCGAAATCTTAGGGATCCTGAAGACATTGAATACAATGCTAAATTAACTAATTTATGGAATCTTTTAACATGACATAAGAAATAATGCTGTAGAAATACATACGACACACATACACACACATACATATACATAATGTTCATGACATTGTTGCACATTGCCATTTTGTATTATTTTAATGATTATTTTATCTTTTTTATTTTGTTTTATATACAAGCTTTGACATTTATATATTTTTTCTTTATTGTTTTTATGAATTACATGTTTTTTATTTTTTTTTTACTTTTTGCATTAAAGTAGTATAAATGAAAAGGTTTTTCGATGTTTAATGTCAATTACCTCTATAAATATTTGTACGTCTTCGGGCATAACAGCGCGCTTGTAATATTTTAAAACAACTATTTATTGTACCTATGCTAACAAATGATTAAATGACTTACGACTTAAATTGTTCATTCGAATGACTTTTTCTAACGCTTTTGTTCAATTTGAATTTCACTGTGTTTTTTACGTAACTAGTAGGTATTTTTTCTGCGTAATTTAAGTTAGTTTAAAAATAATATAATAGTCAGCCTATATTTTTCCCACAGCTGGGACACAGGCCTCCTTAGGTATTATGAGAGGGAATGGGCTATAATCCACCACGCGGGCCCAGTGCGGGTTGTTAGATGTCACATATCTTCAAATTTTTGGTTCTAGGACATGCCGGTTTCCTCGCAATGTTATCCTTTACCGTTTTTGAGAGCAGTGGTGATGAAATAAATTACACAAAGTAATGCGCTTGCCTGGGTTCGAACCCACGACTTTCGTAAGTCTGAGCCGCCATTACTTTGACGACTCGAATGGCGTAGTGGTAGTGATGCTGCCTTACGTTCTTAGGGTCCTGGGTTCGAATCCCGGTAGGAGCAAATGTTTGTGTGATGAGCATGGACATTTGTTTCCGAGTCATGGATGTTTATATGTATAATAAGTATGTCTTTACAAACAAAAAAGTATATATGTAGTATATCAACTATCTAGTGTCCACGACACAAGCTTTGCTTAGTGTGGTACTAGGTGGCGCTGTGTGTTAATGTCCAGCGATATTTATTTATTTTATTTATTTATTACTGGACCACTAGAACATAATTATTAAATTAATTATATCGAAGGCAACAATACAAAATAAAATATAAATAAAAGACGCTACTCGTATAAAGAGAAACTGTTTCTGGAAATTAAAAGTGGGATACCTCCGATAGATCTGATACTTTTTTGCTCAAGTGTCCGTCGTAAATGGGTACGGGGCCCTCGATACGTTAGTTCCACTTGCACTTGACCAATATTTTTTAACCATTCTCAATTAATCAGGACAGTGTTGCAAACGGAAGTCTTGAGAGGTCGCCTCTATAGTAAGATTGCTACATTTCATATGAACACTAAAATACTGACGCGGTTATAAGATTTGTAGATGAAAATTAAACCTTAATTGTAAGAAATAAAAATTGTTTACTCGGCACAAAAAGGCTTTAATTTTTACCTTGTATCTTCTTTAGATATGGAGTTTTTACTGTATGCGGGTTTATAAAACTTGGTCAAGATCACCTACTAGTTTATTATTTATTTTTCATGCCCGTCCTAAATTGTACCATGTAATCTAACTATTTAGGTAGATAGCAAAACATTTTGACAATCAGCATTCTTTCCGACTACAGTAGATGTATTCCTCCTCGTAGCACCTAAACTGTTCTTCCGATTTTAATGAATAAGGCGTCAATCGATTCATTATTGAATCCAGGGTAACAGAGGTAACATTTTAACCGATTTTAACAAAAGGAAGAGTCGATTTTACAATGTAAACTACGAATTTAATAAGAGCGTGATTTTACAATGTATACTAGGAATTTGATATGATGGTGATTTTACAATGTAAACTACGAATTTAATAAGATCGTGATTTTACAATGTAAACTACGAATATTATTAGATCGTGATGTTACAATGTAAACCACGAATTTAATAAGAGCGTGATTTTTCAATGTAAACCACGAATTTAACAAGAGCGTGATTTTACAATGTAAAGTACGAATTTATAAAATCGTGATTTTACAATGTAAACTACAAATTTAATAAGAGCGCGATTTTACGATGTTAACTACGAATTTGATAAGATCGTAATTTTACAATGTAAAGTACGAAGTTAATAAGAGCGGGATTTTACTATGTAAACTACGAATTTGATAAGATCGTGATTTTACAATGTAAACTACGAATTTAATAAGAGCGTTATTTTACAATTTAAACTACAAGTTTGATAAGATCGTGATTTTACCATATAAACTACGAATTTAAATTAGACCATGATTTTTCAGTAGTCGGGTTTTTTAGTTGTAGTATATTAATTACCACACAAAGTCTTCCTCCAACACATCCTTTATCTATCTACCTATATTTTTTCATGGGTGCAAAATGTGTAAAATTAAATCCAAATTGAATTTAAATTATATTTCTTAGTTATTGATGCGTACAAAAAAGGTAGTTGAATGAAAAACAGGCAAATAAGGATAGGTCTAGGATTTAAGTGAGTGAAACGAATATTCTGGTCTCGTTTTAATTGTCAGTAGGTACAATTTTATTAGAAACTAGCGGACGTCACGCGGTTTCACACGCGTAATTCCCGTTCCCGTGGGAGTACGGGGATAAAATATATCCTATGTTACTCGTGGATAATGTAGCTTTCGAATGGTGGAAGAATTTTTAAAAACGGTCCAGTAGTTTTTAAGCCTATTCATTACAACCAAACAAACAAACAAACAAAGTTTTCCTCTTTATAATATTAGTGTAGATAACCTGGCCAAAAAGTATTTTAATTAACTCATTCCACTTGCATATCTCATAATATATTAAAGACTGTCTAATCGCAGTTATCCACATCTACATAAAAATAGTAATAAAAAAGCCTACCTAAGAACTTACGTTTTTTTTCGAGAATGTGAAGTAAGTAAACAGGAACGAAATGAAGTCAAGGCTTGCTAGTTATTACCGGCTTACCTTCTTGATAGTGGGCTAGTGAAGCGGGCCGCGTGCTTAACTTACGGATAAACAATATTCGATTCAATAGCTGTACGATGTAATTGTACTCGTATATCTGTCACCGTAAAATTGTCAAATACGTTATATTAGAATATAACGTGTTTTTTCTCGCTATATTGTAATGTCTCGAATTATTGTCAACTGAACATACGGAAGTATCTCTGCCCCCATAATCGGGACTTGGTAGCACCCCCCCGTTAGGTTAGTTAGGTTCCTTGAAACCCTGCACTCGAAAATAGGTATCGGTATTTCTCAGGAATGGTGCATTATCTTTTCATGAGAGTTGTGCCACTGGGCAAGGGGGACCCCTCCTTCCCTCCACAACGCGTAAGTTGACTACCATCGCATGCATTTCACGAAAAATAATGCGTTTTGTTGTAAGCAGTATGTTCATTTGACAATAATTCGAGACTTTACAATATCGCTAGAGATATTACAATATAACGTATTTGACAATTTTACGGTGACAAATATCTACACGTCACATAATTGGAGTTTGGAGCCACTTTTCGGGACTGGCTGTTTGACCGCATTGTTTTTCTAAACACCGTGGCTAACTTTGGTGTAGTCCTTACGTAATCTTCACCGTTGTTTGTGAATTTCTATAATTAGGTTTTAGTGTACAATACATTAATTTATAACACAAATATAATAAATAAATCTTCAAATATTGTAGTCCCAAAACCTCGTGATAAATATTTTTATTTGGGATACAGATGGGGATATTTCTTCCGGTAATTTTATTTTTGGTTTAAGTATTGATGTTAATGGTACCTTCAGCCTATTGAAATCTTAAGCCTCGTATTCATGGTAAACATTTGTTTAACAACAGTTGATCAATGTTGATGATGAACGGTGAGAATGCTGCTGGAAACATAGTTTAAATAAATATGGGTTGTCTACACACGCCAGTCTGCGTTAAAATGTTGCCCTAGAAAGTATTTAAGTATTTTATCGTTGCTCCACGCTACCGCCATGTTTATAAAGAGTTCCAAAGACGTCCACAAGCGTCAATGTTTTCGCTCGCCGGGCGTCAACTGTGCAACATGGCGTGATCAACTCCGCAACAAAAGTGTTGCCCGCAATATGTTGACAGCAACTTGGCAACATGTCTACGCAACCATGTTGCTAAACAAAATTTTACCATGAATACGAGGCTTTGCACTAAAATCGGCGCTATCATATACATTTTAAGTGTCTTGGAAGTAATAAAATATAATAGCTATATAGTTTATGACTAGCTTAAGGACTTGGTCAGACATTTCTCACGATCTACAATTGTTCACGGTCACGTGAAAAGACTCAAGCAAAAATCTTGAAGTTATTTTAATTCACTTCACTTAAAAACAGGTTTTTCATTTTTGTAGCAAAACAACAACCAACTATATACCTACAAGTACATAATCTTACATGTGACTACCTTATGTACATTCACAATAGGTGATCCACACAAAAAATCCTTTTTAAATTTTGTTCAAGACATGCGCAATCCATTAAAACAAACGGCAAAAGGGCCAGCATTGGCCAATGTATACACATCTCTTAACGAAAATTTATTAACTGAGAGCCAAGAACAAATCCAGACAGAGTAATGAGTTAATGACCCACTTTCGACGTCTCATTGTGACAAGAGTAGTCTTTAGTATTTTTACCGCAGTGTCGTAAAAGAAATTAAATATTAATTTACTTATTGCTTTAATATTCAAATGTTACTCACCGTAAAGCGGTCCCACCATTAGCAGGTACAGTAGCAACACACAAAAGATCTGAATCCTGCCCCTGAATGCACGAGGTCTCACCGCCACCATCACAGTGTTGCCAACTAGTTCAAACACGTCCTTTAACACATTCCGTTCCCTCACCTTTTCAGGGGCATTAAAACTCTTCACTTCATCAGGAGGCAGTACATCCTCAAGTCTAAACACTCCATATAAAAATGACAAAGTGTACAATGCTAACAGTAAAGAAAACACCCCGTAGTACCCCATAGCACGTAACAATATACCACTCAAAGCTGTCCCCGTGGGCGTTCCCGCCGTCACACATATCGTTACGAGTCCCAGGCGGAACGTCCTATTTTCTATCGTAGTCCTATCGGCCATAAAACTGAACATTCCCATAAATATGATGATGTAGCCGCCGGTGAACGCCGCCGGCAATGCTTCAATCAAAGCTGTCGCCGTCAGTGATAATTCGTTAAAAAAGTACGTGGCAAATAACAGTCCAATATTGCAAATAATCTCTCCAATAAATGGGAACAAAATGCATATTTTTCTCTTTTTGTACTTATCGCTCCACGCTCCTACAAATAGCACCATCACTGCTGGTATCGCTGTCTGCAAAGGGAACTTCCACGCGACGACTGCAGCTACCAAAGATTGGATTTCCTTGTCCTCCTCATCGAGACCAGTCGTATTTCTTCTTGAGATGCGGTCGCAAATGTCCGATCCATAATTTAAATTAACCCTGCAGGCTTTATCCAGGTGCATGTTCATTACGGCAAGCGAAGATATAGCGGTGCACAGCATGTAAATAAACAAACAAGGCTCGACAGTGGTCTCGCGGAAAATACTCTTGACGTATTTTATAATCTTTTTGGATTCTTCCTTCCAAGTCGTACATTTTTGGGAGCCTGTGAGACGTATGTTTGACCTGGTGAGCTCGTTGACACTGCTGATGTTCTCATTGCTCGTAATCATGTTCACTTTGGCGCCAGAGAAGTGAGAGTCAGTAAAAGTTCCCCGGCTCACGTCTTATATCACACTGCACTGTACGCCACCGGTACCCGAAGGTGACTATACGTTTAATCCGTGGTTATTCGTCTGTAGTTTCCAAAAACCTGAGCAGTAAATGTCAGGTTGTAAAATTAAGCGCGATATGAGAGTGCGTCGGCGCATACGAGTCGCTCGCATCTCGCCCGATACGATAACACAGGTCTCACTCGCGACGACACCACTTTTAATAAATATGTAGCTCATTTATCTTGTACCTTGAGTTACGCATCGGCCAATATTGTTCCGATAGCTTCACGGCTCTGACGCTTAAATAACAATTAGTTTAATCGTAACGACGACGGTGGAAACACCACTGTGGCAAACTTGTAATTTATTTATTAATTTAGCACAGAAACTGTTCTTAAAGAAGGCATTAGTAAAATCACGCTCATTAAGCAGTGTGTTGACTTATCTAGTCACAGATATCGTCAGTGTAGTAGTGGCGTAGACTTGAGGTTGTTCACCTTTTTATGATTCAATAACCATCTTGGTGAGAGTCATTTAGTACTAAGCCAGCTATTTGGACGGCTTATGAAGAAATTTTTTAACCTAACGTCTCATCGTAGTCGTCAGCGTGATCGTCGCTTTCCTAATATTAACTTAAATACCCATCAATAGGGTTTCTCCCATGAATAAATCTCATTTGTGTCATATTCTGTATTGCCATATTTACATAACTTAAAAATATATCTCACAATAAAGTTTCTTCAAAATTCCTGAGTGAAAGTCTACAAAATGGATGGTGTATTTTATTTTTAACTCAAAAGATAACAGTCGCTTTCGATTGTATTTTGAAAAGCATTCAAAGAGATTATTGCAAAAACAAGTTAGCGAATAAAAAGCCATACTTATTTATTGCGCAACGCAGGCTTGGTGGCCAGTAAAAAAATATATTTTATGGTCGGTCAATTAATGATTTTAAATCGATAGCAGTATTTTATTTTTAATAATAAAAGGAAATTAACTGTCTCTAACTTTGCGCAGTACCGTCAACCGAAAAATTATGCCTGCTATGATTTTTCTGTTAATATAGAATTAAGGTAATTATTATTAAAAAAATATTTCTAATTTAAATCGGATTTTGTTAGCAATTTTTAAGAATTTTATTTCTTTCCACAGATTGATTCTTTTTCTTAAGTAAAAACCTGCCAGTAAAAGGCCCGTAAAAATCGGTGCCGCCGTTCCGGAGATTACCCGGTACAAACAGACAGACACAAATGAAAATATTTTTTTCTTTATTTTATGTACAGTATAATTATGTACTTTCATAACATTCAGTAAAAAGCTGTTATTTTGACATTACAATCAGACACTTAATTTTTTTTTTTTTTTTTTTTTTTTTTCTAAGTTTTTAAAGAGATATAGTCACTAACACTATGATGATCACTGAACACGTGCATATTTATTATTTTTCACTTCTCATGCTCTAAAAGTACGCCGATAAAGCCCTACGAAGCGGGATTAAAGTGACCGTTTATTCCCTAGGGAGTAAAAAGTATTTGGAATTATAATGGAACGATCTTTTACTCTAAAACATGACCACAAAAGAGTAACTTGACAAAGGTATTATTTAAATTTCGAATTGGCATGCAAATAGAAAGCGGTTTATTGAAAAAACAAAAAAAAAAAACAAATGAACTCTTCAACGCGAGAAAAAATTATGGTTGTTTGTGTGCATAGTAGATTTTAAATGTTGAGAGTTTGTGTTGTGTTATCAATGGTTAATCTGTGACTGACCTGATAGAAAGAAAAAACTGACCGCTCTGTTCAGAATTTTCCGAGTGTAAATTTGTTCAGTTTTAAATGACTATTTTTCTCGCACTCGAAGTGAAAAGTACAGTTTGCACATCGAGACTATACGCCAATATAATATGCCCTCGCTTTCATTGCCCGCAAGCTCGGGAGTCAAACTACCTCGGGTATATAATGGCTTAGTTTAGTCCCTCGTTATAAAATATACTATTTAACCCCCGACGCAAAACGACGGGGTGTTATGTTTGACGTGTCTGTGTGTGTCTGTGGCATCGTAGCGCCCGAACCACTGCCCAAACGGATGAACCGATTTTGATTATGTTTCTTTTGTTTGAAAGGTGAATTAGTCGCGAGTGTTCTTAGCTATGTTTGATAAAAATTTGTCCAATATGGCCGCCGCCACAAAATGGTGGATTACATATTTATTCAACAACTCCCTCAATGTTTGTATCAAATGAAAGAGCTTGACTAGTAGAATACCATACATTATAATAAATTTAAAATCCAAGATGGCCGGCAAATTAACGAATTATTTTCTATTCAACTTTTAGTACATTGTGGGTTTTTGAATTTTTAATTTAATTTTACTTGTTTATATCGGAAACTCAAAACAAATAGCACCGCATACATGCGTAAATACCTTGTTTTTCAGTGTTAATGCTTGTATAGACATTAATTTGAGTAAGTTTATTTGATCAGTCATGATCATCTACAGCCCGACTTCACCCACTGTTGAGTCTGGTCTCTCTTTGTTTGTGCCAAGCTCCACGCTCGTGTACCAACCTCGTCCAGGATATTCCTGCAATGGCAACAATGTCGTCTGCCTATCTCGCAGTTTTCTTGTTTTATTAGTACTTTTTACCCGCTTATTTCATCAGTCGTTACCAGTCATCATCATCATCATCCAAAGCATGACTTCACCCACTGCTGGGTATAGGCCTCTCTTTGTTTGTACTAAGCTGCATGCTCTTGTGCCAGCTTCATGCAGGATATTCCTGCAATAGCAACAATATCGTCTGCCTATCTCGCAGTTTTCTTGTTTTATTAGTACTTTTTACCCGCTTATTTCATCAGTCATTACCAGTCATCATCATCATCATCCAAAGCATGACTTCACCCACTGCTGGGTACAGGCCTCTCTTTGTTTGTACTAAGCTGCATGCTCTTGTGCCAGCTTCATGCAGGATATTCCTGCAATAGCAACAATATCGTCTGCCTATCTCGCAGTTTTCTTGTTTTATTAGTACTTTTTACCCGCTTATTTCATCAGTCATTACCAGTCATCATCATCATCATCCAAAGCATGACTTCACCCACTGCTGGGTACAGGCCTCTCTTTGTTTGTACTAAGCTGCATGCTCTTGTGCCAGCTTCATGCAGGATATTCCTGCAATAGCAACAATATCGTCTGCCTATCTCGCAGTTTTCTTGTTTTATTAGTACTTTTTACCAGCTTATTTCATCAGTCATTACCAGTCATCATCATCATCATCGTCCAAAGCATGACTTCACCCCACTGCTGGGTATAGGCCTCTCTTTGTTTGTGCCAAGCTCCATGCTCTTGTGCCAGCGTCATGCAGGATATTCCTGCAATAGCAACAATAACGTCTACCTATCTCGCAGTTGTCATGTTTTATTAGTAATTTTTACCTTTTCTGCATGCCATGGAGCGAGATAGTTCCATAATCAAAACTATAGCGGTAGAAACAAGACATTGTCTTTCAAAAAACCGTATCTTGTAACAACACTTTAATCTTGACTAGGTATATTATTTTCCCTGTAAGAACTTAACCTTTAAGTAGTTCCCCTTTTCCTTTTGTACTAGCTTTGTGGTACCTATAGGATTGACGCAGCAACAGTCAAGTTTAGCATGTTTTAGCAATTTAATACAACTTAAGAACGATATTGGGTTTTTCTATCAGGAATTTCTTAGTACTAGAGCTAGGACTTGTGTCCGGGTGGTGGCCATGGGATCGCACCCTGCGACAAACTATGCATCTACTCTAATATATGTCGCTTCTGCTTAATCTTGCGAGAATTAAACGTGTAATATTATATAATAGAGTGTTTGGTTACATTACTTTCAAAAATGTTTATTTATTTATTTATCATCATCATTTGCATTTTCCCAACTATGTTGGGCTTCCAGTCTAACCGGATGTAGCTGACTACCACTATTTTACATGGAACGACTGCCTATCTGACCTCCACAACCCAGTTAATACTGGGTAATACGATACCACTTGGTAAGACCGGTTGTTAGACTTCGGGACACTGTCTACTTGTAACGACTGCCAAAGATGGACAAATCACAACATGGACCAAAGGCTTAACGTGCTTTCCGAGGCACGGAGAAAACTCGGTTTTGAAGGGTCCATCCGCAGACCAGCAAGCATGGCTTAAACATTACATTAAGATAGAAGAGCACAAAGGTTTCGGGGACTTTTTGTTTGAAAGTTTCTGGAAGTACCTCACTCATCATTTCACTTACAAAATAATATAATCATAGATATTAGCAACCCAAATAAACGAAGGCAGGACTTCTAAATTAGTTGTCAATCCGGTATGCTAATTCTTGAATCGTGCAGAATATTGCCGAAGAGGAAATGTCCAAAGGAGTCATTCGTATTACAATATTGCGTAGAACTATATTTACTTCTACGCAATATTGTAAATCGAATGACTCCTTCACTATTGTGAATATAGTCATAGTCTCAAAACAAATACTCCCATCCTTGCGTCGTATTCCTAAATGCTGGGAGTGCCCTCTATTTAGTGTCACCTTCTCTCGGATGAACTTCCTCCATATTCTGTTTCTGTCTCTGTGTGAAGGGCGCTGTGAACTGTGGAGTCAAGGGCGGTGAGCTTCTCCGGTTGCCATCGTCTTTCCTCCCAATGTGACCGAAGTATTCCAAGACACTCGGATGACAGACAAACACTAAATGATGATTAATAAATACGAAACATGGTGATTACCAAACTTAAGTGACAGTTGGCAGGGCACATTGCTCGCAGAACGGATGGCCGATGAGGTCGAAAAGTTCTGGAGTGGCAATCGCGAACCGGAATACGTTGCGTTGGAAGGCCTCCGAGTAGGTGTCCCGATGACCTGGTGAAGGCTGCGGGAATCTGCTGGATGCAAGTCGCACGGGCAAATCAATGTGGCGACACTTGGGGGAGGCCTATGTCCAGCAGTGGACGTCTTTTGCCTGAAATGATGATGATAATGATGATAAAACACAGTGAATAGGTACTCGTTTTCAGTATTATTGAAAATGCTTATGATGTCGTTTAAAAACTTATAACTAACTAAGTAAATATTAATTCAACTGAATAAATTGGGTAGCGGCTGTTGAGTGACACAGCAGGTAAAGTAGAGCCCTCACTGAATAGTTACCGGGAATTGGTAGATGAAGTGTTGACAGACTAAGAGCTAGATAGGTAGATGATTCAGCAGACCGCGAGTAAGACCTTGGTTGAGACTCGCGCCGACCAGCAAAGAGGCCTTGACTCAGCAGTAGGTGGAACAAGGCTGTCAATAATGATGCATTACTAGAAAATGTCATTTTTTGTAATTTAATTAGCGCGGAGACAGAGCACGGGGCCCACGGTTTAGAAACCCTAATCGACTAGTTATTGGTTTATTTCTATAATGTTTCTTATCACATGGAATATCTGCTGTATCGTGGGTGCGTTTACAAACATTTAAACTCACATACATGAACAGCCAGACCCGGAACAAGTGCCTGTAGGCCATGCAAATATTTGTCTGTGTGGGAATCGAACCCGCACAACGCAGCGCAGACACTGCGCCAATCGTGCTGTCAAAATTCTCTCAAATTCTGGAGCCTAAATTGAAGCCTAAGGATAGTACGTTACTATTCATTTATGTTTCTTATTACGAGTCACCTGATCACCTCGCTGGACTAGTGGTAGAAAGCAACACTTCTGTGTAGGTCCTGGATTCGAATTCCTGTTCGGGAAATTGGCTGTCCTATTAGGAATTTCTCTGCAGCAGTACAGAGTCTGGGTTGGTGTCCGGTTGGTGGAAAGAAGCTCGCCGCCTATTAAATGGGACTTGAAGGTATTTAGCGAAATGTGGGTGCGCATCTGCGTTACTTTGGATATATAGGATTGCAATCATGATGTTTTTCTGCCGGGGCTGCAGGACTGTTCTAAAGAGATACCGTGGCCTAGGAACATAAAGGGAGAAACATGAATGGGTTTTAGTCAGTAAAAGTCTGAGACTCCTTCCCGCTCCGCCCAGAGTGAGAGAAGTTATTTGATGATTTCTCATCCGAAAAAAAGGCATGATGATTTATATTTATCACTCCATACATAGTCTTTAACAGAAGTTCGTTTGTTTACAAGGAGCTCGTGACTAAATAATAACCGTTTGAGCCGTGCTTGCCTAGATTGGTCCGTGGATGGGCAAAAGGCACGTTAAGCCGTTCTGCAGGCTGTCATTTGTAGATCTTTGACTGTCGCTTCAGGCAGTCAGTGACTGGCGCTACCGTCTGACATCCAGGAGGTACCGTATAACCAAGTACTATCTTGGTCAGTCACTCCATGTAAGATACTGGTAACTGGATCTAACCCCAACATATTTAGGATCAGGTTAGGTAGATGAAGACATATAGTTAACATTTTTATGTAGGTACGTGATTCTTTAATTCTGTCCCAATTCTTAGCCTTGTAAAGGACTCGAATCCGTCGCATCTGATTGCATTTGTCACTCGGTACTGCAATAAGAGTAAAAAATAATTTCACAAACGAGATCAAGGCCGACGACTGAATCGTTACTTACATTATTAGGTAGGTATTATTATTGGTTGGTGATGCACATTTTGTCTGCCCTTTGTTTTTATTTTTATTTTGTGCGCGTTGCCTCGAGATATTTTACAGGCGTCACTTCAGCATCATCGTGAAATGATTGGAAAGATAAAATGTATGCTTCATTAGCGTAAACATAATATTGGCGTGCAGTATATCAATCAAATATCAAATACCAATGATAACTGTCACTTTGAATCCTGGAGGATCAGTGACAGTTATCATTGATATTTTTTTCGTTAGCCTGTTCTATCCTACAGCTGGGCATAGGCTTCCCCAATACCTTCCATGTGATTTTTTTCCGTGCTTCCTCGGACCAGCATTCGCGGTACTTACGCGTCCAAATAATTTCGGGTAATAACAAAAATCGTTGTCATTATCACTTGTCGTGCGCGATCGCGACTTGTTGCTTACACGTGTAGGTATACAAACGTGTTAGGTAGGTACAAACTAAAAAAAATACTTACACTCGAATTGAGAACCTCCTCTTTTTGAAAGTCGGTTGAAAAAGGTGATTGGGTGTTGAACTGGTAATCTACCAAGCAGCTAGCAGTGTGAGGTGGATGTTACAATAATGTCGTAGACTTTTTTACTCTATACTATAGCGTGCTGGTTTCCTGTAAGTTCGGCTACATAACGCAATAGGTGAAGTCCCTGAATGATGATGGTTATAAAGAAGCTTCGGAAGACGGGAAGAATATCTTAATTAGGTTCAACTACAATATAGAAAGTAGGGGAGCAATATTTAATTATTTCAGTTGAACTTATCTAAATACATAATGATCATCCGGCAGAGCACTAGAGCAGTCGACATAGGCTCACAAAATAAGTAAGCTGAAGTGGCTATGGGCCGGCCATATAGGAATTGGAGACCGCTAATTGGCTATCGTAGGATGGGAAACTCACAGGCTAGGTGGAGCAACGATCTTCGCTCGGTGGCTGGTAGCAACTGAATGAGAGTTGCTGAGAATCGAGTTGAGTGGTGTGCGATTGAAGTGGCCTATGTCCAGCAATGGACTGCTGTAAGCTGATGTTGATGATGAAACAGCTAATATTTGACAGTATTTTGCGACGTCGCCAACTTTAGAAATCTATACTAATGTCTATACTATTATAATATTATAAAGCAGAAGAGTTTGTTTGTTTGTATGTTTGGTTGAACGCGCTAATCTCAGGAACTTCTGGTTCAAATTGAAAAATTATTTTTGTGTTGGATAGTCAATTTATCGAGGAAGGTTATAGGCTATATAACATCACGCTGCAACTATTAGGAGCGGAGCAGGAATGAAAAATGTTGCAAAAACGGGGTTTTTTTTTCCTTTCGTTTTTCTCTCTATAATGTGACGCAGACGAAGTTGCGTGGGTCAGCTAGTGCAAGATATAACGAAAACTACCGGGACTCGGTAAATATGGTTCGAGACACCAATTAACATGTGATGTAGTAAGGAAATGTTAAATTATCATAATTAACGAACTCGATATCTGTGTTAGGCCTATTTGTGAAGCAACACTTAAAGTACCTAAGTAAAACCTGAATTTAAAAGTTTTGAATTTCTTCGCCATCTGAGGCCTTTTTTAAAGTTCCGGACTTGACAAGAAAATGGCGTCTACCCTTGGGCAAGGGTAGATGCCAGACGGATGATCTTTTCATCCGTCTTCAAAAAAGCAGGAAGACATTTTGGTAGTATTTTTAAAGATCTATTTCTTCTTAATAATTCTTGAAATAAATAATTGTCGGTCTAACATTGTTTTTTTTAACAATGTCAAGTTTTCGTCAATTTGTAACAAAGTTGATAAGAGATTTTTGCTTTGCCTGGTTTTAATTTCCAGGTTGGGCACAGTGTTATTAAGTTTTTTCTTTCACAATTTTGTAGTAGCAGCCACGAAGTCTGCCTTTGAGCCCGTTTGATGGCAATAGGCTCCATTAGTTGAAACTTAAACACAACTCGGGAAATGTGCGTGTACTAATCTATACTAATATTATAAAGCAGAAGAGTTTGTTTGTTGGGTTGAACGCGCTTATCTCAGGAACTACCGGCTCGAATTGAAAAATTATTTTTGTGTTGGATAGTCCACATTAACATCACGCTACAACCATTAGGAGCGGATCAGGAATGAAAAATGTTGCAAAAATGGGGACGTTTTTTCCTTTCGTTTTTCTCTCTAATGTGACGCAGACGAAGTTGCGTGGGTCAGCTAGTATTAAATACATGTCATGCTTATCCCTTCGCAAAATTCAGGCGTGAAATTGTGTTGTGTTTAAGTTAAAGAAATAATTAATCTTGATGGTACAATTTAATGGTATTGAAGAGCAGTATTTCTTGTAAGTCTTGTAACATAAAAGTGGAATACTGTAGTAGTTTGAAACTTAAGACAAACTTCGAAGGAATAGGAGTTTTTCTCGTTAGTATAAAGGGCATTTGATTAGTGTCGCCTCGTGGCAGTCATTAAGGATGCATTTAAACTAGGGCAGATAACTAGGATTACTCGGTACGTTTACCGGGTTGATGGGTACCTCGATTTTTAACTATTTAAGTTAACTGCTCTTTTAAGTGGTTGTTAAATCTGATAAAGAGTCAATTGGCTACTTTGTGTAAGTTATATCATGCTCACTCATATGGTATGTCTCGCTGATGGTGGCGCGTGTCTCGGATCTTTCAGTTCATTTCAAAATGGTTAAGTTGAATGGTGCTAATTCATTCACGTCATGTTCGTGAACGGGTGCTGTCAGTTGTGACTGGTCATCTTTTAGTTGCCACGGCTTATTTGTTTGAATTATTTTGTGTTTTTAATTCATTTTTTTTGTTGTTTTAACTATGGACACTTTTAACATGCACATCTTGGTACATTGTTCTTACATAATATACTTCCTCAACATGAAAAATGTAACCAAGATTTTGTAACAATACTTTGATTTAAAAGAGTGTCCGTGGAGTTTCTTTCCCGTTGTACTTTCACAGTTTGTATGTCTTGTGACCGAGACTGTAGCTATACCTATATCTTTGTTTCGACAATTCAAAATGTTACTTGAAATAAATGCTTTGATTTTGATTTTCCACCACGTGAGCCCAGTCCGGGTCAGTAGATTTGGATCTGTCTTCGAATTTTTGGACGTGCCTATTTCCAAGCGATATTTTCCTACACCGTTTTGAGAGCAGCGGTGCTGAAATAAATAAGGTATAGTAATAATAATACTTGTCTATAATTTGGCATTGAACTTTTTTCGTTGGTGAAAAGAAAATATTTAAAAAATGACTAGCTGTTGCCTGCGACTTCGTTTTCGAGTATATTTTGATGAGCATGTGTGAGACTAAAAAAAATTCTACGACCTTTTCTCAGGCCCCTAATACCAAAAGAAAACATAAAAGTTGGTCGAACCGTTTTGAAGGAGTGCAACCACAAGCACACGAAATTTTAAATACATTTATTTAGTGGATTCAACAAATGCCTGCTGCTCGGAACATAGCAAGGAAATGAGAACAACATTTATTGCTATTCGATCTTTGAACATCATTGCTCAGTAAAACCACAACCAAATTTTTATTTCTGACAGTGGATATTTTATTGATGGCACGGTTGGCGCAGTGGCTGGGCGATTGCCTGCTGCGCTGCATGTCACGGGTTTGATCCCCGCACGAAACAAATTTTTGTATAGCCTACAGGGGCCAGTAGTTGTTCCGTGTCTGACTGTTTGTGTGTGTCAGTTAAAATTATTATAAAAGCACCCTCGATACAAGTCCGCCACACTATTCCAAAACCACTGCAACTCCTGAAAGCCTGAATGTACAGTGACGAACAGAAAAGCGATGACACGATGAAGTTCAACGAAGACCCAGAGAAAAAAATTAACAAACTTGAACCCGCGGCACAAGAGAAATCTGTGGTGTGGATCTATGTTAATTGAAAAAAAAATATATACAAAATGTCGATTACTTCATTCAGTGGCTTATTCCAGCCAGTCGCAAATACGACGAGGAGTTCGGTTCGCAGGTCAGGCAATATTGTTACTTTATATAGATGTTTTCATCAAGATTTTTTCCGTAGTGGCCAGTCTTGATTTGTGGCAATTTGATGGCAATGAGGTCGCCTTCTATAACCTGGGGCACAAAGGAAGAAAATATGTGGGTGTTTACAGGCGTGATTTCAAGTTTAAATTCTTAATCTTATAAGTGTTAATGGCTTTTTATAAATAAAATATGTTGGCTGCACCATTTCCCGAATTTGCACAAACGTTCTGAAATTCAATTTCCACAAGCGTGTCCGTTTCCGTTGCTGTAATGTAATAATCATATTTTTAGATTTTGATTCCATTTATTCCGCAAAATTCGTTTTGTACCTACCCACATTTAGAGCTGGATATATGTAACCGCTATCATTTGATATAGAAACATAGCTTTTTTTATTTGATCACTTTTGTGAATAGTATACGGGCGGTGGGATCAACGAACATTGCATATATTTGTGTTTCGGGTGGCAGACCTCAGCGAGGTGTGTATCTGTTATGGACCAAGTGATGAATTGGGCATTATACATAATGCCCGGTCATTATGAAAAATGGCCAATATAAAAGTGCAATTTGATAAGAATTATTCATATAATCAAATTGACCGGGCATTATACATATTGTCCATCACCTTTTGGGCAGAGTAATAGAAACATATTAAATTACTATTTTTTTATTGTTATTGTCATAAATATTGAACCATTGAAATAATCAGACTTATTATTTGGATTAATCAAGTCATATTAAAAATATAACATAAAACGTATTTAAAAATCAAAAATTTACAACATGTCTATGTCTAATATTGTTTTATAGAAATGACTTATTACTATCGTACTATATAATTATATCCTACTTATCCTACTCATCATCATCATCTGCCTAGCCTTTTCCCAACTATTTTGGGGTCGGCTTCCAGTCTAACTGGATGCAGCTGAATACCAGCATTTTACATGGAACGACTGCCTATCTGACCTCCACAACCCAGTTAACTCTGGGAAAACGATACCACTTGGTAAGACTGGTGTCAGACTTTTGGGGCCACTGACTACCTATAACGACTGTCAAAGATGGACAAATGAGTCGGGACCAACGGCTTAACGTACTTTCCGAGGCACGAAGGAAACTTGGTATGTAAGGGTGGTCACCCATCCACAGACGAACCTAGGCAAGCACGGCTTAACCTAAAGATCGACCCGAGCGGCTTGTATTATTTAACCACGAGTCATCTGTGCCACGAGCCTTTGCCTTTGCCTTTTTGGCTTGGCGACAACTACATTATCAGACTTCCAACCATTTTTACAACCACATCTACTATAAACGTTTGTGATGAGAAAATAAACACATATATTATAACCATTATATTATAAACATAAAGGAGGGCAACTCCGCATTTAGAGGACATTCTGCAACACTTTCTCAGCGAAATCTCTGTCTCTGGAACATTTTCAGGCATAATAAATCTTAATTTCGTAATGCAGTGTTAACACACTCGCGTTGACACTGAGTTACGAAACTGAAACCCATCTGCGTCCGTCCATATTCGCTTACAATGCAAAACTAAACAAAAACAATAGCGCTTGAAGTCCGCCGCACGAGCCGCGCGCTGGATGGCGGTCTCTGATTGGTCAAAGCGTGCCACGCCATGTGTGCCCCCTCCCCGCCCTCACACCGCGTCAAATTTAGCTTTATTATCAAATTGCCCAATTAACGTGTAGCAATATAATAATGACCGTGCAATGTGATAAATAATGAAGTTAAGATAGTATTAATCACTTAGCCCGATTGAAATAGCCATTATGCATAATGCTTGAACATTATGTATAATGCCCGCATTAATCACCTGGTCCATAACATATCGATATATAGCTGATTTTTACTTTCATTGATCGCAGAAAATGTCGCAGTGAGTTTTGTGGTAGTCATTAGAAAGAAATTGACTCCAAGTTCATATATCTGGTAATACACGCCTCCATCATCATCTGCTTAGCCTTTTCTCAACAATGTTGGGATAATCTTCCCGTCTTACCAGATGTAGCACAAAACCAGTATGTTGAAGCGACTAACAGCTGACATCCACAACTCAGTTAGTACTGGGTAGTACGACACCCCTTGGTAAGATCGGTTGACAGACTTTCACACCACTTGCAACAACTGACCACTGAGAAAACTCTGTATTTAATGGTCACCAATCTACAGACCGACCAGCCCTGTTAACCTTGAAGATTGACCCTGCGGCCGTTATTATGTAGCCAATAGCTCCTCTTACTCACACTACAAGATCATACTACTAAACTATGAAATGTAATAGGTATAACTAAACATTAAGTTGGTGTTGTCTGACAAGATATTCAATATAATCATCTTGGGAGTCGAGAATATGATACAGATAGCATTGTCGACATCGCTTTATGTAATACTACACTCCATGTTAACCTAGGGCAGGAAGATGGAGGTGCCTTTGTTTGTGGGTCAATGGACACATTTGATTTGCATAGCTCATTAGATATTGTGATCCTCTGATTGCAGACAAGTGCGTTATACAAGCTATTGGGGACAATACGTGTGTTTGATCCACTAGCCTTAAAACTAATTATAGTCCATGGTTAGAACTTGGAAAAAGGGAGGTGCTAAGCAAGTATTTGTTTGCTTAGTCTGTAGTCCCACTGCTGGGCAAAGGTCTCCCCATAGCCTTCCACTCTTAGGCTTAGGAGGTTTTCTCCGGCCAATCTCTCTCAACGTCTCTAGGTGGCCAAAGTTTTCTAGGTCTCCCTCGGCGGCGATTAGCACCGTACATACTCATCGCTGATTTCATGGAAATCATTTTCATCGAATGGAAAGGTACATACGGATGATGACTGACTAAAAAAAGTATGATTCTGTTTGTTACATTATCGAAAAATATTGGATGCGTATTTTTTGTAACAAATGACGAAGATGAAAAACGCATCAAAGATCATGAGTGGGGGGTTGTCACGTCACTTTCCGGTAAAAAATGGACCGATACGTGACGTTACACAAAATTTTCGACGCACTTTATCGTCTTCAATGGGACAAACCGTTAAAAGCTAATTGTAGATGGCGACACCATAGCTGGTCTCATCAATCTGAGTATTTTAAAATATGAATTGACATTCCTTGATTTTCAACCAATGACGATGCTTGGAACCAGCTATGCTAGCGCCATTAGTTACACAGTGTGCATCTACATTATTAACTAGCTTCTGCCAGCGGCTTCGCCCGCGTGAAGTTTGATTATTGTCCCATGGGATCTTACTACCGGAATAAAATGTATCCTATGTTTTATGTGGGTCATAGCGTGATGATATAAACGTAAGAGTAAACAAATATAATAATAACAAATCTCCGAACTGCTAAGCTATCGGGAGTTACACGTGTTATTGTAAGTCAACTATAAAAGATAGACATATGCTGTCTTGGGATATTTTTTATATAATTTTATGTGGAATATTTCCGTTATACATGATTTCTATGTAGCTTTAACCATTAAGGCTGCACACGCGACGGAAGCTAAAAAAACCAAGTAACTTCTCCCGTTTTCCCAACATTTCCTTTCACTGCTCTGCTCCTATTAATGGTAGCGTGATGAAAAGTATACTATTACCTGCTCAGGAGTATGTAGAATAATTGTACCAAGTTTCGTTAAAATCCGTCGAGTAGTTTTTTTTTCTATAAATAACATACAGACAGACAGACAGACAGACAGACAGACAGACAAAAATTTTACTGATTGCATTTTTGGCATCAGTATCGATCACTAATCACCCCCCGACAGTTATTTTGTAAATATATTTCATGTACAGAATTGACCTCTCTACAGATTTATTATAAGTATAGATTACGGGCAAAAAAAAAAATGTCCAATAGTCCGCAGCCCCGGCAGGAACAAACCGTACCATGGGTAATGGATCCTTAGTCTAAGTTCGAATCATATCATTATCACATCGTCTGTTTATTGTTTTCCCAATTATGTTGGGGTGGGTTTCCATTTAAACGGATGCAGCTGAATACCTGCATTTTACCTGGAACAACTGCTTGTAATCCTGTTAGTACTGATTAATACGATACCCCTTGGTAAGACTGGTTGTCAGACTTTTTGAGCCACTGACTTCCTGTTATGACTGTCAAAGGTATGCAAAATGAAAGCCGGGACCAACAGCTTAACGTACTTTCCGAAGCATGGAGGAAACCCGGTATATAAAGGGTGGTCTAAGTTGTAATCATATATAAAACATAATTAGTTATAATATGGTCAGTGCTGTTATCCGTAGCTAGTAGTACCTAGTAATATTTCTAGCTAATTTAGCTGAATAGCTTGTTTTGGCAACAAAACGGATGCAATGTCACGTAACACTTAGGTTATTGTGCAGACCGACTGGCGAATAGATGGACATTCATATCTATACACTGAAATATATGAGATGTCCGTGATATTGATTTTCTGTATAAACTAGACTAGTCCCTAACTAAATATTTTACCCTAGCTCGAACATTTAATAATCTAATTTTTCTCGCTAGTCATTCCATCAGCTCCTGTCAAATATCATAGCAGTTTCAAGTCTTTACAAATGGGCTCTGAACACTGCCCTCTGATAAGGTGTGTTAATTAAAATGCATTAATAAACAAAAAAAAACTAAACATTTTTTTTGGTCTGTGCCATGCCTGGGAAACTTCTAGTTGAGTCTCCGACCTTAGCTACCCGAAATTGAAGGTCAAAATTTCAACATATTCACAAGTTTTTTTTTTAATTTAAAGTTTTTATTGTGCTACAATATGAAGGTATACTTTAAATGCCATCATAAAACCCTTGTACTGTTCAATGCATTCATCAGCACAATGATTCGAATGTTAGAATGTTACCATACATATAACGATGTACCACACATTTGACGACCCGATTGGCGTAGTGGTAGTGACGCTGCCTTACGTTCTTAGGGTCCTGGGTTCGAATCCCGTTAGGAGCATTATGTTTGTGTGATGAGCACGGACATTTGTTTCCGAGTCATGGATGTTTATATGTATGATAAGTATGTATTTACAAACAAAAAAGTATATAAATGTAGTATATCAACTATTTAGTGTCCAACACAAGCTTTGCTTAGTGTGGCACTAGGTGGCGCTGTGTGTTAATGTCCAGCGATATTTATTTATTTACATAACATGATTTTTCGTCTCAAAAAAAAAAAGTCGTTTCTCAGCAATATTTTTTGCGTGTAAAGTTACATAGTTGATTATAGAGTTACATATTTGATATAGTTTCCGGTTTGTGAAGAGTCCATTAACACCTTGTACTGATGCACCGGTTAAACGAATCTTTAATTGTTTTACAAGTTTGAACGAAAAAGTGACAATGACTAAAAATACCTAATATTGAAAAACATATTTATTTTTGACAGGTTGTAACAAATAATCTTAACAACTTTTTAATGTAATAAATACTGTAAAATTTACAGTAAAACCGCTTCAAGTACACAACAGGTCGATTATCTGATTTTGATATACACGTGGGGTTTGGAGCAGAGATTCGACGAGACCGATACGCATATGTCAGCGTGACATTGTAAAAACCGTTAGATTGTTATATAAGTAGTGAAATTGTGAACTCTCGAAAGATTGTCAAACAAACATACTGCTCACAATTTAACGCATATTTTTCGGTAGATTACAATCTATCGAAGTGAAACCAGAATATTGTGAAATGTATGCGACGGAACTCAACTCGCGCGATGTGGAGGGACCGATTAATGTAACCTAACCTCAAAAAACTTTAAATTCGCCAAAGAAGAGTGGTACACGGAGCCCCGCTACGCAGGGCTCCTATTTCTGTCTGCAGGGTTTAAAGGAACCTAACTAACCTAACGTCGGGGTGCCCCAGGTCCATATTATGGGGGCAGGGATACTTCCGTCGCATGCATTTCACAATATTACGGTTTAACTTCGATAGATTGTAGTAATGTACCGAAAAATAATGCGTTAAATTGTAACCACTATGTTTGTTTGACAATCTTTCGAGAGTTTACAATCTAGCTAGATAGATTACAATCGAACGGGTTTTACAATTTCACGGTGACAGATATAAATTGCGGACCGGTTGCTACACTAAACTAAACTATCTTTAGGTGTCCACCTAAAGATAGTTTAGTTTATAATAATAATCTGCCACATCTTCAATTTGACCGAACCTTAAAATAATAATCAAATGTAAAATTAACATAAGATATTCTTCTTATTATTTATTATATTAATCTCTCAGGTTTTAAAAACCTGTTCATATCACGAACCATGAGTTATGGCAATACACATCCTTATACATATTATTTTAATCTCATTCTTTGAAACCTCATTCACATTCCTATCTTATGATGTCTTAAAACCTTTTATCACTAACATACAATTCACTACCGTGCCTGAAAATTTGTCATATAGCCGCTACATTTTTAATTAGTAATTATTCATTTTAGCGTCATCATCATCATTTTAGCCGAAAGACGTCAACTGCTGGACATAGACCCCAAGAGTCGCCATATTGACCGGTCCCGTGCGACTCGCATCCAGCGGATTCCTGTAACCTTCTCCAGGTCATCGGTCCACCTAATGGGAGGTCTTCCAACGCAACGTGTTCCGGGTCAAGGTCGCCACGATGGAACTTTTCTGCTCCATCGACCATCTGTTCTGCGAGCAATGTGCTATGCCCAATGCCACATAAGTTTGGCAATTCTTTGGACTACGTCGGGTAACATTGGTTATCTTGAGGGTGTCTTCATTCGATAATTAGAATTTCAGGGACTTAATCAGTAAATTAAATTTCATCTATATATATATCTATATATATATTTAAGTGGATCATAATCAGCGACAGGGTAATGTTTAAATAAATAAAAGGTACAAAGGTGGACTTACAAATACCTGAGGCATTCTCTCCAGTCAACCAAGGGTAGGGGAGAGACAACATAGCAGATAATGCTCGAAATCTCAATAAAGGGATTGAATTTGGAACGAGGTGATCAACAGTAAACCAAAGTTTACAAAGCTTACCGAATAAGCAAGCTGAAGTGGGGTCAGGACCCATTTTGAACAAAGAACTGGCGACCGTTGAGGTACACGTACTTTTGAGTGGAGACCCCAAATCGACAAACGTAAGATAGAATAATATAGTTGCAACTGGATAAAAGTTACCGAGATTTAAGTCAAATGAGAGAATTGAAGAGGTCCAGGTGTGGACTGATATAAGCTGATGATGAATGGACTGTGCTTAGTAAAACGTGTGTATAACTTATAAAAATAACAAATATGTGAAGCAATATCCAGTTTTACGATTTCGATAAGCTTCATCGCTTCATCGGTCGACGTATGACAAATCTGCAGACACCTATTATGGCAATATTTTTTTACTAGCTTACTACAGTCACCAAAAACATAATATAGCTCGGCACCAACTATAATGCCGTGACATCATTTTCGTGCGCGTACGCTTCCTTCGCTGCCGGGTCCTTAACTATGTCTTTTTGCTGACGTTTGTACATGATGTACAGAGCTCTGAAAATAAAAGAAAATTTGGTGTTACAGTAAGATCTTTATAGAAAAAACAATATTATTGCTATTAAGATTTGCCATTGGCATATTGACGTAAACTTTCATCGCTTGTAGGGGATGGTTTTTGTAATACTCTCCTTTATTTCGTGGTACAAAAAACTCTTGTGCAAAATTGTTTGTTTACAGTGGGTCAGATTGTGCATTTTTTGGCAGCGAACTTATAAATAAATCTTAATTGTTAAGTAGGTATCAACACGACATTGCTATAAAAACTAAGGTTGTTTACAATATTTTCTAGCGCATAAACAATTAAGCTTTATCATTATCAATTTAGTAAAATTTTAATGATGGATGGATCTATCTATACCCAGCGATTATCATTTTTTGGCGTTTGTGACACCTGGGGTAGGTTCCGAGTCATAATCATAATCATAATCATTTATTTGCAATGAGTATTGGTACATATTGGTCTTAAAGTGAGTTGAGCCTAATACATAGTCAGATATATATGACATGCAAATTTTACAATACAGACATTTAATGTTATATAATACAATTCTTCAATATTTATATCTTTATACGTCAGTTTTTATTAACTTAATTATTTTAATAAAACATTAAATCTGTAGTCAAATACCTTAATTTAAATTTTAGAATATATTAATTATTAACATTATTTATAAATTCATTAATAGAATAAAATCGTTTTTCCAGCAACCATAATTTCAGCTTTACAAAAAATAAATTATTCGTTAGCTCTTTAAAGTTCTTTGGTATTTTATTATAAATTAGTCCACACATATTGAAAGAGTTCTTTTTATATAGAGAAGTCCTTGGCGCTCTAGGCAGAACTATCCTATCTGGATCTCTTACTTTACGAGGGCAACGGTCTTTAGCCTTTTCAAACAAGTCAAAATGCTGTCGGACAAATTTAGCGCATTCTAAAATGTACATACTGGGTAATGTAAGAAGCTTTAATTTTAGGAATAGTGGTTTACAGGATTCCCATGGTGGAATTCCACAAATGGCTCTGATGCATTTTTTTTGTGCCCTGAAGGCTATATCAACATCTGTTGAGTTACCCCATAGTATGAGGCCGTATTGTAATATAGAAGCAACACAGCCGTGATAAGCAGTCAACATAGTACTCTGCGACGAGGTCTTTCGCAGAGTGTAGAGAACATAAACGAATTTATTTAATTTGTTACACACTTTTTCTACGTGTGGTTTCCAGGAGAAGTAGCCGTCCAGTGCTACTCCAAGAAAAATAGTTTCCTCTGTTTCTAATATAGGTTGTCCATTATAGTTAATGTTAAGTTTTTCCCGCTTACGACCATATGTGCTAAATTGAACTATTTTTGTTTTATTAATATTTACATGCAAATTATTATAAGTTAACCAAGAGATTATTGATTCAATTGTATTGTTAATGTCAACTTTGTACTTATTTATGTCTGTATTAATTGGAGATGTCATAATTATCGAAATGTCATCCGCAAACAATGTGCATGGATTGGGTGTGTGTTCCGGAAGATCGTTAATGTACAATAAGAATAAAGGTGGACCCAAAACGCTTCCTTGTGGTACCCCTGCGTTGTTGAATTTGTGGAGGGATCTTATTCCATGTAATTCTTTGTTTCTAGTCATACTTAAAATTTCAACACATTGCTTTCTGCCCACTAGGTAAGTTTCAAGCCAGCTAAGGGCCGGTCCTCGAATGCCATATCGTTCCAACTTCGTAAGCAATAGTCTATGAGACACAAAATCAAACGCCTTTGACATATCGAAGAAGATTACAGACACTCGTTTTCCTATGTCTACCTCATCAATAATGTTCTTCACAAGATTGAAGCATGCAAGAGTGGTTGATTTACGTTTTTGAAACCCGTATTGTTCTTTCTTTAGAATTTGATGTTTTTCGATAAATTCCATGAGACGGTTTTGCATAGCTTTTTCGAAAACTTTTGAAATTATTGGTATCAGACTTATAGGTCTATAGTTATCTGCTTTTGAGCTATCGCCTTTCTTATGAAGCGGCTTAACAATCACAGACTTTAGCAACTCTGGGAAACGGCCTTCTGAAAATGACAAATTAATTAAGTGTGTCAACACAGGAGTGATTTCTACTGAGCAGGCCTTTAGAATTTTTGTCGAGATCTCATCATAACCGACTGCTCCTGTGGCGTTTAGGGAAAGTATAATTTTTTGAATGTCAATGTAGCCGTATGGCCGCAGGAACAGACTCTCGCTCGTGTTACTTTTGCATGTATTCCTTACACTATCGTTTTGTTGGTTGGTAAGGTCTATCCAGTAGTTATTAAACGAATCCGCAATTCTTTTTGGGTTGTCTTCTATTTTATTATCTATGTTTAAATTCGTTATCAGTGATAATTTATTTACACATTCCGACTCTTGCTTTATAAGCGCCCACGCAGCTTCAGAGTCTCACCACATCGTTCCTTCTGGTTCTCGCACTACGGAATTCCACAGCTTTTACTAGGTCATCAATTAAGATATTATTTTATCTGACAGTATTTAAATGGCTGCAATATTCATTAAAATCTTATCATTTAATGCGAAGAATTTATAGCTTGGCAGTTACCCACTAAAATCCATTAGTTAAGATAAGAACCTTGCTGAAAAGTTAGGTCGGAGTCTGCAGTTTTCTAATGGCCTCCGGCGGTGAATTAATCTGGGTGTTCACACGCTGGTGCATCAGGCAATGTATGGTATGTATGAAATACTATCATCATCTGCCTAGCATTTTCCCAATTATGTTTGGGTTGGCTTCTAGTCTAACCGGATGCAGATGAATACTTGTATTTGTTTGTACGTATAAAAAACTATGCCGTACAAAAAGTCAGCATTTGAAGTAGTAATGACACCATCGACCAAAACAAATGTGGCAGAAAAAATTGACCCACGCAACATCAGCTTTCCCAACATGTTGTTATCAGCTTTCGAGCCAAATCGAAAAAGGATACGAATATTTTACAAGGAGCGACTGCCTATCTGACCTTTCAGACTTCTGACTACCCGTAACAACTGTTATGGATCTGCAAATGACTGTCGGGAACAACGACTTAACATGCTTTCAGTGATGCGGAGGGATCTCGGTATGTAATGAATGATTATCCATCGGCGAAGCGACCCGTTGTTGCGTGGTTTAACCTTCAAAATTGAACCATGTGACCAACCCGTAGCCTTTAATAATAATAATAATAATCATTTTATTTCAGACCATATTTGATCCATAATTTGTTAGTAACACACTTATGTCTATGTTAGTAAAATTAATATAATTTAAAGAATGTCAACGTAATCAAAAATATCAACAAATAATCCATTCAATAAAATACCTAAATACATAACAAAAAAAAAAAAAACAATCAATTCTTAGCACTTAGCATTGTTAGCAAATCATACTTATAACTATGTTAGTATAATATTATTCAATGTCACAATACTAATTAAAAATTATCAATCATACACTATCTTACATTGAAAAGGACCACTTCAGAACCGTGAACGGTATTCCAGTGTCTCACAACCGGACAATCAACCCTTCCCAAAATGGTGTTCAGAAGGCTGTTGGTGCTGCCCCGTAGGCGACGCATCAGGGAGGCCACTCTTTTCCGTACTATAGCCCTGAAGCAGTCAGTTCTGGCATTGGCAAACATACCTGATGCACTGCAAAAGCGAGGCAACCCCAACAGTATCCTAAACCCGTTATTGTACAGGACCCGTAGGGCATTGAAAGATCTACGCGTATAGCGGACCCACAGGCTGCAGGTATAAAATGTCTGGCAGTATGCTTTAAAAAGAGCAACTTTAACCTCTTTAGTGCACCGTGCAAACCTGCGCGCCAGCATATTGCATCTCACTGCCAATGCCCTACGTTCCCGCTCAATATCTAAATCATCTGAGAGGTCCTCGGTGACCCAGTGCCCCAGGTATTTAAATTTGGTGACCCTACATAATGGCATTCCTCCAAGCCTCACCGGTGGAACGGTTTTCGGACTCTTATTACCCGCCTTGAAAATAAGTAGTTCACTCTTCCTACAGTTATACCTGAGGCCATGTGACCCCGCGTACCTCTCACAGATCCCTATGAGGTCGTTAAGGGCCGTGACAGATGGGCTCAGCAACACCATGTCGTCAGCATAGCTAATGTTGTTCATACACACACCATCCACTGAGCAGCCGACTCCAGCCCCGCTGAGCTCACCTATCAGTCCATTAACGTACAGGTTGAAGAGCCGTGGTGAAGTCAGGCCGCCCTGCCTCACACCACACTCCAACCTGTACTCCGACGAAAATGAACCCGCCCACCTAACATTATTGGTCTGGTTTCCGTACCAAAATTTTAAAATGTTTATTAAATCCCTGGGTGTGCTGGTCTCCCCCTGGAGCTTATCCCACAGCAGGTCATAAGACACCAGGTCAAATGCCTTTGAAAGGTCCAAAAAACAACCGTAAACAGGCGTCTTCCTCGTCACATAGTACTGGACAGTATGCTTGAGTCGCAGTACCGCAGTTTCAGTAGATTGCCCAGCCCTGAAACCAAACTGAGCTTCGTGGAGATCTATATGTCCACTTAGCTGACCATCAAGCAAACCATCCAGAACCTTGGCGATCACTGTAGCCAAAGAGATAGTCTGTAGTTGTCCCTGTCGGAGGCATCACCCGTCCTGTTTTTGAGTATAGGTATGACAGTGGTCTTCATAAGCTCCCCAGGCAAATATGAATGGCCTATACACAGATTAAAGAACATGACCAACACCCTAGGTAAATGAACACCTGCGAACTGCAAGTGCTCGATGCTCAGGTCATCATGTCCTGGAGACTTACCTCTAGTCATATTTCGAATAATATTGGTGACTTCTTTCGTCTTAAACCTGAACCGCTCACAACCTGCAACCCCATCATCGAGCACCTGCTGCACACAACCCAGTGGAGACCCTACCCTAAAATGGTCCTTAAACAATTCGGCTATTTGACGGGGCTCACTCCTACCCTCAACACTCACAGGGACACACGGACCAGCTTCCAGTTTCTTGGTGTGCCTCCAGAAATTTTTGAAATCTCTTTCTTTGTGGTGAGTTGCTAAAATATCCATTTTAATTTTATCCTCATTGTCTTGACACCATTTCAATTTAGATTTAAAACACTCCACACAATCCACATGCTCACAGATATAAAAACCTTACCTAGATAACGCAAGTAGATCCGCATCCGGTTCGGTTCGTATGAAAACCAAGCGTACCATTTTTTGACTACCTTCTATGGCGTCTAAGCGATATTTATTTGTATGAAATAGACGAGGTTTTTGTTTTTTTTAATGTCTAGAATTAAATTTTTGAATAGTAACGTTGTTGTTTTGAACAAATTGCTGCGACAGTAACCAGGTTAAACGTAAAATGTTTAAGCCTCCGAGATAGGCATTTGAAGAGGAGAATGACGTACGTCGCACTGCGTTAAGGACTGTTACAGCTCAGTCCGATTATATCATTAAAATTTTGACGAGATCGACGTTTCGTATTCCTATATTTTCTATCGGAAACAGATCTGATTCAATTACCAGTTTTTAACACAAAAAATTAAATTATATTTTTTTTTGGGTTAACAAGTTTTCGAATTGGTCTGGTAGTCTTCTAATGACGGCTGCCAAAAACGGGCGATATTTGTCATTTTTGGAGGGTCATATATTTTATATACTTATTAGTTGGGAAATGCGAATGATGTATTTATTAGTCGCAGCCCCTGTTCTTACTTAAGCCGGGATCGCATAGGCTCATCGCAAATAGGTGCTCTTGTTTTATCTAGGTACATCTATATCCGTGCTTTTAGCACATGCACCATATTAGAAATTCGCCGCTATTGTCCATGAAGTCTCGGCCTTTGACCGAATAACGTGATCAATTTCGACTGACGTGAGCTATTTCGATCAGATATTGTCGTCAACCGCAGTTCAAAACGCATAGTGAGTAGAATTCCGTCATGTATTATACTGATTACGTGATCGAAAACAACCTCGACCTTTTCGAGCCTTTGAGTTTTTTTCCGAGAGCAATCAATCGGTTTTTGTTAAAGATTTGAAGTACCTATCCAATAGGTGATGTCTGTTAGAAACATTATTGTCGTTATGGTATTTTAATGAGTCAAGAACTTTTGATACAGTGTATTGTAATATTGTGTATTAGCTGACGTCACGCGGTTTCACCGGCGTAGTTCCCGTTTTCGTGAGAGTACAGGGACCAAAATATACCCTATGTTACTGGCTGATAATATAGCTACCCACTGCTGAACGATTTTTTTAAATCGGTCCCGTGGTTTTAAGTTAATGAATTACATACAAAAATACAAATATTCCCTCTTTATCTATACTAATATTATAAAGTTGAAGAGTTTGTTTGTTTGTTTGAACGCGCTAATCTAAGCAACGATAATTGAAATTGAAAATATCTGTTTGTGTTGGATAGTCCATTTATCGAGGAAGGTTATAAGCTATATTACATCACTCGACAACCAACAGAAGCGGAGCATGAATGAAAATTGTCGGAAATCGGGAAATATTTATTCCATTTGTGCTTATTACCTCAGAACTTTCGACTGCGAGAACCGATTTTGATGATTCTTTTTTTTTGGATTTTGGAAGCTGGTGTTTGATTAAGACCTGATGCTGATCTTTGAAGATATTAATGGAACTCTTCAAAATTAGACGGCAATCTGCAGTGATTGCTGCAATCGCTTATATGTTTATTGTTTATATAACATCATGACAGAAAATCACGCCTGTATGCTCTGAGGGGGTACGCAGATGTATACAATAATCCCAGATTTCGACAGTTAGGTGTGTTAAGTTCTATTTATTGAGGATAAGCCTATTACCGTGTCATGTACTGTTTTTAATGTTATTTTATTGGAAAGGGTGTACTTCAAGCCTGGGTAGTTTGATTGAGTGTATGGTTAGGTTCTGATTATGGGATCTATGACAAAGTAATGGAAATCTTCAATTCTTAGAAGATTTGGCCGAATATCGTAAATTTGTCTTACTCCAAGAGTAGTCAGGTACGAAACACCAGCCCCATCTAGTTTTAAAAAAATGTCATGTAAAAGGGTTTGAGAAAACCTACTTGCTGAATAAATATCATTTATCATTTACTTAGGAGCAAATTTACGATACTCGGCCAAATCTTCTATAGGCTACCCGGATATTTGAGCCACCTACCATAACGTCGTTATTAACCGACTTTAAAAAGGAAGAGGTTCTTTTTTATTGTTTGGAAGGGTATACTTCCCAAGTGGGCCCTTAATCATCAAGTCTGGATACTGATGATGGGATCCTGGAAAAGTAGAGGGAACTCTTCAAATTTAATAGGCACACACGAAGCGATTTGGGTAGTTTTAAGAGGAGTACTTTCTCGTAGTGATCCCATTTCAATTTCGTACAGATCTGATGAAGAACTTCAGAGATAGGCAACGGCACTCCTCAATAAACAATAGCAATTGTACTGGGAGTGCTAAAATCTCATGTCTGTCTATTGTTTACACCACAAAAAAATCACGCCAGTAGGCTGTGAAAGGGTACATAATAATATTAACTACTAGCTTCTGCAAGCGGCTTCGCCCGCGTGAAGTTTCAAAATTGTCACATGGGATCTTACTACCGGGATAAAAAGTATCCTATGTGTTAATCCAGGTTGTAAACCATCTGTGTGCAAAATTTCATCCAAATCCGTTCAGTAGTTTTTGCGTGAAAGAGTAACAAACATCCACACATACATCCATACTTGCAAACTTTCACATTTATAATATTAGTAGGACTAAATAGTGAAAAATAATAAAACTCTTTTGCAAAAAATAAAACCGACTTAACACCAAAAATTTAAAAATAACTTTAGCTTCAGAAATCGGTGATAAAAACTAAATCAATCAAACACAGGCCAGTATCTCTTTTATGTGACGCAAACGAAGTTGCGTGGGTCAGCTAGTAATATTAGTATAAAAAGACCCCTTAACACCGAAAGAAAGTTGTTCTTCCCGACATGGCGATCATTTTGTTTTGATTAGGATCTTACCTGAGAACCTCATAATTTATTAAGTTCTACCATAATACGTGCGTAATTTTTGCGTAGTTAACTTAGTTTGATCTATAGGTTGTTGGTTGCGGGTTTTGTGAAGGGTTCGTTGACATCTTGTATTTTTATTTAAAAATGTGAAGTTGTTGATTCCGTGTCTGTTGATTTTGTTAGTAATTAGACATTAGCACATTTTAATGAGATATGAATCAAATGAATAAAGAAACTAAAATAAATGTAGTTACTAGTTACTAAAATAAGATATCTCCTGGGTCCCGCGAGTTATAACGTAATTAGCCATTTTGCTGTTAGTTGAATGAAATCAAATTAGCAATCATAATTCACTTTTTTAATGAAAAAGTTCAACAAACCCTGATTCTTATAATATTTTTAAGAGACGTGTAACTTTTAGGAATGATCTCAAAATCCAATTAAAAAAAGTACACGTTATTTTCTTTGAAGCCAAGTCTTAAACACTACGCCAGATTTTCAAAACTAACACTACGACAACTAAAAAATACAACTTTTTTTTCTTTGAGTGTATTGACACTCAAAGAAAAAAAAGTTGTATTTTTTAGTTCTTATTTGAATCCATTGGGATTCAAATAAGACACGACCAGGGGCCTAATTCTGATATTTTTATAAATTCGTCACTCCAACATGATTCCAATCCTATCCCACCTCTTTCACAATGGTCGATCATTGGTCGGTCGATGGTCTCGTAATAAAATTGTGTTTTAATGGCATGTTTGTATTGCCATTATTATAAAACCCTAAGTACAAATGGTTTTCGAAATCTACTACTAAATGCGAAAATCATACCAGATTTCATGTACGAGATTACTATTCTATGACATTTCTTTCAATGGAGAGTCAGTGGTTGTTCATTGAGAAGTCATAATGGCGGCATTTTATTAGTAGATTAACAAATTTGTCAAAACTTGATCATTATGAAATCAATGATCAACTATTCTGACACTATTGTAATAGCAGAATTGAGGCCCTGTATGTAGTCACCTGCACAGCCCTTTCGTTGTCTTCGTTTACATCCTGGAATATGAAGGTGGCTGTGCAGGATGGGCAAGAAAGGAGGTGGGACATATCTTGCAAAGAGACTCTACACTTGCATTGTATTGGGGACGGATTTATGATACCTCATTTGGCCAGATCATTTCCACAGCGCGGCGGCCAACCTAGGCCCGCTTACGGGCAAAATAAGACTGAATCTTCGTAGATTTAGTACATCATCATATCTGCCTAGCCTTTTCCCAACTATTTTCGGGTCAGCTACCAGTCTAACCGGATGCAGCTGAATATATTTTACACAGAGCGACTGCCTATCTTACCTCCAGTACGATACCCCTTGGTAAGACTGGTTGTCGGACTTTTTGGGCCATTGAATACCTGTAACGACTGTCAAACATATAAAATGACAGCCGAGATCAACAGTTTAAAGTGCTTTCTGAGGCACGGAGGAAACTCGGCATGAAAGGGTGGTCACACGTCTATAGATCAACCTAGGCAGCTGTTATTATTTTACCACGAGCACCTCGGTTCAGTACATCAATTAAAACAAAAATACTTACATAAATATAAGGAAGGCCGGTATTGTCATGGTTCCGCCGAGAAGGTATGTCGCTCCAGGGAACGTGACCAGCGTGTTGGAGAACAACTTGCTGTATATCGGAATGTAGATCACGGGTATTATTGTTTCTACGAACCCGATCAACGAACACATTTTTCCTGAAAAGAATGATATTGGATCATTACTCTATTGTTATAACGTATTAGTACATCCACATTCCACCAGTTATGTTTATATCCCGTTTGACAGGAGGCGAGGGCCTATTCCCATCAACCGGGCACAATTCCTGCTGGAAAAACCCAATAACACTTTGCCTAACCAGGAAATCGAACCAAAGACCTTCCTGTTCAGCAGACGCGATAACTAGACCAACGAGGCAAGCGTATTTACAGAAAATATGAAATTCTTTTTTGGTATTCCTAGAATGAAAGGGCAAAATAATTATACTAGAAACTGCTTAACCACTATGCACGACAAGATTTTGACACATGACACATCAGCTGAATCGGCGGGGTGATGCGAATTTGTCAAAAATTTACAGAATTTTCGTGAACTTTCAGCATTCGATTTTTTTATGAAAAATATGTCTAAGAAGCTGTTTCATACCATATGTTTGTGTTAAATATCTCCAGTAACGTGTTTAGGTCGGTAAAACGGCGTCAGTGTATTGCCAAATATTTATAAAACACATAATACTGCACCCTTCCATAAACTAGGTAACGTAGATGCGCTGGAAATAATGTACATAGGCAAGCTTCTCGTTTGCTAAACAAACTGGAAAAAGCTAAATAAAAACAGTAACCTTCTATCTGCGTTCTTATTTTTGCCATTATTCATACATCATTTCATAAAAAATTACGATCAAAGTCTTGACAAATATTACTAAAAAAAACAATGTTGCACCCAACTTATCACATGACATAATAATATCACTTCGTAGTGCTGAGCGTAAACCCGAGTTTCATCATAACGATTAAAATGTTGCATTTAGCCTAATCGATACTCGCAATCAAATTAAGTTTGGAAAAAGTTTTGAGACACAATAAAAACTCCTTGGTTAAATTCTGAAATGAATCCTTTTATATTACTTTTTTAATAATATCGTGTAGAATAGTAATTATTCGTTGCTTTTGGTTGACTTATTAATAGTTAATAAACATAGAACTCTCTAAACTCTAAACAAATAACGAAATTCTTGCTTCAAGTCAACATTTTGATGATAATCTTTCCTTTAAAAACTTTTGGATTGGAGAATTTGGAGAAACGCCGTTGCCGAACTAGCACCGTGTGGAAAAATATGAGGTCTCCAAAATCTGAAAATGAATTATTAATATTTTCAATCGTACGAACGGACAACCTCTTGCTAAATTCGCGTCGAATTTTTAAATTCAAAATTTAAATTAGGAATGTAATTGTGACTATACACATACATTCACATTTATAAAGTGTTTTTATTTACTTTAATAAAATTTATTGTGAATTTTGTTTTGTTATGTCTGAAGGTTGGATATAGTGCGCCAAGGATCGGAAAAATTGAATGATAAATAAATATTAAGGATGTTAAAACCGTTGTTACTAAACCGAGCTTATCTAAGTATTCAAAATCAAATGAAAATTCATAATCTGCCTTGCCTTTTCCCATCTATTATGGGGTCGACTTCCAGTCTAACTGAATACCAGTATTTTACATGGAGCGACTGCCTATCTGACCTCCACAACCCAGTTGGTACTGGGTGATGATACTACCTGTAACGACTTTCAAAGAACTACAAATGACAGCCGGGACCAACTGCTTAACTTGCTTTCAGAGGCACGGAGGAAACCCGGTATGTAATGGGTCACCCATCCACAGACCAACCTAAGCAAGCAAGGCGTCCTAAACGTCGACCCGAGCGGCTGTTATTATTTAACAACGAGCTCCTCGGCCTCTCTTTCAAAATTAAATGAAAATTGACGATTAAAATTATTGTTCGGAAAAGGCGAGAAATAATTAAAATTAGAAAGTCATGGGAAGGCCTTTGCCCACCAATGCGCTAGAAAAGGGTGTTAAAAAAAGTATTTGAAAATAAAATGGTCTATCCCAATAACTAATCCAACCGAACACAGTAAAATAATCATACTATTTCCCATTTTGTTTACTAAATACAATTATCATGGTAAGAACCAAACCAATTTTCGCCACACCTAAAAAATCAGTACCAAGATCCCTGGCATAGAGTATATTATAACCTTTCATCCCTGGCGCACTGACAACCAACGAAAAAAAATCACAATAAATTACCTACATTGAAGTACAATGTAATTTTGAACAGCGAGTGCATTCTTAATTTAAATTTTGGTAAGGAAAAAAATCGGCGCGAATTTAGCCTTTGGTAAATCTGTGCTGTTTATTGTTGGGTTGGTACAATGTACGAAAAACTTTAAGATTTCCTAACTAAAGCTTTTTAACAATGTTATAATAAATATAAACAAAATTGTTTTACTTTCCATGTATCGATTTGCTTAATTCCGTAAACAAATTAATCGAGTTAAAAAAAAAATACAAAAAAAGAATCGATTTGAATAATCGCTTTCACACATCACAAATATAAAAAAAAAAGAAAAAAAAAATGGTCGTCTATTTTCGAATACAAAATTAAGTAGTGGTAATGAATATTACGTGTTATTGGTCCTATATTAATAAATTACGCTAAGATCTGGGTATTCTCATGTTGTTTATAATATTTGAAATGATATTTGTCATATCTGTTGTCGAATCTAAACGTGTCTGTGTGTTAAATGATATGAAAAATAAAATGTAAACAAACAAGATTGGCGCGAATCTTTGACTTTGTATATAAAAATATATCATTACCACTGCTTATTGAAATTGAACTATGGATGAATTCGTCACATAATTAAATGACGAGTTATTATTTCTCAATATAGTGGAGCTTGGATGCCCGCAAACCCCAATTTTTATGATTTTTAGCATCGGCTAGCACTGCCGTCAAAATGGCGATGCACGTATTTACGCATTTGGATTTTATTATGGTAAATTAAGAATGTTGCGCGCTAAATACAGAACTTTGAATGGCTTTAACATATGATATTTTTCTCCAACTCTCTTAATTAACGCACACTCATAGTCTTTCATACTCAAAACATTAAATATTTACATAAAAAATAAGGATGTCGTATGACTTAACCGCCGGCCCCATTCGGGGCCAGTACCGAGCCAGCGTAGGTTTCAGTGCCCGGCCCCGAATGGGGCCCGTACCGAACTTTATGGTTAAAGGGTGTAAAATACCTCTTCACGAAGCCAAAAGGCACGTCTTGTTCTCCCCATCATTGCAATATTTTTTTTGTTCTACACCATACCTAGGAACCTTCTAGTTACGGAGATATGGGGGGGTCAAAGTTACAACTTTTTGACAAGTTTATTTTGAATATTTTGCCTTTTAATACCTCCACGACCCCCGTGCTATTCAATCCATCCATCAGCACAATGTTTTAAGTGCGTTATTATGGAGTTCTACCAAACATGATTTACAACCTCAAAAAAAAAGTTGTTTCCGAGCAATAATTTTTGCGTAAAATTACTTAGTTAGATGTACAGAATGCTTGGTTAACGGCTTTGTGATGAGGTGGTTTAAATACCCTGACTGTATATTATTGGTAATAGTTGCTGCCAACTAGATCGTAATAGCGGTCACTGCCCTTTCCCTGAAAAAGAAAAAAGAAAAATTTTGAACATGATTCTTGACTTGTACTTGGCTTTGGGCTTTGGGCTTGGCTTGTTTTTTTTTGCTTCTGACATCAATTAAATTTTCTAATTTAATTTTGTTTTTATATTTATTTTTTATTTAATTTAATGTTCTTATTTTGTTTTGTGCATTGATTTGATCGGACATTTATTTTTGATATTTTAATTATTTTTGTCATTGAATTAACTTTTTTATTATTTAATCAATCAGCTAGCAAACGTTTTGTATATTATTGTTTTTTTGTCTAATATGGGTCAATTACCTGACCTTTTTTTGTTTTTTTTTTATTTAAAAGTTAAGAATTTTAGGAAATGTAGGTGGGTCAATGACCACTATTGCGATTCAAACTGGCAGCAACTATAGGTTATGATAGAAATGGAACGCAACCATAAGGTTAAGTTTTTATATGTTTGATGCCATTAGATTATTCTCGAAACAATTGCCTTGTGACGTTTACCTATCAAAGATTTTCTTTAATAAATTACAGTACTGAATATTATAAATACTTGCTTGATTACCAATATTCCTACATGGTAGCAGAGCGTGGTTCATTAGCAAGTATCTGTACTAATATTCGTGCAGAATTTATCAGTACTTTGTGGATCCGTGCAAGTGACCGGCCGGCGAAAAAATGAGTTCGTCGCATCACATGTTTAATCTCGATAAGTTGATAGGGCGTGAAAACTTTGCAACGTGGAAATTTAGTGTCAAGACATACCTTGAACATGAGGACTTGTGGCAATGCGTGGAGCCCAAGGATGGCAAACCTGTAGATTCTGGTAAGGATGTCAAGGCGAAGTCCAAGTTAATTTTATTGTTAGATCCGCAAAACTATATACATGTACAAAGTTGTAAGACCGCCAAAGAAGTGTGGGAAACTCTGCAGCGAGCGTTTGATGACAATGGATTGACCAGAAGAGTTGGACTGCTAAAAGATTTAGTGAATACTACTCTGGAAACCAGCGGTAACGTGGAGTCATACATACATAAAATAATGACCACTGCCCACAAGTTACGCAACATAGGGTTTGAAGTTAACGACGAGTGGCTGGGCACTTTGATGCTGGCCGGTCTGCCCGACATCTACGCTCCGATGATTATGTGGCTTGAGAGTTCTGGCGCGACGATTAGTGCCGATTTTATCAAGACCAAGCTCCTACAGGAAGTTAGAGCAGCAGACACCAGTAGCGCTTTATATGTTAGCTCAAAATCAAGCAAACAAGATCAACGTCAGCCACAACATCCAAAAGCTAAAGGGCCAAGATGCTTCAATTGCAATAATTATGGACACTTTGCTAAGTTTTGTACAAGTGCTAAGAAGGTAAACAGGACTGAGAATGAAAAAGGCAAAAACGATACTGGTTTCATTGCAGCTTTTTCAGCATTTTCAGAAGAGAATCATAACAAATGGTTCATGGACTCAGGTACTTCCATGCATATGTCAGGTAATAGACAGTGGATGTACAATGTCACAGAGCCACCGGTGAAAAATATAATAGTAGCTAATAAAGAGCCGCTGTCAGTTGAAGGAGTTGGATACACTGATGTTAAACTAGCGCAGGGTAAGAACATTCAGTTAAAAAATGTTTTATATGTTCCTGGCTTAGCTGTCAACCTACTCTCAGTGAGTACTATTGTTAACAGTGGTTACAAAGTAACATTTACTCAAAGAGGCTGTGATGTTCATGATTCACATGGCAAATTTATATGTTCTGCAACTCTAAATAATAAATTAAATACTTTGGATACAGAGAATAGTCCTGAAACAGCACATTTAAGCTCTAGTGAGGAAAAGTGTAGTGACACTCACTTGTGGCACCTGCGTATGGGCCACTTAAATGTTTCAGATGTCAACAGGCTACCTAACTGCGTCACGGGTGTAACTCTGACTAACACAGAGAGTAATGTGACAAGATGTAGCTCCTGCTATGAAGGCAAGCAGTCGAGGTTGCCATTTAAAAATATTGGTTCCCGAGCTACAGCACCATTAGAGCTTGTTCACTCTGACCTCTGTGGACCAATGGAGAACTTGAGCTGCTCAGGTATGAAGTACTATATTACTTTTATAGACGACTACACAAGAATGGTGTATGTATACTTCATGGAAAATAAAACCAAAGTGTTAGACATTTTCAAGGACTATAAGAATAGAGCTGAAAACCATTGTTCTCAGAAAATAAAGGTATTAAGAACGGATAATGGTACTGAGTACTGCAATACTCATTTTGAAAAGTTTTTATCCAACAGCAGTATAGTACATCAGACTTCCACTCCCTACACCCCTCAACACAATGGACTGGCCGAACGGATGAATCGGACACTAGTTGAGAAAGCTAGGTGCATGCTGTTCCATGCCAAGCTACAAAAGAAACTGTGGGCCGAGGCAGTGGGGACTGCAGCATATATTATAAACCGATCTCCTAATAAAGCTTTACATGGTAAGACACCCATTGAATTGTGGAATGGGCACGAGCCTGACCTGTCTCATCTGAGAATATTTGGATAGAAAAGTTTTACCTTGCAAGTGGGTGTGCAGAACTAAAACTGACCAAAGTGGTAATATAGTTTGTTTTAAAGCCAGGCTCGTCATTAAAGGATATACCCAGAGAGAGGGCACTGACTATGAGGAAGTGTTCTCCCCTGTTGTAAGGTACAGTACCATACGCTATCTAATATTTCTAGCTGCAAGATTGGGGCCTGAGATTGATCAGCTAGATGCAGTGTCAGCATTTCTTCAAGCAGATATTGATGTAGAAATATACATGAAGCAACCAGAGCTGTTTGAACAAGGGCCTCAGGGTGGCGCAGTGTCATGGGGTTCCCGAAAGCAACAGACCGTTGCCCTATCCACAGCAGAGGCAGAATATATGGCCATGTCAGCGGCGGCGCAGGAGGCGCTGTGGCTCCAGCAACTGGAGAAGGAGCTTGACGGACAGCGCGACCGCACTCTAGTCATCTACAGCGACAACCAAAGCGCAATAAAACTCACTGCTAAAGACTGTTACCTGCCGAGATCTAAACATATAGACATCAGACATCACTTTTTAAAGGAACACGTAAATAATTTAAGATTAAAATTTATGTTATGTAAAGGGTGAAGAGAATGTTTCTTATGTGTTAACTAAAAGTGTAACTATAGATAAACATCTGTTTTGTGTAGTTAATATGGGATTACGTTCTGGGGTGGGTGATAGAAATGGAACGCAACCATAAGGTTAAGTTTTTATATGTTTGATGCCATTAGATTATTCTCGAAGCAATTGCCTTGTGACGTTTACCTATCAAAGATTTTCTCTAATAAATTACACTATTGAATATTATAAATACTAGAATTTTAGGAAATGTAGGTGGGTCAATGACCACTATTGCGATTCAAACTGGCAGCAACTATAGGTTAATATTTGTTTCATGTGCACTTTTAGATTTCAGTGGAACTTCTTGATGAAAATTTTTGACGGTTAAAAAGTGCTTTTTTGCAGTTGGATTTTTGGCTGACCCCCATTTTTTCAGCTTGCTTAATCTTCTTTCAGCAATCGACTGAACTTACTATGTTTAAATGAAATTCTTGACGTAGAAAAATGAAATTTTAGTAGACAAGAAATTTTCCAATCTATTATTTCAAATCAATTTTTTTGCGATGCAAGACTCATTCGACCGAACAGATAGACAAATGGGCAATTAGTTAAGTGCAGAAAGCAATGAATTGACTCGCTTTAATTGATTTATTTTATAAGTTGATAACATCAGTGATTAAGCAACTTTCGTTGGGAATGCTTTTCGGCATTTTCTGTACAGAATGGAGATAAAGTAAGTAATAAATTATCCCACAAAGGCCTCTTGTCTTAGAAATAGCGAATAAACCATGTCATCTACATCTACACTAATATTTACAAGAGGATTTATTTTTATTTTTGTGTGTATGATTGTAATGAATGAACTCAAAAACTACAACGCCGATTTCAAAAATTCTTTCACTATTGGTAAGCTACATTCACCCTGAGTAACGTAGGCTACATTTTATCCTCGTACTCCTACGGGTACGGGAACTACGCGGGTGAAACCGCGTGACATCCGCTAGTTACTCATAATATATAGGTAACTATATATACCTTTTCCTTTTACCCTTATCCCAATTCATTTGGGGTCGCAGCCTGTCTTTTTCTTTCATACCCTTCTCTATTACTCGTCATTTCATTTCATTTTATTTATTTTAGAAACAATTTTTACATTGTATCGAAAATTTACACTCAATCATATAATTAAAGAATTAGGTACAATAGAAATAATTAAAGAATTATTTACATTAGAAAATCATTACAAAGCAAACAAAATAGATTAATTAAAAAAAAACTGTTATAGTATGTTCATAATTACATTATAAATTCATTATTATGACAGTAAGCAAAGATAAATTAATTAAGAAACAAAATATTTGCATTTGCCCTGTTATAGTATGATAGATATTAAAATAAAATTGAACAATAAATTAAGATTTTACCATTACAATTAATGTCAAAAGTATGTTTAAATGTCAGGGTCATCTCATCAGGCACCTCCTATATTGACATATTATTCTTTATACAGTCCATCAATTGCTTTTCAGGCCTTTTTCTACCTTTATATCCATCCACATTGCTTCTACTTACTGCAAATATTTCAAATATGAAGAAGATTCTTCAGATCAATTATTTTAAGAACATGATATTATGCAAACATTTGAGAGAGTCTACGAGTATTGTTCCATGTATTTGGTTTCCCGAATATCAACAACCCTGAAGTAAACCCTTCAAGCCACAATTCTTCTGTACAAGATTTTTAACGGGCTTTTATATTTCTTCTTATTAAAATCTAGACAGGAGCTACGTGGCTGTGAAATGCAATTTATTCACCAGAGCAGGTTAAATTCTCTCAGTAAATCTGACATGCAATGTCCGCCACGCTCTGAAAGAGCAAAAATTTAGGACAAACTTTAAAGAGACGCACGGAGCCACCTAACTCGGTATTTGTTTTTCAAAAGCTTTGAACAATTTTCTTATTTAAATGATTTAACTTAAAGGTAACCACTAAACATCTTTACAAGCTAAATGCAGTTGCTAATGAAGCAGTCAAAACCAAACCAAACGATAAAGTTCACGCGGAAATAGGTTGGATATTGGTTGCCCATTCTCAAAGTTAGCTTCAATCGAGAAGAATGGGTTAGAATGTTTCACAATATTTTGTTCCTATGCATTAATCGCGCACTTCACAATATTACGGTTTGACTTCGATAGATTACTATCTATCGAAAAATAAGGCGTAAGCAGTATGTTCGTTTGACTATATTTCGAGAGTTTTCAACCCCTCTAGTCATTTCACAAACCTACGTGTTTGACAATTTTACAGTGACATTTATATATAGATATATATTAAAACTTGCTTTGCGTGGTGAATAGTCTCTTCAACAAAACAAATAAAAGAATCATCATCAAAAGTTTAAAACTTAAATATTTTAGACTTTCTAGGCAGCCACTGAATTCCATTCTCATTAAGAGGAGGCCGTGTCCCAGCAGTGGGAACATTATAGGCTGATGATGATGATGACTGAGCAAATAAAATTTTTTGACGTAGTATATACGTCTTCAACGTCTTAATGAAAACAAATATTAAATGAATTAAGAATCATCGAATAAAGTCAAGTTCCAACAACGAATTTACATTATCATTTGAATCCAATGATGTATAACAAAATCCACAAACATAATTACGTGTTTTTTCTTCTTTTATTTAAATAATGTTTTGCTGGGTATTTCATACAGAATCCGGTTGTCGGTTGTGGTTGATGATGATTATAATAATAATGCCACACGCCTTGAAGCTGACATCAGCGTATCACAAAAACATATAAACTTCTTCGGTGTTTTTAAAAATCCGTACTTCCTTGTGAGTTTTGTTAGTAAGTAAATCCTGTTGCACTATCAGTTTAATAACGCTAAAACATTAAGTAATAGTTCTCCGACATTTCGCAAATTGTTTCAGACCCATGTTTTGGGGCGAGCCTATCAGCCATCAAGCCATCAAAGTAAGAAAAAGCAATTATCAGCGGAGGACAAATTACACAAAAAAAAGGTTGAATTATGATTACAACTAATAAAAAGTAAACATAGTGTGAAAAATAATAATATCATAAAAACACAAAACAAAATTTTTCCTGTACAAGACCAAAACCTATGTGTTTATATCTTCTATCTATATCTATACTTATAATAAATCTGTAGAGAGGTCAATTCTGTACATGAAATATATTTACAAAATAACTATCGGGGGGTGATTAGTGATCGACACTGATGCCAAAAATGCAATCAGTAAAATTTTTGTGTGTCTGTCTGTCTCTCTGTCTGTCTGTCTGTATGTTATTTATAGAAAAAAAAAACTACTCGACGGATTTTAACGAAACTTGGTACAATTATTCTACATACTCCTGAGCAGGTAATAGTATACTTTTCATCACGCTACCATTAATAGGAGCAGAGCAGTGAAAGGAAATGTTGGGAAAACGGGAGAAGTTACTTGGTTTTTTTAGCTTCCGTCGCGTGTGCAGCCTTAATGGTTAAAGCTACGTAGAAATCATGTATGACGGAAATATTCCACATAAAATTATATAAAAAATATCCCAAGACAGCATATGTCTATCTTTTATAGTTGACTCACAATAACACGTGTAACTCCCGATAGCTTAGCAGTTCGGAGATTTGTTATTATTATATTTGTTTACTCTTACGTTTATATCATCACGCTATGACCCACATAAAACATAGGATACATTTTATTCCGGTAGTAAGATCCCATGGGACAATAATCAAACTTCACGCGGGCGAAGCCGCTGGCAGAAGCTAGTCTATACTAAGATTATAAAGCAGAAGAGTTTGTTTGTTTGGTTGAACGCGCTAATCTCAGAAACTACCGAGTCGAATTGAAAAATTCTTTTTGCGTTGGATAGTCCATTTGTCGGGGAAGGCTATAGGCTATATAACATCACGCTATGACGATAAGGAGTGGAGCAGGAATGAAAAATGTTGCAAAAACGGGGCATTTTTTTCCTTTCGTTTTTCTCTCTAATGTGACGCAGACGAAGTTGCGTGGGTCAGCTAGTGTAGTATATCAACTATCTGATGTCCACGACACAAGCCTTGCCTAGTGTGGCACTAGATGGTGCTGTGTGTTAATGTCCAGCGATTTTTTTAAAGGCTCCTATCTCAGCATAGTGCTGTCATCAGTTATTACATCATCAATTAGTCAAATCATCATTTATCACTCTCTCGCCGTTATTCTAATTTATTCGGGGTCTACGCCGCATGTCTTCTTCTTACAGACTTCTGTATCAATCATCATCAATTTGTTCAATGTAAGCTTATTTTCAAAACAAGTGCAAAAATGATGCTGGCTTTAAATAATAAATAGGTATCGCTGGATATTAACACACAGCGCTACCTAGTGCCGTACTAAGCAAAGCTTGTGTCGTGGACACTAGATAGTTGGTATACTACACACACATATATACTTTTTTGTTTGTAAATACATACTTATTATACATATAAACATCCATGACTCGGAAACAAATGTCCATGCTCATCACACAAACATTTGCTAATAACGGGATTCGAACCCAGGACCCTAAGAACGTAGGGCAGCATCACTACCACTACGCCATTCGGTCGTCAAACTGCTATCTAACCGCTATCAAACCCGAATAAAACTGTTGCTGAGTCCTACCTGTTTCCATTAGCATGTTTATGACGTAATGTTTTTTCTTGTAAGGAACCCAAATCTACCCCTAGTCTATTCACACTTGACTAATTTGTCTTTAAATCGATCAGCCCACGCCTTAACATTCCGATTCCGCTTTGTTTTTGCTCAAACCTTTTTATAGAAGTTGTTGTTCCACAATTAAGTTTTGTACTTTTTTTGTTTCTTAAATTCAATTTGCGACATCCGCAAAAGAGATAACTGAGTCATCAAAATAATCGTCCTTTTTTGTCAATGGTAAAACTTTTACCGAGTGTAGTACGGAGTTTCGATAAAATAAGAGGCCATCATATGCTGGTTTATTTACCAGTGTAATGTGGTTTACCGTAGCTATGTTTAAATAACTTTACCTTCCTTTCTTTTGGCTCGACCAACTAAAATAAGACTAAAATAGTGTATGAGCCTTCTCCAAACCGCCAAAAGCCTACCCATGATTGATTTCGAAAAAAATAAATAGTTTTAAAAATAATAACTTTAAAACCAAATCAATCCTAAAATAATATTTAGGTTTTACCTGTCACCCAAAGTTTTTACATGATTAAATTAGCACCGACGCTTTCAATTAAGTGTAATTAAAACACCCACCAGCAAGCCTGTGCTTAATTGATGTATCACAGGTTTTAAAAGCCTGTGCTTTTTACAAAATAGCTATTAATATCTCTCTACGGAGATTTTTTTGCTAATAGATATTTAACGGGCAATCCTCGGGGGAGGGAACAACCCACCGAAAATCTCTCCGTGTACCTCGTCTGCGCACGACCACTCTGATAAGAGTTTTTCGACTACGAAGAAGAGAAAAGATTTAACGGGCAGCACACCAGGGTTAAAAAACAGTTAAAGTGTGGGATCACCTTTGGCATAATTCACATGCTCATCTTCCTATCTTGGCCCTTTCTTTATCATGAGATCTAAGATTTTAGAATGAGTAACTTAACCACGGTCTATCCATAGTTATTACGCGTGTTGCTGCGACGGGTCTAATTGAAACAACTTATAGAGCGAACATTGAGAATATTGTCATACTAACGTTTTGATCCCGAACGTTTTCAATTTTGAGACACGGTTGCTATCTGATACTAGATAAGCCAACTCGTTACTAAGTACTCGTAGGAATAAGTATTGGATTATGATTTTCTTCGTCGTAAATATTTGAATGTCTTTGATTTGAAATAAATGCTTTGAGTTGAGTGTCCATTCTTTTGCACTCCTGAACAAAACATGTTAGCCAAAGTGTAAGTCACCTCTGTGCTGCCACCGACAATGCCAACGCAATGGGCCAGCAAAATATAAAATACTGACTACTTGTCTATCGAGGCAGAGATAAAAAGAAGAAGAATAAAACTATCTCTTAATATGTCACTTTGTATTATGTTAAGCCACCTCAAGGTCATAGTGTCACTGTGTATCTGCCGGGGTTGCGGGCCTGTTCGAAAGAGATACCGCGGCCCCGGAACATAAAGGGCGAGGAAGGAACATGGATGGGTTTTAGTCAGTAAAAGGCTGACACTTCCTCCCGCTCCGCCCAGAGTGGGAGAAGTCATTTGATAATTTCCCATCCTAAAATAAAAAAAAAGGTCATAGTGTCACCATCAAAGTGAAGACCATTGTACAAACACATGCAAAATAAATGATCATAAAAAAGATTAGTAGCCTTTTTCTTGCAGCAGACTGCAAAAAAACTAAAGATATTCAAAAGAAACAAGTGATGGCAAAAGTTATTACTTTAAAATGTTCAATATTTCAATTTTTCATGAGCTTTTGGAATTCGTGAAAGTGCTAAAGCTTTCTACGAAAATTATTCATAATCTATAGGCTTTCACAATCATTTGTCTTTTAGAATTCACGTTAAAAGTATCAAATCTTCACAATTCGTCTGATATTTAGATTAAACAAATACTCACTCTTTATACTATCTTTGAGCCCTAAGTCAAAGCCCTAGGCTCCAAAATAGACTCCAATAAGTGGAAAATTGATGTTCAATTTTAAGTATGAATTACTGCGAATTCTTTTCTATCTTAATTTAACTTTTAAAATATCTTGAACTTCTTATTATCGTCCAGACTCTTTGGATATGATGTAGTACTCCCGAGGGACATTTTCAGGCTTGATAGCACTTATTTTACTACATGATTCACGAGATTTATGAAGATAATTATATCCATCGCAAACCTATTTATGGTATCTTAGGAATATACGCACTATAAAATTAGGGGTAATAAAACTGGTACTAGCTATTTTTGAGAAACATAGGTTGCAGGTGTATGGCAAAACATAACCAAGATAAAGTGGGAGTGGGCTGGTCGCGTAGCACGGATGTAATTGCTGCCGAGGTAGACCGCGGCGAAGGTGGCGTGAATATCTGATCTTGTTTGAGTGGCGAACATGGCTAGATATCGCACAAGATAGAGAGGTTTTTACCCATTACTTTTTTTTAAGACCTTAAGCATTAATTACAATGAGTAAGATAGGTTCGTAATAGACAGCTAAAGACAAATATAAAGGAATAGTTTACAAAAAAGAGGAAGCAGTATCGGGATGGCCATTATCAGTAGCAAAAGTGACATTTCTCATAACATTGCCCGAAGGTTTAGGCCGAGGTGTCAGTCAGGGGCGTAGCTGCCGCCGTATTTGCCGTATCAAATCTTTACCCTTCATAAGGGCCCCCAAAAAAATGTTTATACGGGGCCATACCCCGCCAAGGCACGCTACGCCACTGGTTTAAGTAATAGTACACCCCCACATTGTCGCACATTTCGCCAGTTATGACAGTGACATAATGTTTTAACTAACCGAATTCCACTTACCAACTTGATCCTGCTTCACAACCTTAGTGCCAAGTGACCTGATGGCAATAGCACCAGAGTTTCCAAAGAAGTCGAAAGCTGGAGCAGCGAACAACCAAGCTCTAGTAGGAGCCAACCCGTACACGTACCCAGACACTGTCTTGCAAGCTGTGGCTATCATACCCAGTACACTGTCATGCATCTCCATTTTCTTGCTGAAGAGCGTTACAGCTACTGCTGATCCTGTAACACGAAGAATTGATTAGTTTTTTACCCAGGAATTGTACATATTTTCGAGGCAGTCATCATAACCATCATCATTTGACACTTTTGTTTAAAACTAAACTTATATTGTCACTTACGGGATATCTTCCGTGATTCCCGCTTTCTTTGCTTTCTTTGTCTTTTGCTACGCGCACTATTGGAACCCGACACAGCTAAAGACTTAGAAAGAGGGTAAACAGATTTGTCTGCTCCTAACAATTTATTTCCATCCACCCGCATTTTTCAGTCTACCCGTGATAAAGGCGCTTGTTACAACGTCGAAATATCGGGAGCTCAAAATAACAATTAATAATCACGGAAGATATCCCGTAAGTGACAACATGAAATCATCATCAAATTCTGCATTTCGTGTTTCACATCTATGTTTTCTATCTGAATTCCAATTACATGAATCAACTGCCTATCTGAGTTGTGAAGGTAAGATAAAAAGGCTGCCGTTATTAATAAAAACAAAAAAGTGAAAAATAACTTCCGAAAAAACGCTTCAGAAGTCGGTGACCTTTGATTGATTGATTTAGTTTTTTTGTCACCGACTTCTGAAGCGTTTTTTCTGAAGTTATTTTTCACTTTTTTGTTTTCTCTGAAGTCGGTTTTATTTTTTGTAAAAAAGTTTTTATTTTTCATTTTTTAGTGGTTCATATGTACTTACCCCTTCAAAGCGTACCGGCGTGATTTTCTTTTATGAACTGGTGTAAATAATAGACAGATATGAGATTTCAGCGATCCCAGTACATTTGCTACCATTTATGGAGGAGTTCCTCCGAAGTTCTTCATCAGATCTTTACCAAATTGAAATGGGATCACTCCAAGAATGTACGCTTCCTAAAACTACCCAAATCGCTTCTGGTGTGCCTACAAAATTTAAGGAATTTCCTCTATTTCTCCAGGATCCCATTAAACGGAACTTAACATATCTAACTGTCGAAATCTGGGTGTATTGTACACTTCTGCGTACTCCCTCAGAGCATACAGGCGTGATGTTACGTCACTATGTTACACAAACAACAAACAACCAAGTCATTGCAGCAATTACTTCAGCTTTGCCGTGTATTTTTGAAGAGTTCCATTTACATCTCCGAAGATCAGCGTCAGATCTTAACTAAATTGAAATGGAACCACACGGAAAGCACCAGCTTTCAAATAAAAAAAGAATCATCAAAATCGGTTTACCCAGTCGAAAGTTCAGAGGCAACAAACATTGTCGAAATCTGGGAGTATTGTATACGTCTAGGTACCCCCTCAGAGTATACAGGCGTGATGTTACGTCATGATGTAGTATGAACAATGAACCTACAAGCGATTGCAGCAATTACTGCAGATTTGCCGTCTATTTTCGAAGAGTTCCTTTGTATATCTCGGAAGATCAGCTTTTTGGAAGTCGGTTGAAAATACTGGTGTTTGGCTGCATTCGGTTGGACTGGAAGCTGACCCCAACATAGTTGGGAACAGGCACGATAGACGATAAGATTACTTAGGCCTGCTACTCAAATGGAGAAAACAGAATTGTCTAGTTTGTGGTGATCCTAAAATGGTGGTAGTCCAGTTGGAGCTGGCCTGACTCAACTGTCACAGATCGTGACTTCGAACCCAGGCAGGTTTGTATTTTTTTTGTGAAAACTTCTTTAGGTGCTTCGGGCACTTTTGGGTGAACAAAAATCATGGAACTCGCGATATCGTGACCGAACGCTTTCATAGAACGAATAGTCAAAATCAACCTTATACAATTAAGATTAAGTTTATTTTTGGATTACTTAATTTTCACTTCTAGGTATCGACAGTCCCCAAAGACTGTCACGAGAGTTTTTTTTTCAGTGCGATAACTCTCATAGATGTGAAAAAAACCTTAGAAAATAGTTAAGTCCATGAAACTAAATATTAATACATCCTCGAATCTGCACTTCGCCCGAATGGTGGTTTGCGGTACATTAGATCTCACTGCGCGGACCAGACCTGTGTCCCAGTTTTGTAAATATATAGGGTCTGCACATAATAACCTGGTTATAATGTGCAGACCCTAGAGTTTCCTGCTCCGCAACCATAGGTGCAAACTTATTGGACAATATTATTGTGGTAGCTGCAGAAGATTGTAAAAATATTCTTACATTGTATAGATTCCATCTCTTAGTATTGTATAATTGCATAGCACATGTGTGAGTACCATGTACTGTAAAGCTACCATTTGCATTTAGTTATCTTTCATTGACTTGAATATGCCTTGGTGGATGAGAGAATGTCATGCTTGCTTAAATGTCTTGCTGATGGTGGCGGGTGGGTCGGGTCATTTAATTCCCTTCAATATGGTTGAATTGAATGGCGCTGATCCATGCGTCATGTTCGTGAACGGGCGCTATCAGTCGGGACTGGTCATCTCTTAGCTGCCATGGATCATTTGAATTGCTTTATTCTTTATATTGTTGATTTATTTCTTTTTTACTCTGGACGCTCTTATTGTGCACATCTTTCTACATCGTTCTCACATTATATGTATAATCTCAACATGAAAGATGTAACCAAGATTTTGTAACAACATTTTTGATTGAAAAGAGTGTCCATGGAGTTTCTTGTCCGTTCTTCTCCATAGAGATCTACGCTAGGGAATGGGCAACTAAAGTACTTTCTCAAGTTATTATGCCTTGTGTCTGTGACTGTAGCCTTTTTTTTTTGGTTTTATCGACATTCAAAAGTGCCGTAATGGTCTAGTTGAAATAAATGATTTGAGTTTGAGTTTCAGTTTGAGTTCCTAAAGAAATGTTTTGCATTAAAGGTACACCTTAGAAAAGCCACACCTATACGAGTAGCCTTATACTATTTTGTGGTGGCTCTAAAAATATGAACTGAGTAACTGTCATACACCCACAATTCCCAAATATGGTAAAACGTTTCTATTGGCAAAAGTCAATGGCCTTTCCCATTCTTTAATTTGGTATAGCAATTTTTCTCAGTTTTGACACAATTCAACTAAGTTCAGCATTCATCGATTTTAGAGATCGCGGAATCAAAAACAAGACTATTATTATTATTACAATAATTTCCTTAATGGCTTGTGTACTAAAAAAAACTAATTATTCCGTCAGGTAGACTATCAAAACATATTTTACCCGTATTTTTTCTTTTGTTACGTAAACCAAAATTGACAAAGATACGACGATTTTAAAATTTTCAATACATCACGCCGTGGTATAATTTTTAGTGCGTTGTGACGTCACGTGCCCCCACTCTCCAGTTCTGATGCCTTTAATTTTTGACAGTATTAATTGATTTACAAAAACAAAAAATACGTATCCATTATTTTCCAATACTCTAACTGACGGACTAAATAGAATTGCAATTTATTGATGACGAAAACTAGCTTATTGGTGGTGACATTGCTTAGTTTCAGCAGCGTTTCAAATGATAAACTGTAATAATTTAAAAAAAATATTCTGATGAAATAATGTCAAAATTCTATATTCATATAGATTTAGTATCAAGAAAAGATAAAATTACAATTAATTTAATAAGATCAAACAGAGAACTTAGCGGCTAGTTAAAAAAATGGCAAAAAAGGTTTAAAACAACTTTAACCTCTATATTTTTAAGGTTTATTGTTCTTTAAAAGCTACGGCATCATATTGAATAAGGTAAAATCGTTATTATTCCAGCAAAAGCTTTACACAGCTGAGTTAATATAGGCTCGGGGGCACTTGAAACAATTTAAATACAATAACGTTATGATTGAACTTTTTGCTTATTATTTTGGTCAAATTAGATTTTAAGTTTGATTTAACCTCGTAATAAAAGCTGATGATACTCAGGGTTAGGCCAAAGATCTTTGTGTATGTTTACATAATGTTGAGTTTTGAGGTTTTAGAAATTCTATTCTTACGTTGTAAACAGCCAAGTTATCTATACTAATGTAAGAGGAAAGATTTGATTTGTTATTTGTGTGTTTGTTACGATTTAACTCAAGAAGTACTCAAATGATTTTAAAAATTCGTGCACCTGCAGCGAAGCTGCATTTTACCGAGTAACATACGCTATAAATTATATTGATATCGCGGACAAAGTAGCGGGTAAAGTGCTTGTTATACATATGTTTATAAGTTACTAAGTATAGAGGGTAATAATCTTCGAACTTACTCATTCGATTTCAAAAATTTGAAATTGGAACACTATCATCGAGTGCTATAAGATTTATGTTTCTTCGACGCAGATGAAGACATGAAGTCGTGAGCAGAAGGTAGTTTCTAATTTGTTATCAAAGATACTGGTACTCTGCTCCATCCCAACAACAACGTTAAACCGATTCCAATATAGTTAGGAAAAGGCTGGACAGATGATGAACATATCGTTTCATTTGCACCAAAATATAATCCTACTTCCTATGAATTATATGCGAAAGTTTGTGAGTATGGATGTATGGATGTTCGTTACTCTTTCGTGCAAAAACTACTGAACGGATTTGTATCAAATTTAGTACACAGATAGTTTATAACCTGGATTAACACATAGGATACTTTTTAACCCGGTAATAAGATCTCATAGGACAATTTCACACTTCACGCGGGCGAAGCCGCTGGCGGAAGCTAGTACCTAATAATCTCACGCACAATGGCCCACTCTAGGGATTAAGTGCGGAAACCTAAACCCCAATAATAATAATTAAATAACAATAATAATTGCCTAATAATATGTTCACGATGTTTATTACCCAGCATAGATATACTATTACCTCTATCTACTTGGTAAAAATATGGTATGTTACCAGTCAAATCCAATTTCAGGACAAACTAGTTTGTCCTAGGCCAAACCGATTATCGGCATCTGAGTCGATAGAGTCGACGGAGCCCCGTTTCGCGGGACTCCTACTTCTGAATGGTTTATAAAAAAAATAACCACCACCTAATCTATCTGTGTCGGGGTGCCCCAAGTCTGTATAGTTTAGCCTAGGCAAAACTAGTTTGTCCAGCAATCGGTTTTGACCGGTAACATATTTACCAAGTAGATAGAGGTAATAGTATATCTATGGTAGGTAATAAACATCGTGATTGTCTATTACCATAGATATTGTACATTAAGATGCTGCTCTTACCTCATCCTGCTCATGTAGGTATAAACGCACATGGAGCTACTACAATCTGTTAAACTTTAATAGATTTTCAACTTTATTGCTAAATCATTAGGTTCACAGTTGACTGGGAAAATTTGAAGGTTTCGCCACGTATGTATATGTATTTATATAAATGTTACAGTCAAACTATTGATAGGTCAAAACCACTTTTGAGTGGTGTCAGTCACCATCGGCCAGTCTTACCGGATGCAGCTGAACGCCATTATTTTACATGGAACGGCTGCCTATCTGACCTCCACAACCCAGTTAATACTGGGTAATACGATACCACTTGGTAAGATTAGTTGTCAGACTTTTTGGGCACCTGTAACGATTGCCAAAGATGGACGAATGACAACCCGGGACTAACAACTTAACGTGCTTTCGGAGGCACGGAGGAAACTCGGTATGTAAGGGTGGTCATCTATTCACAGTCCAACCAAGGCAAGCACGGCTTAAACTTAAGATCGGCACGAGCGGCTGTTATTATTAAGTCACGACTTCACGAGCTCCTCAGTCAGTCAGTCAGTCAAAATCGTTATTTAGTTAAAAGGCTGGGGTTTTCTAGTCGTTGACAGATACCCCGGTAGTTGTTGTAGGGAGGTAGTTAGTTCACACCAAACCACTGTTCTGTTCAATAGTTTAGTTACGTATGTTTAGTTATCTGAGCCGCGGCTCTTAATGCAATATTATTATTGATCGCCCCGCTTGTGGCTAAGTTTTAGTGACGACTGAATTTATGTTATAATATAATTGGTAAAGTACGTTTAGCGTAATTCATTACGTGCGCAGAAACGTACTTTTGCTGTATGAGCATTATTGGCTCGTACAAAGGTGCTTCCTCTACTAAGAATATGTTGTTACATAATGCCTCCGAAATTGCCTAGAATTACAAAAAACATGATGTTTTTCAATAGATCACAAAAAAAACAAATAAGTTTCTAAATAAATGTAAGTTTTTGTATGTATTTATGTAATATATAATAATAAATAACATAGATAGATATTAACATACCTGCAGTGCCCATCAAAATGGAATAAGTGCTAAATAAACTGTAGTCTACAACATCCATATTGAACTTAGTCCACATATACAGGAACAACACGGAAGCTTCGCCTGAAAAAAGCAAATCATTGCTAATTAACTATACCCTTGAGGTATAGTTAATTGTAACATTCCGCGTTAAGACAATCGGAACAATTATTGTCTGTGTTTGCTGCAAACTAACTTGTTTATGGAATAAATTATATCTTGAAATCACAAATAGACTAAAATCATCTTCATTTTCAAAGTTATGGTAAGGTCGAAAATAGAACAAAATGTTGTATTGAAGCGGAAAGTTTTACAGCAATTTGTTGGTTTGTAATTGTTTGTTAATTTATCCAATAATATATTAAATTACGAAACGAGAAACTATGATAGTAGGCCATGGAGACCATTTTAATGTGTAATGTATTCTCCATTTGATAATTGAATTAGTGTTAAACCATAATTTAACTTGCGTGAGATAAAACTTGTTGCTGTAGGTATTTTTAACAAAAAAAAATAGAATACTTTGAAAATGTTGAAACGTATCGAGAAAGTCATTTAAAAATAAACCTTACCGAAGACTGGTCCCATGATTATAATATGTGCACAAATGACTAAAATAATTTGTTTCAACTGCTTCCCTCTAGACAAAAACACCAAAGATATTGTATCCCAAACATTCTTGGGATGGAAGAAGTCTAGCAGTTTCTGAATCCTAGTCCCTTCCAATTTGACAGTCCTAATATTCTCGATTTTGTAATAAGTATAGATGAAAGCGAAAATGTATAAAGCTAGATTGATGCTGAATATTCCATAAAAACCAATAGCTTCTGTTAAAACACCACTTATTGATGTACCGAACGGGACTCCTAATGTCACAATGATTCCTACTAATCCAATTCTAAATGTTCTTGATTCAACAGTTGTAAGATCTGCTATGAAACTATATGAGCCCATCAATGCGATTGCATAGCCGCCTGTCATAGCTGACGGTAGAGCTTCTATCAACGCAGTGGCCCACAACGGCCATTCCAGGAAGAAATACGTTGCCAGAAGCAGACCGCATGAAGAAATAATTTCTCCGACAACTGGTATCAGCATTAAAGTTTTTCTGTTGCCAGTTTTGTCACTCCATGCTCCTACGTTCAATATAACAATGGCTGGTAGACTGCTTTGTAACGGGCCCTGCCAAGCGGTCATATCTGCCACTAACTGCGATGCATTTTGTTGAGCTTCAGCTCCGATTGTATCATTCTCACTAATGTCACCGTTCACTGCTCTAAAACATATTTCTTCAGATATATTCAAGTCTACGCGACACGCTTTCTCTATGTTAAGCTTTTGGACTGCTAATCCTGATATGGCAATTGGCAAAACGTAGCACAGCAGAAATGGTTCTACTGTAAAGAAGTTAAAACACTTTCTAATTCTTTGTCCACAATTCACTGGTTGCTTTTCTTTTTCTTTTATCTTCTCACTGTTTCCATTGGCTTCAATATTGTCTTTGTTAGAGTTGGTTAGTTCTAGGCCTTTTTCACTTTTCCCGTTCATTTTGATTGTTTCATATCACTCACGTTGGATATTTTAAATGTTTTCGTCTAACGAGTGCGTTTGTTTGTAAATACTTAAGGCGACTGGCAGCTTGGCCGCAGGTCACAAAAATCATCACGGAAACTTGTTTCTCATAATCACGATTGCAAGTATCTTGATTATACTCACAAGTCAAAGAAGATTCTACTCGATACGCCCTTGAACCAACATGTATCAAAGTTTAGTCACATTCTTCACTTTTTTTGGTACCTACTTTAAATGTCATTGAATATTTTAAATGATACTAAAATATATAGCTTTAGAATAGTAGGACCAATTGAGTTTTTGAATTGCGTGTATCGCGATAAAGGTTTTGTAATTTAGCATTTTTGAACTCATCTGGAGGAAAATGGTAAATGGAAACTGATTGGTATTATTAAATAATTTAATTTTATCTAGTACCTACTGAACCCCATTTCTTTATAATAATTTACGATATATCAGCTAGCAGATACCTAACATTCCGCAATTTTGCCTCATAATGATATTGATACTTGTATTCATATCACATGATCGGAATACAAGTATCAATATAATTACCATGGAAACGTAATTACCCTCTTTTTACATTTTCAGTTATGTAAAACACCGTAGTCTTTATCCACTCCATAGAAACATTTTATTCTAATTTACGATAGCATAACTTTCACTTAGAAACACTTCGGCCTCGCTGTACGTACTTTACTACAAACAAATAATACAATTAAATTCTTTGAAAACTAACTTTGAAAACGGATGATTTTAATTATTGCTATTATTGCAATTCAGTCATTCTACGATTATTTTACTTGTAACAGCTGCAGGCTAATGACAAACCTTATTGCAATGCAAATGAAAATCACTTTGATAGTGATGCAAAGTTAGATACGTTAACTGTGAAAGGACTCGTTCAGTGCATTATTTCATTGTCTATCTTCCGTAATGACATTGTATTGAAACCAAAACGGGGAAACCAGATCATGTATGAAACTGAAGTGAAGTAAATCAATTAGGAACGGGCCACGCCTGTTGCAAACGGATACCAATTCGTCATGCGACCGATTGATCTCGCTAATGCAACAGGCGTTTCGTTCAGCCAGATTTTCACGGAGCAATCTGATTTACTGTTGAATGCAATAAGTTTTCTAACTACCTCGTTGGACCTTCGGTCTAATGGTTGCAAGCTCTGCCGCTAAGCAAGAGGTCTTTAGTTAGTTTTGCAGACCGAGAAAGTGTTATTGGTGTCTCCAGTTTATGGAACAAGGTCTCAAAGCCCTAATTATTTCCTGACTTACAAAATATGTAGGATCGAGTAGTGTAAGTAAAACATTAATTTAAAAGCACCTGCAGGTGCTTAAGTTCCGCCTTCTCTTTTTCGTCTAGAAATCTTGCGTCTCGTCGCGTCCAGCGTCGCCGCGTCGTCCATTTGTAACATTGTCATCCTCCGTTTAACTCTTTAGATATTATAGGTGTACGGTTATGTTATGCAGTAAGCTGAAATAAACAATAACTGATTAAACAACTATAACTTAATCTGCTTTTAATAATTGAACTTATCTACCGACAGTATACATTTGAGTGTATAGTGCTTTTCCTGCTTATGTCATATTTGCGGGTGGGAGAGACGGTGCTGGAAATCTACTCTCTAAGTCCATCAACGAGGATACGGAGGCTCTGTCCCATCTCATAACTTTCCCATTTCGGCAACTAAACAAAATAGCACCACAAGAGTCCCATTGTGAGCCTGCCGGGCTGCGGGACTGTTCGAAAGACATACCATGGCTCCGGAACATAAAGGGCGAGGAAGGAACGTAGATGGGTTTTAGTCAGTAAAAGTCTGACACTCCCTCCCACTACGCCCAGAGCGGGAGGAGTGATTTGATGATTTCTCATCGGAAAAAAGAGTCCTATTTCGTAACTATTTCGATCTTTAGATGTGAGATACAGGGCCCGTTCGAAAATAGCTTATACTTTGAAATGACAACCCTACTCCCTAATATTTGCAGGAGACTCAGCAGTTTTGTAAACATGTTGGGAGTAAGGACAGATGACCATTAGGGATGTCATTTTTGGGTCGGTCTCCTTTCGAATTTTATGTCCGTTAGTGATACGGAGTAACTTAACTTCGGTGGAAAGTACGGATTTAGAGAGTAGACCTCATGCATCTTTCATCCAGGTTTGGATCTTTTTACGGAATTAAAACTAAACATTTTGCATAACTTTTAGTAACGTTTAGTAACAGTTCTACAGTTATGGTTATTTAACGTTTTAATTAGCAACAGACAAGAAACTTATCACAGTGTATATTTCAGCCTTATTTTCCCGATTCCGGTGACATTATTATAATCAGTCCTGTGACAGTTTAAGTTTAAAAGTCATGTAATCTTCTATTGTTTACCAGTCAAGCAGTATTGCAGTTATCCGCTTACAATGAATGAATTTAAATTATTTATCTTCTCAAGGAAATAACCTTCTCTGATAACAGATAGACGGTAGGATATTTATTTCAACTGGATAATTGATGAATAATCATAATAATCATCATCTGCTTAGCCTTTTCCCAAATAAAGGGTGTAAAATACCTCTTCACGAAGCTGAAAGGCACTTGTTCTCCCCTTCATTGCGATTATTTTCTTGTTCTACACCATACCTGGGAAACTTCTAGATACGGAGATATGGGGGGGGTCAAAGTTACAACTATTTGACAAGTTTTTTAAAACAAGTTTTTTTTTGTTAGATTTTAACTTTTAACACCTCCACGACCCCCGTACTATTCAATCCATCCATCAGCACAATGTTTCAAGTGCGTTACATTGAGTTATACCATATAACATGATTTATAACTTCAAAAAAAAAAGTTTTTTCCCAGCAATATTTTTTGCGTAAAGTTACTTAGTTTGATGTACAGAATGCTTGGTTAACGGCTTTGTGATGAGGTGGTTTACACCCTGTATATTGGGGTCGGCTTCCAGTCAAACCGGATGAAACTGAGTACCAGTTTATACATGGATCGACTGCCTACCTGACCTCCACGACTACGTCAGTACTGGGTAACACGACCCCTTTTATTCGGTTGGGAAATCATCAAATAACTTCTCCCACTCTGCTGTAAGACTCAAACCCACCCATGCTCCTTCTATTCCTCTATCTCTATCGAGATAAGAGACGACTCGAATGGTGTAGTGGTAGTGATGCTGCCTTACGTTCTTAGGGTCCTGGGTTCGAATCCCGGTAGGTGCAAATGTTTGTGTGATGAGCATGGACGTTTGTTTCTGAGTCATGGATGTTTATATGTATAACTAGCTGTTGCCCGCGACTTCGTCCGCGTGAACCACCTTTTCTCACCTAGGGGTATAAAAGTATCCTACGACTTGTTTTCTAACCTACAGAATAGACACAATTTTTTTTTTTTTTTTTTAAAGGTGATGATGATGGTGATTATTTATTTATTCAACTATGATGATGTAATGTTGACTCTACAGGGTAAACCATAGTTGCCATTAAGTCGCGCATTTGTCCTGATACCCCAATAAACCTGTACAGAAGTCGAATCGGGTTTGAATTTTGAAAAAACCTGAAACCCGTTTCTCCTAATTTATCAATAGGAGTACTTCTGTGAAGTTACGAATGAAATAGTCTAACTAATCTGGTTTCCCCACACAAACTTTGGAGCCCCGTTTCACCCCCTTAGAGGGTGAATTTTGAAAAATCCTTTCTTAATGGACCCTTAGCCTACATAAGGAACGGAATCTGTAGACCCAGCGGTTTGGGCTGTGCGTTGATATATCACAAAGTCAGTTATAAAGATTCACAGCTCCTTCCCCGTAGGTGATAGCGTGATAATATGTAGCCTATAATAATATGTTGACGCCACCTCTTAGTAATAATCATGCAAAATTTGAAATAAATCAGTACTTTTTGAGTTTAGCCTGATTTTATTATATGTATATGTCACCGTTAAATTGTCAAATACGTTATATTGTAATATCTCTAGCGATACTGTAAAGTCTCGAATTATTGTCAAATGAACATACTGCTTACAACAAATCGCATTATTTTTCGTGAAATGCATGCGATGGTAGTCAACTTACGCGGTGTGGAGGGAAGGAGGGGTCCCCCTTGCCCAGTGGCACAACTCTCATGAAAAGATGATGCACCATTCCTGAGAAATACCGATTAATATAACATAACCTTAAAACACTTTATATTTCCCCTAAAAAGCGTAGTCGACGGAGCCCCGCTTCGCGGGGCCCCTATTTCCGAGTGCAGGGTTTAAAGGAACCTAACTAACCTAACGGGGGGGTGCCCCAAGTCCCGATTATGGGGGCAGAGATACTTCCGTATGCTCAGTTGACAATAATTCGAGACATTACAATATCGCGAGAACAAACACGTTATATTGTAATATAACGTGTTTGACAATTTTACGGTGACATATATAATATGTAGATAAGTACTCGTATGTATTTACAAACAAAAAAGTATATATGTAGTGTATCAACTATCTAGTGTCCACGACACAAGCTTTTCTTAGTGTGGTACTAGGTGGCGCTGTGTGTTAATGTCCAGCGATATACATGTATTTTTCAATACGATACCCCCTCTTTTCGGTTTTCTGATGAGTATTCATCAAAGAACTTCTCCCATTCTGGGCGGAGCGGGAGGGAGTGTCAGACTTTTACTGACTAAAACCCATCCTTGTTCCTTCCTCGCCCTTTTGTTCCGGGGCCACGGTATCTCTTTCGAACAGTCCCGCAGCCCCGGAGAGAGTTAGAGCCTGGGTTCGATTTCTGGGTGTGTTATTTGTTTTATCAATTAGGAATTTTCTCAGAAGAAGCCACCACAGAACCTATGTTTTATTTATTTACGGTTCGGGTGGAAGCTGCAGGGTAGCCAGCGAAATTCAAATTTTCTTACCTTTTTTGCTATTTGCTGGCCATTACTAGGTTGTATGTTGATGAAAATATGATTCACAGCTGTTACAGAATTATATTCATCAAAATCATCAATACAATACCTACTTCAAGTTCACGTAACTCAATTGAGTGACTATTTCATCAGAAAAATCACAATCAAAACATGTAAGAAAACATGAATTTGAAAAGGAGAATCCACCTTAAATGGTCTGACTACAAATTGTAAAATGAACCATAAACATACTGTTTTTTTTTCAACCTTTGCCGTCGAAATACCTGGACCATTCATGAAATGTAACAATGGCAAGCAATTTCCATCAGGTCATTGGACCTCCCGTATCTGATAGAAGGTTGTGACCGCTTTCTACGGCCTTAACTCAAGGTCCTATACAGCAAACTGTAGGGCCCACAAATACGTGACCAGCTCAGCAAAAACAAATTAACTTATTTCTGATATCACGTACACGAACTATGTGGTTTGTAATATCTTGAGATTACATTACAAGAACGAGTACCTTGCCATGATCTTAATACGTTTGCCCGATATTGCTTTTTTGCAGTTGGTAACATTTAGGGCCTACGTGAATGACAGAATTGGTGCAAGAAGTTTGATATTACCTTCATGAAAGCTTTATCTGATTGCCTCATTGGTAATTTGCAAGCTGTTGCTGAGCATGAGGTCCTTCCTGGATTTGATTCCCAGGCCGGGCAAAGTGTTATTGCATTTTCCTTATGAATTTCTCAGTAGCAGCCACTGAGTCAATTAACACACAGCGCCATCTAGTGCCACACTAAGCAAGGCTTGTGTCGTAGACACCAGATAGTTGATATACTACATACATACTTTTTTGTTTGTAAGTACATACTTATTATACATATCCATGACTTCCATGGTCATCACACAAACATTTGCTCCTACCGGGATTCGAACCCAGAACCCACAACAACTACGCCATTCAAGTCGTCCAAATGTCCAAACCAATATGTTGATTATTCAGATTATAAACCATTTATCAGTCGATTTCATCAAAATCAGTTCAGGATGAGCAAGAAACTGCAAAGCCCAAACTACAAAGCCCTCGATTATAGAAAATGAGTTATTTGTCTGTTGTAATTAATCAGCAATGTCAACAATAAATTTGAAAAGGTTATTCATTATTTGTTAAGTAATTAGCAAATGAATGAACGTTGGTACTTACCAAAATGATAAATAGTAATGAATCAAAATAACGAAACCCAAAGATAAAACCCATATTTTGAAAAAACACGCACTAACGCTTGTCATAATAAAATTCCAACAAACCACAAATTTTAAACTTTAGGTGCAGTCAACCTTAAAACCAGTTCTTAAAATTGCATTACGCAGGTCTTTTCTCAATCTTTTTTGATAAACAAGTTTACAATAGTAGATTGTATCATAAGTGAGCAAAATAATATTTTTACGGCGAGGGCGCTTTTTTGAATCCAGAGCGAAGTGAGGGATTCTAGAGTAGAATCCCGAGCGTAGCGAGGGATTCTTTAGTAGAATCCTGAACGTAGCGAGGGATTCAAAGTACGTCGCCCGAGCCAAAAATATATTTTGCGCCCGAGTGATACACTCTACTTTTCATCACCCACTATGAGAAAATAAAAGGCGCCTCATATTTTATTGTAATATTGATATTTAATGAAACAGAGTAACAACTAAATTGAAATTAAGTAGTATCTAATAATAAAACAACTAAAAACTTATATTTACATTTGAGACATTTTCACAATTTTGAAAATTAATTGTTACAGTTTTATTAGGAATAGAGATTGTTGTAGATTTAATTTTATTCTGCGTGTTTGAAATAATGTCAGAATGTGGCTCATTTTGAGGAAAATGTGACGGTGAATCTCTTTGTTTGGATGTAGATGGGCGCGGCGACAGTGGCATGGATGGATTAACTGAAGGTTGCAATTTAATGTTTTCCACGATGCGTTCACATGTTTTCGCCTTGTTCTCAATGGAATCTTCTATATATCCCTCTGCTACAGCACTCGACTTCCATCCTCCATGTCGCTTGAGAACAGTTAAGTCCGCTCCAGAATCTGCCAACAGGGTAGCAGAAGTGCGACGAAAACAATGTCATGTATATAGCTTGATATCTGGTAACTTCAAATAAGTAGCGATTTCTTGTGGCATGTAAGAAATTTTATTTTTTCCCATAACTTGTTTGAAGCACTTGCCATTTTGATAACGGATGAAAAACCGATTGGTCTTTATATCAGCAGGACGCAGGTCCAGGTATTTCTGTACAATAGTTTTGTATTCTCCTCGGATTACGAAGGATCGGTCAATTTTTGTTTTTGTGTCTGTCAGCTTTACTAACAGTAAATTATCCGAGTGATTTTCGACATCATCAACAGTTATTTTTAAAAGTTCATTGCCACGACAAGCTCCATGTACTCCGAAAATTAAAGCCACCTGTAACAAAACCGAATGTGAATAAGACAAGTACCTATCTATCGAAGTACAGGTTACAATAAAATGCGCATTTTAAAACACTGGTTATACTTTACTAATCCACCATATATACATACATAGTTACTTACTTTTACGGCAAGAAAGATGTTGTCGGGTGCCTCATTAAGGAAAGTCTCCACGTTTTTGACTGAGAACACTTTGGATTTTTTAGGTTTAAATCCATCAGACATCCTCTTCAGATACGCTATTAATTTCGAATATGTGTCCAGTTTTACGTCGTTATTAGAACTGACTGTTGATTTTAGCATTGAGTAGGTACTCCAAAGTGTGGAAGGTTGTTTAGTTTTGGCTAAGTACTGGAAGTAGGCCAAAAACACAGATTCTGAAAAATTCTTGGCGCCTCTTGAATTTCTCCATTCAATAAAATTACCATAAGCTTTCATATATTTCTCCCGGGATTTTGCAGGTAGTAGATTATCCATCACATTTCTTGCGTCAGTTCTAATACTATCAGGAGTTAATTCTATACTTTCACTGTCACTTGAAGAACTCATTTTTCAAAACAAAATCATGAATTTCTATCAATCCGTGAAAATTGACGAAAACGCGGGCTATAGTTCGCGCGTTTTTAATTTTATTTCTTTTTTTTTTTTGTATTCAGCCGGCGCGCGGCGCTACTATGGGCCGTCGCACCAGCCAGTCTTTATTCAAACAATATTTGCGTTCGATTTCTTGGGCGCTGAACACAAGATGTTCCAAATTCAAAAAGTGCGCGGCAAAGATAATTGCGGCGCACTTATAAAGAGGATTAAAAACTCATTACTGCCCGCTAAAAGTTTCTTATAGAAAACACCACCTTTGGGTGCACTTAAAGGCGAACCAAGTCGTCTTTTTCGAATAGATGGGATGAAAACAGTTTTATTCACCACTGCTCTCAAAACGGTGAAGGAAAACATAGTAAGGAAACCGGCATGTCCTAAAACCAAATTGATCGAATCCATGTGATGTATTATAGCCCATTCCTTCTCTTAGAGAACAGGCCTGTGTCCCAGCAGTGGGGACATTAATAGGCTGATGAGGATTATAATGATGATTAGCTTTGTTAACAATTGTTTTTTTGTGTGCAGAAGTTCTGGATTACATAAAATGGTTCTCTGCTACTATAAATTGTAGATCTTCGACGGTTTTACGGGTGCCCAACCCGATGACCCCACTTCCCTTTTACAGGGAAGTTGTAGGGAAACCAGCACAATACGCAAAAATAAAAACAAATATAACCCGCGAATCCGGTCCCACCAACGAAGCCCCCCGCGGCCCTCTGTAACATCACTGCCCGACCCTTACTCGACAAGCCAGCCTGCGACGCTGAGCATGTAGCTTTAAACTCCCAAAATAATATTCCGACGACCCATCCTGACCCTCGCTGCCCTCCCCTCAATGACGCACTAAGTCGACGCCCGAACCCCACAGGGGGTGCCCTTAGAGATTATTCATTTAATGTGTAAATCCTTAGTTTGTAAGCCTTGACCCCGCCTTAAAGTAATTATTGGCCACCACAGGATAGTCCAGTTATGCAGTCAAGCAACCGTAGCAAGTTAAAAAGTAAAATAAAAAGTTTTTACGGGTTCACAATAATTTTCGCGTAAGCATACCTTAGTATGATGTACAGAATGCTTGGTTTCGTGGTGAGGCTGTTCACAACCTGTATATCTTCGATTTTTCTGCAGTCTCGCTCGTTTGCAAGTGGCCGCAACAGTGACTCTGGGTTCGATTCTTGGGTGTGACAAAGTGTTATTGTATTTTCCCATTAGGAATTTCTCAGCAATAGCCACGGAGTCTGAATAAACCAGAATTAAATTGTAATCTCCAAAGGGTTATTCAGAAATTACAATTTAATTCTTGTTTTACATTTAACAAAGGATTTCAAATCATCAAACCGCAGTATGTCATTCTTTTCTATTTCACAATTAAAGTTACACTGTGAGCAAACCTGACATAACCATGACTTAGGTCTCTACTTATCCTGTGCAAGTGAATCAACATGCAACTTTGATACCAGTTTACTACTACCTATTTTGTGGGCGAAAAGAAAATAATAAATTAAAGAGCAAAGGATAACGCCTAATAAATCATATAAGTTCTAAAGTGACATCATTTAAGGGTATTTCAGCCTCTAAAATCAATCTTTCCCACTACTGGAACACAGATCTCGACTGACCTCTTTTCGCTGGAGAATTTATCCACCCGATGGGCCTAGTGTGTGTTAGTATCGTATTACCCGATACAAACTGGGTTGTGGAGGTCAGGTAGGCAGGCGCTCCATATAAAATACTGGTATTGAGCTGCATCCGGTAAGACTGGAAGGTTACCCCGATATAGTTGGGAAAATGCTAGGCAGATGACGGGGCCTGTTTGTTGATGCATTTCATGGTACATAATTTAAATACCCAAAATCCTAGGGACGTGCAGTCCCCAATGTTAGCTTACCTTTCTAGCCAAAAAATATAACCCCATTCTAATTTGGTTTTCTCTGTGACAAAAATATTTATTGTATATTATTTATTTATTACCTACACTTATAAATGCCCATTTAATATAATAACATTATTTATTTACTACCTACTACCCTCATCCGTGTGTCACTGCGGGGGGCCTACTGAAAACCAGCGCTGAGTGTTTTACACTCAGCATATGCTGAGTTGGCTACCCTTTCGTTATGGGCATGCTCAGCGCAGTTGAGCTGTTTTAATTAATTATTAAGCTGTTTGTTGTTATAATCTATATGTATGTGCTGCTCTATTGTGGTGTGCTGTCCATTAGCGTATAAATGATTATTCTATTCTTCTATTTTATTCTAATAAACTGTCCTAATTTCAGATGTAGGCTTCTTCTTCAACATGTCGATGATTCCCATAGTTTTCTAAAAAAAGAAGCTTTGACAAGAGCGCAGTCACGTCGGTTTCGGACAAAATGCAGGTGGACACAAAGAACAGGTCAGGAGGTGGGCCATGGTTTGAAATAAGGCTCTACGGCTGCCTAATAGTCCAAAAACGAAGCTAGTGCGATATACATTAATTAAGCCAGAGTAACTTACTTGCACTACACACACGAGCTTCATTGTCTCGGCGCTTTTCTGGTGGTCGCCACTGTTGATTCTGCCTTTCAAGAGTTACAGTGGTTTGGGAATAGTGTGGCGGGTCCCAATATAAAATAAAACTTACTTGCACTGGTTTTCTATCCTTGCTTTAGCATCCCTGTCATCTGTATCCCGTTCATATTAGTGAGTAGTGAATACAAGCAATTACTGGACTTGAAGAGCTATGCGACGCAACATTTGGATAAGAGGTGTAAAACTTCCAGAATCGGTTGCGTATGATAAGAAGTCCAAACGAAAGTCTGAATCGTAAGATTTTCATGGGAAAATTCCATAAAAAGACTTGCTTTGGCAACATATTATGTCAAAACCACGCATTATTGAGCTAAGATTTCATGCTAAGATTTTATGTATATTCATGATCCAAATATAATTAATTTGCAATTACTTTTCCATGCGACCATAATTTTGAATAAACTTGATGATTGAACTTGAAACGTAGATTGCTGATTATAATATTACTTACAAATGATCGTAAAGAGGCAGTTATGTTAGGTTAGGCATTAAGGTTTTTTTTCGTTCGTTTGCAATAAAAAAAAAAAAAGTTCCCTGAATAAAATTACCATAATTTCGTCGATTTTCAACCGACTTCCAAAAAGTTATCAATTCGTCTGTATTTTTTTTGTGTTTGTTACCTCAGAACTTTCGACTGGGTGAACCGATTTTGATGATTCTTTTTTTAGTTGAAAGCTGGTGCTTCTCGTTTGGTCCCATTTCAGTTTGGTTAAGATCTGACGCTGATCTTAGGGAATATAAATGGAACTCTTCAAAAATACACGGCAAAGCTGCAGTTATTGCTGCAATCGCTTGGTTGTTTATTGTTTATGTAAAATAGTGACGTAACATCATGCCTGTATGCTCTGAGGGAGTACGCAGAAGTGTACAATACACCCAGATTTCGACAGTTAGATGTGTTAAGTTCCATTTATTAGAATCCTATAGAAATAGAGGGTATTCCTTAAATTTTATAGGCACACCTGAAGCGATTTGGGTAGTTTTAGAAAGAGTACGTTCTTGGAGTGATCCCATTTCAATTTGGTAAAGATCTGATGAAGAACTTCGGAAGATAGGCGACGGGAACTCCTCAGTAAATAATAGGAAATGTACTGGGATCGCTGAAATCTCATGTCTCTCTATTGTTTACACCAGCTCATAACAAAAAATCACGCCGTTACGCTGTGAAAGGGTAAGCACATATGAACCACTAAAAAAAGTCGGTGATGAAAAAAACTAAATCAATCAAACAAAGGTCATCGACTTCTAAAGCTAAAGTTATTTTTCACTTTTTTGTGTGAAGTCGGTTATATTTTAGCAAAAAAGTTTTTTTGTATCGGAAATTCATTTATCCTTTACGGTGTTTTGAACATGTTATCCAAGCACTTTGGATAACATGTTCAAAACAGTAAATAATCAAGGAATATATCCCGTTAGTGACAATATAAATTTAGTTTTAAGCCGTGAAAGCTTCAAACAGTGTTTGAAATAAATACATGCTTAGAACTATGCAAACACGTATATTATAAATGTGAAACAGGTATTTTAATTTTAAAATTGACACTATGGCCTCTGACTCAGTCTAATACCAGTATCACCATAGAAGGACTGCCCATTCTGGTTCTTTAAATAAATTTAAAGCGAAACAGAATACATATTATGATTCCCCACAGCTACTTTAGAAACCGAGACAGCATAATCTGAGTGTGATTTTTGCATGATGTCAACTTCAAACTTGTGAATTCCCTGAACTTTGTAAATTTTTGTAGCTAGGTATTGCATTTACACTGCCAAACAAGACGGACAGGGCACCCCACAGGGACAGGGTAATTATTTTAAAGTTTTGAAGATCAAGAAACAAGAAAAAACTTATTTCTTACGATATTTTCAACCGACTTTCAAAAAGAGGAGGTTCTCAATTCGTCTGTATTTTTTTTTTGTGTTTGTTACCTCAGAACTTTCGACTGGGTGAACCGATTTTGATGATTCTTTTTTTATTTGAAAGCTGGTGCTTCTCGTTTGGTCCCATTTTAATTTGTTGAAGATCTGATGCTGATCTACGGAGATATAAATGGAACTCTTAAAAAATACACGGCCAAGCTGCAGTAATTGCTGCAATCGCTTGGTTATTTCTTGTTTATGTAACATAGTGACGTAACATCACGCCTGTATGCTCTGAGGGAGTACGCAGAAGTGTACAATACACCCAGATTTCGACAGTTAGATGTGTTAAGTTCCATTTAATGGGATCCTGGAGAAATAGAGGGAATTCCTTAAATTTTATAGGCACACTAGAAGCGATTTGGGTAGTTTTAGGAAGAGTACGTTCTTGGAGTGATCCCATTTCAATTTGGTAAAGATCTGATGAAGAACTTCGGAAGATAGGCGACGGGAACTCCTCAATAAATGATAGCAAATGTAATGGGGTCGCTGAAATCTCATGCCTTTCTATTGTTTACACCAGTTCATAATGAAAAATCACGCCGTTACGCTGTGAAAGGGTAAGCACAAAAAAGTGAAAAGTAAAAACTTTTTGCAAAAAATATAACCGACTTCACACAAAAAAGTGAAAAATAACTTTAGCTTCAGAACTCGGTAACAAAAAAACTAAATCAATCAAACAAAGGTCACCGACTTCTGAAGCTAAAGTTATTTTTCACATTTTTGTGTGAAGTCGGTTATATTTTTTTTATTTCAGTGGTTCGCTTATTAATTTCAATTATTGTATCTGAACAATAAACAGTCCTCAAATCTATTAATGGCACAAAGTATAGCACGTAATATATGCGCTCCAATTTTTGATATAAGTCGGTCAAGAGGACTGGCAAAGAGGAGGTTGCGTAATGTGTAGGTATATTATCAAACAAATTAAACGTCTTTGACAATGACCATATTTTATAATTGAACGAACAATCACACACACCATTTTTGTCTCAAGGTGGAAATAGTTTTGCAACTAAGTAATGCTCTAGATGTTTTATAAAAGGCCCAAATTGATAACTAAAAGCTAATCATAAAAAAGTGGTCATCGCAAGGCCACCGAAATTGCGTAGAACTAATAGATACCTAAGAGGACTATTTTATATTCAAATCTAACAAGTTTTGTCACCGTCGCATAATTAAATCTTAATACTTCTTGCTATTTCTAAATAAATGCGAAAGTTTGGATGGATTAATGTTTGAAACTTAAACACGCCAGATCGGCTAAGGGAAAGATTTCAGTTCAAAATAGCATTTTAGCACTCATACACATCAAAATTTCCTCGCGAACGTAGTCGCGGGCAACAGCTAATAATACATTACTGACTAAAAGTTTCAAAAAGTGATGATGATAATCTTTAAATTTATATTAAATGTTTCTTAGTATAAGTAGAAAAAGCACCAAAAGGGTAACAACAATAATTGTCAGGGTCGAAAATTATATCCAAAACACTCATCATCTGCCTAGCCTTTTCCCAACTAGCCAGCTTGGCTTTCAGCCTAACCAGATGCAGCTGAATACCAGTATTTTACATGGAGCGAGCAAGTACCCAGCTAGAATTAGGTACGATACCCCTTTGTGTGACTGGTTGTTAGTCTTTCAGGCCACTGACTACTAGTAACGACTGTCAAAGATCTACAAAAGACACCCGAGACAAACGGCTTAACGTGGATGCGTCAGGGTACCCCACGACATTCAAATTTTCTTACGTTTGTATTGTATTGTATTTTCTTACGTTTTTTGCAATTTGCAGCCAGAACTAGGTTGTATGTTAATGAAAATATTGTTCGCGACTGTAAAACGTATGTAGTTACAGAATTGTAATCATCAACAACCCTCCAACAAAATACGCGCTTTATGCAATACAATATTTAATACAACCCTCTAATTTCATAAAGGTCGAGGAATGACTTTTTCAAGGTCAAAGACATTCCCCATTCCATTCCAATATTTGAATCAACATAGAGCCCAAAATAATTTTTGCCTGCGAAATCCAAAAACGAAAGAAAATTTTCATTTCGCGAGCTATCTCGGAGGTTCAGACATAACGTGCTTACCAAGGTATGGAGGAAACGCGGTATGCAATGGGTGGTCACCAATCCACAGACCAACCTAGTCAAGCACAGCTTATTCTCCATCACGAGGTTGTGGAGATCAGATACTCAGTAATTCTATATAAAATCATCATCATCATCATCTCAGCCGAAAGACGTCCACTGCTGGACATAGGCCTCCCCCAAGTGTCGCCACATTGACCGGTCCCTTGATACTCGCATCCATCTATATAAATACTGGTTTTCAACTGCATCTTTTAGACTGGAAGCCGACCCAGACGTAGTTTTGAAAAAACTAAAGGTAGATGATGAGTCCCACAAATAATTCAAATTATCAAAACCATTGGCAGAATGCAAAAACTAATTTACCAACGAGAAGTAACATAAATAAACAGCAATTTGCATTGAGACCAAAAAAAGACTGAAAATGTTCTGTAGCCTAATTTGACAAACATAATTATCACGCAATAGCGAGAATGGAAGAAAATACGTGTTATACCGACCCCAAGTAAAATGGCACGGGGTTACGAAAACGATTATGATAAGGTAATAAACGCAAGTCCCAAAATGATACACATTATTGTTTTAAATAGTTTTAGTTCTTCAAGGTCTAATGACAGAGTTCTGCCCTTCTTTACAATTTACTCATTTCGCATACAATCATATTTAGAACTTGCTTAGATACGAAATGAGTACAAAACCCAACTATGATGACACATTTGTTTACTCAAATTCTTTTCAGTTCAACAGATTTGGAAGGCCAAGTTCAAATGCGCTCCTAACAAGATTAGAATGCAGATGAGATGTGGTGCTTTACACCAAAAATTTGATTATGTATTTTTCTAAACAGTTCTTTCTAGTTGTTCTTAAATACACGATGAGTAACCATTTTCAACTATGACAGTGTCGCGTAAACATCCTCTCTAAATATACACATTATCTGATTCACAAAACCAAACGTGTCAACAAAATTAAGCCTGCAATTAGAAATTAGCTTCTTAAGTATTATTTTGCCTTATTATGGCGATATACTTAATTGGTGGAAATATTGAATTATGTTTTAATATCCGTATCCCTCTCTAATGAACCGCTGTGGAATATTTTGTGAACTTATAAAGGAGTTACGGTGAAGATTCGATCAGCTTATATTGTTGCTTCAGATCAATTACAATTATTAATCGAAGTTTGAAAACATGCGAGTAGGAGCTCAGCGCAGCCACGTGATAACATAATAAAGTACAAATTAAACTGTACCAGCGGCCAGCTGATAGGCAGTAACAAAACTAGACTCGCGCGCAACAGCCGCCGCGCACACGCAATCAACCGTCGCACGCGCAGCCGAACGCTCGCCCTCGTTAAAGGATATCGTGCACCCCTGTGATAGAAAAAAAAAGAAATATATTAAAAAAATACTAGTACCAAATATATTTTTTTAGTCAATTGCTAACGCTCGGTCTTATACAAAATTGTTTCCATTCAAATTATGTTAAAAAACAAATGAACAATAAAGTGGTAATCTGTTGTCAAAATGACGTTACGGGTCGAAGTGCCCGGAGAAAAGATCGTGAGTGTGGAACCATGCAAGTGCAACGTACAATACAGCACCGAGCTCAAGAAAACAGAAACGAAGTTGAGCAAAAGACTGAAACAATTCCTAAAGGAGTCCTGGGCTTTTAGATCGAAAGTTACAGTGGAACCTTTTATTGTATGTTACTTGCTGCCGAGTGTGCTCGCAGGGTTGGCTGTCCAGAATTTGTGCTTAGAGAAATCATGTATAGTAAATCTACAATACGACGAGCGAACCTGTTCGCATATAATGCAGGGACGCACTCTCAATTATACGGAACAAGAGAAAAATGTACAGACCATGGTCGCTTCAATGACCGCGTGGAGTTTCCCGCTACAGACGGGCCTACCAGGAATACTAACACTTTTCTTGGGAGCATGGAGCGATCGAACGGGAAACCGAAAAGCCTTTATGGTGTTACCAATTCTAGGAAAGTTAGTATCTGCCATTGGCATCATACTGAGTACGGTATTCTTCCTTCAAGTTGGGATGAATGAGACCGCACTGTTGGAAGGCCTGCCGCCGGCGCTGGCAGGCGGGCGCGTTGCCATGACCATGGCCGTCTACAGTTATATCACTGACATTACTAGTGAATCTGAAAGGACTTTCCGTTTAGGAATTATTACTGCAATAATTACTCTTAGTAGGCCCATAGGGTTGGCGCTTAGTGGTATAATGATCCGTCGTTTGGGTTACTACGGTGTTTTCTCTATAGCGTGTGTGTTATATCTAGTTGGGTTTGTCTATATCGTCTTAAGACTTAAAGAGAAGACAAAAAAGACGAAAGAAGTAGAGAGCGATAAGACGCCAAGTATATTATCAGTGCTTTCTGTGAAAGACTTAGTGGCGACTGTGAATGTGGCGTTCAAAGTGCGAGAAGGATCGCGCAGAGTTCAAATAGCACTGATCATGTTTACTTACATGCTCATCGTTGGACCAGTATTGGGTAAGCACTTTCAATTTATTTTACTATCTATCTACCATATTAACTATTAGAGTGTACCTTAAACATCCTCACTAAATAACTTATCTGACTCACTTTGAGTATTAATTAAGCCCTTTTTTTTCATGGATGGGAAATCATCAAATTAATGACAGCTCCCACTCTGGACGAAGCGGGAGGTAGTGTCAGACTTTTACTGACTAAAACCTATCCATGTTCCGTCCTCGCCCTTTATCCGGGGCCGCGATATCTCAACAAAATAAAGCCTGCAATTAGAAATTAGCTTCTCATTAATACTTAATTGGTAGAAATGTTTAATTGTGTTTTAATATCCGTATCCCTCTCTAATGAACCGCTGTGGAATATTTTGTGAACTTATAAAGGAGTTACGGTGGAGATTCGATCAGCTTATATTGTTGATTAAGATGATCAGTTACAATTATTAATCGAAGTTTGGCCAACTAAAAAATACCAATCCAATTGAGAACCTCCTCCTCTTGGAAGTCGATTAAAAAGAAAGGAGATGTTTGATTTTGGTACACCACTATGTACACCATATGGATAAATAGAAAAAAACATAGGGGAATTCCATAAAAATACTAATAAATTAATTTTAAGAGGGGTACAGCCGTACATAAATGTAGTTTTTAATAAGAAAACCCTATTTTAGGGCAGCCAAGGCAGTTGTGTGACATGAACTTTGACGACTTTGACAGTTTTAGGAAGTGACATCTTCGTCTGTCTTTGCTTCGAGATTGGATTGGATCTGTTCAATCAAATGTCATTGTCAAAATGACATTGTTTGCATACTGCTGCTCTGATCCGCCATGTTTAATTTTATGTTGCTCATTTGAATTTACATGGAAACGAAGTGAAATTAAAGAAAATTAACAATTAAAATCGGTTACTGTATTATACAGCAATATTTACATATAGTGTACATAGTGCTGGCCCAGGCTCCATACATTTCTGGAACATCTTCCTTTTATAACCTTTCTGATGAAATGACAAGATGTAATAGAGACATATGGAAGAAAAAGATATTATGCTGTACCGAGCCTAAATGAATTGAGATAAGAGCAAAATAATGATGGATTTCGAATGATTTGATCTACCATATTTTTCTCATTTCTTCTATTCGCTAAATAACTACATACAAATCATTCGGTTTGCGTAGAAACAAAACTAATATTTATAACAAATTCCTTCTGATTTCTTGTATAGGTCAATGTCTGTGTTTCGCAAGGAATTTTCAAATAATATTATCGCAACATAAAATGAAATTCGCCATATGTGCTCGGATTGCTAGGTTTTATTGTGATTTTATTGCGGAATGTAAATTTTCTCTTTCTCCTGATATTGCGAATACCATCTATAACGAATTCGTCGACAAGAATAGCTGTATAGTCGAGTCAAGGACTTTATTCACTTCAGTTTTATGAACCTTTTTGTGTAGATACAATGTATATGCACAGAGGTTTTTGATTACGATAATCGTGTGTAAATCGCGCCATTGCATACGTTCTGACGTTTTTATGTAAGTCAACTTAATGGTGGTTGTTCCAAGTTACCGTTGTTTAACTGTAACTATCTTCGAACACAGATATTATACTACAAAATATATTTCTATTGTGATGGGGAAGTCACTCGGGTTCCTTAACAATCTATATTTTACAGTCTACATATTTAAAGGAACGCTGAAAAAATAATCTGGATACAGCATGGCTTTGCCTAAAAACACTCTTCAGACCGACAGTCTGACTAGGTATTCGGTCAGACTTCTGCTAATATAATGCTGTTACAGGATTTCAAGCAAAGATCAGACTTTAATACACATTTTATGTTTTCGCTAAGACTAAATTACTGTCTAAAAATTATTGCTCTGATGGAATTTCAACTCACAACGCTGAACTTAGCGTCGAAAATATAAAATATCGTGTATTTCTTCAACATTTTTAAACCAGTCTGACACTATCTTAAAAAGCAGTTAATAGTCTGGTATCACTTAGAGATGATTCTATTTTACATATTCATTAGAAAAAAAAAACTGTTATAATTTCACGTGGCTAAATAATATCAGCAGCTCGGGTCGATCTTTAGGTTAAGTCATGCTTGCCTAGGTTGGTCTGTGGACCACCTTTACAAACCAAATTTCCTCCGTGCCTCGGAAAACAGGTTTACCCGGTGGTCCCGGCTGTCATTTGTCCATTTTTGACAGTCGTTACAGGTAAGTGGCTCCAAAAGTCTGACACCAGTCTTACCAAGTGTTATCGTATTGCCCAGTATTAACTGGGTTGTGGAGGTTAGATAGGCAGTCGCTCCATGTAAAATACTGGTATTCAGCTGCATCCGGTTAGACTGGAAGCCGACCCCAACATAGTTGGGAAAAGGCTGGGCACATGATGATAATTTCACGTAATTCTGATGAATTTTCTCAAAATTGCCACCCTCTTTCCTTCCAAACACAACGTACTCAGTAGCCAGACTGGCATAATGATAGTCCCGAACTACAGCAGAGCACAACTAAAGTCCATCCATTCTTCCATTCTTAATATTATAAACATCTGTCTAGCGAGATTGTACACTGTCGAAATATTGTCAAATGAACAAACTGCTTATAAAATGACATATTATTTTTCGGCAAAATACAATCTGTCGGAATGAAACCGTAAAATTGTGAAATGTAGGCCACGGAACTCACCTCGCGCGCTTTTGAACGGATATTCCTGAGAAAAAACGATTAATGTAACCTTACCCCAAAACACTTTATATTCACCTAAAAAGCGTAGTTTCTGTCTGCAGTGTTCTTTAAATTTCAGTGTTCAAGTAGTCAGCTATTTAGGTAAATAACACCGAACGGAATACAAATTGGTGCAAGTTGTTTAATGGCAAAGGTTTTCCTTGAAAAACGCTACCTTATGATGTATATCTTATTGCTATTAGCTAAATTTAACTTTGGTGATCAAATAGTCACCTATTTAGGTCTCTAACGCCGTATGGAATACGAATTAGCAAAAGTCATGTAAAATGCAAAGATTCTCTTTAAGAAGTTCTATGTAATGATTTCAAGAAAATCTTATTAGGTTGCAAATACAATCTTAACTTCAGTGTCCAAATAGTCAGCTACATAAGTAAATAACTGAGAACTAACGTAAGTTATGTTTTAGAAAATCTTGTCACTAAAAAGCTCTCTCTAATGGTGTATATGTTATTGCTATTGATTACTCAGAAAACTTTAATTGGTTGCCGATACAATCTTAACTTCCCTACCCCACTAGGTCACCTACTTAGGTCCATAACTCCGAACGAACTATGAATTATCACAAAAGTGTTAGTCGCAGAGGTTCTCCGTTAAATACTATTTTTAATGGTATATCATACGTCTATTGGACTTCAGGGCAAATATCGATATGTATATCGGTGCCCACCTTTAATTATACAAACTATACCTACTAATAACTGAAAATTGTCTGTCTTTTCCTTGCAACTTTTAGATGTTTCTTTCCAACCACTACTTATTTTTTGGAAATTTTCCGTCACCTTCTAAAGGTGTCAATTAATTTATAATTTATGTTTGCGAACGTGACAAAATTTGTTGGATTTTCACACAATAGTAATTCACGGAAATCTACCTCTTACTACTTCCTCACAATAAAAAAATAAAAAATAGAATTATTCATATTTTCAAATTTTTTCCAAATTATTATTTTTTATTTTGCTAGCCTGCTTTTCTTGGCTCACTCCTGGGCAAAGGCCTCCCTCCACTCTTTACACTTCTCGCGAACCCGCGCGTCCACCTTCCAGTTTGGATGGAAAAAGAACATTTCGTCCCGCCATCTCCTTCGAGGCCTGCTGCGACCCCGCCTCACTGTGTCAGGGCAACAGTTTCCTGTTATTTTGGCCCACAGTTGGTCCCGGCATGCGGCAGACGTGTTCTTTCCAGTCCCATTTGAGTTGGGCAGCCTTTTGAGCCACGTCAGCTCTGTTTGTTTTGGAGCGCAATATTGTGTTTCGAACACGATCCGTTAATTTAACACCTAGTATACTGCGCTCTATTGCTCGTTGACAAACCCTGAGTTTGGACTTCTGGATGTTAGCCAAAAACCAAATCTGTGCTCCATAGGTTAAGACGGGGAGAATACACATGTCCAAACGTTCACGTTTCAGTGCCATTGGCAACTCTCCCTTGAATAGTTCCTTCATGGACCAGTAGCTCTTACAGGCATTTTCTGTACGTCTTGCGACTTTTTTGTCTTGCCTAGTCTGGAAAGAGACTACTTGGCCCAAGTAAAGGTATTCCTGGACATGTTGTATTGTCTCCCCGTCTACTTTTATGATTTTAGGCGTTTCATTACACATAACTTTGGTTTTCGACATATTCATCTTCAGTCCAACCTCACGGCTTGCATCGCTCAGACCTTGAAGCATAAGCTGAAGTTCTGTGGCTGAGGATGCAAAGAGGACAATGTCGTCAGCAAAACGTAGATTTGACAGTCTCGTCTCGCCAAGGACAATGCCTCTTTCTCTCCAATCGGCTGCCAACTTCTTGAAGATTTCTTCGAGGGTACTAGTGAACAGCTTAGGAGATAGTGGGTCACCTTGTTTGACTACTTTCTCTATTTTAAATTTCAGACCTGTGGTTTACAATTTGATTGGGGCTGTACTATTTCTGTATATGTTGCGTAGAAGATGTATGTAAGTAGACTCAATGTTTTGATTGCTTAAAGCAATCATACTTGTATCATTAATAACTATTATTTAAAAAAAGCTTATCATAAAGTTTGAACTTGAACCACCAATATCTCCGTAACTAGAAGGTTCCCAGGAATAGGTGTGGTGTGGTGCAACAATTTTTTTTCGCAATAACAAAGAGAATATTATATATAAAATAAGTGCCTTTCGGTATCGGTAAGAGAGGGTCCTCTTACCGATACCGAAAGGCACTTATTTTACTTAATTTTGCAACTATATAATTTGCATTAAGTTCGGTTTGCGTTGTCGAACGAAGAATTTGAGATTTTTAAAAGTCACATAATTACCAATGACGACAACGTAAAAGAAGCAAGAATAAAGGCTTATAAAATGTACCGAAATCAAATCGATGGAATCGAGTGAAATCGTTCCAATGTTAATTGTAAAATTGTTAATATTTCATTGATACAGTTAGTAATTTTCTTTATAAAGAAGACTAGTAATCAATGCAATGTTTATAACCTGTTTGCCTGTCATCAAAGTTGTAGCGCAAGTGTATCAACCTGTTTAAGATCTGTATGTGTCACGTGGATTTTCAAGGTCAAAATAATGCCATCACACTAAACGATTGAAAAATTGTGTGTCTTAATACAAATGATTAGCGTCTCGCGTCTAGCCAACCGCTATTCGCAGTAGGCAGAGGTGTAACGTCATCATATCAGCCCGCAACCACCCTCTGCCTGGAATAGTCTCTCTTTTTCTGCTACACTTTCCGGTTCTGCAGTGCGTCCCTTATCCAGATGTTTCTCGCGACCTTCAACCCAACGAGCTTAGCACTGATTTCATTGCTTTGTCACCACTCGGTTGAACCTTTGCTCCATCAGCCATCTCCGCATCTAGCCACATGCCACATGTCCACTACAAGTGCACCGCGCGCCTGGCCCCCGACCGACACGTCGCGTCGTCGACACCCTGCCGATGCGATGCGACGGCGGATTTTGGTGTTACGCACTCGATCTAAGAAGGTTATGCTCAGCATGACTCACTCCATGGCGCTTTTTACCACTCGTACTAGGTGAACAGTTTTATTATTTTGTAAGCGACCATGTCTCAGTAACGTAGACTATTGTTGGCAGGACACATAGATTGAAAAAAGCGGGTTTTTAGGCACTGAGGCATTTTTTATAACATGTGTACAACCTAACCTATTGTATAGTACATCCACATGACATTCGGTGTGAAGCGGGACTGCAGTATTATGAAGAATCTCATTCGTTCGCTTTAGAAACTTGGAAATAAACATTGTAATGATGAAGTTTCCAAACTACCGACATTGCCCGAGGGGGTATCGAATTTATAGGGAAGTGCAAAATACACGCTGATAAAGTCGTGGGCGAAGTGCAAGTAATTTTTTAATGAAAGTTACGGTGAATATTCGATTACATTATTATATTGCGTATCAAAAACCATATGACCATTGTAATGATGATAACTCGAAATTTGAATGCATATGCGTAGAGAGTAAGTTTAAATTTGACTGGCCAGCTGATAGACTCAGTAACTAAACTAGAGTCGTCCACTGCACCCGCCGCGCTGTGGACACTCGATAAACAATCGTACAAGCAATCGAAAACTCACTCTTTTTTAGGTAACGTGCTCTCATGTAATATAAAAATTACACAAAAAAATAATGTTAAATATCAAATTAACTATAAAGTGTTAATCTGTTGTCAAAATGACGTTACGGGACGAAGTGTTTGGAGACAAGATTGTGAGTGAGGAACCATGCAAGTGTAACGTACAATACAGCACCGACCTCAAGACAGAAACGAATTTGAGCAAAAGACTGAAACAATTCCTAAAGAAGTCATGGGCTTCTAGGTCAAAAATTACAGTGGAACCTTTCCTTATTTGTTACATGCTGCCGAGTATACTCGCAGGGTTCGCTGTTCAGAACTTGTGCTTGGAGAAATCATGTTTAGTAGATTTGCATTACGACAAGCGAACCTGCTCGCATATAATGCAAGGACGCACTCAAAATTATACAACTGAAGAGAAAAATGTACAGAGCGTGGTCGCTTCAATGGCCGCGTGGAGTTTTCCAGTACAGACGGCTCTGCCAGGAATACTAGCACTTTTCTTAGGAGCATGGAGCGATCGAACGGGAAACCGAAAAGTCTTTATGGTAGTACCGATACTAGGCAAATTTATATCTACCATAGGTATCATTCTGAGTACAGTATTCTTTCTTGATGTTGGGGTGAATGAAACGGCGCTGTTGGAAGGCCTGCTACCGGCGCTGTCGGGCGGACGGGCAGCCATGACTATGGCCGTCTTCAGTTATATCACAGACATCACTAGTGAATCTGAAAGGACTTTCCGTTTAGGAATTATTACTGCAATTTTAACTCTAAGCAGGCCCATAGGGATGGCCCTCAGTGGAGTAATGATTCGATATCTCGGTTACTACGGTGTTTTCTCTATAGCGTGTGTGTTGTACCTAATTGGGTTAGTTTACATCGTCTTAAGACTTAAAGAGAAGACAATAAAAACGAAAGACGAAGAAGGAGTTAAGACGCCAAGTATAGTAACAGCGTTTTCAGTGAGTGACATAGTTGTGACTTTGCGTGTAGCTTTCAGAAAGCGAGAAGGTTCGCGCAGACTACAAATGATAACGATCATGTTTACTTACATGCTCATCGTTGGACCAGTTCTGGGTAAAGACTTTTATATTAATTGTTACTTACTACTTAACTTATTTTTCTTTTGATATTTGCCCCGGTTTATGTTTTACATCCGTATAAAAGAGTTAGTAGTATGTTTGAGTCAAATATGTGGTTTCCTTTTGATGTCGTTGAGAAATGTCTTTTGAATATTTCTTTGAGTGACCAATGTTTATTCCAAGCAATGGTCTTTCGTTTGATGTTTTGCCAATTCCTATCGATAAAACATATAATTTTACGGTTTCACTTCGACAGATTATAATCTGCTGAAAAATAATGCGTCATACTATAAACAGTGTGTTGAGTTGACAATATTTCAACAGTTTACTGTCTCGCTAGATAGATTACAATATAACGGGTTTACAATATGACGCTGACATATCTATGACTGTCATAAAGTGTTAATAGGTACAACCGAGCATTACAATAACATGTAATTATAAGATCAAAAGTTAAACAAACTGAACCTATAATTATAAGTACATGTATTTCACAATTTCACGGTTTCACTTCGACAGATTTCAATCTACCGCCAAATATTGCGTCATACTGTAAGCAGTATGTTCAGTTGACAATATTTCAACAGTTTACAATGTCGCTAGACAGATTACAATCTAAACGTTTTTTTTCATTTTGACAGTGCCAATTATTTAATGGATAACCTTGAAATAGCTTATAAAGTAAGAATTTTATTCACCCGCAAAAATGTAGGGCCTGCATAAGAATGGAGGGCGCATAACATTTTTTGATTCAGTAATTTATTCTCCTTTACTACAATTCACTATTTAAGGCACATACTATTATTATTAATTGTACAATTCTCAAATCTGAAACCGACAATATTTTAAAATTATTAATCACTCGTGTATGCATGCATTTTTGTTTTACCCAAAATGTTTAAACATTGTCTATAAAACAATTAATGCATTTTTTCAAAATAAATTATTTTGCATACAGGGTGTAAACCATCTCATCACAAAGCTGTTAACCAAGCTTTCTGTACATCAAATTTGTTAACTTTACGCAAAAATTATTGCTGGGAAACCACTTTTTTTTAGGTTATAAAGCATGTTTTGTGGTAGAACTCAATGTAACATTGTGCTGATGGATGGATTTAATAATACGGGGATCGTGGAGGTGTTAAAAGTCAAAATCTTACGAAAAAAAATACTTTTCTAAAAGTTGTATCTTTGACCCCCCATATCTCTGTAACTAGAAGGTTCTCAGGTATAGTGTAGAACAAAAAAATATCGCAATGATGGGGAGAACAAATGCCTTTCGGCTTCGTAAAGAGGTGTTTTACACCCATTATAATTATTATTTAAAAAAAAAACATACATATATCTTTCTATTTATTATCTATCTGCATGTATATGAGAAGAATAGTTAGTGTTTAATATTAAAACAACAAAAAACCGATAAATTTCATTCATTTCTAGTCGTTGTGTTCAGGGGTCTACCACATCATCATATCAGCCTAGACTCACCATCTGCCAGGTATAGTCTCTCTCTTTCTCACATCACCATCTGCCAGGTATAGTCTCTCTCTTTCTGCTACACTTTCCGGTTATGTGCGTTCCTTACTGTCCTGGTGTTTCTCGCGACCTTCAACCAAACGAGCTTAGCACTGATTTCGTTGGCTTGGCCACCACTTGGTTGAACTTTTGCTCCATCGGCCATTTCCGCGTCTAGCCAGTTAGCCACATGCCGTATGTCTACTAGTCGGAAGTTTACGACGTCGCATTGTAGACTCCCGTCCGACGCGACAGCGGGTTTCGGTGTTACGCACTCGATCGAAGAGGGTAATGCCGAACGATGGCGCTTTTTGCCACTCGTACTCAGTGGTCATTTTATGGTGAGCAATCATGTCTCGTTACTGTTGGCAAGACATATTGGTTGAAAAGGCGAGCTTTAGGCATTTTTTTGGACCGAAAGACATGTTCCAGTTAACCAATTGCAGCCCATCCGAGCTGTGTAAGGCTTCCTATATAATTATCGTACATGTGTCGGTGTTAAGCAAGACTGAAGTATGTAGGACGTAGGTACCTATGAAAGATTTCATTTGTTCGATTTAGAAACTTGGCCCAAATGTTTTTTTCAATTTAAACACTGCAATGATTAACTTTCCAAAGGAAAAAGTTTCCACTTCTATATAGGAAAAAGTTTCAACATTCCTTCTACCCAAGGGGGTGTTGAATTTACAGGGAAGTCCAAAATACATGCTGACAAAGTCAGTGAATTCATAATGAGAATTAATATTCGATTAGCTTATTATGATGCGTATCAAGGACCATGACCATTATAATGATAATAAGCTTTAAATACACGTGACTAAGGTCGGTCAAATCATAACGTATCAATGTTTAAATTTAACCGGCCAGCTGATATGCTCAGTAACTAAACAAGTGTCGTCCGCAACACCCGCCGAGCGTGGATAAACGATAATCAGTCGTACGCACAAACAAAAAATCGCTCTTTTAAGATAACGTGTTCTCGTGTGATACAAAAAAATACACACAAAAATAATGTTAAATATCAAATAAACAGTACAGTGGTAATCTGTTGTCAAAATGACGTTACGGGAAGTAGTGCCTGGAGACAAGATCGTGAGTGTGGAACCATGCAAGTGCAACGTACCATACAGCACCGAGCTCAAGAACACAGAAATGAATTTGAGCAAAAGACTGAAACAATTCCTAAAGAAGTTATGGGCTTTTAGGTCTAAAATTACAGTGGAACCTTACCTTATTTGTTACGTGCTGCCAAGTATACTCGCAGGGTTTGCTATCCAGAACTTGTGCTTCGAGAAATCATGTCTAGTAGATCTACATTACGACGAGCGAACCTGCTCGCACATAATGCAGGGACGCACTCAAAATTATACAACTGAAGAGAAAAATGTACAGACCATGGTCGCTTCAATGACCGCGTGGAGTTATCCGGTCCAGACGGGTCTGCCAGGAATACTAGCACTTTTCTTAGGAGCATGGAGTGATCGAACGGGAAACCGAAAAGTCTTTATGGTAGTACCGATACTAGGCAAATTTATATCTACCATAGGTATCATTCTGAGTACAGTATTCTTTCTTGATGTTGGGGTGAATGAAACAGCGCTGTTGGAAGGACTGCCGCCGGCGCTGTCAGGTGGGCGAGCAGCCATGACTATGGCCGTCTTTAGTTATATCACAGACATCACTAGTGAGTCTGAAAGGACTTTCCGTTTAGGAATTATTACTGCAATTTTAACTCTTAGCAGACCCATAGGCATGGCCCTTAGTGGAATAATGGTCCGACGTCTCGGTTACTACGGTGTTTTCTCTATAGCGTGTGTGTTATTTCTAATTGGGTTGGTTTACATCGTCTTAAGACTTAAAGAGAAGACAAAAAAAACGAAAGACGAAGTGGGCAGTAAGACGCCAAGTATATTGACAGCGTTTTCAGTGAGTGACATAGTCGAGACATTGCGTGTAGCTTTCAAAAAGCGAGAAGGTTCGCGCAGACTACAAATGATACTAATCATGTTTACTTACATGCTCATCGTGGGACCAGTTCTGGGTAAACACTTTTTAAATTACTAGTTATTCAAATTCAAATTCAAATCCATTTATTGTTTGTCACAGGTAAAGTATCAGTTCTTATGATTATTATATAGGATCGCTGTAACATACCTGTATGGTGTACAATATTTAGTTTGATTTAATATTTATTTAACATCATTACATTAGTTTCATTTTTTCATTTATTTATTTAATATTTATTACTTATCTTATTTTTCTTTTGATAATAATAATGATCAAAAGGTTCACCAAACATCTCTTATCTATCTAAGTTGTACTAAATTGACCCAGTTCGCTTATAAATATGACTGACCTGCAGCTTTAATTCATTTTTAACACAACTTTCTTGTATGGTAGTCAATTAGCCATGATAACCCGCGAAATTCAACTTCTCTTAAGTTATTTGCAATTCGCAGGCCAGTGTCAGGTTGTATCTCGATTATATAAGATGATGTATATATGATATGATAATATATAATATATGTCACCGTAAAATTGTCAAACACGTTATATTGTAATCTCTCTAGCGATATTGTAAAGTCTCAAAATATTGGCAAACGAACATACTGCTTACAATAAAACGCATTATTTTTCGTGAAATGCATGCGATGGTAGTCAACTCACGCGGTGTGGAGGGAAGGAGGGGTCCCCCTTGCCCAGTGGTACCACTCTCATGAAAAGATACTGTACCATTCCTGAGAAGTATCGATTAATATAACCTAACCTTAAAACACTTTATATTCCCCTAAAAAGCGTAGTCGACGGAGCCCCGGGCCCCTATTTCCGAGTGCAGGGTTTAAAGGAACCTATCTAACTTAACGGGGGGGTGCCCCAAGTCCCGATTATGGGGGCAAAGATACTTCCGTATGTTCAGTTGACAATAATTCGAGAGTTTACAATATCGCTAGAGAGAAACACGTTATATTGTAATATAACGTTATATTGTAATATAACGTTATATTGTAATATAACGTGTTTGACAATTTTACGGTGACATATATATAATATGCTAAAAAATGAACTGCAAGAAACTTGAGTTGTTTGGAATCACAAATAAAAAATAATCACGAAAAAATGTTATATAAGTAACGATTCGTCTCAAAGATGCAATATTTTCACTGCGCACAAAATTATTGAATATGCGCACTTGACTGTACTGTGGCTGCACCGTGCAGGGCGCCGCCGCGCGCGTGGTCGTTCACCCCTGTGACAGCGTAAACGTAGACAGCTGATTCTAACTTTCCAATCACATTTGGCAGACTTTGGACGGCCAATGTTTTTATTATGTAAAAACTGAAATAAAAAAAAAACATTTTTTTAATAAATTTGTTTTTTTGATACCGAGTACGTACACGAAATTCTTACAGTTGTTTTTTTAACACCTTATATATATTTTTTTTTGTCTTTATCGTATGAAAGATATCCCGTAACTTACAATGTGAGTTTATTGATAAACCGTAAAAGCATATCAGAGCTTGTATTTAGTAGAATGAAAAAAAAATTTTTTGCCAACTTACGAACCGTCATTCACATTTTGACCGCTATATAGTCACTGATACATGAAAATTATCGCGTGCCTTGTGCAACACGAATATGTGAAAAAATGGTAGGTGAAATTTTGGCTTGGTGTGGTATGGGTATGCGCGTGTCTTTATACTCTTTCGGTCAAAAGGTTAAAGAAAGATAAGCCCTCCAAGAAAGAAACACAACCTCCAAGATTATTATAGCATAATCCCTTCTTTTCGGATGGAAAATCATCAAACGACTTCTCCCACTCTGGGCGGAGCGGGACGGAGTGGCAGACTTTTACTGTCTAATACCCATCCATTTTCTTTCCTCGCCTTTTACGTTCCGAGGCCACGGTATCTCTTTCGAACAGACCCGCAGCCCCGGCAAGGCGGTGACATAACCCTTGAGAGGTTGAAGTTACCCACCCTGGTTAAAAAAAACCATAGGCAAAAACTTGTTAATTTATGTTAAGCATATTAATGGTTAGGTAAAACGGTGCGTAATCTATTACACATGTCACGTTAATGTTACCGTGTATTATTATGATGTAAATTTATACAACAGCAAAAATTTACAAAATGAATTCAGTTAGTTATCAAAACCAGTTAGTATTATTAAAAATGAGTTAAATATAAACAAAATTAAAATTAATGTAATGTCTTCCGTAAATTAACATTTTATGTCTAACGTTTTCGTAAACAAATATAAAAAGAAATATAACGGGTTGGTCGCATGTATAAACGTATATCGAGAGATACACGAATCATCTTAATAGTAAAACGACATTCAGGGTTTTTTTTTGTTTTATTTTAGGGGAAGGATCGAACAATTTCAAATATTATTGTTTTTTTTTTTTTGTTATTATTAATTTTATTTTTATAAAAATTAATCAATTATGTTCTACTGTGTTTTTAGTGAGGAAAATGTAGTATGAACGTAGAGAGCTATAAGAGTAGAGGATGACCAAAAGTAACGATGGATGGAGTGTGTGAAGGATGACTAGAAAAGAGGTGGCTGGTAAGACGAAGAGTAATAGAGAAAGAAGTATGGAAGAAGAAGACATGCTGTGCTGACCCGAATAAATTGGGATAAAGACAGGAAAATGATGATGTTCATATTATATTTTTGAAAAATTAAAAATGAGTATCTTTACTATAAAACAAACTACATCATAAAACAAAGTCTCCCGCCGCGTCTGTCTGTCCCTATGTATGCTTAGATCTTTAAAACTACGGAACAGATTTTGATGCGGGTTTTTTAATAGATAGAATGATTCAAGGGGAAGGTTTTAGTATATAATTTTACGCGGACGAAGCCGCGGGTATCGGCTAGATTATAAAGCAGAAGAGTTACTTTGGTTGAACGCGCTAATCTCAGGAACTACCGGCCCGAATTCAAAAAATCTTTTTGCGTTAGATAGTCCATTTATCGAAGAAGACTATAAGCTATACATATAACATCACGCTATGACCAATAGAAGCAGAGCAGCAATAATAAATGTTGCAAGTGGGAAATTCATGCAAACGAAGTCGCGGGCAGAATCTATGTAGTTTCTTAATAAAGCAACAATGATATTTTACAAGGGAGTCAATGGAGAGATTTTAGAAGATATATTCAATATTGAAAAAATAAAACGAGCTGTGCACGTGTTAGAATAATTTTAATCTAGATAAGAAAGCTAAGAAAAAAAAAGCGTTTTATTTTTAGAGAAACTGGTTTAACCAAATGGCAAACTTTGCATTAATTATTTATTAATACGATAGGCATGTAATGCGGAGGAATGAGGACAATGTTGTGGTGAAAACGTGAGGAAACTATTTTTAATGCTGGCTGTTAATGATGTCGTAATAGAAGACTTAAGGGGCCGGCGGAGCATGCGCTTTTCATACAAACGTAATACCAAAATAATATGAAAATCAAACATATTCTTAAGGTTGTGTGTATATATTTCGATTGGGTTACAGAATATCTATGTTCCCATGTAAATATTTTTAAAGGACGATAATATGTATAAAGACGAGATATGAGGAATTTTTTTTTTTTTTTTTGGAAAACATATTTTTCTCATAACTCTTGTTTAAATCAGTGCCCATTCTAAATATGTGTTTGAGAACCTATATATTCTGTAATCTAATCAAAATCAAAATATTTTATTTCACGCCTAGATGGGCACTTATATAATGTCGAAAAAAGTGCACGGTTCGCGTTGGTCGATTCCATGGAGAAGAACCGGCAAGAAACTCCATGGTTACTCTTTTCAAATCGTTTGGTATTACAATATTATTATGTTTCATTACAGCATTAGTACTAAAGTATGGGGGGACAGCGTAGGCCCGACAATAGGTCGTTGTTTGCTATACAAGAAATGTAAAACAAAAGGAATATTTAACAAAAGTTAAACAGCATCCGGGAATCTAAAAGGTCTTCAATGTTCACTCATTCACAAATAATAGGTAAAAAAGCATCTATACAATGGTAAGTAAATTAAAAAAATATATATAATTAAAGAACTAAATTAAACAAGTGACACAAATATTGTCATCAGTGCTGTAACTATTCTGAGCAAAACATAAGAAAAAACGATTTGAAAACTACTGTAATAATCTGAATCAAAAGAAAAAGAATAATGAGATTGAGAATAGTTAAGAGACATCCACAAATCTGTGCTGTTTATGAGCTACCAGGGAAGCCGCATGCGCAGAAGGAATCATAGCCATACTTCTTTGTCATCAACGTAGTCCTTGATTTTGTAATATGCTTTTTTCATAAGGACACGTTTAATATAGTTTTCGAACTTTCCATCGGTTAGCTATAACTGACTTTGGCAACTTGTTATAAAAGCGTATACCGTTTATAATAAAAGACTTGCTAGTTTTTGTTCATCTGAATTTAGGTATTACAATTTCATGTTTAGGTACTGCGTGTATTTTTATTGTGGAAGTCGCTTCTACTTTTGTAAAGTCCTCGATTTTTGCGGACATATAAAATACATTCAAAGATATAAAGTGAAGGCAGAGTTAATATATCGATCTCTTTGAATTTTTCTCTAAGTGACTCGCGAGGACCCATTTTATAGATCGCGCGGACTGCCCCTTTTTTGTACTAGTATAAAAACTGAGATAAATATCGATCGAAATAAATACACACAACCTCAAGAATATCTTTGATTTGGAAATTATTTTGGTATGAAAAACGCATGCTCCGCAAGCCTCTTAAGAAATGATGGGTGGACTGTGTGAGGGATAAAATAGCAAGAACGGTATCGGATGAGATGACGAACAAGGATCTGGGAATTGTCCGCGCAAAATCCATGCGCGCATGTTTTTTCGTGCAAGTGGGTTCGCGCAAGTGTCCTAAAACGAGGGATCTTGGACTTATAGTTGACTTACCAATTGTCTGTCGCTTTTTAGAGTTCCGAACCCAAAGGGTAAAAATGGAACCCTATTAATAAGACTCCATTGTTTGTCTGTCTGTTACCAGGCTGTATCTCATACTGTCATAGCTAGACAGTTGTTTTCAAAAATGATGTATTACTGTTGCCGCTATAACACCTAAAAACAGAATAAAATAAATATTTAATTCGACTCCCATACAACTAACGTAATATTTTTGCCGTTTTTTGCTCGATGTTAATAACGGCAACAGGTAAACGCTTAAAAAAATCATAGAATGTTTAGTGGTATATTCACTTTAAAATTTTGTTTCAAAATATAAAACCAAAAGTGAAAAATCACGTTCGTTTCTGAAGTCGGTGACCTTTATTTGATTGGTTTAGTTTTTTTAGAAGCCAAAATACTGTAGTAGTTTTTATTTTTAGTGCTTCATATGTACTGTCTTACTCCTTCACAACATACCAGCGCAGCGTGATGTTATCGACCTGGTGTAAATAATTGACAGTCATGAGATTTCAGCAATCCCAGTCCGTTTGTTATCATTTATTGAGGAGTTCAGTTGCATGTCTCCGAAGTTCTACATCAGATCTAAATGAGATCACTCCGAGAAAGCACCCTTTGTAAAACTACCCAAATCGCTTCAAAAAATGAAAAACAAAATAAAAAAAAATATACTAATTAATAAAAGTATTATTAAATTATTTAAATTAATTGTAAAATTTGAAGAGTTCTTTCTGCTATCCTGACTTGATGATAATGGGGACATCTGAACAATACAAAAAATAGAAATCGGTCCAGCCATCAAAATCAAAATCAAAGCATTTATTTCAAGTAGGCCAATGACAGGCGCTTTTGAATTGTCGAAACAAAGATAAAAATTATTAAATGTAGCTACAGTCCCAGTCACAACACATAAAAACTGTGAAAGTACTGTAGTTGCCCATTCCCTAGCGTAGATCTCTATGGAGAAGAACGGACAAGAAACTCCATCTTCGAGTAATCGGGGAAAATACAATAGAAAACGGTTCCTACGTACTGAGCACCTCCTTTTTGAAATCGGTTAAAAATAAGTAAGTAATTAAAGCTTGTCAAGACAAAATTCATCGATGTGTTTTAAAGTTGTTTTAGTTTTAGTTTTTAAATTAATGTCTTCACAATACATTTTCAACTATACCGTAATTTGTTTCGTTGATAGAAATTCACTATGACTAGGTACATGACATATGGTAGGTGACTAGTACGCTCAACTGATTCAAGTATTTCAACTGCGATCCATAATATTTTAAATCTGGTAAACGTAATTGTCGTCTTTATTCACGTGAATGATAAAAGGGTTAACAGGTTTTTAAATGACGTAAAGCGATTTAATTACATATAAGTATAAAGGAAAAAATAAACGTTTATAATATAACTGCATAACACACGTGCTTAGGTCGTAGATCATCTGTCATACCTAGTCTATATGGTGTTAGATAATATGTACGTCGCATTTGTTATGGAAATGATTAGGTACAAGAGACAACGTTAAGGCCTGAATTCTTGTCACGCTAACGGTCGGTCGGGTACGAGTCTATACAGTGTGAAATTTTACTGGTTGATTTCTCGCGGCAGGACGATTAGATACCCATCAGAAGCACTATCAAACGCAAAGTTAAACTTAAACCCCCGCGCCCGGCCCGCGTTCCGCGTAGATTACTATTACTGTTGGTTCAAGTCGCTTTCGAGTTTTTTTTATCACAATAATTGTTAATCTGCCATTATTAACGATACAAACTCATTTCGCTTCGGAAAAACAACCAGTAAAAATTCAGATATATGTATACTCGTAGCACCATAATACGACGCTGAGGTAAGCGGCGATAGACCGCCGTATTTTGTTCTCACTGACGTCACGACCGACCGTATGCAACCGACCGTTTTAGAACGACAAGAATCAGTTCAAGGTGGCATTGCTTGTCAAGAAAAGGAGATTTTTTTTTTGTTCGGTGATTAGGCCACCCACATAAATTGTAACATTTAAAAATGAAACGTACACTGATTTCTTCCTTATAACGTCTAGATTTCAGTGGTTAAATCAGCTAATATAAATAATAAAATATCGAAAAACCTGCAAAAACACATACGAAAACCACAATAAACAAACCGTGGCACGGAACCTTATAAATCCACTTTTTTAGTGGTTGACAGACAACTTCATTATTTTGGCATTAAACCATCAATGTGATTTTAGTTCAAACCTTTAAAAATAGCATTAAATATGCTTATAATTTAATAATATTTACTTTTTATATTCTGTTCTGATCCTTTTATAATTATAGCAGATATGATATGAAAGAAAGTGCACTTTCTTTAAACGCCCCTATTCTCGTAAGTATTTTCTGTCAAAATATTATAACATAGCTTATTTATTGTGATTTTAAGATTCCGGTTTCATTTTTATGTAATATTTCGATTAATACAATAGTAAAATGGTTACTTTTTTTTTTGGTGCAACGACCAGGTGGGCCCAAAAAATTGTCTCCTTTGCATCCATATCTCAAACTGAGTGTATTTATTATGACACAATGTTTCAAGATGAAATAAATATTTTGTATAATATTTTGTATTCAAGTTGTGTTTTCCTGCCTGCATGGATACGTTTTTTGAAGTGCACTTAGTTAAACGTAACATATCCACTCCATATTCCTATAGTCTCTGCAAAAGTAGTATAACAAATGTTATAATACTTTTGCTGATACAGACACACATACTACAATATAAGAGGTTTATAGTTATACGTCTCGAATAGAACCTGTATTGGAATTCAAAGAATTTTAAAGAAATGCTTCCTTAATACATTGTTTTTTTGAAAAACTAATATTAATAGTCAAGTGGTGAAATTGTCAGAAGCAGTCGAAATACATTTAAAAAAGAAAAAGCAGATTACAAAGTGATAATAAAGAATTAATGGTAACAATTGTACTCATGATAACAATTTGCGCAGCCTTACATAGTGTATTCAATGCAATGATAACAAAAAAACACGAATTTTGTAACAAATACTGCAACGGTTTCAAATTCGGTAGCGAACAATGCTCTTATTGCTATCTCAACATGACACCAGGAATTGTAATATCAATATACCTAGAAACTTTCATTTATTGGTTTTATTTTTTGCTTTTGGCTAGCATGTAAATAAAATAAGATAGTAATGTGCATATCTACATGCCAGCATAGTTACTTGCCTAAAGGTGAATAGAATAGAAAAGAATATATTTACTTTAAAAACATGAGTAAGTATGCATCAAATAATATGGATCAATGCCTTAAATGAACAGGTAGATCTGCATGTTTTACCAAAATAACACACTTTTGGTTTAGAATAAACCGTAAAAAAACTTGAGTTTGTATACTTAGCAAAAAAATTAATTAAGAAAACTGCAACTTTGTACAGTGGGCTGCATCAATTGGTAACCACAGTTGGGTACCCTAGTACTCTACGTTTGAACGTAAGTTCTTTAAAGGGACCTTTAGTTATCGTAACGATTACTTGTATTCTTTTGTAATTATACTGCCTTATACAGGTGTAAATATTAAATAATCATGTCTTCACCATCATAGTCATGTATTTTCTTATGACACGGTGATTTTTACTAATTTATTTCCAAGTGATCAAGTTTTGATGTGACACCATAAATGATGGAGCAATAGCGGTCCAGTTGTTTCGGCCTTGACTTGCGTGTCAAATAACACCCACACATTATCACTCAGCCCGCTCTGAAAATGTTGAACCCCATTGAACCAACATTTTAAAGATAATAATAACGTAACATGTACGGTGGACCAAGCTATTTGGTTCACATTATACAATTTAATTTGCATGTTAAAATAAGTATAAGTATCGCTGGACATTAACACACAGCGCCACCTAGTACCACACTAAGCAAAGCTTGTGTCGTGGACACTAGGTAGTTGATATACTACATATATACTTTTTTTTTAATGTAATATGGTACACCATAAAGGGTGTAAAACACCTCTTAACGAAGCCGAAAGGCACTTGTTCTCCCCATCATTGCAATATTTTTTTTGTTCTACACCATACCTGGAAAGCTTCTAGTTACGGAGATATGGGGGGTCAAAGTTACAACTTTTTTTTTAATACAAGTTTTTTTGTAAGCTTTTAACTTTTAACACGTTTACGACCCTCGTACTATTCAATCCATCCATCAGCACAATGTTTTAAGTGCGTTACATTGAGTTCTACCACAAAACATGATTTATAACCTCAAAAAAAGAAAATTGTTTCCCAGCAATTTTTTTTGCGTAAAGTTACTCAGTTTGATGTACAGAATGCTTGGTTAATGGCTTTGTGATGAGGTGGTTTGCTTCCTGTATATAGTTAGCTTGGTTGACCGTACCGTCCCGTACTGGGTCCACGTGGGGGTCTCCATTTCTAGGACAAAGTTTCATCATTCAAAGCTTTTTTTCACTTTCTTACGTCTGACAGGGGAGATTGGAGAAAACGTGTTACGCTGACCTCAAATAGAATATGACAAGAACAAGAAGATGTTAACGACTACGAATTTTTAAAATGACAATAAAATTATAAAATAACTGTATAAATGGTTTCAAAATTACTTAGTTCAAGATTGTTGACTTGGAATGCATCTAGATTTTATAAATCTTCGTTTGTAGTAATTTTGAATCTCATCGAGGACATGGCATTTGATTTAGTAAATTAAGGTAATTTATATATTTTTTTTGTTCACATGACATCCATTGCAAACAAAAATTAAGGTCAATTTTCATGTAACATTCTGTCACTGACTAACAATGATAATTCTACTTCAAGTTATTTTTTTGCAATTTGATGAACTTGATGAATAAAAATTACCTATAGGCAAAATGGAGTGTGGGAAAATGGTTTCATTTTGCGGTTATAATATTTTTTTCACAATGGGCCTTATGCGTCTAGATTATTGACTCCTTTGAAATAATCTTATGGGAAACCATAAGGTTTCGTACACACTAACAAATGGCTTGCTCAATGCCCAAAGTCGCCGTAGCAAGTAGTGAAGTGAAACAAACATTTTAAAACCTTCGCTATAAGCTGCACTGCGCGATGGGCACCTAGTATGTTACGAAAAAGCGTGCTTCTATCCGTTAAATAAGCCGCCTGTCAGTGCATTCGTGGCCTAACAGACTTTTTTTTTCGGTTGGGAAATCATCAAATAACTTCTCCCACTCTGGGCGGAGTGGAGTGGAGTGTCAGACCGTTCTTCTCCATAGAGATCTACGCTAAGGAATGGGCATCTACAGTACATTCTCAAATTATTATGCCTTGTGTCTGTGACTGTAGCCTTTTTTTTTTTCGTATTATCGACATTCAAAAGTGCCGTAATGGTCTAGTTGAAATAAATGATTTGAGTTTGAGTTTGAGTTTGAGACGTTGCACATCTGAATTCTGACAAAAGATTTTCAAGAGCTCAAGTCAATCCAATACATTTTTAACGTCTCATCATTATCGCTAATTTAGATCCACGTTTACCACAAAGATGACAGTCAGATTATCTAAAAACAGCTGTTTAAAACACATTTTCGAAGGGGAACATGTCCCTTAAACAGCTGTTTTATAATCAGACCGTAATGTTCTTGGTGAACATGGACCCAAATGCCACGTTGTCTACATCACAATCGACTTATTTGTGCAGACAAGAAAGCACAGAACTAAAAAAAAATGTGTCAAGTTTGACACATCGATGCTTTTCTTGCCAAGCAGCGCCACCTTTAACGGCATACTTAAATTGGTCATACTGTAAGGTTTCTTGTAACTCAAATTAGGTACAAAGGGCACAACGTATCGTTTTGGGTTATGGCAAAATAAGAACATACAACATCTGAATCAACAGTTTTCATATTAGAACTATTTTGAACTAAAAATAAACTAAATTGGTTTTATAAGTGGCCGCAAAAAGCAAAAAAAAAACATTAAACTTGATTTGACATTGTATTTGTAATATGTATATTATGAGTAATAAAAGTTTTTAAGACGTCTTGATGTGATTTTGCCAAACATAAAAATGCGTCAACTAAATCAAGCGGAAAATACCGATGGATACAATAAGACAGTTTATTATTAATTATCCTGTTTTACTTTTCTTGATTTTGAGTTCTTGTATACAGGGTGTAAACAACCTCATCACGAAGCTGTCAACCAAGCATGAAACTATGTAACGAAAAAAAAATTGCGTGAAAACTTTTTTTGGGGTAAAAAAAAAACATGTTTTGTGGTAGAACTCAATCTAACGCTCTCAAAACTTTGTGGTGATGGATGGATTGAATATTAAGGGGGTCGTGGAAGTGTTTAAAGTAGTAGTGTGTAAAAATCTTACAGTAAAACTTGTATTTAACCAAATCTTTAAAAAAAGTTGTAACTTTGTCCCCCAATACATCCGTAACTAGAAGGTTCCCAGGTATAGCGTAAAACAAAAAAAACGCAATTAGAACAAGTGTCTTTCGGCTTCGTTAAGAGTTATTTTTGCACACTTTATTACATGGTTCGCTTTAACTGCAGCTGAACGATTCATAGAAAAAAGCCTTACCTATCGTTTTTATTTATAACCTGGACACTGCGTTTATAATATTTGTGTAGGTTCCAACGAGTGAAATAATTTTTTTGAATCGGATCAGTAGTTCGAAACTTACCCCCAGCGGCTCAAACTGCAACCATAATAATGTGTTTGTAGCACTGTTTTTAAAAGAGTTTCAACAGAAATAACACTTTTAGATCTAACAGATACAATAATGTTACCGAATCAAACTGTAACCTTTTATACAGGGTGTAAACCACCTCATCACAAAGCCGTTAACCAAGTATTCTGTACATCAAACTAAGTAACTTTACGCAAAAATGATTGCTGGGAAACAATTTTTTTTTTGAGGTTATAAATCATGTTTTGTGTTAGAACTCAATGTAACGCACTTAAAACATTGTGCTAATGGATGGATTGAATAGTACGAGGGTCATGGAGGTGTCAAAAGTCAAAATCTTCCAAAAAGAACTTGTATTTAAAAAAAACTTGTCAAAAAGTTGTAACTTTGACCCCCCATATCTCCGTAACTAGAAGGTTCCCAGGTATGGTGTGAAACAAAAAAATTATCGTAATGATGGGGAGAACAAGTGCCTTTCGGCTTCGTGAAGAGGTGTTTTACACCCTTTATGTGTTAATAAGTGTTCATTATTGTGTAACTGAAATAATCAGTTTTACAACAGACTGCGAGTAGATTTCGGCTATCCAATGGCAACGCTGAGTTTACCTGTTCAACACTTATTAACACTGTTGAACACTTTATATCTGTTACAGATATGTTACGGTTACACTTTTGTAAGTGTTTTAGGTTAAAACATTAAAAACACATTAAAAGTGTTACATATTTGATTCTGTTACCAATTCAACATGTAACACTTATTATAAAATATAACTAGTTTATGCCCAGTTTCGCCTACTTTGTGTTCGGTATTGTCCCACGGGATTGTAGTACTGAAATAAAAAATATTGGTAATCCAGGTCATACACTATGTGTTTCCCGAATTTCATCCTAATCCATTGAATAGTTTTCGCGTGAAAGAGTAACAAACAACTTCCATAATCACAAACTTTCGCATTAATAATATTAGTGTAAGAAGTAGGATTAGTAATAATTTAGTAATAGTTAGATAAGTAAGGTATCTTGTCGAGATTTTAAATATACGCAGTAAGCTTATCCCAAGGTTTCGGACGAGCCTTCTGAACTATGAACTTTCTAAACTTGTGTAACGAGTTTGATAATAGCGTTGCTAAATGTTCATGAAAACGAGCTTGTTTTTATTGATCCTGTCTAAGCGTATGAGTGCTACAGTGCAGTTTTATTTGGGATCTAAAGATGTAGGACCAGTTTTTTGCAAATATGGGCAAAAAGAAGAAAAAAAATAAAAAAAGACAAAAAAAGAAAAAAAAAAAGGAGTAGTAGTAGTGAAACTATGTAATGTGTTATGTATCCAAGTTATAAACTGTATGACAAAATTCCGTTAGTTAGTAAGTAAAACTACTGAAAGGATTCGCTCAGTAGTTTTAGCTTGAAAGTGTAACAATCATTCTTCCGTCCACACAAGGACATAAATAAATGCCTTTCAAACTAGGAACTTAATTAGTCTCGATAAGTTGGTTATGGATGTTAAAAAAAAAACTTGCAAAGCAGGCAATATCATATCTCCAACCTTAACTTATCACAGATAAAACGACGAGAACAAGCTATATTTTTCAGAAACAAGTTCTTCACGACTTTTTCACAATACATTTTCCCAGTTTCCTCTCGACGTTTCTTATTGCTTACTGTTCGCCTCTAGCGTGACAATGACAATCGCATACCTTCTCGTATATCTTCCGTTATTAATTGTTTTTACAACTTATTATTGCTGAATTCCAACGTGCTGCATTTTGAATTCTGTAGTCTAGTCATTATTCTTCCTTCTTCATCATCTAATTCTATTTGAATGAATTATTTTGTTTTTACTATGGACACTTTTAACGTGCACATCTTGCTACATTGTTCTCACATAATTTACCATCTCAACATGGATGATGTAACCAAGATTTTGTAACAACAATTTGATTTAAAAGAGTGTCCATGGAGTTTCTTGCCCGTTCTTCTCCATAGAGATCTACCAACGTTAGGGAATGGGCAATTGTACAGTACTTTCACAGTTTTTATGTCTTGTGACTGGGACTGTAGCTACATTTAATTTTCATCTTGGTTTCGACAATTCAAAAGTGCCTGTTATTGGCCTACTTGAAATAAACGCTTTGATTTTGATTTTGATATCTAACATCACCATTTCAGCCGAAAGACGTCCACTGCTGGACATAGGCCTCCCACAAGACGTGTCGCCACATTCACCGGTCCTGTGCGGCTCGCATCCAACGTATCCCCACAAAGCCCTTTTTTTTCGGATAAGAAATCATCCAATAACTTCCCCACTCTGGGAGGGAGTGTCAGAGTTTTACTGACTAAAACCCATCTATGTTCCTTCCTCACCCTATATGTTCTAGTGGGAGACCTTCCTTCTACTTCTTGTAGCATTCTAATCATTTTGTTGACTGGAAACTTAGCTACTTTCACGGCGTCGGAGATTCTTTTGGCTGTACATTTCGGGCAGGTTAGGATGTTGGTCACAGTTTTAAGTGTTTTAGATAGTAATTATTATTGATGATGATGATGATGATGATGATGATGATATTATTTGCCTTTCCATGAAGAGTGCTAGTGCTGCGCTGGCCCAAAATGAATTGTTACAAGGCCCAGATAATGATGATAATGTAGAGTGCTAAAGTTTACATAGATATTTTGACCTTAAAGAAATTGAAAGCTAATAACATCGTGCTGAAACTTCACTCATTAATCACTATAATATCATAACTAAAAGTGATTACAGGCATAAAATAAAAGTTAATATCTATATTAAATATAAATCGAACAAGTTTAATAAAGTCGTTTAGAACTGTGGCAATATACCTTACCTATGTACCTATATGTATGTATGTAGGTATATAAGCTAAGTTCTAATGGCGGCACGTCTTAGTTTAGCTTAATCTTCTCAGAAACGTAATCTTTCTGCAGTTTAACTTTTAGTTTTACTTTCTAACTTAATAGTTAAAGAGTTTTGGTATCGAACTTATACATAGGTGGACTACTTTACCTCACTTGGTCGTGCTCTGCTCGTAGTTATTTTCTCCAAATCTTCTTGGAATGTTTTCGTATATTCTTTTCTTTCTTCATTACGTTTCGATAGACTCAAAATAATACTCGACCAGTACGTTGCCACCAGCATAGCTCTGTTTTAAACGACTTCCAAAAAGGGGAGGTTATTATAACATCACGATGTGTACAGTACAACCAGATTTCGACAGTTGACCATGATATATGTATTGTTAACAATGTAAAATAAATGCATGGAAAATATTTGAATAGGATATTACAATGAAAATTTTAAAAATAAAAAACTTTTCAGCAATAAACAAAACCGACTTCAGAAAAGTGAGATATTCTTTAGAGATTTCTTTTTTTGATTTTCCACGTTTTGTTTTTTGAAGAGTTTTTTTTTGTTTTGTTTTGTTTTTCTATACTTTAGATGTTGTCAGTTATATATATTTAAACTGACCTACATATTTTCAGAATAGCAATGACGGGGAGAATAAACGCCTTTCGGTTCGGTAAACCCATTATGGCAAACCTACATAGTATATTTTTGTTTCTCTATCATCGTTACAGCTAGAACATCGGTTTTTCAAGATCCTCCATTTAACCTACATTTAACAGGAAAACGAGTTTTCATTTACTATTACACTTCGTTTTTTTTCTGTAATTACTCATTATTATCCATACGTGCTAATTAGATAAATTAAACATGCTTTACTTATCATACGTTGCCATTTTTGTGACAAATATGCCATCATCGTGACCTCATTACAAATCTCTTTTATGTTGACGCACGTAGTATGAGAATTGTCTTTAAATTTATATCTTTGTGAAATTTACAATTTAAATTTTATTTCATGGTAACCAAAATGCAAAATTTGGACCTATTTTTTTATGTTAAACTCGCATTTAAATAAAAATGCAATAAAATATTAGTAGCTATATTTTGCATAGCATTAGGTAAACTGAAGCAATCCTCTTCTGCTTCGCAAGTTTGCAACATAATTATCTATGTATAGTGTCAAGTTACTAAGGTATACTGCCTAGAAGTGCAATTTAAAAATCGAACGAAATAAAAAAAAAGAAATCAAAAGAAAGAGAAAAAAAGAGAAAAAAACGAAAAAAAGAGAAACAAAGAAAAAAAGAAAGAAGAACCAAGTCGATAGTTTGGTATAGAACGCTAAGGTCCATGTTTCCCAAAAAGATGACGGTCTGATTATCTAAAAACAGCTGTTTTAAACACATTTTTGAAGGGGAATATGTCCCTTAATAAACATCTTCTCGATGAACATGGACATATTATGTGGTCACATATAAACACACGGGTTTACGTAGCATTCTAATGGTGAAAGAAAATTTGAGATAGGTCCTGTAGTTTTTGAGGTTGTTCGTTACAAACATAGAAATCGTTCCTCGTTATAATATTAGTAAGTATAGCTATAGATGTTTTAGAAATGGTTGTTTCTATATGATTCTTGAACAAATCAGTTCTATGTAACCCCACTTTGTTTCTATTAGCCCCTTATTTCTTACGTTAAAGTACCTCCCTGTCCCTACAAAGTGTAGTATCTCAAGATACGTTTATTTCGGGACGAGATCTGTTCTAATTCCACATCTTTGTGAAGCTACATGAAGATACACTCTTGGATAAGTTAATAACTCCAGACGTTTGGTTGTGACTAAACAGAATTTACCCTTTGTGTATACAGGGTGCTCTTTGAGATAGACATGCAAAACTTTAACTAAAGCTTCAAGGTTTCATCATCATTCGCCTGCCTATGTGCAGCATGTCTTTTTTTTTTGGATGGAATTTCATCAAATGACTTCTCCCACTCTGGGCGGAGCGGGAGGGAGTGTCAGACTTTTACTGACTAAAACCCATCCATGTTTCTTCCTCGCCTTTTATGTTCCGGGGCCGCGGTATCTCTTTCGAACAGGACCGCAAGCCCGGAGCATGTCTTCTTCATTAATACTTCTTTGTTACTCGTCGTTTCATTAGACACCTCTTCTCTCTTGCCGTATCATTCTTTATGATGTATCCAACCACATCAAAAAAGTCTAGAATGGTCCAAGAGATCAAAAAATTCGAAATACATTTCGAACCCTTGTTCAGCCTCAACAGATTTATTTACTGCACCAATATCGATGTCAACCAATTCTTGCAAAAAATTCACTGGCGTCTTTATAGAAAATGGCGTCATTTTACTACTTTCCCCTTAATTCATCCTGTACATATTTCGTTGGGGTGGATGCACTCGTTAGCGACGTACTGTAACATTTATATCAATTTACGAAGACGTAATCTTGTTTGTCTCAGGACAATATGTTGGCTTAATAGATTTAGACTCGTTAAAAAAGATTTGGGGAGGCGACCAAAGAAAATGTAATAAGTCCGTTAGGTAGATTATTAAAAAATATTTGACCTATATTTTTTCTTTTGTTACGTAATTTAAAATTGACGAAGATACGACGCTTTTAAAATTCTCAATACGTCACGCCTAGAGTTAATTTTTAGCTAGTTCTGACGTCACGAGTTTTTATGCGTTTTGTCTTTTTCAATATTCATTGATTTACAAAAACAAAAAAAGTTTGTTTGAAATACTGTTAGAAAGTTCTAATCAGCTTGCACTACAAAGTGGTTGTTACGTCAGTCACAGCGGGCGGAATAGTGCGAAATGAGTGGCTTTTATTTAATTATAGCCTAACAACTCATTAGATCAAAATTCCAATTGTACGCTTTGTGAAGAAAATAGCGACAAATATTTGTGTGTAAAAAAAAACTAAAACTTAATTCCGTTTAGGAGTAGTTACGAAATTTCAAAGAAAAATGGTTTACTTTGAACATTTTTTTCATATAATTATAGTAATAATAAAGTTAGAATTTTTTCAATTGTACCAATTAAAGTTTAGAGTCTAATAAGCAACAGTCTAATAAGCAACATATTTTTTTTTGCACATTTATAATCACTCATCAAAGAGGAGTTACATGGAGGAAACCCCTCGTTAGCAGATACCACCCCCTTAAAGTGCCAGTGCCAGTTATGTCATTTAACTTTACTTTTTGTTCAGTAAGTTGAAAAGTCAACGACCAAATCTAATTGAGATAAATGATAAAACACAAAACTTTTATGTTTTCGTATAAGTTAGTTGTAGACAATAATGTTGAAACTAATGAATGAGTTATTAATTTAGTTTCTTCTGTAAGTAAATTGAAGTTTATACTAACTTTTAATTTTATTAGTTAAGTTTTGAATTTTCATAAACTTATAACATTGTGTTTTGAGACCTTTTGTAGATTCTGTTGAATATTTTTTTTCACCCCAAAATCATCCTATACTTTTATGGCAAAATACATTTTCGTTATAGGTGTATGCCTTTTACGTAAATTGTAAAATTTAGCGTAACGCAGAAATGTAAATGAGACCATTAAACAACAAAAAAACATTGTGAAGTACAATTTTCAAATCGTATAAAGCGTATCAGAACCGTTTGCGTTGTCGCCTCTAATCAGAAATGTGTGTAATCTGCACATTACTTGCCAACGATTTTCAACAATCCTATGCTATCGTATGTTACACTTTTCTTTTTTTTTAATTTCGATGTTGCCACAGGTACAAGCCGGACAAATAAAATAGAAATAAACAAAGGAATTATCGTGTACGATCCGATCACTATCTTGCAAGAGAGTAGGAAAGATACCAGTACAGTTCGTAGAGCTTACAAATACAGACCGAAAACCTACCGACCTCGCCGCAGAGGTCCGGCGCGAAATCCCCGTTCAATCCCTCCCCGACCCTTGCTTGAGCCAGCCCGCGTTGCTGAGCCTGTAGTAATAAATCAGTCCCTAAATAATGACAATCAGATCCAGCCTGTCCCTTTGCTGCCCCCAGCGACGCCCTAAGCCGAGGTTCGTACCCCACAGGGGGTGCCCTTAGAGCGCTGTCGCTTAGTTTTTAGTATTTTCGCCCTGGCTGGAGGCCTTAAATTCAAGGCATCCACAGGACATTGCCCGGTTAAGCAGAAGCCAGTCTTCTCAGACTGAACTGCGAGATGCCCATTCCAAAAAAAAAAAAAAAAAAAAAGGAATTATCGTGTGTTCGAAAAAAGGTACAGGTCAACAAGGGTTTTGTTTTAATACTTCCCATCCGTACTGGGTCCGTGTGTTGGATTACGGCTAGGGTATACGGAACCCGATATCGGTCCCATAGTAAAACCTACGGCAAACCGGGTTTTACTATGGGATTTATTAAGGCCCATTTCATTTCACAGAGAGGAGCCCTGTCCCAGTAGTAGGAACGCTTTATGTTGACAATACAAGGCAATGGCTTAATTTGTAAAGGAAACCTCTTAGTAAATACTCTTTAAAACTAGCTTATCATCTCAGCTCATTACATTCCTTCTGCTGGAATTAGGCTTCTTCTTAACTTCGCCACAACACTTTGTCTATAGTATTCCCATATACAACAAAGTTTATGTACCTGCTCCTACACGGGGTGAAAGGAACAGCAATGCACAAATGCATACCTATATCACCCCCCCCCCCTATCATTCCGACAAATGGCCATTAAAATTTAAAAAAATCAACAGTTGCCTACAAAACTGTAAAACACGAGCAAAATCTATGGAATGGCGGTTTTTGTTACAATCGTAATGGAGTAGTGTACGTTATTTGTTGCAAATGTAACATTTCATTTTGTCCATACTGATTTACAAATTTTTGTTACGTTATTTGGAATTTTACTATGAAAAGTTGGGATAGTAAGTATTCATATTTATAGTTTTGGTCTCCGTTATGCATTTATATTGGAAGAGTGCACAGATTTCTGAGACGCCTAGAATCTGCTCGAGACCCATGCATACTCAACATTTTCAATAAAAATAAAACCTCGCCTACTCAAACAACGACAAAAAGAGCACTCCTCACGCCGCACACAGAACACCGCACACCGCAAGCCGCTCACGTCACTTACCGCACGCCGTTCGTGTCTCTTCCAATCTCGCCTCCACTCTTTCCTAGAAAAATACGAGACATCTCCTCTCCTCTCTGCTCAACCGCTTCCACTAAAGCTAAGCGGAGACATGTGTAAATAACGAAATACTAATGGTGATTTACAACACATCTCCTATCTTAGGGTCTCATCTTCGCTTCGATGGAGTGTGGCCCACTGTAAGTCAACCAATGCTTTACTTACGAGTATACTCAAGTAATGTGAATTATTAGGGGAAGTTTGAAAGTGGCACCTGTTACAGACAAATTGAAAGGAAGTTTTTTCTCTTGGTGTGGACATGTCATGAGGATGAAACGCATGTTGAGTAAAAGAGTGATGGACATGAATGTTGATGGATGGAGAGGGAGAAGAAGGTCAAGGAAAAGATGCATTGAAAGAGAAAGGAGTGAATGATGCCGTGACGTCAGACAGGGGAGAATTAAAGAGGAAAACTCATTGTGCCGACCACGAATATAATGGATCCACGGCAAAATGATGATGATTCTCAAGACAGTAGGGTACAGGGATACCCTACTGTCTTGAGAATCATCAAAAGCCAACGGCAATTGCTACTAGGGTACATAGGGATGTTACGCATTGTGGAGTTTCGCATCATAGATTTTTAATGTTGTATTATGTGGGTTACCTATGATGAAATGTAAATTGTCATATTCAAATGTTTATGTGATTTGTGGGAACATATGCACCGAACAATATAAATGCTAATATTGTACTTAACTGCTAACATAGCTTGATTTGTATCTGATTGGGTGGCTTACGTGGCGGACTATTAATTTCAAATGCATTGTTGGCAAGCAGAATTTAGTGGGAGACTGGTAGATGTACAATTAAAATTGATGTCATATAGGAATGAGTAAATAAAATGTATTCCTGACTTTATAATGCTCAACAATTTCTGTCAAAGTTTATGTTTTATAATTATCTGTCTTCGTTATTTGTCACCTTTACATCGGTCTTGGTTGTTTCAAACCGGTTCTATTGAATAGGATTTACCTTGATGCTACCTAAAAAAATAGGTAATATCTAGTGGTAGGTATTAGTAGGTATCTGGTAGTAGGGTCTTTGAATTATTTAGCCTAGGGTTATAATTTTATTTTTGGCCATATATTCTTTTACTCAAAACGATGAAGGAAGAAATCGTAAGGAAACCGGCATGTCCTAGAACTAAAAAACTTTTTGAAAAAAATTAAACCGACTTCAAAAACACAAAAAAGTGAAAAATAACTTTCAAAAATAAGCTTCAGAAGTCGGTGACAAAAAAAATAAATCAACCAAATAAAGGTCACCGACTTCTGAAGCTTATTTTTGAAAGTTATTTTTCACTTTTTTGTGTTTTTTAAGTCGGTTTTATTTTTTGCAAAAATGTTTTTATTTTTCACTTTTTACTGGCTCAGTGCTTAGCCCATCACAGCGTATCGACGTTATGTAATGTTATAAACTGGTGTAAAAAACAATATACAGACATAACATTTCAGCAATCCCAGCCCATCATCATTCGCTATCATTTATTGCGGAGTTCTGTTGCCTATCTCCAAAGTTCTTCATCAGAACTTCACCAAATTGAAATGGGATCTCTCCGAAAAAGTACTCTTTCTAAAACCACACAAATCACTTCGAGTGTGCCTATACAATTTAAAGAGTTCTCTGTTTCTCCAGAATCCCATCATCAGATCCCGACTTGATGACTGTGGGACCACCTGGAAAGTATACCCTATCAAACAAAACAAAAAAAAACCGAATCGATCCAGCCATCTCTGAGTAATCGAGGAACATACATAAAAAAAAAAAAAAGGTTCCGACGAATTGAGAACCTCCACCTTTTTGAAGTCGGTTAAAAAATCGGAGACATGTGACATCTACCACCCCGCACTACGCCCGCGTGACATTATAGATTGTTTATCCTTGTTTTTTGCGAAAAAAAAATACACTATTTATTTATTTAATAAATAAATAATATTTATTTGATAAATAAATAAATCTAAAACGGCTGTCACTGTGACATGTTCCCATACAAAAATGTATTTTAAACAGTTGTTTTTAGATACCTTAACGATAAACGAAATAATAATCTAATTGAAATGTACGGGCAAAATAAAATACAAACACAAGGCGTTAAAGAAAGCGTACGCGTTAAACGGTTCGTGACTTATCTTCGGCGCCATTTTAACATTTCATAGATTTTGAACAAATTCACGTCGCTCACGTAAATCCATACGTGACACGTATGAGATTATGTAAATAGATGGTATTCTTTCCAAGTATTTTAATCAATATTTCCGTTTATGTTATTAATAACAGTAATAACGCACAACTGCCAAGACATTTATTTACGCACACAAAAAACTTAAAATATAAAAACCGCAAACTACGTTAATATAGTTAGTGGGGAAAACCATCTGATTTTCTCACCGTTTCGACATTTACATCAGCAACATTTTAATTAAATGCAGCGAATTGATCTTAGATATAAATAATATAATAAAAAAAAACAATTTGTAAATTAACTTGTTTGTCGGAATATAATTTAGAAACGTTAAGCACAGTTTATCTTCAAACTCGTTTGTTATCAACAAACGAGTTACAAATAAAGTTAAAAACTATTCGAAGAATATCAAATTAAAATAGATAGGAATATTTAAAATCAATTTGATAGTAACTGGTTCAACAAGTAGTTTCACTTGCAATAAATTACTCAAATGTGTACCTTTTGAATAGATACGAAAAATAAAATGGAAAAGAAAAATAAAATAAAAAATAAAACTAAAATAAAAGTAAAAATGGTTTTTTAGTTACTGTCAACCTAGCGTTCGTTCCTTTGTTATCGTAAAGTCATTACACAATTTATATGAAAGCTTATTCATGTCCATGTTTGTAGATTTTTTAAATTAAATTCAATTAGATCAAGTAATTTAATATACTTTTTTATCTACACAGGTAAATTTCTATCCCACTGCATACTACATACTACTTGTAACTCGGTAAAGATGTATATTTCTAATGGTGAAAGAATTTTTAAAATCGGTTCAGGAATTCTTGAGTTAAATCGTAACAAACAAACCAATTGTTCCTCTATATCATATTAGTTTAGATGAATTGCGATTGCATTTCACTGATCAATTAAGTCATCAGAAGAACGATTTTGACAGCTATTAGCAACGAAGCCAATTGTCAGAATACACAGCCTTAACAACACGTAATGTAACAACACATAGGTTCCCTAAAATATTATTATTAAGTAGGTATTGTCTCTAATAGATACAAATACTATCGTCAAACTTCGATTTTATGAACTTTATATAGAATTAATCATTTCAAGCCAACTTTGGCGAACCCTATAATCTTGATAACAATGATAATACTTCATAAATACAAGGAAAAATAATGGCACTGTTTGTTGAACTTTTTACGCACTGCCTGAAACCAAAGGGGTATTTTACGTTACGCTAAGGCGCTCACTTCTTGGATCAAAAGATGATCGCCGGCACGATTTATCAGGGAGGTATCCCTGATAAGTCGTACGCGTTGCGCCGGCGTCTCGGTGTTTAAACCTATTTAAACGCTGATCAGCTCTTATCTCTTTGCAAAAAAATCTCGAGAAAGGCTTTAAAAATAATCTCTGGTAGTTCAGGTCGCATAATCCAAAACTTTTTAGCTACTTAATCCTATCTTTCAAAGCCTTAGGCAAAGACGCAAAGTTGGTCTGAGGCTAATTAATAATACCTTAATCTGATTTTTGCTCTGGTACTTTTAATTTTATTTTTCTTTTCTAACGCCACATATTCAGTGTCAACAGAAAATGAAAAAACAGTCTTGCGACTCTTCAACAACAACATTAACTGTTAAAGTATTAAACATACAGTTGTCAATTTTATTTTGTATTATAGATTAGCTCAAAATCATTCGATCTAGTAAACAAAATGAGAAAGTTGTCTGGGGTGTTCTTGTAGTAATTAACAATTATTGGTTGAATCTCATTATATTTTGTTTTTTTTTCGACTTTTATATTTTTTTTCAAAAGTTATGGAATTGTGAACACATTGCTTTGTAATGCAGAGGGTAGGCAATATTATTGCCTTTTTAATAAGCTTATTTTTATCTGAGTACTAGCTTCTGCCAGCGGCTTCGCCCGCGTGAAGTTTCAAAATTGTCCCATGGGATCTTACTACCGGGATAAAAAGTATTCTATGTGTTAATCCAGGTTATAAACCATCTGTGTGCAAAATTTCATCCAAATCCGTTCAGTAGTTTTTTCGTAAAAGAGTTACTCTTTCACGAAAAAACTACTGACATACATCCATCCTCACAAACTTTCGCATTTATAATACCTATTATATATAATATATATAGTAGGATTAGTAGGATGACTAAAACTTTGAGAGATATGAATTTTTTGTACTCGCTTAGAGCATATTTCAACAAAAAAACAAAATGGCTGCCACATAGCGGGTAAGTGAATTTTACACAAGCCTAGAGTGTAATTGTGCTTTAAAATAGTTTATATTTAAGTATTTAGAATATCGCTAGTCACTGTATAAAAACGAATGCCACTTTTCGTTGTAATTTTATAACTCAAGAACGGGCTCACCTATCCAAACGAAATGTTTAGGCTTTGTATGGACTATTTAGTAGATGGTTTATGTGAAGCTTGCACAAATCGGTCGAGCGGTTCTTCATGCAGACGAAGTTGCGCGGCTCAGCTAGTTAATTAATAATTATTTTGATATTTTCGAAGCCTGATTTATAATGATTGTTTCTTTGTTTAGGCCCTTTCAACTACAATGGCTTAGCTAAGTCTATACTATAAACACATATAACTAATTCGGTCCCTTTACAACACCCGCCCACAGACTGCCTGTAAGACAACGGTCGAGAATAATCCCGGAAAGGGCTTAACTTAATCCCCTCTACGTGCAACCCGGTAATATTGCGTCCTTGTAATCTTGTCCTCAAGTCCACACTATTAATATCACTTTCTAAGCTTTATTTTCACTTATCTCTTATTCACCCTCTCGAGGAGTCGAGGGTTTTCGGATGTTCTTTAATATAATATTTTTAATATTTTTTTTTAATATAATAATAATATTTTTTTTTTTTTTTTTTTTCACCACAAGAAAAATAATACATTAACATATTATATGACCTGATAGGCTTAGTATACAAATTTTTAATATGGAATCCTCTGAGTGCCGAACTAGGACGGATCCTGTATCTCGGCAAACGGCGCCATCCCCTAATAGATTTTATCACAATGATTAAGCCAACTAGACATACAAGTTGCATCGATTTAAGATATTAATTTCCAAAGTTAACTTCTATTGAAGCTCACATCAACAATAATTAATCTATACAAATAAATAAAATTGTAATTAACTAAAAACGTAATGACAGAAATAAGTACCGCATCTGTACATATGGGTGTATTTATGTATGTGTGTGTGTATGTATGTGTTTGTGTGGTGTTTATTTGTGCATGTAGTACCGAAAAACAGAATGAATGCTAATAAAGCGTCTACTAATTTTAAATTTTAAGAAGGTCTTCAGTTTCCTCATAAGAGAGACTGAGGAGATATCGATGAATTTTCTTCTTACAATGAAATTTGTTCAATGGATAGATGTTTAAAATTTTGTTTATTTTGTTGTATAAGAGAGGAGCAATAAACGTAAAGAATCTTTTAATGAACGCTGTTTTGGGTTTGTACGATTGGGAGCAGACCTCATGTTTCCTACGCTTATTTATTTTATTAGGATCGTATACCAGTGAGCAGTGTAGCTTAAGGAGAATTGTCTCTACGAAAATTTGTCTCACGGTTGCCACTTGGCAGTACTGATATAGTTCTCTTGTTGGAAACAGTATAGGCTTAAAAGTAGATATTTTTAAAATGGCACGTTGTGCAACTTCTAAACTCTTTATAATAGTTTTTGGGGCGCCCCCCCCAAGAGGAGATACAGTAAGAGATGATAGATTGACACATAGCATAATAAATTTGTTTTAAGAGACTCGCATCCGTTATATGTCTTAAGTTTTTAAATATATAAATGAGTTTGCGAACCCTGGATGATAGCATTTTTATGTGTTGCTTAAAACTGAGATTACTGTCCAATGTAATACCAAGGTATTTAACAGTTTTGACGCATTCCAGCGGTTCACAACTGCAGTTATTTCTGCTGATACATTTATGAGGAATGATGGTAAGTGAAGCGTCAATATCGGGATTGTTTCGAATAGAAAAAGATAGATATTTAGTTTTATCAGTATTTAAAGTTAAAACATTTTCAAACAGCCAATTTTGTACCACATCAAAACCCCTTTGTGCAGAATCAAAGACCTCACTCCAAGTATTATCGGAGAATATTAGAGCGGTGTCATCAGCGTAGGAGATTATTTCACAATTTGGTATACTTAAGTTTGTGAGATCATTAATGTAAACGAGAAACAATGTAGGTCCCAAAATACTGCCCTGTGGAATACCAAATGATACAGGGAGTTCGTTGCTGCAATAGCTATCAACTTGTACACACTGGTAACGGTCGGATAGGTAACTTTTAAACAGTTTAAGCTGTGTACCACGTACACCAAGGTCTTCTAGCTTCTGTATTAGAATCGGAACAGAAATCGTGTCAAAGGCTTTTGCAAGGTCTAAGAAGACCGATAGACACTTCTGTCTCTTATCTAGTTTTGTGCTAATATGCGTAGTAAGTTTTAGTACAGCCTGATCAGTTGATTTGCCCGCTCGAAAGCCAAATTGGTTTTCTGAGAGAAGTTTATTCCTCTCGAGATAGTTGACAAGTCTCGTGTTAATAATCTTTTCTAGAATTTTGGACAAAGATGGCAGGATTGATATGGGTCTATAATTGCTGAAGCTTTTTTTATCACCACCTTTGTCTATTGGACGGACAACAGATTTTTTAAGAGCTTGAGGAAAGGTGCTTGTCTCAAGACAAAGGTTAAATATAAATGTTAGTGGCGGAACAATGAAGTCCTTAAATTGTTTTAATAGCTTGTTCGAGATGTTGTCCCAGCCAACCGAACATTCAGTCTTAAGGTTATTTATGTAACGAGCTACCTCTTCCTCTGTGGTTTTTCTTAGATAGAAAGAGTGTAAGGGGAATTTATTTTCTGGATTACTAGCTCTGTGATTGTCATCATGACTGTGCTCATTTATAATATTTTCAGCCAGCGATCGTCCCACGCCTATAAAGTAATCATTCATCCCATTTACAGTCAACTGAGGAGAGGGACAGACCTCCAATAACTCGGTTGGAGAACTATTATCTTTTTTAGTATTAGTGACGCTCTTTATCACATTCCATAATTTTTTAGGGTCGTTTCTTGCCATTTCTATTTGATTTTTATCGTAAGCTCTTTTTGATTTTTTCAGGATTTGGTTACAAAAATTTCTGTAACGTGTATATGTAACCTTAAAGATCTCGTTACTCGGCGACTTTTTGCATTTTTGATGTAACCTATCCCGATTTTTTATGCATCTCAGTAAGCCCGGCGTGATCCAAGGTTTTATAATTTTTTTACGTCTTGGTTGAGTTATTGAGTTCGTGTTTTTTTGTAGCGCTGTTTGTACGTTAGTTATAAGGTAGTTTAAGGCAATGTCTGGGTCTTGTGTTTGAAAAACTGGGTCTAGATCAATACTAAGGATGTCTCTTTTTAGGTTTTCTGTATTTATCTTTTTTATAGTTGAAGGTGCGTAACGACGTTGTTGTTTTAGATCCATGTGTACAAGAACTGGATGGTGATCTGTCAGATTAGTTTGTGGTACAAGAGTTGTACATGCATTTTTGGTTTTAAGTAAAATGTGATCGATACATGTACCACTTGCATCACGAGTGACCTCCGTGTGTGCCGGCAAGAGACCATGAGTAGCAGCCAATGTGAGGTATTTCTCTCCGAGAAGCTCAATTTTGCTAGCGTTAATTGCAATATTCATGTCACCAATTACAATTATATTATTAAACGATTTTATCTCAGTCAAAATATTATTCAGTGATTCCAGAAAGGTGTCTACATTTTTGTACGAGGGGGATCGATATAAAGAAACAATGGCAAAGTTATCTTCTTTTTTAAGCACAATACAGTTACCCTCTTCAAAGTCGGGTTCTTCAACAACAAACTTTAGTTGGTCTCTGTAATATACGACAACACCATCGTTTTGTTTAAGGTTTCTCATAGTAGCTACTGATCGGTAACCTGTTAATAAAGGTACGGAACTGACATTTTGGAGCCAGCACTCTGTAAGCACAAGCACGTCGCATTGAACCTTTAGACTTTGTAACATCGCCTCCAAACCCAGAAAATTGCAACTTATGCTGCGGATGTTCTGTGTGAGAACGGTGAACCCATTCTTTGCTGCAGTTAATAGTTCATAACAATTGTCAAGATCACAAGATAGGGCCTTTGAGACTGTCAATTTATCAATATTTTTTGCCAAGTCAATCAGATTATCGAATTTTAAATAATAGTAAATATACGTCAAAGAAACTAGATCTAATTTGGTTATAGCTGTAGAATGGAAGAAGCGACGAAGCAAAGTTTTCGGCAAGTGCAAGTGTGTGTTGTTTGTGTGGAGTATTTGTTATTGTGTAATGAAGTGTGATTATGTGTATGTATGAAAAAAGTACAATTAATAGTTTTCTATGCGGTCTTAACATGCAAGGCAAATTATTTTGATCCAAAAAATTAATGTGAACAAGTGAGGTAGTTCTAACAATATTAAGTAGATATACATGCAAAATTGACATTATGATCAAGTTTATACTAATACAATAAAAAAATAGTCATGGGGCACTTCTCAGTTTTTCCAAGTCACTCTCAGAGTTTATACGGATTTGGGCAAATTCTACAGATTTACGGAGATATACTATCCCGTGAGAAGTCCAACAAAAATCGTATCCATTTCCTTTTTGAAACTGTCTTGCTAAAAAATATATCCGTTGAGCCTTATATGTCAATGTTTCCGAGACATACACTGGTTGTGGAGGGGATTGTAGACCAAAATGGGTGGTGTGCAGCTTTTCCTTCTTATCTTTAGATTTATTGAATTTTTTAACTCCTTTTATTATTTTATCCTTCATAATTACTGTATTTAGGTCGATTATGATCGGGTTTGAGCTATCCTTAGACTTCGTTCTATATATGTCTCTAATATCCGATGGTCCGATGTTAATAGCAAGTGTCTTTCCCATGTTTACCACCATATCACAGAGTTGATCCTTTGTCTCGTCGTGAATTTTAGGCACATTTCGTATCTCTAAGCCGGTTGCTCGGGATTTGCGCTCCAGATATTCGACTTTTTCCTCCAACTGATGTATGGTTTTTTTGTCTTCTTTCCGTTCCGACTCAAGGTTAGAGATACGCGACAAGAACTCGTCATACTTGCTTGACATTACTTCCACGCTCTTCTTGAGTTCAAGATTTTGTTCAAGTATATTATTTATTTTGTAGATTAGGTCTTCAAATCGACCCTCTTGTTGTTTTAAAAACGCTGTGAAGACACTCATCGTAACTGTGCCTTTATTATTGTCATCACCATCTAGTTTCCGCTTCTTGCGTTCATTCAACTTACTAGTAATTATTGACAAGTCTGGTGCTGATGAACATTGGGACAGTTGACATTCCCCAGCCGTTAGCAGTGTAGGCGTTTCATTCGATCGTTTACCATCTATCGGCATCGGTAGCGGGGAGGCGGGGGGAGTGCGGATATTAGGCATCTTCACTGTTCAGTTGTTAACTACAAGTCTTGTCCGCAATGTACGTACCACCACAGTACGACGGCCACAGAAACAGTGGTTTTAATTATTTATGTTAGTGATAAATACTTGAATGATGTGCTATGATCTCTCAAAAAGTTTTGCACGTCGTGGGGCTCGAACTCGAGTCTCTACGCATTCGACGACTGCGGGCGGCTTACGCCTCTAGACCACCGGCGCTGTTGCTTTAGTTGCGAAATAGGCCTATGTATCACCAATGTCACTCAGGTCCTAGACGAATGTCATTGACCCGTTCCAAGGTCAGCCACCTCGACACGGAGACAAAGAGATTTTTAACGAACACTTTAAAAACTTTACAAATGTTTTTGTTTGTATCTCCGTCAAAAGTTTATACACTGAGTTCGTTTTTTCACTGATTGTTCCTTATTTGATGATGCACAGATCGGTGTAACTTTAACACTGTTTACTGCACTTAAAACTATTTTTCAAAAATAAAATGTTCGAGAGTACAAAAAGCACGTCTGCTCGCCACAACGTCCGCGCGGGGGGGGGAATATTACTTAACAATACATTTTTAATTACTCATACTCGGAAAGTAGGTCTGAAGTTGCCTGAGGAGCGAGTTGAAAGTAACACTTTTCAGCCCTAGGGAGAACTTCAACAGACAGCTGTCAAATGATTAAAAAGAAACTAGTTCTATTTTCACATTTCTATTGAACCATGTAATTTAGAAGCTGTATTCCTATACAGCTTCTAAATTACAGCGCGATGTTAAATGGAAATAACATAAAATCCAGTATTCATTAAAGATTTTTTTTGAATAGCTTAGTTATAATTTAGTTCAATTAAAATAACATAGATTTGGGCAAAATATTTATTATTTTTTCAGTGACGGAAGTGAAAAATAAAGGGTGAATAGCCGGCTACAGAAAAAAAATACATAATAGGCGGGAAAGCGGCCATCCCATATTCATTTTTTTTTCGAGTTGTTTCGTGTTTTTGTTTTTATTTTCCTTGTATTCGTAATAAACGAATGCTAATAGCACAGTGTTTACCTCGGGTTAAAGACTTATTTAGTCCCTCGAACTATTGTCGCCCGCGCGGGTCTAAATAAGTTACTTTTACCCCTAGGGCAACAATGTACTATTAGCATTCGTGTGTGAAACCACCCTTAATGAAACCGGAAGGCATTCTCACCGTCATTGCGATAATTTTTTTGTTCAAGACCATACCTAAGTTCCAACACATTTCAAACCCTTTTTTTAAAACATTTTTTTAATGTGTAAACTTTACTTTAAATAATTCTACAAACCCCGTACTATTTAATGCACCCATGAGCACAATATTTTGAATCCTATCGTTAAATGTGATTTTTCATTTTGTGATTTTTTGATTGTTTTTTCCAAAGTTCGTTCAAAGTCGTTTCGCAGCAATTATTATTTTGTGTAGAGTTGCTTAGTTTAATGTACTTATAGATAGCTTGCGTTGCTGACCTCGGGAAGAGCCCGTTTACACTTTTAAGGATCATCATCATTAGCTTAACGCAGTCCACTGCTGGACAGGCTTTTTCAATTGCCTGCCCACTCAGCTGGATTCTCCGCAACTCTGATTGAGCTGCAGCTGCTACCAGCCACTACGGAACGATGATCTCCACCTAGACTAACAGCGTCCCACATTACGGTTATCGGTTATCTTGCATAATGCTGAAACAAAAAAAAACTATAATTATCATAACTGCTGGGTATAAGGGTATATAACCTCTTAACGAAGCCGAAAGGCACTTATTGTTCTCATCATTGCGATTTTTTTTTATCTACACCATGCGTGGAAACCTTCTAGTTACGATATTGAGGATATGTTCCTTTTTGTCAATTTTTTGTTTTAATACAAGAGTTTACTGTAAGATTTGGACTATCTAATCTATCTATTAGCATAACGTTTTATGTTTATTGCATTGAGTTCTACTACAAACTTCGATCAATAGTACTATTATTGATCGAAGATTACAAAACATGATTTTCACCCAAAAAAAGTCGTTTCTCAGCAATATTTTTTTGCGTAAATTTATTAAGGTTGATGTAGAATGCTTGGTTGATGAATTCGTGAGAAGGTTGTTTACACCCTGTAGGTCTCTTTTTGCTTGTACCTCCTCATCCCTCATCTGCATAAGTATGCGATTCGGCAATCATCGTTTATCTTCGGAAACACGAACATGCGATATACAAAAAAGAGGTATTACAATAATTGTACTCATACCTATGTTGTATTACAATCGTCAATAAAACTATTGAGATAAATAAACTCTATATATAATTCCTTTTAACGCGGTTATTAAAATAAAAGTATTAAATAGGTACTTGGGAAATCACCCGTGATCTTGAAATATGCATTATATAATGCGTATTACATATCATTTGAATGCCTAATCGATTCATTTGTTATACCGAACAATAGAGCTTTAAAAATGTGTTGTTAGTAATGCTACACTTAATAACCACTGTTAAAAATAACAATAATATTATAAATAAAATATTTTATTAAATCATCTACATTCTACTCCACATGTACATTCTCAACCTGTCAAAATTAAAACTAAAAATACATAAAAAAAGTATTATAACTTTTGTAAAATACTGAAACTGTCAAAATTGGCGAAAAAAAAACTTTTTTTGGTTCAATTATGAGACTAGAACCAAGAACCGTAGTAATTTCGAAGCTTCCATAATTTCACATGTTTTTATCGAACATTGTTACCGATAAAAAATTACAGTTTTTTTAGTACACTCGGTGATACATCAAGCTAAACATTCAGTGTAACATGGCCTCGCTTTGTATAGATTTCCAGTTTACAATGAGAGACTGGTTTTGTAAAGCTTGAGTTTTCGCCATGCGCACCACCGGTGTTTTCGACGGCAAACATTTCAACGGAACAATAATTTACTAAGTATATTTTGTATAAATTAATGTAATTATGGTTTATTTTTAGTCCTAAGTAGGTACTAAAATAATATTTGTTCTATTATATGGTATATGTATAAAAGAGAGAGATGATATAATTAAACTGAGAGTTCTATGACATGCTAACTCTGTTAACTTATTATAGGATTTAGATTTAAATTTAATAGTAATGTTGTTTACTATATAAGTACTTCATCTTCTATATTATTCAGTTTAGTTAAACATGAATCATAGTCATAAGTTTCTCAAGACGAAGTTCACAAAATATTCTCTTATTTACCCACAATTTTTATCAATTTTACTTTAAGTTTCTGATGTATCCCCCATTTCATTTGTGTTTATCGCCAACATCCTCACTTTTATTTTTCCAAATTTATACATACATTTCCTCTTGATTTAACCTATCTCCTCATTGTTCCTCCAACTTCCACACAAATTCCCATTTCTTCCCAATCAATCTCCCAATGTTCCTTCAACTATTCCATGCATCCCGCAAAATATTGATAGTGTATCTGGAACATTTCCCTTATTCCACCCAAATTCTATGTTTCCACGTATAATCGCCATTCTCCCCCTGTTCCTTCGAATCTCTCCACAAACGGCTAGAACAGAGCCTTTTACAGGTGATGTTTACAGATTGCCGTCCTTCGCTGGCTGATTGACTAATACCTGTTTCGTTTGGGATAAAGGTGAGGCGCAGATGACGTACTGGTTCACACGTTACAAGTTCAAGTTCACCGAAGTGGACTACAGCTTATTCCTCACTTACTCCGTACTAGTTGGGAGTGTTGGTAAGTTCAGTTTTCTTTAATACAATATTGTATAAAATAAGAACATATCTCATCAGCCTGTGATCCCCGAAGAAAAAAGAGGTGGGAACTGGGAATTTCTAGCTCGAGTTCTCATCAGTATTTTTTTGTAGCATATTTAAGTCTTTCTTTACTATTAGTTTGTCAAAATTTCCCCGTTATACGTCGGACCGCTTTCGGTCCGGCGTATAACGGGGACGATTTCCTTCGGTCCGATGTATAACGGGGACGTTTTTCCATTCTTTGTCAAATATTTTATACCTACTCGACTTGAGGATTTTTCAATTTTCGGGGATCACAGGCGTGATGATGTTACCTACTGATAATTAGATTATTTGTCTTCTTAGAAGATTATACGTTTTCAGTGCTTTCAGTAAGCAGATAGACAATTGTTTCGCAATCTTAACTGGATAATCCATGCCATTACCTATTAGTGGATAGTAAGTGTTTTTAACCAGACTCAGTTTACATATAGTTTCCCAGTCAGTTTGATATAATTAATTTATTCTGTCATTTAAATCTGAGTATATTTGAAGAAGAATAAACAGCACATGGTACACAAATAATAAAATACCTAAGAGCAAAATAAACACGGTTGTCTGAAGAACACTCTTCAAAACAAAGATTATTTCCCATGCATTGTTTTATCCCAAAATCGAAGTAAGCAAACAAACTACCTATCGATCAATCATCATCATCATCATTATCATTTTAGCCAAAAGATGTCCACTGCTGGACATAGGCCTCCCCCAAGTGTCGCCACATTAAACGGTTCCATGCAACCGTTCAATCAATATTTTCAAAATACAGAATTCGAACAAAAACTAAACAAAATCGAATCGATGTAAACAACGTCAATTCACAGTTATCTTACGTATGTCATCAGCTACCCAACAACAACCTTATTGTGAGGACGATAAAGATCACTTTTATTTGACAGGCTTGTCTGTTACAGTAACCGAATGGCAACCTTGCTGTAACGACAATAAAGTTCTCTGTCATTTTGACACTGATGCTCAATCAGACGTAGGTAAATTATACTTTAACCAACTAATCTGTGCAGGTGGGAAACACAGAACCAAAATGAATGTACTTACCAAGTTTGACATATATCGATGCAAATTTTGTTGACAAGCAACGCCAACTTGAACTGCACACATAAAGTGGTCATACTATATCAAGGAACAGTAACCACTGATGCAAATGATGAATGACATCTCATCGTAGTAGAGTGACAATGAATCTAAGGTGACTATTTACAGGGTGATACAAAAAGGGCAATAAATTCTGCTGCACACACGATCCATAGTCCATACATCTTGGTACTGACTGATGCATGGAGATAGATGACCACACGTTGAGAAATCACAAGGATTTTTACACGTGCTTTTTAAAGAAAAAAAAATATCAAAAATTAAAACAAAGGTCACCGACTTCAGAACCTAAAGTTATTTTTACTTAACTTTAGTTTAAATAAAAGCACTCCTTTTAACATCAGCTATCTGTCAGTAAAATTCCTGTCAAAAGTTTCATAGATTAGCCGGAATAAACAGACCGACAAAAATAAAAAAATACGAGTTAAAGTATCGTAAATTCTTTCATTTCAGAAAAAGCAGTTATTTTGAAATAACGAGCAAAGACTTTTATTTTGTTTATTTGTATCGTAGAATAAAACACGTTTACAAAATTGATACCAGTTTTAATCAACACGTGGTGGTCTGGGAATTATTTACTACTTCTGCTTGTGAAAAGAATTTTATTTAACTAAATTATTATCTTGCGCAATATATCAGCAAACTCAAACTGATCAAACAAGAATTCCACATTGACATATAAAAAAAACAAATAGCAGAGATCTTTTTCTTTATAATTCAAATAAAATTAATCAACAGAAAACCTGTTAAACAATCTTTTTTTAGGAAAAATACTTGGTGAAAAAGATTAATTATATTACTTGATAAAGTTTTAAATAAATATTATGACAGCGTGCGATTTCAAGAAGGTAGTTCTGAAATATTTTTAGGTGACGCCATTGTGTAGTTTTATAGATAAGAAAATTACGTTGTTCTTATCAATTGTTACAAAAAACGTGGTAAAGTATTTCAATAAAAAAGACGAATTTCACAAAATGACAAAATGTGGTAAAGTATTTTAATAAAAAGACGAATTTCACAAACTGAGGTGTTTCAATTATGTTTTTTTTTGCCAATGTTGATCTAAACTAAAATAACGATAAGTTATTAATATTACTACAGTCAAATATAGTATCTATACTACAACACATTTAAATAATCATAATGTTATACAGTTTCAATTATAACCTTCGTGCCCTTTGTATTAAACTTGACGACAAATCTATATTTAACCACATTGTCTATTAGGTACTGCAGGGCAGTATTGTCTATTGCGGTTTATGACAACATCCTGCATTTGACCTTGTAGAAACTACGCGGTGCCTTATAGAATAAAACCCGTAAGTGACTTTAATAAAAACCTATTTTCGTTCAAATGATAAATTACAAGACAACCCGCATCCGCCATGTTTAAAAAGTTAGAAACGTCAGCCACATACAAATCTGCAACGTTAGTTTTTGGTCGTTTTAATCACTTTCAGTGCGGACTCATGAAAATGAACAGCTTTTACTATGTATGGGACCGGCTATGAAATGTCGAAAAAAATATCAGCTTCTGCCTAAATCTTTTCGAGTTACGCAACCAATAATGTATGAAGCAGCTGATCTTTTTTTTTTTTTTCTTTTTCTTTCTTTTTTTATTTCAAGGTTCCATAGGCAGTCCATTAGGAGTTGTACATTTTCATGAGTACTATCGGCCCTTACAGTAATTAAACGACTAAAAAATATCGATGTATTGTGTATTTTGGAAATTCTAAGCCACTAGACAGATTATATACAGGAACTTAGATTGATACTACGAAAATAATTAGTTAAAAAAGAAAACTTAAGGAACTGTAGTTTGGCCGTAACAACGGGTTGACTAACCAATAAAGAATCATCTCATTGGCATCTGTTTTGGTTACTAATAGTTTTTAGATGTCTGTTAATAATTCACAGACACGTATTTAACAAAGAAATAAGACAGTACGAATGTCACTATTAATAAACAAAAGAATAATACAACTCTGTTTCGTGTAGTTTTAGTAATTTTTAATCTATAACTTTGAAAAAACTCACAATGTAAATAAGTAAACTATTTGAGTAGATTAAAAAGTGTAAACAGCATTTCTTGCTTATCGGATCTAATTACCACAAGTAAATCTAATTTCACAGTTCACACTTGCATCTACCGTTAAAAACCCACAAAATCCGATAAAAAAGAGAAAACATTGAATAATCGATGTAAAAAGACCAATGAAGAAACCGCTAGATTCTTTGAAGCAGAGGGTTTCTGAAAAGTTGACCCTTCTGTAACAAAATGAAGGTCTTCCACCATTCAGCCATATGTTAGTCAAGTTTATTACGGTGATATCGTATTTCTTTGACCTCTTTTCGTCACAATCTATATTTAGGTTCTTATTCAGCCGCAAATTTACTTAGTAAAGAAAACAATACAATATAGCACCTTTACCAGCATTTTCTACCGTCAATAAAGTAAAAGTACCGTCAATACAGTAAAGTCACCATATATGTCAGTCATATGCCCAACTATGTTGGGGTCGGCTTCCAGATAACCGAATGCAGCTAACAGAATTTACATGGAGCGAGATTGCCTATCTGACTTCCACAACCCACTAAAATGTAAAATGTACTTTAAAATGTAATGTGTATTGTAAGTGACTATAATATGGGAGAAAGCTACTCTGATTAATCTCAAAACACGCAAAAATCGAATTACATGTCCTCAATAAGAATTAACTCTAATTTGGTTGTAGCCTACAAGAATACGTGGTCTGTCTCATGTATCTAGCACCGCCATGACAGTTCTAAGCCGCGTTGAGTTGGGGCGAGTAAACTTGACATGAGCCATGTGATTCAGCTGGTTTCTTCAAATGATTGACGGTCTTGGAGAACAAACATGATACACAATTAATATGATTTCTTTTTTTCTTTCTTTCTTCTTTCTTTCTTTGGACAGTAGTTGCCTTTTTTGGGACATTTGACGTATTAACGTAGCCGAAGAAATCCAGAGACACAAATCTTTTTGAATTGTACACTAAGATCGGAGAGTTTAATTTGATAGAGCAAGATTTAAATGCATTGCGTTCTAAAATTTCGACAGGTGTCCGAATCATGGTTGCAATAATATAAATCAAGCGTACTTACACAGAGTAAACGTAGCTTTACAAGTAATTTGTCTTCTTCTGTCTAGCACTGGTTCGACCTCAAAACAACCGCGCCCGTCTATCTTCACAGTGACAGCTCAGAACTCGGTAAACAAAATGAGACAAACATTAGAAATGCTTACAATTAAATGATAATGAAATGGCATGGAATATCTTAGACTAGATCAGAGACAAAAGACATTTGGTAGCCAATACCTACTTTAGCTATAACATAGCAATGAAGTATATTTACCCTCACTTTGTAGAAACCTACTTAAATCTTGGATCAGGGAGTAATTTGGCGTCGAATCGCTAGTATTTTAATTAACACAACAACTTAAATGGGAGATACCAAGTTATTGATCAAATATTTAAAAGCCGAGTAATCATTGTTAAATGGGTAGGACAAACAGGGACACAATTGTAAATGAATCCCTTTCTATTAGATTTGAAATAGATATAAGAATGAATTTAACAAGATTCATATGATCTTTGATCGCCTGAAGTTGAAACCTTTATTCTAACTACAGACATAAAAGTCAACAAATCAAACTACCTGAAACTGTAAAATTTTCCCCATGAACTTTGAACCTGCTGTAATGATAAAGTTGGAAATCTATTTAAGAAATTGCTGGCAGTATTGATGCAGTTCACAGAAATCTTTTATTACCTACTAAGATTTCTGTGACGCAGTCACTTTGTCGTGGAACTCTTAGACCAGTTTGGCGATAAATATAACTTTATCACCTTATTGTATCTGATAATAAAATAATTTAAAATAAAACGACATTCAGTTACGTCATCGGACATGTTATGAAAGATATTACTGTCTATGTAGTCACATAACTGTGCAAAGACATTACAATGCTGTTTTATAAAACGGTCCGTAATTCCCAGTGAACTAATATTTGATAACATTTTCCATAGAAGTTTGATAACATCTACGGACTTCTTTTTTTTTAGGCTGGTCAAGGTGGACATTTTTTTTTTTATATTAGGCTTGAATACACGCGACTCCTGGAGTTGACTCCACGTATAGGCAAGTGTAGCGGTGGGTGCCATTATAGATGGACATTACAGACCTAACCGGAGCGTAACTTGGGAGAGGCTTCTATCCAGTAATGAATTACCATAGGCTGCGTTGATTTATGCATGAACAAAATAAAATTGTTAAACTATATTTCCCGCAGGCAACCCGATGTGCCCAACAATGAGGGCAGCAATGTGATATTAGTAGCACATTCCATAACATATTAATGGTAAATTAGTTCAATTCATTCTTCAAAAAACAGTATATTCTATGTCACAATTTCTTTGCACAGGTTCCTTCATAACAATATATTTGTTCAGCAAACGATGGCACATTGAAGACAGCATCATTGGTGTGGTCGCCTGCCTGAGCAGGATAGCTGCTAGCGTGGTGTACGCGCTGGCTCCTACTAGGACGATTTACTTCTTGGGCCCAGTGCTGGACATGTTCAGTTCAGCTGGGGCCACTTCTCTACGATCAATCGCTTCTAAGTTGGTGAATGCTGATGAAGTCGGTGAGTACATGTCTTTTTTACTAATTTTGACCCAATATTGTAAGTCTTCAGGGCACGTTTCCGGATGACAGCGATTTAGATACTTCGATGAACTAGAGTCCTTTGGTATTTGTATATGTGTAGGTGGTTATTCAATTTACTACATAAGTGAGTTTGCAGAGACATCTACCAATCCGCAATGAGCCCGCGTGGTGGATTATAGGCCATTCCCTCTCGTAATCTCGTAGAGAGAAGGCCTGTGTCCTAGCAGTGTATTAGTTATATGATGAGTGTGTAGAGAGACCAAAATATTAGTGCAATGACAGTAATATTACCTTTACAGTTTGCTTCTCATTATAAACTAACACATGCTTGTCAACAATGGCAACAAACTGCTCGTTAGATATATAAACAGATTTATCTTTACTAAAGCAAAGGTCGGAACACATGCACTGATTCAGATAGTTTTGTGGGCTATCACTACATAATAGTCTGCTCCTAATTATGCAACGTTAAGAAACTCTCTCGCGTGAGGTTTATCAGTATTACTTGAACTCGTCATGAGTAATGTTTCTTTAGCTAATTGGTGTCCGATAAGAAGGATTTTGACGAACTTAATAATGTTCTTTAGCTTGTCCCTTCTTTTCATTTATCTCTATAGGGCGTCATCTCCTTAGTTCACTGCGTCACTGTCTTTCTATTACTTATTTCCTTTTGCCATTATCATAATATCAGCCTCCCTTTTTCTCCCAATGAATGAACCATTATTATTTGCTTCAAGAAAAGATTACAAATAAATTCTCAGTTATCTTACATGTTTCATAGGTCGTTAACACGTTCGGTTCTAAAAGAATTCTCGCAACGTTGACATTCACTTTTGACGAGTCAGCCAATCGGTCTTGTCCGTTGGTCAAGGACAAATTACCAATTTTATTATTGGCATTAGAAAACTGCTTACAGTCGATTTTGTGGTACATGTCTTTTCACAATCAACAATTTAATTTTGCCATTCTCTAGTAATCCTTATCCCAATGTATTTTGGGGTCAGCGCAACATTTCTTCGATTACACCGTCTTATTAGTCTTCCCCTATCCCATATGACGTCTAAATAAATTAGAAATTAACTAACAATTTTCCTATGTCTCCTAAAGTTCTCCTTGAATCATGCGTTAACAAACCAGCTGTCCAGTCTTGGTAGGCAAACTAAGGATCAATGAGCCATTATTCCATTAGACCAGTCAACTAGGGTAATTGGTTACTGTTTTACTGCATCCAGACATTAACTACTCAGGAGTAATTACATTGATGACATTTATTTTAAAATTAACATTTTTAGCATAGTGGCACATTTCTCTCGTTTAATTTATTTTAAAGCTGGTTACAAATGTAGGTTACGTATTTTTACGTTCAGAATCTAATAATAAAATGTGCTTTGCAAAATTTTGTGATTCTGTTTGTTCGCTAATTTAAATTAACCTTATTCATTACCTATTGCCGTAATATTTCAGTTTTCTATCCAGGCTTCAATTTAAAAATAAATATATTTATTAGAGCAGGTATTGATATACAACCCATTTAAAATGATCAGGGCGACAGTATTTTTTTGCCAAATAAACCAGTACAAAAACTTTCGTCGCTCGTTGGATCATGTAATTCTCCAGGCTATTGATCTCGAACGCTTCACTGAAATCGATTTTTTCTCGTTCAATCTCAGTTGTTTGTAACCTTAGGATGTTGCTAAGTTATGAAATGGCTGTAAATAGAGACAAAGAAAAGAAGATGGATTGTATGAGAGATAAGTTGGTTAGCAAGAGTAGAGTTAGAGTGAGTGAACACGGATAGCTGATAGAGATCTTCCCTACAAGAACACGCCATATATTCCAAGGCGATTTGGACCTGCATTTTTTAAATTGAGGGAAATATGACTGAGTTAGTAAATCACTGATAGAAAAAAAAACAGATAAACCTGCAATAAATTGGAGTACCTCAGGGTAGGAAGATGATGCCAAGTTTAAAATTACAAACGATTATCTTTCTTCTTTGTTTATTAAACAAATAGTGAATCACAGTATCGCTATGTCAAAGGTTAATTGTTTTTAAATAGTAACAGCTTTAAGTGTTTGCAGTCACTATCAATAGGATTGTGTATGTACAGAGCCAAATCAATATTATTATTCAGTATTATGTCTGGCGTTACAGGATATTTATAAATGACTAAGATATTTATAACGTAATGAATGTTGTTTTCTATCATCTTCATTGAAGCCAGCGATTTTTGTATGTAAATGCGTACATAGTACGATTCTACCTACCAACCTCTTTTTCTTACATTCGTATTTATTCCTCTACTTGTTGTATACCTAGTTTCTTAGGTCCATTTTCGCTTTTTAAAGTACCCAGACACTTTTCTGAGAATATCATTCATTAATTGATTTATACACCTACGATTCGATGCTATTTCCAGTACTTACACAATCAACTGTAACTTACCTGTTAACAGCTTATAATAATCCATATGAATCATTCATTATAAATCTAGTTGTAACTGATGTCAACAACAAGATTTTAATAACCAGTTAAATATACTTGTTTACGTGTAACTAAGTTATGGTAAAAATTAATAAAACGTTTAATAAGACCGAATGGCGCTGTGCAAACATTGATTTCTCACGATGACGCACACATAAGTAATTAGTTATGTTTTATGGCTGTATTATTCAATAGAGTTGTCTCTTAGTCGATAACCATAATAATCTATTAATAATAAGTCTATTTGCTAGACGCCATCATATCAAGGTACTACAATCTGTCTCTAATAGATATTCAACTCTATCGTTGAAGCAGTAAATTTAAAGTTTATTGGGAAAATTTTCAGTTTCGGGTAGCTTAATGTGCTGGAGTCTGTTCTTTGTATATGTCAGAATGCAGTCACCGTCATCAACCAAAAATAAATTTACCTATAATTTCCCAATTGTAGGAACACATGTATACTCTCTGTAAGAGGTATTAAGACCTTTTGCTGATTTCTGACTCAAGACATCATCATTCAACTTGACGGTTTTATTCAAGACTAGCGGACGTCACGCGGTTTCACACGCGTAATTCCCGTTCCCGTGGGAGTACGGGGATAAAATATATCCTATGTTACTCGTGGATAATGTGGCTTTCGAATGGTGGAAGAATTTTTTAAAACGGTCCAGTAGTTTTTAAGCCTATTCATTACAACCAAACAAACAAACAAACAAAGTTTTCCTCTTTATAATATTAGTGTAGATTGTAGCTACCCAACAGTTTTCGGGAAAAGATAACAATCATAATAGCAGTAATTTTAACATTAAACTTACTGTCACTAACTGGATATCTTCCATAATTATGAGTAAATAGTCTAACTTTAGGTAACCGTGAAGGTATAAAGCAGTTACATTTTAGCACAATCTCTCTTTCAGAATGTATTTTGGTAGTAATGATATAAGTTTGCTTGGTATCAGTCATGTCTAATTTCTTCTTCGTCATCTTATTCTTGCGTGTCCGTTTGTTCTTCACGTTAACCGTGGCTTCAATTACATCTATGTCTCGCTCACTAGGTTCATCCACTTTGTAATTAGCACACGTCGGTTGTGTGGTATGCCATTGATGTACGTCTGCCCTTAATGAGTTCGTACCCTGCATTGCACACCACATTAAACAGTAAAGTAATATTGCAGTCACTCCATTGAAATCGTAACTGAATTTACTAACAATTGAACTCAACAACAAAGTGTAATGGATTCAGATAAAGCCGCTAGCGTAAATAATATGTAGGTAGTTGTTCTTAACGTTTTGGACGCCATTGTCACATATACGTGACAAGCAAGCGTGTGCCCTGTACGCCAAACGACACAAATATGTGATAAAATAGTAGATGAAATTGTGGCTTGGCATGGAGGGCACGCGCGAGCGTTTATCTGTGGCAGTCAAAAGGTTAAGTAACATACAAAGGCTGATGCTCCAAGGCAAGCAAAATTCAAATTTTCTTACGTTTTTTGAAATTTGCAGGGCAGTGCTAAGTTGTATGTTGATAGACCTATCGGTCGCGGCTGTAAGACGGTCAAAGTTGAGGAATGACTTTGACCGTGAAAAATTCGTTCCTCGACTCTTAGGAACTTGGAGGGTTGTATTGATGGTTTTTATGATTATAATTCTGTAACTACATACGTCTTGGAGCCGCGACCGATATGTTTATCAAATAGCACTATCCTACAAATTGGCAAAAAACGTTAGAATAATTGAAGTTCGGGGCCACCCTGATTCTTTCACCTTTAACAAACCACACAAAATTTTAATACAGCAGTTAAATAATAAATATTATTATTTAATGTACCTATATTATTGTCAAAAGAAAGAGCAGCGATGGCCGAGTAGTGGCGGCCCCGACTAATGAACAGTTAGTGGTGGGTTCGAACCCAGGCAGGCGCATTACTTTGTGTAATTTATTTCATCACCACTGCTCTCAAAAACGGTGAAAGAAAACATCGTGAGGAAACCGGTATGTCCTAGAATCAAAAATCCGAAGATATGTGACATCTACCAACCCGCACTAGGCCCGCGTGGTGTATTATAGCCAATACGCAAAATACGCGATTTGACGTGGAGCTGCGGACACCAGCCCGTTGTACAATACAATACAATACAATACAATTGTTGTCAAAAAACATAATAAATTCGAATGTTTACGAAGCGGTAAACCATCTAATAAAGCTGAGTTAGTACCAGTTTAAACTATCGCAAATCTTCCATTTAACAACTAGATATATTCGACATATTTCTCTGAACACACATTTCCCAGATGCGCTTCAATATAAGTTAAACAGTCATATTTTACTAGTTGAGTTTATAGGGTCTTGATGATTTGCTGATCAGCCACTCTTCGTAATAATGAACCGTACGATTTTGTTTCCAAATTGTCAACAGGGAAAATTCAAGATCTCATTTTCTCTTTTTAAATTTTTTCCAATATTATATATTTTAATCCTACTAAATAGACATTATTACCTAAGTTACTTCGAATCTTATTGTACGCAGATACGTGTACACTCGTAAAATGGCCCGAATTCAGGCAGAAACAGTAAGAAAACCTTATTATCATGTTATCACATTAACTGAAGTAGTTAACCAAACAACCTCGAACGACCTTCTCTCGTTTTGTAAGATTTTTCAGAACAAATATTTTTTCAAGATTATAAGGCTCATTTGACTTCCTTTACTCGTAATAGGTGTGAGTGTGAAATGCGTTGTTCACACTTGATTTGTTTCAGCGGTGATTCATATGTACTTAGGTATGTAATGTGTTGAAATATACAATCAAAATCGAGCCTGTTTTTCCCGCAGGGTTTGATTAGGTATACTATATCTTTGCCGCACACTAGCCAGAAATGTCGAGAAGGAACACCGTGTGGTTTTAGTTAGTAGGAGTCTGACAGACCCACCCGTCGAAAAAAAGGTAGAGGCGTATGTATTTTTAAAACCCACCCACTTTTGGTCGGAAAACTAAATATTATGAACTTGGATGGGTGTATTGTTGATTTTGATGATTATAATTGTAGAGCTGCATACGTCTTAAAGTCGCGAATCATATTTTCACCAACACACAACCTAGCATTTGGCTGCAAATTGCAAAACACGTAAGAAAATTTTTATTTCGCGAGCTCCCAAGGCAGCGCGCGAAATTCAAATTTCAAAATCAACTTAAAAAGATCTAACCATTAAACACTAAATAATTCTTTAACATAGTCACGGATTGTTTATTATTACTTAACCAGCAATGCGTAGTTTTCACACATTTTCGTTCTAATTGTTGATGAATTATTTACATTTAAGATAAAGTGTAGTCATAACTATAGCAACTTTTTATGTTAGACAAAGGCCTTCTACATTCCTTTCCAACTCGCTTGATGTTTTGCCTTCATCTGTAATCGCGTTAAAAAAACAGCTGCTCCATAGATTTTGATCAATTATTTGAACATATTGAATGGCTGATTTTTTTTTTGCGAATCAGGCTTTAATCCCATATGATAGTAAACCTTTTAGGGAACCCAACAGGTACTTGTTCTCCCTACTATACCTAGTTCTAGTCTAGTTGCGGAGATATTGGGGGTCAAAGTTCCAACATTTTTACCAGTTTTTTTTAAATACAAGGTTTTACTGTAAGTTTTTGAATTTTAACCACCTCTACGACCCCCGTACTATTCAATCCATTCATCAGCACAATGTTTTTAGTGCGTTACATTGAGATCTACCACAAAACATGAGTTTTCACCCCAAAAAAAAGTAATTTCCCAGCAATAATTTTTGCGTAAAGTTACTTAGTTTCATGGACAAAAGGCTTTGTTGACGGCTTCGTGATGAGGTTGTTTACACCCTGTATTATCGACAGACCAAAGCAAACTGTGTAAATTAGTCAAGATTCCCAAGCGACCTTAAATTTCCCATAGCCAAACGATTGACAATACAAAAAGAAAACTCCGGTCAAAGATCATATCCCGTTTCATTTAGAATGAAACTATTTCCTGTCTAATAAAAAGTAACCAAGGAAAATTGAACTAAAACAACAGCTAAAGTGCACCGTAAGTGAAATGAAAAGTTTTATTGAAGGAAATGAACGTAGATTTCCAATTAACGATAACGACTCTTTACTTCACTGAAATCGTTCACTCGTGTATTACTTTTGAACTGAACTGAAAGGAACGACTGAATTGTAACTTTTACTACTTTAATGTCAATAAGAGCGAGAACCATTTGTCAAAAATCATTCGACGCTCGGCCACCGTAGCGTGCAGACGTGCGCTCCGCCCCGCTCCGTCGATTCTCCGCGCCCCACCGCGCATCCCGTCCTGTTCGTCGCAGCTTCGCCGCTTCGCCGAGCATCAAGGCCCAGTGCCTACCGTCCCGTAGTACATCGTTAGTTTGTGTCTGATACTCGTATTAGTACACATTCTAACCGGTGTTACTCAGTGGCAAAAAAAACAGCCTTTTTCGAGGCTATATTTCCTTTATCGTCGAATCGTCCGCGTTTTGTTGCCCCTTCAGGGAAAAGCCACGGTTTTGTGGTTCTTGACGGGAAACCTAACGGTGTTAACGAAGTCAAGAGGGTGGTGACCCAATCCTACCCGCCGGACCCCTTCAGGGCGAGGCATTCCATTGGCATCGGGAGCTAGGACCTTGGCCTTGGGGGCTTCCCTCGTCAAACCTAGTCTTCGACTTCGTTCACAGCTACACACCTAGTGTCGGTTGGGAGTGTCTACCCCTTCGCACTAGAGCCCCTTGCGGGACTAGGGCCCTGTCGCACAATAAGACTGGCGACAGGTTTACAAGCTTAGGGCACACCATAGGTACTCACCTCACTGTTCGCACAAGTTCAGGAGAGGCCACACATCCCCGGGCGCACCTACCCGGGGACCTAGGTACTGGTATCGATAGATAGGAATTCAGATTAGGCCCTTCAGGCAATTCTCAGACAGTCGTGTCGCTGACAAGTTTGTTTGTGTTTTTCTTCTTGCCAGCTAGCACTACGAAAAACACAAGGGTGGGTTCGTTTTTAACGGGGAACTGTCTGCCCGGGGAGCTCACGTTTTACGTGTCTCCTCGGGACTAGGTAGTTAGCTCTAGTTAGGCTACCATAATTAGGTTTTTAATAGGGTTAGGATCCCCATGCCAAGATGGCAAAAGCACGTAATGGTGTATTAGAAAGTCAACTCGACCTACTCTTAGCGGAGCTATTAAGCGACGATAATGAGTATATTAAGGAGAAGTATACGGATCTCCTTACTCCCTTTAAGAAAGACAGGTATAGGGCCCTCCGTAAGGCCATTCGTACCCCCGAGAGGGAAAGTAAGTCGCGTTCGCCCTCCCCCGCTCCGATCACTCAGCCTTCCTCCTCCGATATGGAGATAGTTGAGTCCGCGCCCTCTGCCGCCGAGAGCTCCCCCGACTCCCCCAACACCACCTCCTCGTCCTCTGAATCGGAGGACTTTCAGCTGGTGCAAAAGGGCAAGAGGAAGAAGGGAAGGAAGGCTAAGGCCAATAAGGCCAAGAAGGCTGTTACAGCCCTCAATGCGCCTCCCCTTGCTCCTCAAGCCTCCCCGTCCCCGTTAGCCCCCATCGCTCCTCAAGCTGCCTCCCAGGGCAGTCGCCCGGCAAGCCCTATGGCTATTTCTCAACCGCAAGGTGCGGCTCCTGTCAGCCGCCCTGCAAGTCCCACGGCTGCTTCACAGCCAGCCCCCTCCTCAGCTGCTCCTTCTTCAAAGAAGCAGCTGAAGCCACCCGCTCTATACATCCAGGAGAAATCCAGATGGACAGAGATCTCTAAAATGTGTGTGGATCGCAAGATCCAATACACCAATGCCACATCTACCCTCCAGGGTATAAAAGTCAAGACCCCCACTTCTACGGATTTCCGTAACTTGGTACACGCTCTTCGTGGAAGGAACGTCGCCTTCCACACTTACAGCCTCCCTGAGGAGAAGCCGACCCGTGTGGTCATTAAGCGGATCCCCAAGGAGATTCCCTCCTCCGACATCCTGGATGATCTGACATCCCAGGGCATCCCTGTTTCGGCGGTCCACCGCCTTCACAAGAATAGGTCCCAAGGGGGTGACGAGTACGATATGGTACTCGTAATATGTGACCCGGTTGAAGGGCACCACCCTATCTTCAAGGTCCGATCGGTGTGCTCGTTATCGGGCATTATCATCGAGAGGCCTAAAAAACTCAAAATCGTAGGGCAGTGTCATCGCTGCCAACTATATGGCCACAGCCAAAAGTACTGTTACGCACCGCATAGGTGCGTAAAGTGCCTCGGCGACCACGCCACGGCAGACTGCACCCGTCCCAAGGACAGGAGTCTCTGCACAGAGCCGCCTAGTTGCGTGCTGTGCGGACAGTCTGGCCACCCGGCAAATTACAGGGGCTGCCCCAAAGCCCCGAAACAGTCCGCTGGCAAGTTGGCGAATCGCGCCAACCAACGTCAGCAGAGGGAAGCTCCCTCTTCCTTCAAAGTCCCGTCAACAGTCCTCCCAGAGCGTCTCAGCCCTCAGAGGCCTTCTCCTTGGAACATGCTGAACCATCAGCAAGCGTTCCCTGCCCTCGCGAAGGGTAAACCCAACCCCCCCATGCCCGGTCTTTTGGACAACCCTGTCCCAGCGCCCACTCCTGTGGCCGCCCCTCAGGCCCCTCAGGCCCCTCCGCAAACCCGAGCTCCCGCTGCTCCTACCCACGCTCCTGCTTCTCAGAATTCCAATCTGAACTACTTGATGAGGATCCAACCTCTCTGCACCGCTGAGGCCGACCGCATGGTCGCTGAGCTCAAAGCGGCAACGGACCTCCAGCAGGTCGTCGACATCATTGATGCCTACCCAGTCATCAAGGCCACTCTTCGTAACCTCAACTTCGCGCCGTAATGGATATCACACCAAATCCCTCTTGCACCCAACCCCGGTCCCTTAGATTAGGTTATTTTAACGCCAATGGCATGAGAGGACAGCGCGACGAGATCGCCGCCTTCCTCCGTGACCATAACGTTGACGTTCTCCTCATCCAGGAGACGTTCCTAAAACCCAGCCACCGCGACCCCAAGATTGCCAACTACCGCATAGTTCGCAATGATAGGCTACGTTGTCACAAGGGCGGCACCCTTATTTACTTTCGCAAAGAATTGCATTGTATTCCCATCGATCCCCCTCCTTTAAAGTCCCTACTTGAGGTTTCAATCTGTCGGCTTGCTATGACCGGTCATCAACCGGTACATTTAGTTTCCGCTTATTTGGCCCCCACTAATACTTGGGAAGATCACAACCTCCTGGTTAGCGATCTCACCCTTCTTTTCGGCTTGAGTGACTCCGTGATCATCGCGGGCGATCTTAACGCCAAACACCCGGCCTGGAACAGTAGAATGACGAACCCGAGAGGGAAAGTCCTCTACGATCTAGGCCAAACTCTTAGTTTCGACGCGGTCGCTCCCATGGAGCACACGCACTATCCTGACACTGTCAGTCATCTTCCCGACGTTCTCGATATAGCGCTGCTCAAGAATGTGAACCTTCGGTTACACATGATTGAGACGTTACACGAGCTCCACTCCGATCACCGTCCAGTGCTCATGCACTTAATTCCTCGCTCGGGTATCATTGACCCCAGCCAGCCCCTTCCCACTATTCTCACTACCGACTGGAGGAAAGTAAGCGATATGCTGAAATCCGAAACGTCACCACTTCTAGATGGTATTCCCGACCATATCGTCTCAGTCGCAGACACCGAGGCTGCAATCGACTCGTTTACAGAACACGTACAATCCGTACTGAAGGATTGTTCTCGAGAAGTACCGGCGGTGAGTGATCGCTGCTGGATACTTCCCGACGATATACGTGAACTGATAACCGAGAAGAACGCGGCCATACGTGCCTACAGCTCTTGGCCCTGCGATGCGAACAAGGCTCACATGCGTTCCTTACAGCGTGCTGTAAAGAAACGTACTAGTGAGTTTCGCTCGAGTCAATGGGACAAGACGCTTAGCGAACTCGAGCCCACTCATCAAGCCTTCTGGCAGCTTCAAAGGAAGTTGCGCACCTCGGAAGAGGTCTCTTCTCCACCCCTCATACGTCCCGACAAGAGCGTCGCTTTTGACGACTCTGAAAAAGCAGAATGCCTAGCCGACAGCTTGGAATCTCAATGTTCGCCAAGCACTCTACCAGTAGACAAGCAGCACCTTGATGAGGTGGATGCAGAAGTTGAACGTAGAGCATCGCTTCCCCCTTTTGAAGATCCCGATGACCCCCTCCCCGCCATCACCCCGGAAGAGGTCAAAGATATTATAGATAAGCTTAAGCCTCGGAAAGCCCCAGGCGCCGACGGTTTCACGAATAGAGTTTTTAAAGCCCTCCCCGCTAGGCTCATAGTCCTTTTGGCTGCCATCTTCAATGGCGCCCTGAGCAATAATATTTTCCCCCAAACGTGGAAAGAGGCCACTGTTATAGGTATTCCCAAACCTGGGAAACCGAAAGCCCAGCCCTCCAGCTACAGGCCGATCAGTCTCCTGAGTGCTCTCGGCAAGATCTATGAAAGGCTTATATACAAGCGTCTCAGAGATTATGCCGAGACAAAGGGCCTCATCCCGAAAGAACAGTTCGGCTTCAGGACCGAACATTCTTGTATACATCAAGTCCACCGCATCGTTGAACACGTGAGCGCTGGTTTCCAGCGCGGAGCGATGACGGGGGTGATGTATTTCGATATCGCGAAAGCCTTTGACAAGGTCTGGCACAACGGGCTGATATACAAGCTTTATCAACTCGGTGTGCCCGACCGTCTCGTGCTCATCTTACGAGACTTTTTGTCAAACCGTACCTTCCGCTACCGTGTGGGTAAGACGTTATCTTCTCCTCATCCGATTCGCGCCGGAGTCCCTCAGGGCTCCGTTATCTCTCCCCTCGCGTTCACGCTGTACACCAGCGACATTCCGAGGAACCAGAAGGTTCAAACAGCACTTTTCGCTGACGACACCGCGATTTATTACACCGGCCGTTCTCCGGATAACATCCGCCGCATTCTCCAGAAAGCTGCCGACTCGCTCGGCGCTTGGTTCCGTAAGTGGAGAATAGAAGTTAATCCCGAAAAAAGCCAGGCAGTATTATACTATAAGGCACGCCTTAAGCGTTCGCCAGGTCCCCCCATCACTATGTTCGGTAAGCCTATCCCTTGGGAAAGGCAAGCCAAGTATCTCGGAGTTATTCTGGACGACCATCTGTCGTTCAAGGCCCACATCAAAGCAGCTCGCGACCGGGCTGCCTTTGCTATGGGCCGGCTCCACTTCATGATCACTAGGAAGAGCAAATTGTCACTCAAGTGCAAATTGCGTCTTTTCACCGCAGTCATCCGCCCCATCATGACCTATGCTTGCATAGTATTCGCGCATGCCCACCCGCGTCATATCCACACGATGCAGACCTTGCAGAACCGATATCTCCGTAAGATCACCGGTGCCCCCCCTTACGTCCGTAACGATAGTCTTCACGTAGACCTCAGAATCCCCACCGTTAAGCAGTTCATGAAACGCCTTTCCAAGCGTTACTTCGACTCTGCTATTAAGCATAGGAATCCCCTAATCGCATCGGCCGCCCGGTACGACCCATCGCGTATTAGCTCCGTCCTACGTCCGCGTCACACCCTAGTCGCCCCCGACGATCCGATCACTATCTTGCAAGAGAGTAGGAAAGATACCAGTACGGTACGCAGAGCATACAAGTACAAACCGAAAACCTACCGACCTCGCCGCAGAGGTCCGGCGCGAAATCCCCGATCAATCCCTCCCCGACCCTTGCTCGAGCCAGCCCGCGACGCTGAGCCTGTAGTAATAAATCAGTCCCTAAATAAGGATAACCAGATCCAGCCTGTCCCTTTGCTGCCCCCAGCGACGCCCTAAGCCGAGGTTCGTACCCCACAGGGGGTGCCCTTAGAGCGCTGTCGCTTAGTTTTTAGTTATTTTCGCCCTGGCTGGAGGCCTTAGAATCAAGGCATCCACAGGACATCGCCCGGTTAAGCAGAAGCCAGTCTTCTCAGACTGAACTGCGAGATGCCATTCCCAAAAAAAAAAAAAAAAAAAAAAAAAAAAAAAAAAAAAAAAAAAAAAAGAGAACCATTTGTTCATGCTGTTACTGTGAGTCTGTGTCATGCCACTGCTGGGCAAGGGCTTCGTAATTTCCAGCTCTTTTGATTCGGGGATCTGGGAACTGGTCGTTGGTTTTTTTCAGGTCGTGCCACCATCTTTCTCATTAAAAATAAAGCAAACGTGGCTGTTGGCTTGGCTTTGGCTCTATTCCTACTTGGCTACAAAGTAAATCGATCAAACGTAAATAATCTAGTGATAGTGGTAGTTTTATAATAACTTAACATTCCACGCTGGTGCTCATAAATCACGCATACGAAGCCAAGAGCCAGGCTTCAAATATTTATAGGATCTTCAGACTATTTTATCTGAAGAACTTTAACTGAATCCTGGCTTCCATGATCAACGTTAGCTGCTATTGTGCGTAAAGGATTACCTACGTGACAAACTGCAGGTAATCTGACCTCAGTTTACACGTAGGTCATTGAAAATGGATGATATAATGATGATTATAGGCCCTTCTTGTATGATCTATTGCACTAATTGGATAAAAACCGGTCAATTGCGAGTTGGCCTCGCGCATGAAAAGTTCCGTACCATCGCGTAGTGGGGGAGCCTCCTTTTAATTATTATTTGTTGTTAAGGTGAAAGCGTCAGGGTAGCCCGCAAAATTCAATTTTTTCATCCGTTTTTTGCAATATGCAGGCCAATGCTAGGTTGTATATTAGTTAGTATATTAAACGTACGATTTTGACCTTCAAAGAGCATTTTCTCGACCTATATGACTTTGGGTTGTGTTGACGACTTTAATGATTATAATTCTGTAACTACATACGTCTTACAGTCGCAAACAATAATTTAATCAACATACAATCTAGCAATGGCCTCCCAAATGCAAAAAAAACGTAAGAAAACTTGAATTTCGCGGGCAACCCTGTGGCATCAGCTTTAAAGCGGCAACAGAAATACACATTCGGTGAAAATTTCAACTGTCTTATACCTATTGCCCACTGACAGACGGATGGGCGGAAGGACACCGGAGGCTTTGGGTAGCCCTTTTTGGTTACGGAACCCTAAAAGTCATGCAGGTAGTTAACAACAGTACTAATAGCAAACATAATACGTATTTTCCAACCTTAGGACACCTACCCATCAATAATGTTATGTCAACTTTATTGTAGATTCCGCATTCGTCATTGTTTTAGAATAGTACCTCATCACTTCCCGTGTTAACTGGATATAAAATCTTAATGCGCATTTAACATATTAAAAACACGTGTTTTATTGGTTCCCATAAACATAGCAGACATTTTGTTTTGTTATCTTTTAATTTTTAGCAAATATTTTAAATCTTGTATTCACAAAATGGCCCCTTGTTTCTAAGCATTACTAAATATATGTAAATATTATCTGTATGGAAAGGAATGTCCTGTCATTGTATGAATTCGTTCAAACAAAGGAGAGTTTTAGAATAATGTAGTTCGAGAGTTACTATGAGAAACTGAGACAGTAAAATTATTTTTTGTTACCGACATACGGATGTCGGTGACATATATTTTTTTTATTATTCGATAATAATACCAGCTAATGAGTTGTGAAACAAGTAATAAATATATATATATATATATAAATATACATATATATATATAAATATATAAAAAATATAAATAAATAAAAATATAAATACACTGCTGGACGTTAACACACAGCGCCATCTAGTGCCACATTAAGCAAGGCTTGTGACGTGGACACCAGATAGTTGATATACTACATAGATACTTTTTTTTTGTTTGTAAGTACATACTTATTATACTTATAAACATCCATGACTCGGAAACAAATGTCCATGTTCATCACATAAACATTTGCTCCTACCGGGATTCGAACCCAAGACCCAGGGAGTAATGATATACAGTCGCATCTAAATTCTGAAGAGACTGAATCCCGAGTCTAGCAAGGGCTAGATTATTAAGACCAATTTCCAGTAAAATATCACAATTAGGTAGGTACATCCATTTTATTTTTATTGCCAAAATGTTTTAAAAGTCAAGTCTTCTTTCAGTTTATTAATTGTATTGTACAACAGGCTGGTGTCCGCAAATCCAAGTCAAAACGCGTATTTGGCGTGTGGGCTATAAGTAATCAACCACGCGGGCCCAATGTGGTTTGGTAAATGTCACATGTATTCGAATTTTTGGTTCTGGGACATGCCGGTTTCCTCACGATGTTTTCCCTCATCGGTTTTGAGAGCAGTGGTGGTAAATAAATTACACAAAGTAATGCGCCTGCCTGGGTTCGACCTACTGTTCGTAAGTCGGGGCCGCCCGCCACCACTGGGCCACCGCTGCTCTTGAGTTTACTAATTAAAATGTGGCGTTTGCGAGAACTAAAAGAGTATAATTATATGTAGGTAGATACAGATTGTGGGTATTTTCTACTTACTAAAATAAAACAATATAGGAGTTCCCTTGAAACAATGAATGGGAGTGATACCTGTCAAGTTGTGTTGATAAAAACTGCTGTAGTATGACGATTGTTTGTTTTGACGAACTGCGCTACTATCGTACAGATTTTTGTTTATTTATTGCGTAGTATAGAGAGGCTGGTATGGCGAACTTGAGATAAAGAATACATATGTGTAATGTAGGATTTTTCCTACTTAAATTACAACACACATCCGGAGGAAATGGTAATTAAATTAAATCACCATGCAAACTACATGTTTGGTAAAAGTAAACTTTATAATAGGCAACACTCTTTTACTTTTAAACATCGAATGTTTTGACGAGTCACGTCAAAAACATTCGATATTTAAAAGTAGCACTCCTTTACATTGCATTACATTTCAATTTTCTTGTACTGATTTAAAATTACGAATCCTGGTAGGAGCAAATGTTTGTGTGATAAGATGGACATTTGTTTCAGAATCATGGATGTTTATATAGGGTGTAAAATACCTCTGAAAGTAGCCGAAAGGCACTTGCTTTCCCCGCAAAAACGGAAACCTTATAGATTCGTCATGTCTGTCTGTCTGTCTGTCCGTCCATATGTCACAGCCACTTTTTCAGAAACCATAAGAACTATGCTGTTGAAACTTGGTATGCAGATGTATTCTGTGAAACGCATTAAGATTTTCACACAAAAATAGAAAAAAAAAACAATACATTTTGGGGGTTCTCCATACTTAGAACTGAAAGACAAAAAGTTTGTTTTCATCAAACCCATACGTGCCGGGTATTTAAGGATAGGTCTTGAAAAATGATATTGAGGATTCTAAGATCATTTTTTTTCTAAACTGAATAGTTTCCGCTAGAGACACTTCCAAAGTGGTAAAATGTGTCCCCCCCTTGTAAGTTCTAAAATAAGAGAAATATAAAACTAAAAAAATATATGATGTACATGGCCATGTAAACTTCCACCAAAAGTTGGTTTGAACGAGATCTAGCTAGTATTTTTTTTAATAAGTCATAAATCGTAAACAGCAATTTACCTTTAATTCAGTCTGCTACGGAACCCTTTTTTTGTTTTACACCATACCTGGGAACCTTCTAGTTACGGAGATATTGGGGGTCAAAGTTACGACTTTTTAACAAGTTTTTTTTTAATACATGTTTTAATTGCAAGGTTTTTACTTTTAATACCTCCACGAACCCCGTACTATTCAATGCGACCATCAGCCCAATGTATTGAGTGCGTTAAATTGAGTTATACCCCAAAACGTGATTTTTGACCCCAACAAAAAAAAATGTTACCCAGCAATAATGTTTGCATAAAGCCACTTAGTTTGATGTACATAATGGTTGTTTGACGTGAATGTGGCACTAGATGGCGCTATGTGTAATGTCGAGTGATATTAATTTTTATTATTTATTTACTTATTTATTACTTACAAGAATTATTGAGTCATGTTTAATATTAGTTTTAGAACATTGCTACACACTACACAGTAGGATATTTTATTATTTGAAAATTTACATTACCTACCTTAAAATTATTATGATGATGCAATTACAAACAAATTAATTTTATGTCGTTCCACTAATCAGGTAACGTAAAACTTATGTTCTGCAACTTTAAAAGACAATGGAAAATGATTATCTATTCAGAAATTACATTGTCAAATCAGGTTAAACTGCAATAAATAATATAATAATTAAATGAAAATTTCCTTGATATTATCTTATAATCGTTGATAATCGCTTTATTAACCTTAATGTCACTAATTATGAATGAAAACACTTGACAATCAATTAAGAATTCTATTGTCCCCATTCAGCATTTAGAAACGATAAACAACATTGTATTTTCGTTTTTTTTTTGTTCTAGATAAATCATTGATTAGGTTCATTAGGAGCGCAATATTGGCAAGAAGTGAGCAATTATAGTGAATTATTATGACAGCAATGACAATAAATGGAATGTCTTTTAATCCTTGAGATGTCACCAGATTACTGCTTATCCTGTGCCATTTTACAATCATCATCACGCCTTTAATCCCAGAACGGTTAGGAAGAGGTATACCTAATCGTAAACCCACATTTCCCCAGTTATATCTAACTCCATGCAATAGGGGACGAGCCTATTACCACCAACCACACGAATCCAGACCCCGTGGCTGCGAGGCTTATTCGTCAACTGGCGACTGTGAATCTCGCGAGTGCTCGCGAGTTGGCACCCTCCATGTTTAATTTATTTTTTGGTCGTCAACTCGCACGCAAGGTATAAAGTACAGTCTAATGAAAACGGATTAAAACTATATCTAAAAAAAAACAAGCTTTCCTCGTTTAAAGATATTATTTGATTATTATTATTATTATTTTATTATTATTTATTTTAATTCGGACACAAAAAGATCCATAGAGTGTTAGTAACATAATATAAAATAACTTATTATCTAGTGTTAGTACCAATTACTCTCTGCACAAGAAATCTTACAATTGGAGAGCTGTAGCTCTCCGCTACAGTTCTCAGGATGCTGTTGCGACTATCTCGCACTCTCCTGAGTATCGAGGCACTTTTTTTGCGAACTATCGCGTGAAAGCCGTCGGTACGAGCTAGCGCAAACATCCCCGACGCACTGCAGAAGCGAGGTAGTCTCAACAACATCCTGAAGGCATTATTATACTGGACGCGCAGGGCATCTAGCGACCTTTTGGTGTAATTGACCCATAGATTACCCGTGTACAGACTCTGGCAGTAGGCCTTGAAAAGAGTGATTTTAACTAGGTCCGTACACCGAGCAAATCTACGGATCAACATGTTGCACCGGACAGCTAGTGCCCTGCGCTCCCTTTCTATATCTACATCGTCTTTAAGGTCGTCGGACAGAAAATGACCCAAGTATTTAAAAGTGGATACTCTACGGATCACTGACCCGTATAAAAGCAGCTCGGGTTCTTCTTTCCGGCATTTGCCGCCGACCTTAAAGACCATGTATTCACATTTTTTAACGTTATATGTTAAACCATGTGCGGCAGCGTAGGCTTCACAAGTCCCAAGCAATTTCCTTACTGCCCCCGCAGACGGACCCAGCAGCACCATATCGTCCGCATAGCTGATGTTGTTAATGCTAACACCACCAACGCTGCATCCGACACGCATGCTGCTGAGTCCCTCTATGAGGTCATCTACGTAGAGATTGAAGAGCCTGGGAGACGACAGCCCTCCTTGTCTCACCCCACACTCCAACCTATACGGCTCAGAGAGCGTACCATCCCATTTCACGTGATTGGTCTGGTTGCCGTACCAATACTGGAATAGCCCACATATTTCCGCGGGTATACCCCTGCTTGCCATTTTCTCCCAGAGCACATCATATGAGACAAGATCGAAGGCTCTGGAGAGATCAAGGAAGCAGGCGTACACCGGCGTCCCGCGATCTACATAGTATTGAACTGTATGCTTGAGACTCAAAATAGCGCTTTCAGTTGAAAGTCCGGGACGAAACCCGAACTGCGCATCATGAAGATGTATATAGTCACTAAGGCAAGTATCAAGCACACCGTCCAACACCTTTGCTATTATAGTCGCCAGAGAAATGGGACGATAGTTACCCTGATCAGAAATATCTCCAGTCCTATTCTTCACAATCGGAGTCACAATGGTCTTCATTAGATCAGCAGGTAAGTACGCGTGACTAATACACATTGTGAAAAACATGGACAAGACTCGCGGCAGGTGAACACCTGCATGCTTCAAGTGCTCAATACTGAGCCCATCATGTCCTGGAGATTTGCCTCGGCTCATACCATTTATAATTGCACTTACTTGCTTACTTGTGAATTGCATTAGAGGTTTAACTCCACAACTACTGGACTCCGTACCTACTTTCACGATTGAGGGACCGAGAGGGGACTGCACCCGAAAGTGTTCTTTGAACATATTCGCGATGCCACTAGGTTCATTTATGCCTCCCACACCCGTAGGGAGTCCCGGTTTACCATCCAACTTAGCAGTGGATTTCCAGAAATCGCTGAACTTTTTACTGGCACGTTGTTCGACCAACCTATCCATAATAATCTGCTCAGCATGGTTTTGACAGTATTTCAGCCGGCTTTTAAAACATTTTCGCTTTTCACGCATTTCATCATAGATAGATCCCGAAGAAGGACGTTTGTTATTTTTCCAGGTCTGAAAACTATTCCTGGCCTCGCGATGAGCGTCCCTTACATGCTCATTCCATCCACACACACGCTTGCCCCGTCTCGGTCCCCTGTCGTGTGTTACTTTAGACTGCCTAGCCGCCACACAAAGTATTTCTACAATCTGCCTATACAAATTGTCCAGAACAGACTTATGTGCAGCCAAACTACACGATCCACTACCGCAACTCTGAAAATCCTGGGGGAAATCAACATCTCGCAACTTACTGCTACAAATATTATGGTAGTTTAGCGTTTCAGACTTAGATCTCTCACCCCACACCACAGAATCCCGGCAGATGGTCCGCGGCATCATTTTAGGCCGCACCACCTCCAAATCACATTCTATGCAAATTGGAAGATGATCCGACACATAAATATCCTCGGATACGTCAACACTGACGATTGTATGCCACGCTGATACAGATACCAAGCAGTGATCTAACCATCTCCTACACCCATAAACATCACTTATAAATGTGTATGTGTCGCTGTCCAACCCCCTTTTCTCTACATCAGCGCAAATCCAAAATTGGTCAGAACAGAAGTTTATTAATTCTCTGTAGAACAGCTCATGAGGGTGCGCATTAAAATCGCCTAACATAAAAACATTTTCAATATCACAGCTCGCTATGGTGGCACTAATCTCACTCAACACATCTGTAAAAATTGGTAAGTTGTCTGAACAATTTGTAGGCATATACACCGAAAATACAAGAATATTACGACCCCTCGACGATGCTGTGATGGCCACCAAGCGAGGACTACTACAGTCAACAATAGACACCGAATCGAAGATGCCTTTCCTCCAGAGAATGGCTACCCCACCATGAGGCCTTCCTTTCAATAGGCCCTCAGAGGAATCCACAGCCGACTTACCAGTATAATCAAAGTCAGGACTTATTGTTCCTAAGATTGGAATGTCATGGGAAAGTAACCAAGTCTCTTGTAGGGCCACCACATCAGACCACATACATAAATCCTTAATATTATCTATCGATCTCTTAACCGACTTACAGTTAAAACTAACATATTTAAGATTGTTAATTCTTTTTGTACCCATAAGTATCATTGTAATTAATTAACTTTAACTATAGACTCCTGGGGCTTCGTTCTGTACATAAAATGCACATAACGCCTAAAAACAATGCCATCAGGCCACAGCTCATTATTTAGGAACAAGTCCAGTTTACATTTGGAAACATACAGTTTATACGCATTGTACTTTTTATATGACTTTGTGTTTATCTTTTTAAGAGATACTATGTCACTTGTTTTGTCTTTTATATAGTTAATAATGTCAACTTCACTGGCTTCCGTACTGACGTTAGAAATTAGCAACGGCACTTTTATATCCGCGGCCCGAAATTTACCCTCTGGCGCAGTTAAAGCCTTTCCCTTCTGACTCGAAATCCTATTTTGTTTGTATCGCTTATTCTGCACTAACTTCCATTCATTATCACCTACCACTTGATCACTACTCACTTGTTTATCGCACAAAATCGCGCACGGAACCTCCCGCTCCGCCGTCATTGCCACAGGTGGCGCTGGCGCGGGCGAAGGCAACGCCTTTACACTCACTCGCTGACCACTGGTAGGGGACACCTTCGTACAGGTAGCCGGCGGCGCCGGCGGCGACGAAACCTGTTCCTTATCGCCCAACGTCGCAATTTTGCTCGTCATGCACTCGGTCTCACTCACACTCTGCGCAGCTGCCAGCCCGTCTCGCTCACCAAAGTCGCTTGAGTGCCCACTATTCTCTGTCCCCCTTTGTTGTGTTTGTAAAACAGAGACGCAGCTATAATCACACTGATCAGCTGTTGTCAGCGTGTTTTTTGTCGGTCGGCCGTTTACATTTGAATCAGCTGTTACCTGAGAATATTTTATGGGCACATATTCTAAGCCTATAGGGCCACTGTCCAGAGTAATACTGTTTTGTAAACATGCTCCTCTCCTTTTATTTATGTTTCTTTCTATCGTGTAAGTATCAGTTAACGATGCGTGTTTCATGTTTTCTACTTCTAACTTAAAGCGATCAAATTGTTCTGTTGTTACAACTTTTTCTTCTAAAACACTAACCTTGTTCTGCAGTTTCGCTACGTCCTTTAGGAGTCGGGTGACATCCACATGGTCGAAGGAGACTGGAGGGAGCCTATGTAGCTCCCTAGCCACAAATATCGGGAAAAGGTCGGGATTAGATCCTTTTAACAGACAAATCATGTCATCAAGGTCTCGTGACATTTTCTTCTTCCCATCCTTTCTTCGAACAGGCATCTTCTTCCCAGTAGGCACCGACTCAAACAACAAAGTCTTCGCCTTCACTATTTCTTCCGCAGAGAAAGACGAGGTACACAACTGGTGCACACTCTCTTCATCCATAACGTCCAACACGTTTCGCAGAAACGCCAACAACTCATTAATAACAACATTGCAGCTATTACACTTCACAGTAAGGAGTGACATAGCTCACGACACTTTTGTATTGGCAGTGCACAACACAACACAGTCCAGTATCAGGACGACAACTTCGCGAGAATTTGGCAACTTAGAAATCGCGACATCGCGTGCGCACCGTATGACGCCTAGATACGGACTGATTATACATTTTATATAAAGTTTACGTAGCTACTACTACTGATGTGTACTACATCTGATGTGTTTTACGTCAGATATACAAGGTCGCGCGAGTTGACGACATAAAAAAAAAATCGGAAGGTGCCAACTCGCGAAATTCACAGTCGCCAGTTGACAAATAAGCCGGCTGCTACTGAGATGTTTCTGATGGAAAAAACCCAATAACAATTTACCCAACCCCAGACCCATTAAACAATTAATCTACTTCATATTTACATTATATATTCATTGCGTCATCTCATAATGCACAATGAGAAAACGAGGGATATTTCTCAAAACCTTCCAACATAACATAATGCAAATGAGCATATAACATTGCATTGCCCATTAATTATGTTCGCTTCAGTTAATAGGCATCATCATAAATGAATATGGAATCAATCGTCAATTAAAAACAATAATTATAAATTAATATCTTTAGTAGTATAAAATGCACAAAACGATTATATTTAAACAAACAGTGCATTTTCCGAATGTTTGAAATTTTTGACATGAAAGTCTATGCTTCCTATAATATTCAGTTCATTCCTTACTTTATTCAGTCTACGTAAGTACATACATATTTGCCATCCTAAATAATAATCTAAATATATATAATTCAAAGGTGACTGACTGACTGACATAGTGATCTATCAACGCACAGCCCGAACCACTGGACGGATCGGGCTGAAATTTGGCATGCAGGTAGATGTTATGACGTAGGCATCCGCTAAGAAAGGATTTTGATCAATTCTACCCCCAAGGGGATAAAATAGGGGATGGAAGCTTATATGAAAGTCCGTCTGTTTTAAAGTTAGGATCTTCTAATTTTGTGTTTAGGCTGACGATTGAAAATTAATTTATGCGTGTTTCAGCGTTTTTGATAACTCCACCCCGAAGGCTTATAAAGGGGATGAAATTGTAGGTGGAAAATTCTTAATTTTCGACGTAAAAAGTACAAAATTTGTTATCTGGGCTTATGATTGGAAGCTGACGCAACGGCTTTATTAGAATTTCAACCCTTGAGGGGTGAAGAAAGAGCAACATTTTGTTTTTAATTAAAGTTTTTGTTTTTTGAGTCACCAAAAAGTATCAAAGTTAGTAAGTCGTTAGTTTTTTTTATTTCAACCCACAAAGGGGTAAAAGGGGGGATGAAGTTTTGCATTGTAGTTGTTCATTCGTTCACGAATAACAGCAGCAGGAGAGACCTTTTGCAGCAGTGCAAGTTAATAGTATAGGCCGTACACAAGTTAATAGCACACGTGACTTTGCGGCTGACAGTACTTACCGTTTTGTAGGGACCTAGGTAAGCCGAAGATTATGGACTTACGGCAAGAGCAGAAAAATAAAGTATGGCAGCCGCCGCTCCTGTGGGTGCCGCCCACTCGCACCAACTTGCTGCAGCACGCACCGCTGACGCGCGCGCTGCGTGCACTCAATATGGTGTCACAACAGATTGATTGCTTCAATTGTACACTGAGCGAATTCACACGGGCCGCATTTTGCGCAATTACTTTAGTTTGTCAAATTAATTAATTTATTCAAAACATAAATAATTTAACTTTAAATATAACTGCTCTATAGTATTAGGTACCTAAACCTGTAATAATAGTTGTATGTGTTGTTTAAATAAATAGGTAAATAAAATAAATAAATAAATTATGTATAATTATGAACGAGATAGAATGTGTAATTGTCGATATCGTATTTGATACCAACTAGATTTTTTTATTTTGTAGATTTCTGTTTTTTTTCTCTTCTGCATTTCTGATCTTACTTTTGGTGAATGAAGATCAAAAATGGCGGCGACGAAAGTTTTTGGATTTTTAATCATGGGTGTCGTTTCCGTAGTTTTTGCTGATAGTGAATATGAGGTCAAAATTAACACGGAGAAAAAAGTTAACAGAAGCAAAAAAAAAACAGTTTTCCTTTTTTTTCAACGGCTTCCCCTGACACTATTTTCACCCTGCGCCACTGTTAGGTAGAGGTGTATCTAATCCTACACCCATATTTCGCACATTTAGCTTAATCCCATCAACCGGGCACAAATAATACAATAACACTTTGCCCGTCCCGCAAATCGAACCCAGGACCTCATGCTCAGTAGCGCTTGCGACAACTCGAACAACGATGCAGGCTCACACATGACCCATCAATATTTTCACGCGAACGAAGTCGCGGGCAACAGCTAGTTTATTTATAAACTAATGACATTAATTACAAATATCAGTTTCGAGGGCTTGTAATCTTCGAACTGTGACTCAAGATAACCCTCTGTGGAATTATTTCCGAATATTATTGGGTCAACAATTTGCGTAGGTTCACATTTCCGCACTAAAATGAAATATTGTAGTTTTATGCACTACTAGCTTTTGCCCGCGGCTTCGGTCGCGTTAAGAAGTATTATTATTAATTAGGTACAGTTTTTGCGGGTTTACTTTTTCCAATCTTTAATTACAGTTCAATCAGTCGAAAATCTCAAAGATTTTTACAAACTTTCAGCCCTTATTTTATACCTTTAGGGGTGGAATTTATCAAAATCCTTTCATAGGGGATGCCTACGCCATAGCAGCTTTATGCATGCAAAGTCACAGCCCGATCGGTTTAATATTGACAAAGTTTCATTCCCTATTTTATCCCCTTAGGGGTAGCATTTATCAAAACATTTTCAAGGATGCCTACGTCATAGTAGCTTTATGCATGCAAAGTCTCAACCCGATCGGTTTTAAATTGACAAAGTTTCATACAATATTTCATCCCATATTTTATCCCCTTGGGGGTAGAATTCGATCAAAATCCTTTCTTAGCGGATGCTTACGTCATAACATCTACCTGTATGCCAAATTTCAGCCCGATCCGTCCAGTGGTTTGGGCTGTGCGTTGATAGATCACTATGTTAGTCAGTCAGTCAGTCACCTTTGAGTTAAATATATATTTAGATAGATAGATAGATTCGTTACTTACACGATGGTGAAACATGGCGATATTTTTTAAATATTCAGGGAAATTAACTGAAAACTATTATTTACTCATTTCTATACTGTACCAAGAGACTGTACTGTGTGTAGTCAGTGGCTCTAAAGTCTGTCAACCAGTGTTAAGAAGGGATATTAAGTTACTCAGTACTAATTGGGTTGTGGGGTTCAGATAGGCAGTCGCTCCTTATTAAAATTACTGATGCACAGCTGCAGCCAGTTACTTTGGAAGCCAACCCTAGCATAGATATTGTAAAAAGCTAGGCAGATTATGATACAGCACTAATTTATTTATTTATTTAAACTTCATGTACAAGATTGGTACATAGGCGCACTTAATGCCACAAGGCATTCTCTACCAGTCAACCTTTGGGTCAAATAAGACAGTATTGTGTGTGATAGAGTATAATAAAATTAAAAATACCATTTATAAGCATAAAAATTAAAACACATAAATAGGTATACATACTAATACATATATAGGCATATAAAATAAACTAATACATATTAACAAAACAAAAAAAAAACATACAAATAGACCGAAAAACGAGAAACCTTATAATAATTAATATGACTATAATGAAGACTAATGACTATAATTACTAAGACTAATGTCTTCAACGTGCACAATTTTATTTATATTACGAGTATGTCTATGCATTTATATTCTTACGGGCAATAAAACTGGATATTACCATGTAAACAATTATTTTCATATTCATATAGGAAAATGTATCCGTTGTTTATTATTAGAAGACTATAAAAGGAATCGTGTTTTAAATGAGCTTTAAGATCACGTTTGTGCTAATCAAATTGTAACGGAAGAATTTATAGCGCAACAAATAAGACTGCAGAAAATATATTGCTTTATTTAATAAACTTATTTGTATGGTGCTTTAAAAAGAGCATGAAGAACATGGCTCGCACGACAGCAAACAAGAAAAGACACGCGCCGAAAACATACTGACCTCGTTTTGTAGAAGTCGGTTAAAAAGAGCGATGGGCAAAAAAGACTAAAATCTAAAGGCATTGAAATATATCTGAAATTAAGACTCCTCCGGAGCATGCGTATTTCATAAAAACGTAATACCAAAATAATTTGTAAATTAAACATTTTCTTAAGGTACTGTGTATTTATTTGGATTGAATTACAGAATATCTAGGTTCCCAAATATATGTTTTGATTGGACACTGATTTTAACAAGAGTTATGGTTCATTCCGTCGTTTCGTGCAAATAGAACCGTTCCGCACAATAAAAATAAATATTACATTTTAGGTTTTTCTTTTATATACACGAGTCACAAATTGTCACCAGATTAATTTAAAGTGGAAGGCACGTTATTATCTTGTTTATTCACGGAGAAAATGACAATTGAAATTTAACAACTGGAAGGTAATGAAAAGTGAAAGGATTGTAATGAACTACGGCGCGATGGTAATGATGTAAGTCGGGTTAGGATGTTAATGAACCGTAAAAGACGGTAATTTAAAACAGCTAAATAAAACAGCTAATTCCAGTAATCACCGTCATTATATTATATTATATTATATTTCATAATATATATATAAATATGATGGATCAGATGATAGTGACGAATTAAGTATTTTTTAAGTTTTCACATCATTACCATCGCGCCGTAGTTCATTACAATCCTTTCACTTTTCATTACCTTCCAGTTTGTCTTTGTTTTCTTTTTCTGATATATATGTTCAGGAAAACTGGAGGGGACGGAAGGTGATGAAGTGGAGATGAATGAAAATTTCTAACATTTTGTTTAATTATTTCGTTACCGAATACATTAGCCACTCAGTAATAAAATAGGATCAAAATCAATTTGAAAGCCAAACAAATTTAGTATTTATAATAATTTGTTTACTACAGTACCTTGTGAAATAGAAGGAATGTGATGAAATTATTTCTGGACGAAGCACTACCAACAATACGAAGATTTCAAATAATTATGACAGCGATAGGCGTACGTCCACTTTGCTCTGTTTGCCGCGGCTGACCGACCAGTAGAAACACGTTGTGACATGCACTATATTAGGGACCGAATAAACCACTACAAAATTACTAAGTTTCCGAGTACGGATGGCGATGATGTTTTTTTTGTGACAATTAGAAAAATAGCTTTTTTTCTACTATTACTAAGTTATTGGTATATTTAAAATACTTAAAGAATAGGTCAGGGGTTTGGTTCTTACAAACCGTATTAATTAAAGCTATCAATTCGACTGTAGAGAAATAAACATGAAAACAAACGCCGAGGTCCCTAGATGGAAACAGAGAGGAATGAATTAAGATGCAGTTTTATTAGTTTATTAAATAAAATAACAAATCAAAACCTAATATTATCGATACTCCTTTTAAAGTAACTATGTCTTAACCCATTCTGGTTAAAAAAAAAAAAAAGCAATGAAAACCATGGGTAAATTAGTCTGGAAATCGTTTTTGCACGAAACTACGGAACGACCCTTATAATAAAAATAAGTTTTCTATAGAAATTTTAAATTCCTCATATCTCGTCTTTGTATCATTGTCCTCTCAAAAAATATATTTGGGAACGTAGATATTCTGGAATCCAATCCAATAAATACATACTACCTTAAGAATATGTTTGATTTACAAAATAATTATTTTGGTATTAGGTACGTTTGTCTGAAATACGCATGCTCCGCCGGCTCCTTAAAGCTTATAATTTAGAACTCAATTCGTACCACTATACTGTTCGTATTCGTACATCATAGTCATCGAAGACCGGAGTTAGTGTCAATAATTTATAATGTTGTTTCTTGCTGAATTATCCACTGATTGTACTACAACTGTCAGGTTCTATTTTCCTACGACTTTGGTTCTTGTTGCCGTAGTACAAAGTTAAGTAAGTACTAATTATAAGCTAGTACTATTTGAGATACATTTTAATTCTGTTGATCTTACGCTCAGATTTCAGTGAAAAAAGCCCATCATATTTTAATGCTGCTTTTGCATAAAAAAATGTCATTCTTATTTTCGTCACACAACACAGAGATCTCTAGGGGACAAAAACATATCCGAATGCATAAACTGTATTTTTGGCCGTCGTTCTTTTTTACTGTCTGAGTTTTTGATTGGCGGTGACATCGTGACACTAAAATCTATGAAGTCATGCATTACCACTTCATAGATTCTAGTTATAACGCCAATGTCATTGGACCTAAGAATAATAAATAAATAAATATCGCTGGACATTAACACACAGCGCCATCTAGTGCCACACTAAGCAAGGCTTGTGTCGTGGACACCCGATAGTTGATATACTACGTATATACTTTTTGTTTTTAAATACATACTTATTGTACATATAAACATCCATGACTCGGAAACAAATGTCCATGGTCATCACACAAACATTTGCTCCTACCGGGGTTCGTACCCAGGACCCTATGAACGTAAGGCAGCTTCACTACCACTACGCCATTCGAGTCGTCAACGACCGACCGACAATACGATCTACTTAGGTACAACAAGAAGTAAGAACACCGATAGTGGAACCTTGAACTTGTCAAATGCAAACTCAACGCATTTAGTCTTATTACGAAATGAGTTCTATTTTTACTGCAAGCCTGACTTTTGTAACCTATTGTTTTTTGCATTGCAGCACTATTTGTTTATCTAATTATTCGGTTTCATTTATATTTTATTTTAGCATGTAAGAATTAGATTTTGCTGTGCCCTGACAGGGTCTACAACGGTTCTTAGCAGGGATGTTACGGAGCTCCGATTCCGATTCCGATAAGTCGGAACTTCCGATTGATTTTGAACCTCCGATTCCGATACCTGTTCCGAAACTTTTCAATCGGAGGTAATCGGAGGTCGGTCGCGGCGGGCGGCGGCATACGGCCGCGGTCAACGCGTATTAAACCTATTTCTACTTGTCCCACGAGGTTAGCCCCTCGTAACGTGCTTTCTGTCGATTTACATTACGAGCATACTTACAAGTACATACAATGCATAATTATTTTATTAATAATGATTGATTTTTTTTCAATCCCTCGTCAGTTCTATTGTTTGTATTTGAAATTAAAAAGACTGATAATCAATGTATGTATTACTTGCTGACCCACGCAGCTTCGTCTGCGTCACTTAAGAGAGAAACAAGATAGGAAAAAAAGTCCCCATTTTTGCAACAGTTTTCATTCCTGCTCCGCTCCTAATAATCGTAGCGTGATGTTATTATAGCCTAAAGCCTTACTCGATAAATGGACTATCCAACACAAGAAGAATTTTTCAATGCGAGCCGATCGTTCGTTATTTCATTAATGAATCCTACTTTCTCACACATTCTCTTCTTCAGCATCCGCCTCCGATTCCGATTCCGATTCCTGTTCCGATTCCGATATATCAAATCCAAAAACTCCGATTCCGATTCCGGTTCCGATATCATCACATCCGTTACATCCCTGGTTCTTAGCTCTAAGCCTTTTGTTAACACCATGTTTTACCTTGTGGAATGCAAATAAATGAATATGAATATGAATTTGAATTTAGTACGTTATTAGTCTATACATCACTGTGTATTATCTATGTCTTGTCTATGGTTGTCGACACTTAGCTGTGTTACTGTGAACCCCGTTTGTGGTACTCTTGCTATGTGACCCTGTGATAATAAAACAAGTCTTCCCAAAAGTATATTTTATTCAACTAACCACCGAACACAACTTGCACCTACACAATTATAAATACAAAAATGACAAATACGTTTCGAGTTTTATTTTAATGCTATTAAATTAAATAAGCAACAACGAATTTAAAGGGTGTGAGAAACCTGTTAACGAAGCCGAAAGGCATTTGATTTCCCCGTCATTGCGATTTTTTTCTGGTTCTACACTATATCTGAGAACTCTAGTTACGAAGATATTGGGGGTCAAAGTTCCAACTTTGTGACTTGTCTTTTAAATATAAGTTTTTAATGTAAGATTTTTTTTATCTTTGAATACCTCCGCACGTCCCCCGTTCTATCGAATCCATCCATCAGCACAATGTGTTGTGTGCTTTACTTTGAGTACTACCACAAAACATGATTTTTCACCCCAAAATAAAGTCGTTTTTGCGTCATGTTACTTAGTTTGATGTACAGAATACTCGGTTGAAGCTTCATGCTGAGTCTATTTACACCCTGTATAAATAGTAGACAGTAGTCAGTCTATAAGTAGTGGCCCAAACGTATGACAACCAGTATCGTATTACCCAGTACTACCTGAGTTGTGGAATAGACAGTCGCTACGAGTGAAATACTGGCTTTCAGCTGCATCCGCTAAGACTGGAAGCCGACCTGGAAGCTGGCTTGTCAGATTATGTTGATCTACATTGCTCCAATAAAGTATAATAAAACAAGGCTTGATTGGTCTTTAGATAAACCTTGTAGTAATAACGCCGATAGTGTCGGAAATCAAACAATTTTTAATTATTGTAATTAATTCCCGCCGACCCCACCAGTGAGATCACGGGCGGTGAGGTACGGGTATGCACCAAACGATCAGTTTCTTCTTACTTATCTCTCTCATTGATATTAATGATATCCGTGAGTACAATTAGCCAATTACTAACGTAACGTGACGTAACGTGAGTACATTTGGAGCGACTGCCTATCTGACCACCACAACCCAGTTAATACTGGGGAAACCGATACCACTTGGTGAGACTGGTGTCAGACTTGGGGCCACTGACTACCTATAACGACTGTCAAAGATGGACAAATGACAGCCAGGACCAACGGCTTTACGTGCTTTCCGAGGCATGGAGGAAACTCGGTATGTAAGGGTGGTCACCCATCCACAGACCAACCTAGGCAAGCATGGCTTCCTAAAGATCGACCCGAGTGGCTGATATTATTTAGCCACGAGCTCCTTAGGCAATTAATAACGTTATTTCTTCTTTTTCAGGCAAAACAAGCTCTCTAATAAGTATATCAGAGGCCCTGGTGCCTGTGATCTACTCGCCGGTGTACAGCAAGGTGTACCTGACAACCCTATCCACAATGCCTGGCGCTTTCTACCTCATTAGCGCTGGCCTCGCCGTTCCTGCCATAGCCATATTAATGTAAGATATCTTAGCATCACTATAACATAATATAATATTATAAAACAAAGTCCTCCGCGGCGTCTATTTGTCTGTTCGCGATAAACTCAAAAACTACTGCACCGATTTTCATGCTGGTTTCACTAAGAGATAGAGTGGTTCTCGAGGAAGGTTTAAGTATATTATTTATACGCGCAAAGCCGCGGGCATCAGCTAGTATATTACAATTAAAAGTGCTTTACAATTACTCTGTCCTATGTATGATGATGCTTGATTTGCAAGTATGTAATTCGTTGCCAAAAAATAACGACAATCAATGGATTTATTCTTCGTTCGTCTCACTGATGAAATTTGACAACATTTTAAATAAAGATAAAGATAAAGATAAAGATAAAGATAAAGATAAAGATAAAGATAAAGATAAAGATAAAGATAAAGATAAAGATAAAGATAAAGATAAAGATAAAGATAAAGATAAAGATAAAGATAAAGATAATTTATTTGTTAAAACATGCGTATACATGCAAATTAAGCACGCAGGATGACACATTATGAATATTTTGTACGTACATGTTTCACCCGTAAGGCGTACAAATTTACAAGTAAAAAAATAAAAAACTAAATTTCTGAAGGCATCATCCAAATACATAATAGTCAGTTATAAACATTAATCTGTCAGTATAAATCATAAAATGTCACAAAATCAAGAAAACAATAAGAGGATCAAAAAATAAAAAGATATAAAAATAAATTAAACAAAATAAAAAATAAATGTTAAGTCATTCAAATAAGTTAATCATAGAATGTCATAAAAATTAAACAACAATCAAAGTCAAAATTCAATAAAAAATATACAAGTCAGTGAAAATAGATAAGTCCGTAGAATAAATTAATCACAAATGTCACAAAAATTAAGAAAAAAAAAAAAAAAAAAAGATAAATCATTAATAAAAAAAAGTCATGTAGCGTCACTTAAAAACTCATTTATACTGTAATAACACTTGTCTGTTAATAAATCTCGAATCTTTTTTTTAAACAAATTTACCGGCAAGTCTCTATAAGACTTTGGTATTTTATTATAAATTTTAGGAGCCATACAGAAAACGCTTTTTCCCATTAGTGCAGTCTTTGACGAATGCGAGCATAATAGGACATACTTACTTACTTACTTTACCTGATCAAGACTTTAGGTTAGGTGCCTCTTATATAATTCTTAGGTACAAATCTTTGTTCTACCCTACCTCTCTTTAAACTAATTAAAATCTTTTACTTCCAGTCTGCCTGAGCAAACGTTAAAAAGGCACCCCAAGAGTTCAGTCTCCAAGCTTTTTCTCCGTAATGTATGTTTCATGTCTCCTCACAAGTGCCTTGGCAGAGAAGTTAGTAACCGCGCGTTCAACTTTTATGTTTAGAACCGTTTAGACAAGGAGATACCCAGTAGACAGCTCATTTATCAAAATTAGTGCAAGAGCTAGGGGCTTGGCTGTACTATCGATCTTATGTAAGCTACGTTTTAAAGCATTCTTCCCTAGCTTCGTTTTCCAGATACTAAAGGTTATGGCTTGGGTCTCATTTTCAGAAAATTGAATCCATATTGTCACAAAATAATGATTTACTGAATAAATCATTTTTTGTGACAATAAGGATTCAATTTTATCTTTTTTTTCTGCAATTATGTTAAAACTTAGCATTTTTTAGTCGTCAATAAATATATGACAATACACAAAACGCCCACTTTTCACTACTTCCTATAGTATTTTACCAAAGAAGTTGCTGAACAAACTCCTCAGTATCGACGCTATTTCTGACATAAAAATCAGCCAAGCTAGGACCGGCCTACTAGAACTAAGTATATCTTCCATTACATTGTGCCTCCATTCAAAATCCCCCGATTTTTGCCGAGAAACAAGTGCATAGCTCCACGTCTTGTCCAAGCAATCGCTAGCATTTCAACACCTCAACAGAAAGTGACCTTGTGGTTAGCTCGAGAGTCGCCCTTACTATAATTTTGTCATCTGCGACCAATGAACGATTTCTAATAACAATATAACAGTAGTAGCCTTGAACCGTTATCTTTTTTCTATTTCTATACCTTTTAATTGACCTTAAAAGCCCTTCGCAATTTCACAGCAATTTTATATCGACGTTTTATTTGTTGTGGAATTTTTGAGAACCTTGAATTGTTTATCGATCTTGCGAGATAATAATAGAATGTAAGTAGGTACTCTAATTGGTAAAATCGTAAACATTAACTAATTTACGTTTATTATTAACCCCGGTGACCACTGTACCGTAAAATAAAAGTATAATGGCACGAATAGAATGGTAATAACACTTTTTATTCTCAATTTAGAAATGTTTAATATCGTTCGTAAAGGTTAAGCATTTTCTTTTATATCTTCAATTGAAGAGATGTGATTGGCTGAATTATTTTTAGTCTGCGGAAGCGTACAATTTTTTTGTAATAAATGTGTTTACATAAATAGTAGGTAATTTACCTAAGTAAAATGTCAAATGTGTAAGCAAGCTTCCTGATAAACAAGTTTATGTGACAACAATATAGCTAATACGCATATTAGATCCTGCCGCAACGGGTCGTAGTTCGATATAAAAAATAAAACGTGTTTTGTCTGCTTGTAACGTATGGCCCGAATTTTCGTCGCGCTGAAAGTCGGTCGCGTACGGTCGGTCGTGACGTCAGCGAGAACAACATACGGCTATCAGTCGCAGTTGATGTCAGCGTCGCAGTATGGTGCTAGGACACAACCGGCCGACCGACCGTCAGCGCGACAAGAATTCAGGCCTCAGTTTTATACAAAACTAGCGATTCCATTCGAGTGGATATTTTGAAAAATAAAAAACGATAACCCATATCCTTCCCCAGGATAGGTATAATATATTTCCTCTTTGAAAAATAAAAGAATCCATTTCATTGCTACTTAAAAGTGAAATAAATAACTTCCTAATTCTGAGACGCAAAACACACAGAACAGACGTAAGACGCAGACGGGGCGCAGACATAATAATATGTCTCTTTCGCGTTTTTTTCATACAAAATGTATAGAAGCGTCGCAAAGCAAAGCACACAGAAAAGGCAAGGCGCGAACGGGCGCGGAAATGACGTTTGCCATTGTGCGCCCTGTTGTAACGCATATAGAAAAGACGGGGTGGGGCGCGGGTGCCGGGAAACGCGCGGCGCGCGCGTCGCTTGTTTGCTCTCGTGGCACCCGGCGTCACGAACGCACCCCGCCCGTGCCTCGTCTTTTCTATGTGCGCCTTGTCCGCGCCCCGTCCTCGTCTTACGTCTTTTCTGTGTGCCCTATGCCCTACCTTTAATTTTGAGTTCAGTTATCTTTCGTTCTATACTACGCCACCATATCAAGGTACCCGATACTGTACAATTTTCCCAATCAACCTTGAACATACTGCTTTAGCGATAAAGTTTAAAATCTATTATACTAGCTTGGTATACTAACTGGCGTCTGTAACTATGTGCGATATCCTGATCGTGTTCAATTGTATTGGTGAAATTCGCTCTTGGCTTTTAAAGCCACAATAAATAACTTTTAAAATTTGTTTTAAGTAAATAGCACACAAATGAATAATACATTGTTGATAAGCTTAGGTTATCGTTCTAATTATCATTGAGTTAGAATAGTTGGCAGTTTGACGATACAAAAAGAGCAAAGATAGGCTGGTGCCTAATAAACAAGTTTTCTTGGGAAGTGAAATATTCTATAGGCGTTGTGCACTTTTTGGGATGGGCAAAAAATGTTAAACTCGCGTCAGGACACGTGACCTGATTGAATTAAGTTCGTAAGACGGAGGGAGAACGGTTGGTCAAAACCAACCTTATACAATCAAGATAAAGTTTATTTTGGATTACTTAGTTATTACTTCTATCGGCAGCCCCAAAAAATGCCCCCCAGGTTTTTTGAATTGTTGCCAAATGTTTTCCTGACCGTATTTAAGAACTTTATAGCAAAGACAAATGTGGGTACCAAAAAAAGAAAAAAGGTACAACCAGCCTTTGCTGGGGCTGCGGGACTGTTCGAAAGAGATACCGCGGCTCCGCCACACAAAGGGCGAGGAAGGAACATTTAATGGTTTTAGTCAGTAAAAGTCTGACACTCCCTCCCGCTCTGCCAATAGTGGGAGAAGTCATTTGATGAACTCCCATCCGAAAAAAAAAGAAAGTAGGTACAACCAGCCTAACCAAAGGGTATAACATTGCCCAGTTCTAACTGGGTTGTGGAGGTCAGATAGGCAGTCGTTCCATGTAAAATACTGGTATTCGGCTGCATCCGGTTAGACTGGAAGCCAAGTCCGACATAATTGGGCAAAGGCTTGTCAGATGATGTTGTGATAGTATACGTGAGGTTCAATTTTCCCAGAATAAAAATGTAATATGCAAAATATTAACAAAGTATTTAAATCCTTTTCAAAGGCCTCTGCGTTATCTAAAATACAATCTAATAAGGAATCCTGTTGTGTTAACATTTAAGCGGAGCCATTAGCAACGATTAATAAATTATTTATTGGCACATTAATTATTGAAAATTTATTTTTAAACAGGCTCTACCTGAGAATTTGGTATTCAATCTGATTCATCCGTTTTCCACTGCGTATTTGTTGACAATTATAAGCATACAAAAAACATATAAATTTAACCCACAAATACCCACCGTCCTTTTATTTAACTGCCTAATTCTCGAGATAGGTTGATAAACCTTTATTTAATAACAAAAGTTTTGAATTCACGCCAGATTTACAACTAAGGGGCTGTCCATTAATCATGTGAGGCTCGAAAGGGGGGGGAGGGGTCCATAAAAAATCACGAAATATCACAAGGGGGGAGGGGGGGGGGGTAAAGTATTATATCACGTGTACTTATTTTTTCGGCAAGCGCGCGATACTCAACCGAAAAGCGGCGTTACATGTAGGTATTTAACTGCAACCTTTCTGTCTACCTCTGAACGTTTATTATAGTAGTCTTTAATTTTCTATAATAAAATTAGATGATACTTATACCTACTAGTATATTTTTATAAATAAAAAAATTAGGTTCTTTGCAGGTACGAAAAAATACACGTGACATAGGGGGGGGAGGGGGGAGGGGTAGTCTTAAACCTCACCACGTATCACCAAAGAGGAGGGGGGGTCAAAAAATGCCAAAAAAAACATCACGTGATTAATGGATGGCCCCTAATATCGAAGTTTGAACTCACAGTTTAAAAAAATTGGTTGTCTGTAAAGTCGGTTTACGGACGATAGATTTACGTGATAACGTCATAATCATTATTTTATGTAATAAAACACGTGGAACGGTGGAACGTTACTATGGAACGTTACTATGGAACGTTACTATGGAACGTTACTATGGAACGTTACTATGGAACGTTACTATGGAACGTTACTATTTTTCATGAGTGTTGCTGGTATTATCAATTTATAAGACGTTATCACGTCAAAATGACGTGTAAAAGTGTTTGAGAAAACCTACTTGCTGAATAAATATCATTTATCATATATCATTTATCATTTATCAATTATCATTTATCATTTATCATTTATCATTTATCAATTATCATTTATCATTTATCATTTATCATTTATCATTTATCATTTATCATTTATCATTTATCATTTATCATTTATCATTTATCATTTATCATTTATCATTTATCATTTATCATTGATCATTTATCATTTATCATTTATCATTTATCATTTATCATTTATCATTTATCATTTATCATTTATCATTTATCATTTATCATTTATCATTTATCATTTATTATTTATCATTTATCATTTATCATTTATCATTTATCATTTATCATTTATCATTTATCATTTATCATTTATCATTTATCATTTATCATTTATCATTTATCATTTATCATTTATCATTTATCATTTACCGTTTGAGATGTTACGTAACAAGGACACTTTTGAGTCGGCCTGTTTTAAAACTCCGCAAAAAACGTCATAATCATTATTTTATGTAATAAAACACGTGGAACGGTGGAACGTTACTATGGAACATGGAACGATACTATTTTTCATGAGTGTTGCTGGTATTATCAATTTATAAGACGTTATCACGTCAAAAATAAAATACTTCAAAAATGTTAAAATCCCTAGTAATTTTATTCCCTAAGAAGATTATTTTATTTTGGTGCAGTATTACAACTCCTTCATTATTCCGAATCACGTAAACAAAAAATATTTAAATGTTTAACTTTTTAAAGTCTGACAACCAGTCTTACCAGGTAAATAAATATATGTCGCTGGACCTTACACACAGCGCCATCTAGTGCCACACTACGCAAGGCTTGTGTCGTGGACACCAGATACACAATATCTTATATATGCTTAAGGTCCACCCAGGACCCTAAGCAGCCTCACTACCGTTACGCCATTTGGGTCGTCAAGTAGTATCGTATTACCAAGTATTAACTGGGTGGTTGAGGTCAGATAGGCAGTCGCTCCATGTAAAATACTGGTATTCAGCTGCATTCAGTTAGACTGGAAGCCGACCCCCACCATAGTTGGGAAAAAGCTAGGCAGATGATGATGATGTTAAAACTTATTCCAGTATTTGTTGCCTATTTATTTCGTCAAATCTGTTTCAAGCCACAACTAACAGATGCGCCATTTTAGCAGGATAGCAGAAGTAACAGGTTAGTTATTAAGACGCCATTTTAAGCCAGTCTTTAAAAACAGACACAAAAAGGGCAAATTAAATCCTACAAAGACGACTATAAGTCTCCATTTTCCTCAATCCAATTCAATTAACGTGACTGCGGTCATCCCACACTCATTGAACTAACAATTTTCATTCAATGAATCAACAGAAAACCAATCGTTAATTAAAACTGCCGTAAAACTCAAGGTTAATGCAACCACTCGTTTGATGTTATAATAACAATTTTTTGTTTATTCTGATGAAATTACATTAATTTGTTTTTAGTAAAAGCCAATAATAAGTGTCCCACTTAAGGACAAATGGCCTCCGTTCTTTCTCTGGTGTCTCTCTTTTTCCTAGTGCGATTGTAGGCCAACCCTTTAAGACAGAGTCCAACTCACCCCGACATTCCCTTCTGGACCGATCGCGTTATCATTTCTTGCATTTTGATCCATTGAGGCGTTATTTTTGCCCTGACATGCGGCAGATTAAAAAGAAATAACGTTATACCTATTGGAGGGCAAAGCCAAATTCAGTTTCATGCTATTAATTTAGTAATCTTCGGGGAAATTGCGTAAACCCGTCATAAAAACAATCACAATGCATTCGTTGCATAATTGCGCCAGAAACGCCATCGAGCATTCAAATTTAAACATAATTTTACCAGGACCGAAGCTGCGAGTAAAAACTTGTAGGGATAAAACTAGGGCTAAAAATACTAAAGGAGAATAACAAATTTACCTACATTTCGCATCATCCTCTCACACGTTTGATATTCCTAGGGCCGTCGTAAACTTGATAGGAAAATAGGAAACGATATGACATCAAATATAGACGGATTGAAAGTGGAAATCGAATCAAATCCTGCTCCAATCTTGTTTGACTTTACATTTGTTGGAGTCGCACCGTGTGATGTATAGGTAGGTAGGTATGACACGTCGTTTACATGTGGGTGGCAATTGGGATCGTTCAGCAATCATCGTTGAAGTTCTAAAACCACGTCAGTCATTTTACGCGGTTTGACATTTTGTTGTTTGATGCCGATTGCTTTCAGTTTTCATTTTCCTGTAAATTGCTGTTTTTGAGCTTGGCTTTAAGTGGTGTTAGAACTTCAACGAGACCGACGCTAGGAAATTAAAATACAAATCGCTACAAAGAAACAAAATTGTATCGCTAACTCGCTACGAAGCAACTATTGATAAAAGATCATGGTATTCAATTGTTTGATTTTGAACACATCATTGTTTTGTTCATTCCTATTTGGTGGTTAATCCCATGGGTGGTTGTAGATACTTCAGTCACTAGGTACCTATATTCTTTGAACCTGAAAGAACCATAATTATGTATTTCTGGTTTTTCAGGCAAACTGTTCCAAAAAGCGTCACATTCAAATGAACAACGCTTTGTTTTTTAGATCTTTCATTTGTTTTTCGGCATCTAGGGAATCCCCGAATTAGTGCAAAGAACTGGGTAAACTTCCAAGAGTTCACTAATTAAGCCTTGAATATCTTAGTTAAGGTTTATAATTAACTGCTACGTTAGTGACTTAGTTATATGGAAAACATTCACGTTAATCTTTTGTTCTGATGTGTTCAAAACTGTACGTGCCGCTCTACACAACATCGCCATTAAACTTATTGAAGTAACCTTTATCCGTAATTAAGTGTTGTTTAAGATTAGTAACAGTTAAGCTATTATGAACGAGTTTCAATAGAGTTGAAAACAATAATTGCGACGTACAGGCGAACAAGCTATTTGGTTTACACTTTACAATGTAATTTGTGGCTTAAACTGTAAACCAAATAGCTTGTCCGACCGTCCATGTCTTGTTTGGTTGACTATTAGCGCAGGATTGCAGTGGCATTCTTTTTGTTTTCTCAAAATTGTGTATCCTTTTGAGAAACCAGAAACACTTTATGTTCCCTTAAAAAGCGTAGTCGACGGAGCTCCGCGCTCGCGCTATTTCCGAGTGCAGCGTTTAAAGGAACCTAACTAACCTAACGAAGAAATGACTTGTTCTAGTAAAAATATAGGGGAATAATCCAAAAAAAAATATTAAATAAAATAAAAGAAAATATAGAAATAGGGGGCCCTATTTCCAAGTGCAGCGTTTAAAGGAACCTAACTAACCTAACAAGGGGTGCCCCAAGTCCCGATCATGGGAGCCGATATACTTCTGTATGTTCAGTTGACAAAATTTCGAGAATTTACAATGTCGCTAGAGAGATTACAATCTAACGTGTTTGATAATTTTACGGTGACAATATACATACAATCAATCGAAACCGTTGAATACTGTATTTTTAGCCTGTACTGTTTCACTGCTGGGCGACCGCCTCCTCCAATTCTCTCTATATCTTTTCTTGTGTGTCCCCGAACCAGCCGACGCGGTAGGCTCGACATCTTTTCGCCTCTTTCTTGGCCGGCTTGACCATCTCCCGGCAACAATCCTATGGAAACTTTTTCCCAGCGGTCATCGTGCGTGCGGCTGCCATGACCTTCCCAATCCCATTTTAGCATATGAATTCTGTAACGCTAATAAAAACTAACCTTATGTTTTTTTTATTTTACAGAGCAATTTTCATCCTCCGAAGAAATGATGAGCGCGCGCTTACAGCTGCGGCCGAAGCCAAAGCTAAGGAGAATGAAGTCACTCGTTTTTGATAAATATGTATTACTGTTATACGTTAAAGTTAATTATAATTATGCGAAAAATCTCAATAAATCTAAGATTTGTATAGAGTCGAGTGTATTTTAATTCTACATTCCCGAACGAATTTGAAATAAAGATAGCCCAAAAAATTGTGTTATTTATTTATAACTACCCACACCTTTAATTAATTTCACAAAACATATATTTGAGCACATACTGAGCACATTCTGAACTGGACCTGTGGCTGGACTCCCATTTTGTGCAACCTTGAGACGCACACCGCACCTTCCTTATCCTATATGTTATTTTCTTTTTATTTTTAATTTAAAGTATGTCACGGTGTTACTATACATATTTTGTAAAAATGTTTTCTTTTTGTATTTGGCACCTTGTTTTTTGGTAAAATTGAACTGTTTCATTTAATTGTACTTTTGTGTGTTGTGCTATATCTTTTGTGTGGACTAAATAAATGATTTATCTATCTATCTATCTATACTTTTATTAAGCCTGAATTCTTGTCACGCTGATGAGCAGTCGTGTCCGGACGGTCGCGACGTCAGCACGTACAAAATACGGTAGTCGGGCGCCGCTGACATCAGCGTCGCAGTATGGTGCTACTCGTAAATAGAACACAATGCAAGTATACTCGTACGCGACCAAAGGTGCGCGACCGACCGCCTAAAGAATGTAAAATTATAACTTAGAGAGATAAATCATAAATGATATTTATTTTGCAAATTGGTTTTCACAAACACTTTTACACGTCCTTATTTTTTAAACTAGATGGGGCCGGTGTTTCATACCTGACTACTCTGAGAAGAAACAGCCGAAACAAACTCAGAGGTCATAGTCTCTTTTAAAGTCCAGACAATCTTGTTCAACTCACATGAGAATTATGCAGATTTGGTAGTGTCTGAGATGGTCTTTTGAAGAAAGAACCACACAAATTTGAGTGGACTTGTCCAGTCAGTGCAGGACTCCCATTCTACTGAAACTCCGTACTATGCTAGGCAATATTAATATCAAAGGGTTTCCTTTAATGGCGTGCAGTACTTTAAGGTCCATGTTCACCGAGAATAAAACAGTCTGATTATCTAAAAACAGCTGTCAATGTGACATGTTCCCATCAAAAATGTGTTTTAAATAGCTGATTTTACATAATCGTCCGTCACGTTTTTGGTGAACATGGACCTTAGTATAACTAATATATACTTAGTTTAATATTTATAGTTATTAATATACAAATTACATTTAAAATAAAAAAAACAAAGTTCAAAGTTGACACGGAAGTTACATACCTACCTACATAAATAATTTATTTAATTAGTACGAACTGATATCTCATAAGAATAAATTAATCATTGTTTATAATAATGGCTTATTGAAGATAACACACGACTCGATTGTCGTCAGTTCATTGCCTTTAAGTTTTTGTCTGATCGTGAACCCTTGTCACTATGAAGCCTATATACTTATATGTAGGTAGGTACTAAGATAGGGTATCGCCTAGGGTTACCATTTTGAAATAAAATAATCCTGATAAAATCCATTTTTGAGAGAGCACACTTTTTTTTTGACGTGATAACGTCTTATAAATTGATAATACCAGCAACACTCATGAAAAATAGTAACGTTCCATAGTAACGTTCCATAGTAACGTTCCACCTGTTTGTATTACATAAAATAATGATTATGACGTTATCACGTAAATCTATCGTCCGTAAACCGACTTTACAGACAACCATTTTTTTTTTCAAAAATACCATATTCAGCATGAACGCTGAATAGAAAAGATCGTGATGAAACAACGCCAAAACTACATATTATGTATTTGAAAAGTTTCAGCTAGAAGATCAGCGGGGGATCTCGTCGTTCAGATTCAAAATCCGTTCTTCACCATAGAGATCTACGCTAGAGAATGGGCCACTACAGTGCTTTCTCAAGTTATTATGCCTTGTGTCTGTGACTGTAGCTTAGCTTTTTTTAATGTTTTATTGACATTCAAAAGTGCCGTAATGGTCTAATTGAAATAATTGATTTGTTTGAGTTGAAAAAAAGTGCAGAACTAACAACGCTATGTACAACAACGTTAATTTTCATCTCATCGTTGGAAGCCTAAACAAAAACAACTTAAATGGGCCAAACTAACATCACTCCAGTAATCTCCGAAGGTTTATTAGGCAGCGGTGTACTTAAATAGTATAGGTAGGTACCTACCTACATATAGGTGCCATTATAGATGGACAAATTTTACCACAGCGTTCAGTACGTCTAACCAAAGCTATGGAAGCAAAAATAACACTGATTAAAGTGATTTTATTTTGGCAAAAAAATCATAAATTGCCGGCACTCTAGAATAAACACATCCATTATGGGCGCGTTCTCGTTAGTAGGTAGTAGGTACCCAGACAGTTCTGCTAATATCATTCTGTAATTATCCATAGCACACTATAGTTACTTTCAATACATTAAGTACACATCACCTTTTTGGATAGATAATGTTGTGATGATACTCGTAAATCTATACTTTTTAATATTATAAAGCAGAAGAGTTTGTTTGTTTGTTTGTTTGTTTGTTTGGTTGAACGCGCTAATCTCAGGAACTACTGATTCTAATTGAAAAATTATTTTTGTGTTGGATAGTCCATTTATCGAGGAAGGCTATAGGCTACATAACATCACGCTACGACCATTAGGAGCGGAGCAGGAATGAAAAATGTTGCAAAAACGGGGATTTATTTTCCTTTTGTTTTTCTCTCTTATGTGACGCAGACGAAGTTGCGTGGGTCAGCTAGTAGAAGATAATAGGTAATTACGCGCAAAATAAATCACATAAATCAGTGGTTTTTGCTTAGATGTCTTTGGTAAAACTTACTGAACGCTGTGTTAAAATGTGTCCAGCTATTTAAATGAGACCTTATATATATAATTTCGGCAGTTATGTAAGTTTTAAGTTCCGTCACCCCATGTAATAATATCAATAAAGAAAGTATAAAGACTCGACTAGGCCAGAACAAATCCGACCCACAAAACCGAACATTTCCCGACAAATCCGGACGGACGGTAACCCTTATTTATACCCATGACAAGGTACTAGACGTGGGTAAAGAGAACAGTGTCACGTTACCAATTGGGAAAATGCGGGATTTGGGTTTGTAATTATAAACCGAAGACTAGAAACTGCCAAGTTTTTGGAAGTAGTCCATTTTGAAGAGAATGATTAAAAAAATGACGCAACCGATATATTTTGCGAAGAGCAAGCTGCAATGGCAGGGGAGTTCATGGCTAAATAATAACAGCCGCTTGGATCGATAGGTTGGTCTGTGGATGGGTGACCAGTTGACCACCCATTACATACAGAGTTTCTTCCGTGCCTCGAAAAGCACGTTGAGCAGTTGGCCTCCGCTGTCATTTGTAGATCTTTGAGAGTCGTTATAAGTAGTCAGTGACCCAAAAAGTCTGGCAACCAGTCTTACCAAGGGGTATCGTATTACTAGGGTTGCCAAAATTTCTTCAGAAAAATATAGTATTCTAAAATAAGCTACTAAAAATATAGTACACGCCAAAAAATTATAGTATTTTATGGAAAAAGCCAAAAATAGACAAAGATTCATGATTACTTTTTTTCTTCATAAAACATAATATTTAGTTTCACTTCTTGCATTTAAATTATGCTTTATTACATTTAAATAAACCAAAAAAAAATATTTTTTTTTATTAATTAGAAACCTACCACTTCTGTTTCTTTCTTGTCGCCATTTGAATTCATGGCCGAAAATGTCCTTTCCGTGAATGCCGGGAAAAGAGAGCAGCACTGAAATTACTTTTTTGACAAGTTGTTCACGGTATTTTTATAATATGTCGCCATTTTTGGCATGTAGTTTGGTCAGTAAACTAATTACAATCTTTTACTTTTGGCAGATGTTTGTTGATGAATGATGATGCATCAGTCAAACGGTAATGTAGTTAATTCTTCTGGACGTTTGTATTTTTTTTATGAAGGATTTGTTTGTTAGTTTTCGGTGTTGAAAATATAGTATTTTTGCGTACTATGTATTTCTTCAACAGTATATAGTACGTAGAGCCGAAATATAGTACAATACTATATATTATAGTACGGTTGGCAACCCTACGTATTACCTCGTACTAACTGGTTTGTGGACGTTAGATAGGCAGTCGCTCCATGTAAAATACTGGTATTCAGCTGCATCCGCGGACTTGCGGTTACACTGGAAGCCGACCCCAACATTGTTGAGAAAAGTTAGGCAGATGATGAGTCGTAAAAATGGCTAAAAAGAGTTTTGGTCAAAAGCAGCGCCATTTATCTACTGTTACCAGAAATCCACCTGCAAGTCGAGGTGCAGATTAAATCAAAATCAAACCAATGTAAAACTGCAACAAAACGGAGTTGCAAATATAGTCTTTAAATTGGAGTTGTCTTGATCATCCCGCTGGAATTTAAAGATACACGAAGAAATTTCACAAGCTTTAGCAAAACGATTCCTACCAATAACGATCACTTCCTAGTCTCGGTACTCCAATTAGGAATGCAGGTGGCCACATACCTAATTATCCACATTGTAAGATCCGACCTTTATTCGAAATCCTTGATATCAAATATTTGCACGCTCAACTACTAGAATTCTGGCTCAAACAAAGAATTACCTATCTACCTAAAATTATGTGGATTAGATACTAGTATTTAAATAAAGATAGACATAATTAGGCCATTGTAACAACAAATACCATTAATTTGGGGTATTATCAAACACGTGATTAGCTTTTGTTTTATTGACAAATGATTGACGTTCATTTGTTTAAGATTAGGACCTTCATAAATAAACACACTGTAGTTTATGCATTTCACGTGAGCGCGTCATTCGTTGCAATTAAAACCTTACACAGTAATGTACATGATCTAAAATACTCAATTATGTCGCAAGATCAAGATTTGCAACATCGTTTTAATTTGTAACAGTGTGTTTTAAGGCTACGTACTTACTGACTGGGTTGTGGAGGTCATATAGACAGTCCATGTAAAATACTGGGTATTCAGCTGCATCCGGTGAGACTAGAAGCCGAAACCAACGTAGTTGGGAAAAGGCTAGGCAGATGATGATGATGATAAGAAAAACAGCGGTAATGTGCGCGTTGGACTCGCGCAAGAAGGGTTCTTTATCATCGTAGCAGAGGAGGCCCCTTTGGCCCACAAGGCCGAAGCCTGCCGAGGCTGCGGGACTGTTCGAAAGAGACCCCGCGGCCCCGGAACGTATAGGGCGAGGAAGGAACATGGATGGATTTTAGTCAATAAAAGTCTGACAGTGCCCCTGTCTACGGATAGCAGATGCTTAGTAATAGGGTCCTTTTAGGGTACCCGAAAAGTAACCAACCTTTTGGGTAAGGAACCCTAAATATGAGTACCTACCTACCTACCGAAAAACTAGAGACTGCGGTCAAATTATTATAACGGAATGGCAAATGGCTGACCATTTCTAGTACAAATGGTAAACCATTTACCCAACCCTATCTGCGTATAACTTACTCAGTTTAGGTCACGTCATTCGGTACTTTATGGTTCTATGTTGTTTTTCTTTATCTAAATAACATCATTGTTGGGTAGCTTTGTGAAATTAGTTTGTTGGTTTTGTATAGTTCGCTAAGTGCCATCATATTCCGTTACCTACCTTTAACCAGCTGTTTCCACGGAACTCCAATTTCCTTGACCAATTATTTGGAACTCTTATGGCAGCTATATGAGTACGGAATACCTAGAAGCAGTTAGAACTACTAGTGTAAATGTGGGTAGGCAGTACGTACCTACATTTGTCATTAGAAAAATATTGTGTACCTATTAGGTTTGGTAGACGCCTTGTAGACTTGCTCGGCAGGTAAAGCCGATCTGTCCCCGTATTATACGCTCTGTCTGAGATTGCAATTTGAAAAGTTTGTGAAACCGCCGGGGGCTAGAGCACAAAAAAACTAGGTACAGCTGTACTAAAAATCCAAACATTTTGACCGTTCGGAGTTTTGTAGGAATAGGCTGTTTTATTTTAAAGTAGCACGTCGCCCGCGACTTCTTGATAACACGACTAATTATAAGCATGATTCAATATAATTTATAGCCTATATTACTCAGTAAAGATGTAGCTTTCTAATGGTGAAAGGATTTTTAAATTCGGTTCAGTATAGTTCTTGAGTTAAATCGTAACGAGCACTCGGGGTCTGCCCGGTCTGCCTTCATTTTTTATCAATATATGCAATTATAATTATTTTTATTATTATAATTATTTTATTAATTATAATTTGTTTTTAAGTAACTATTATGATACTAGTGCGGTAAGTTGATTTTTACAAACGAGTAGACGAATGTAAGCCCGAAACGAAGTTGAGGGTTCACGAGTTTGTAAATACCAACTGCACGTCTGTCATACCTACAACGTTTTTCAACACATTTGCGAGAAAATTATTAATTTTAACCACGCTATAAAATGTTTGTAAAACATTAAATAGCGCTCTTGCGATTTTGGCGTCAAGAAACTGTTTTCTGTTTTCTGCAATTTCCACCTCATTCAAAATATCAGTTCAAGTAGATTCCATCTGATTCCACGCTTGAACTCATAATGTTATTTTCACTCCTCTTGCTCGAAAAGACCGTCTTAATAGCGTACCTACCAGAGCGGGCGTAAAATTGCTTATTATGCCCTTGGGATTATTTTTTTTTTAATTATCGTCGTCGGTGTTCGAAAACGCATAAGTCTTTACTAATAATTCGTATAAAATTGACTTACTACTGTTCCATTAAAAAAAATATATTTTATTTAAAAAATGGAACCAAACGCGCCGAACGCCGAACTCTTTGGCAGGATGTGTGCAATTGCATTCCAGTTCCAGCTACAGAAGAAATAAAAAAAAGTCATTGGCGCGAAATTTTATGATTTTTTATTTGAATTATAAGTAGGATTCCTTTGGCAGAATAGTCGACATCGGCTTCAATTGCCATTCATAAAAAATAGAATAGAAGTAGGATTCTTTTTTATCTCCTACGTTTACCCCACATGAAAACATGAACTGAAATTATGTTGCCGGGAAACACTCATTATTAAATTAATATGGTTATTTTATTTTCTCGCAACCGTAGTGAAAAGTACGGTGTAACACACGGCGCTAAAATCCCATTATATCTCGGTTCCTTTTTACTACCTCGTCTATAATGGGTCATTTTAGCCCCTTGTATTACAATGTATCTACTATTTGTTTATCAGTCGAAAAGTCGCAACAATCCTTGACGTTTCTATGAAAGTGGCGCGAATCTGCAAATGGCGCCACATGCACGTGGTGAAAATTAGAACTACATCTTTCGTCTCACTTACTCTTTTGTACCAAAGTGAGAAACGTATTGAGTAAAAGCACTTCCAAGGAGGTTCGATCAGTCAGCTTATTTATTCTCGTAATGTGAAACTCTTGGTGGAATCCTTTTTCGTTTTTTTTTAGGAAATAAAAAAAACCGTAAAGAATACGCACGGTGCTATACAAGGGGGAGTGCGGTAAAATAGGTACTTAGGTGAGAGTACCTATTTTACCGCACGGTCTGTTGTATGGTGCGTAATATTCAACTTTCGAACAATGCACACAGGCTTCGTAAATGCACTTTTTGAGCAAGTGTGTTGAAAATAATTATAATTGCCTAAGTTGACAAAAAATGGTTACAAAGAAGGTCTAACATCAAATGTATACAACCTTTTTTTATAGGTCCATGCCTACAACTCCTAGTTTTGGCAATATATTAAAAAGTAAACTAGCTTGACATTGTCATTATCTGACATGGGGTGTTAGGTTATTTTCGTTACGGAATTTCTGGATTCGGTCTCCACGCTCAAGGCCCGCGATAGAAGCTATGCAATAGCTTAAAAATCAAATCTTTCCTCGTATAATTATATTAGAAGTGTAGATAACACTTCTTCTATGTTGGTTCGAGCGATCGGTGTTCCTTCCACCCTGATTCAGCTTGTACTTGGCTTCTACCATCGCTGAATAATTTCGGACCAGCAGTTGGAGCTAAGTTGAGCGGTTTTTTCTCGAACTTACTTACGTAAGCACAGTCGATATGAACATCAGTGTAGCGGGGACACGTTGATGGCAATAAAGAGAAAAATATTTAAGTTTAATCATAATTTATTCTTTACAACCTACTATACACAAAATGAACTATACAAAAATACTAGAACTTAAGCTTGAAGTCTTTCGACGTAGTCTTCGTAGTTTGAGACCTGGGCCACTGTGACTTGTCATCTATTAACATCTTGATGTACCGTCCTTGTTGATCCGAAGGCAGGTTGACGCCGAGAGCTTCACAATTTCTAATAATCTCGGAACATCCCCGGATATCTCTGTTCCGTACTGTAACAAAAGAAGATGACATAATTATTATAAGTCTGTTTCTAAACGAAGGTATGACCCATGACCATAGTTGCCACAAATAGTGCTTGAGCATCTATCAATTTCGCTACTGATGTTTCAGCTCCATGATTTTACTGAGAAATTAGATGGATAGAATACTCTTTATTATGTACACCATCAAAATTACAGATACAAATATTTAAATCATTTTACAAGGGGTGACACCATTAAATTGTCATAGCCATTGGCGATAAAAACCCAATAACACTATGCTCTACCTAGGGATGCTCGACCAGTAGAGCATCAAGTTGGACGTGCAATTTTGCAACGTATGGAGTTGTCATAAGATTATTTTTTCAGTAGTCTCAAAAAATGCTCTGCTCTTGGTGTACGCTGACCCTAAGGGTCCTTACAGACTTTATCTGCCGTTGGCAACGTCCCGCTCGTCTGTAAGAACGCGAAAGACGTAAATCTCAGCAGTCGGGTAGCGAAATAGGAATAGGTATAAAAAATGTAGGTAGTATAGTATTTTTATCATCATATGTGCTTGAATGAGTATTCAGTGGGTATTTTAGTATTTTTATCTTTATAAATTGTGTGAAAGAACTTGGATAACGTAGGTCAATGTATTTTAACAGTTTAAATTAGTACAACGCTATCACTGGGCTCAATAAACAGTTTTTTTTTTGTTGCCAACCCTTGTACTATAGAATTAAAATTATACATTGTTATCTACTAATAAAATAACATTCAAAGATACTGGGGAAAAAAAAGATAATTTTATTTTAGTAAGTGCGTCTTTGAGGACTCGAATGGTGTAGTGGTAGTGACGCTGCCTTACGTGCTTAGGGTTCTGGGTCCGAATCCCGGTAGGAGCAAATGTTTGTTTGATGAGCATTGACATTTTATTTCCGAGTCATGGATGTTTATATGTATAATATGTATGTATTTACAAACAAAAAAAAGTATATATGTAATATATCAACTATCTAGTGTCCACGATACAAGCGTTGCTTAATGTGACACTAGGTGGCGCTGTGTGTTAATGTCCAGCGATATTTATTTATTTTAGTAAGTGCAATCAGATCAGTCAGATCAGTTTAGTTAGATACTGTGAAGAGGTTGCGATTCCTAGCAGACCACAATCTTTTTAAATTTCGAACGGCGAGCAAGCCCATTGTTCACCGTCCACAGGCCACCACGTAGCCCCTGACGCCCGGTGCGTCTCCCGCGGCTGCTAGGACGTAAGGTTCTCTTTCTCTCACGTTCCGCCACCACCTCTTTCGCTAGCATGACAGCATAGCAGAAGGAGGCGACGGTTCCTATTCCCTCTAGCTCCGAACCATGGATTGAACCAAGGCCAGTCGCGAGAGGTCGCAGCCGCCGATCGCCGCTACGAGGACAGGCGGCGGTGCTCCACCCACGCGGGGCAAACATCCACCGTGTCCTCCGGTTGATCCTCACAGTGGTAACACCCGGGCTTTTCCTCCCGCCCGATTCGGTGCAGGAACCTCCCGAAACAATCATGTCCGGTGAGGACCTGCGTCAGGCGGGAGGTGAAAGCGCCGTGGCGCCTCTCAAGCCGCTCCTCAAAGAGATGACTTATAGCTACTAAATTGTGCCCTATGAAATGAAGCCTAGTTTTAGACCACAGATATCGGAGCAGTAAAAGCCCAGAGACGCTCGTTAGGTTTGATCCACGACAAGCACTTAGAACCATTATTTATTTCTTCATAAAAGAAAACATCGCGACAACAGCAGTCCCCGTACCCAGAATTCTAAAACACTGTGACAATTCCGACCACAAGAGAGCCTTCAGCACTGATATCAAAAAAGGCTGATTATAGGTATGCTACATTGGAAGCAACGGATACAAACCCGCCGTGTTTAATAAGCATCTACTAGCAAGTATCACACCGCACAGTCAAACAAAAGTAACGAGCCACCTAAACATATTATCGCTACACACAGCATAAGTGTGCAAACTTAATTTGCAGTGCGACAACTCGTGTGAATGAAGTGCATACCACCTGTTGCAGCGGAAACGTGCTGCTTCGAACTGCAGCTGAATTGGAAATTGAGACAGATGCTAAGAGCGTGCAAATGTTCGAAATTGGAACAGGGTCTGTGTCAGAGGAACTTTGTCCTGAACTAGAAGAGTTACTTTTATGTAGGGAGTTTGAGTATATTATAGATAATTTATGAAACATGTGGCTAATAAGGTAGTACCTCCTTGTAATCCAAATCTATTATCAATACAATCATACTACTAAACTAGACGACGTCCATCAAAAGTTATATCCTATTAACCTCACATATAGACATCAATTTGCTTGATAGCTATTCACCCAAAAACAATTAAGAGATGATCTCTTCATTCTCTAAAACCACCATATAGATCAAAATGAGTATCTATTATAAAAATTGTTTAGGTAAATGGTGTAAAAGTATTTTTTTTAGTTTTGTTCTACGCTATACCTGGGAACCTTCCAGTTTCTTACGGAGACATTAGGGGTTTAAGATCCAACTTTTCAGTAAGTAACTTTTAATTATTAAAATTTAATAATTATATAATTTAATCGTTATTAAAATTTAATAATATTATTTAAATTTAACTTTACCTTACTTTAAATACCTCCACAATCCCCGTACTATTAAATGCATCCATCATTACCATACGTTTTGAGTGGGTCATATCGAGTACTACCGTGAAGCGTAATTAAAAAAAAAAAAAGTCGTATCCCAACAATATTTTTTTCGAAGTGTTACTTAGTGTACCGATGGCCACATTAATTCGTTACCCCTTTTATTGGGTGTCTTAATGCAGCGCTCTGTACCTACCGAATGCTGATTTATCGATCACTGTTTTAGTCTTTCACGGCTTAAAACTAAACTTATCACCCACGATCAAAGCGCTTGCGACAGCGACGGAATATCGGGAGCTCAAAATAATGAATAATCACGGAAGATATTCCATAAGTGTCAATATAAGTATAGCTTGGTTATCGGCTTCGGGAAGCGGAATATCGGGAGCTCAAAATAATGAATAATCACGGAAGATATTCCATAAGTGACAATATAAGTATAGCTTGGTTATCGGCTTCGGGAAGGGTTCATTTACACCCTGGATATTCATGGAAGGGTTGGGCAAAAGTTCAGAAAAGTTGATGTGTCATAATGGTCGGGTTTTGTATTTCGCTTTACGACCGAACATATAGGTACTGTAGTATGATAGGGCCAACAAACAGATCAAGCACCTAATTGTTCTAAGTTCACGAGGGCAGTTGATTAAGTACGCAAACAATCAACATTATACAAAGCGGTACAATTAATAACATTATATGAACTTATAACCTCCCTATGTTTCAATTTTATAAAATGTTTTAGTCGTCAAAATATTATTTATGTACCCCCCCCCCCCCCCCTACTCATGATCATAGTGAAGAGAGCGAATCTTTTTTAAACTTTCACGATCAGAACACATTATAAAACTTGTGCAAACGGGTATTTATTGCGAACTTAACCTTTACTTTAAGCCCGACGTTTCGACTTCACCAGCCCTGGTCGCGGGAACACTGAAGTATTGGAGGTACCGCCACAGCATTTGACAGCAAAGCTAACGCGTTTATTCAACTACCCTCACTTCCGTGTAATAGGAGACGAGCCTAATGCCATGAACCGGCAACATTTACAGACTCCGTGGCAACTACTGAAAAGTTCCTAATGGAAAAACTATGCTCGACCCGGGAATCAAACCAAGGACTTCTTGTTCAGCACCCAGCAGTCGCGTTTGCGACCACTAGACATACGCGGTGACTAGGCGATCCCATAATCTTCTTTTAAAATTCGTTGCTAAGCGGTGGTGTCCATTAACGTTATCAATACAACCTATAACATTGACAGACAATATCAATAAGATAATGTACTACTCCAACAATACATAAACTAACAAGCCCTACATTGTACTAGATTTATTATAAGTAGTGTCATTATATAGGACGCCGGGATCACAGACCTAACATAAACTAGTACTGATAATACTATTGTCAGTGAAGTCTAACTTGTTATGTTGCTACTTGCGACCCCCCATATTCTTGAGAATATGACTAACACCGCGCTGTGCGGTGCACCGTGAGATCCGCTGTCTCAGCAATTCGACCGTGGGATCGAAGATTGTGCAATGCCAGTGATGAATGTTAATTTTAGCTTTAGTACGTCACTCTTGTTTCTTACATCGAGCAATTGTCACACAACTTAGTTTTACCGATTTAAATGTAATTTTATTTTAATTAAATTCAATAAGTAAATTATATCGGTTTCATTTGCATCCTCGTCTGCAGCCGAACGTAATTGGCGCAGCCGGTAGGATACTCGCGGTCGGTTTCGCGCAATAAGGAAGATTTCCGTAATCGCAAAGCTGCCCGTGCGGCTCTCCAGTCGCTCCAGAGTATCCAGAATCTACACTTCGTGCTGTATCGAGGAATCCAGAAATCGATTACGCAAAGGGACTGATATAATGTTCATGTAAGTACATTAGATTATTTCTAGTGACCGCTTTCCCCTAGCCTGTACTAATATAATTATCCAAAATTTTCTTTCCACGAAAATCTAGGAATACTAGGATAGTTAGAAGTAGAGATTTAGTGATAGATTCTAGAAGAAATATTAATTTAGATACGTTACACGAGGACTCGGAATCCTTTTCTAGCAAAATGTCCTTGGATTTAGATACCATTTTTAGAGCATTACGGTTGGCACCCGAGTTTCACGGGAACCCGAATGTGCTGACTACATTTATTCAATTATGCGATCATTTAGTTAAAGAATATTATAAAGTTCAAGGTGGTTTTGAATTAATTAACTCTGCACTTATTAATGGTATATTAAATAAAATTATAGGATCTGCTGCTCGCTTAATCAACTCAAAAGTATACAATATTCTCAACGACACTTCACTTCATCACCGTACAAGAATTATTGAAAATGTTAACAATAATCGCGAACGTGAAAAAGATTACGAACCAGAGCAACAAGTTTTTATTAGGAATCCTTTATGCCATAGGCAAAAGTTAGCTCGATATACTCATGATACGGTATTAGCGGATTCGCCTATTCGTATCTATACCAAAAAGAAAAAAGGCAAGGTACCTAAATCACGGCTAAAACGGGTGCTTAATAGTGCTCGTTAATTCATTATAAACCTTGATGATATGCGCAATAGTTTAAGGACACGATGAATACTCGTAGATTAGGTATGTAATATAACAAGAATCAATTTCTAGAGATTAGTTTTAGAGAATATTTTGACATTATTAGACTAGGATATTATTACAATGGGAATGAAATAGTGATAGTTATACAATTTCCGTTACTTTATCCTACTAACTTTATCCCATACAAATTATCCCTGGCCCCTAATTATAACAATAAGGTCCTTATTCCATCTTATCCTTTCATAGCGGTTCACGAAAAAGATCTATTGTACATGGAGACAGAATGTCCGAAGTATAGTCACGGTCACCTTTGCGAGGATAACTGAAGTCACCACCATGGCGAACAATCAGACTGTATCCGGCAGCTCAAACTACATCAGAAAATCAATGAGTCCTGTCAATTCACATCAGTAATCCTGTCTTCTGAAGCGATGGACCAGCTAGACGACCAACACTTCATTGTGAGCTTTCCTAAACCTACGAAAGTTCGCCTCACTTGTTCTGAAGATAATTAAAGAATGCTGAAAGAGAGCTACCTATCTATCATACCCAGAGGATGCGCGCTAAGAACTTCATCATTTACTGCAAGCAATCGTCATGACCAAAGTAAAGGAAAGATATTGAAAATTATGGACTTACCAACTACGAACGAAAATGTATCGAATGTACCTATGAAAACTATAGAATTAGATACCATTGACCTCGGCAGTTTGCATTCAAGTAACTCTGAAATCTCTCTACAAGAACCTGTAACGCTACAGTCGTCGAACACTGAAACTATACATATACCACACCACTATACCGGTATAAATTCTACTATCCGGTGCATGTGTGCTCATTTTCATCATTATACTTCGTCGTCGCAGATTGAAGAAACTAGTACTATAGAAAGCCACTGAAGTAATCGATATCAAAGATAAGGATAAGGAGGCCTGCCACACCGAGATTGATCCAGCTTCGCCATCGACACTATTTTCGACTAGAGTCTTCAAATAGTTGCCGATCTCGTGGAGGGAGATGTTATGTTGCTACTTGCGACCCCCCATATTCTTGAGAATATGACTAACACCGCGCTGTGCGGTGCACCGTGAGATCCGCTGTCTCAGCAATTCGACCGTGGGATCGAAGATTGTGCAATGCCAGTGATGAATGTTAATTTTAGCTTTAGTACGTCACTCTTGTTTCTTACATCGAGCAATTGTCACACAACTTAGTTTTACCGATTTAAATGTAATTTTATTTTAATTAAATTCAATAAGTAAATTATATCGGTTTCATTTGCATCCTCGTCTGCAGCCGAACGTAATTAACTGACTGGCCCGTGTTAGCAATTTAATTTCCAAAAATATAAACAATAATGTGCTTTTGCAATAACAACTTTACAATCTGCACATAAAGTTGAGTTTACGCTACACTCCAAACATTTATATTTTTTTCTAAAGTAGATACGAGTCATTCCGGTATAAACTTTACACATGTATGTAAGGAATTAATTTGATATTCGTTTGAGTGAAAATACAATTTGTTCGACGCTAGTATTTGAATAAAGAATAGATAATGCGTAGAAAAGTGACATACTTTCAGGCTGACGCAAATATCTTGAAGATGGGTGGTCTTTGGCTAATCAGAAGATTATGCTTTCATAAAGAAAGACTATAATCATCAGCAGAGACATTGGCCAGACAATAATAATATCCTTTTTGCATAAAATGCACATGAATGATTGCAGGAATTTCTAATGACACTCTCAAATCCTTGTATGTCCTTCAGATATTTTTTCAGCAATATACATTAATCTAGCAAGGGGATCCTCCGCAGTATTTTCAGTAGTTTCTTGCAACCTTATCTGTCATTTCGAATTATAATCATTGAAGTTAGAGGTCCAATCGCCCATTAAAGAATAGATTAAAATGGTCCAAAGCAAAGGAATACAAGCACTTGCAACCAGACTTCTCACCCCAACAAATGTATCAGTTAGGACATCATTCAGTAATTTTACATACTGCAGGGTGTAAACAGACGTTGCGGGACTGTTCGAAATAGATACCGCGGCCCCGGAACGTAAAGGGCGAGGAAGGAACATGGATGGTTTTTAGTCAGTAAAAGTCAATGGAACGCATTCAACACATCGTGTTGATGGGTGCAATGAGTAGTAAACGGGTCATGGAGTTATTTAAAATGAAGTTGTTATATTAAAAACTGTTTTAAAAAAAAACTAGTCAAAAAGTTGGAGCTTTGACCCAAATATCTCCATAACTAGAAGTTTCCCAAGCATGGTGTAGAACAGCCCTTCCCAAAGTGGGCGATAATACCCCCTTGTGGCCGCTGCAGGCCTAAAGGGGGCAGCAAGAGACCCAGACAAAAAAATGGGGGGCGTTGTGGAGAGGTTTAGGGGGCGATTTGTAATTTCATCTAGGAGGACTTTAAACACCGACTGAGCTCTCGACTCTCGACTTCAACTCGTGAACAACTACTAATATTAATTAAAAAATTGCTCAAACTAACTCAGTTCGATATTTCTCTCCGTGTATTTCAAATATCTGTCCTGTTTTATTGAATAAACTAGCTGACCCACGCAACTTCGTTTACGTCACATAAGAAAGAAAAACGAAAGGCAATAAATTCCCCGTTTTTGCAACATTTTTCATTCCTGCTCCGGTCCTAATACTCGTAGCGTGATGTTATATAGCCTAAAGCCTTCCTCGATAAATGGACTATCCAACACAAAAAAAAAATTCAATTCGAGCCGGTAGGTCCCGAGATTAGCGCGTTCAACCAAACAAACAAACAAACTCTTCTGCTTTATAATATTAGTATGGATAAAAGTAAATCAATTAATATTAAATGGGCAATAAAACTATTAAGTAAATAATAAAAAAAGCTATACAACAGCTAAGCTAACATAACAGTTGTTAGATTTTAGTAGCTTGTTAGTCGTTAGGCGATTAACACACGGCACCGCGCACCGAGGCGGAGGGCGGTGGCGGTAAAGCGGATTTCGTAGCGGTACCCCGCGCGGTAAGGCGGTTTACGCGCCTGTCCGCGCGGTTGGAGTTAACGCGGATTTGACCAGTTTGATCACAGACACTGGCAACAATGAACGCTGAAGTGATGGCAGTAATCTGGTTTTTATAGCGTAGAAAGAAAAAAAAATAAGATATTGGGTTCATCCATTTTTAAGCAGAACAGGACATAATCAGATCAATTTTTAAATTGCAACACGTCCCGCACCCACAATGATCCGCGCGGTTATGCGGCGCCCCGTGTGTGAGGCGCCGCCTTACCGCGCGGTCGTCAGCGCGGAGGGGCGGGCGGTGGCGGTGAGAGCACCGCTCGAACGCGCGGTCAGGCGGTGTACGTGTGTTAGGCATCGACGGATTTAATAGAGATCAATGCGACATGAGATCCGCTTCACCGCCAACCGCGGCGGTGCGCGGTGCCGTGTGTTAATCGCCTTAGTTACTGGTTATTTTTAATAACTTTAATTTTAATTCGATTATGACTTAGAATTTTTTAAATAATTTCAATTTAAAAGAAATTTAATTTAAGAAGTGCTCGTGGTTACGATAACAGCCGCTCGGGCCGATCTTTAGTTTAAGCCGTGCTTGTCAAGGTTGGCCTGTGGATGGGTGACCCAACCCTTACATACCGAGTTTCCTCGGTGCCTCGGAAAGCACAGGCGATTACATGAGCTAAACGCGCGTTTTATAATTACTAAAAGTATATGATTCACTGCTATAAACAAGACTAGAAAAATATATGATATTCTTCAGGATATATGCTAGCATGATACTGTTTTGAAAATATAATACAATGAATTTGGCTCGATGAAAAGAAATCACGAACTTATCTCTAAAAATATCTTTCAAACAATAAAAAACATACTAATACGCATGCGATCATTCTGATTTTTTGGCAAATAATTCTACAAGTAATATAAATTAGCATGATACTGTTTCAGTTTTTTAATCCAATCAATAGTTTTTTTGTAAATCGATCGAAACCACTCATTTCGCGGCATTTGGCCCGCAGTGGCTGACGTAACAACCACTTTGTAGTGCAAGCTGATTAGAACTTTATTCTAACAGCATTTCAAACGAAGTTTGAACCATCACAAATAGAGTTGCTAATTTAGCTCGTCCTAGCGCCTTAAGCTGTTGTTTGACCATCTTTGGCAGTCATTACGAGTAGTCAGTGGGCCAAAAAGTCTGACAACCAGTCTTACCAAGTGATATCATATTACCCAATATTAACTGGGTTGCGGAGGTTAGATAGGCAGTTGCTCCATGTAAAATATTGGTATTCAGCAACATCTGGTTAGACTGGAAGCCGTCCCCAACATAGTTGGGAAAAGGCTACGCAGATGATTAAAGAATTTGTATTTTAATAGGTACTTAGACCAAATAATAAAATGAACGTACTGAAGGGTAGAACAAGTGCCTTTCGGCTTCGTAAAGGGGTTTTTTATACGTTGTCTGTGGCAAGATGTGACCAGATGGCAGTCACTACTTACATTTAAAGTTGAACAATACTTGCAGAACTGCCACATACTCCATCATCATGTCATACTTGAGTAATGTCTGCAGCAGCCGGACCACTGCATCTTCATTGTAGTCTTTTAATGCCATTATACTGAAAGCGGTAGCTCTGGAAAATTGCAATTTGTGTGTTTTACTACTTTTTATATTTGTTTTCAATGTACATAAAAATAATACAAAGTGGACTGTTTATACAGTAGGCTAGGGTGCACTATTGCACATCAGTGGTAAGAAAACCAGTACAAGCTGGCCTCCTTTTCTTTTCAACATTACTTGGCCAGTTCAGAGTAAAATACTGGTATTCAGCATCTGGTTAGACTGGAAGCCGTGCCCAACATAGTTGGGAAAAGGCTAGGCAGATAATGATGATTACTAGGCCAGTTTAAAGTAGCCTCACATGCAGCCTTCTGTGGTTTTACTAAAAAATTTGCAAATGTATGATTTTATTTTATTTATTTAAGGAAAAACAAACAGTAGCACAATAAAAATTTGTTAAAAAAAAAATATTTTAACCATTACATGATCATTAAAATTGAATACATATTATAATTGTGCGGCCTAACCAGTAGCATTTTACTTAATTTTTATTAATTTGCAGAATGAAAATATCTAATTAGTCTGTCACTTAGATTATCAAGAAATATTTGACCCGTATTTTTTCTTTTGTCACATAAACCAAAATTGACGAAGATACAATGCTTTTAAAATTCCCAATACGTCACTGTTAACCATTCTTAGTCTATTCTGACGTCACAAGCCCCCACTCCCGAGTGATGCGTTTTATCTTCATCAATATTCTTTGATTTACAAAAACAAAAAAATAAGTGTCCATTATTTTACAATAATCTAACTGACAGACTAAATAGATTTGCAAATTATTGATGGTGGAAACTAGCCTATTGTATCCAACAGTATTTTTTTTTTCTGTAAAATGTATCAGGAATTTGAATAGGTACTTACTTTTCTCCAACAATGCCCAGAAGAACTTCAGAATCTTCCAGAAGGTCATTACCCAACATCTGGTCAGAAAACCAAGTGCTTGCCCAACAAATGTGCCAGAAACAAACCAATGGATAATGGTCTGACCACTCTTGACTAAACTCCGTAACATATTTTCTAAAAATAACTAATGACGCTTCTGATCTATTTAATACTGAGTCTTGAATTAATTCTCTAAATAGTATCCTATAAAAACTCCTTAGACTCTGATACTTCATATAAGAACTCTTAAGTATTGACAGACCTTTGTCAGAATTGCCCTTAATACATTCTGCTTTTGCGAGGTAGTGAAGGAACTCACCATTTCTCTTGTACGAGATTGGGTCAACTTTTAAACAATATGTTTGTATTACAGCAACCATTCTAGGCTTACCGTTAATGCTGTAATATTTAAAGAGTTTTTTTACAGTAGCATAAGTTAGGTATTTCTTACAATTCTGACATTGTGTGATTAGTTCTTCAATCTTACTGTGTTTATTTTTTGTAAGCAGTTCTGAAAATGTTTCTTCCAAGTCTAAACTGCTCATTGTGGACACGTTATTTGTGTCACTTGTGTACGTACAATGTTGTATACTCGACTCTGCGAGGTCATTTCTCTGAATCTTTGAAGATCTGTGTCTTTCAAATATCTCACTGGTGAATGCATCAATTGTAAGGGTTGAGTAGTAACCACTGTTTGGAGCCATTCTTTGTATACATTGCAAATTCTTTATAAGTCTTGCGTAGTTTAGAAAATTCTTTGTCAAGTGCAATCTAGTTATGTTCATTGTTTACCTGAAAATCTGTCCTTTCACAGTGACTTAGTTCTAGGTCGAAATACGTACGTGTTTTAAACAATTTGAACTTATCTGGGACTAATACGTGTCTTGTACTTCATTTTCTTGTTCTGTTTACCTTAATTACTAAATATAAAAGCAAAAAACACGGCTAAAAATATAAAAGTAGACTGTAAACAGGTTATTTTTATTTACCATGACCAACTTGACCGACTTTGACAATTTGACATTGAACGGGTGTCACTGTCAATTTGATTTTGGCATTTAGTTGACGTTTCATCGGGGATGCTTGCCTTTCCATTAAATTCTATTATTGCGGGTTGCGTTGGCGTTTAAAGTATTTTTTTTCTCATTAATTAAATGCATTAGTCTCACGTTTTTATACGTTTTCTCGTCACGTTTTTTCACCTTACCTCCATCATTTGAAATATAAAATGAATCATAATACTGCTGCCATCTTGTGTTCAATGGGCAAACTAGCTTCGTGATAAATTTGGAGTTCTCACTAAATAGTATTTCTACTCAACAACAGATGTCACTTAACGAATCACTGAATGTAGTTTTTGTCGTTGTTTTTATGTTTTATTTATTTCACCTTTTATTCACCTTTTATAATAATTGATGGAGTTATCTTTGATACATTTTTTCGTATTATTTAAAATATTCACACCTAAACATAAAGCGGTCTTTGGAACACTCATAGCATTCATTACAAATCATCAGTTACTTAGCAGGTTAGTCTATATTGATGATTTTGATTACAAAACAGACACTCGAAAAAAAACAAGTAACAATCGTGTTATGTCTATCCATCGATATTCAATACGTGGAACGGATTACGAATTTTATCTTTCGAGATATCGTATGACGCTCTAGTTTTTTTATTTTCCGAAGTGATTGCCGACAATGATCGGCTGTCGATTAACGTAGAGCTATTAGTTGTTAATGCCAAGAGCTCAGCAGGGGTCCACGATAGACGTTAGTTCAAACTTACACGCCACGCTACGTGTTTCGAAGCCAATTTTTTTTAGACATAAATTAGTCGGCTATTTTGTTAACCGAGAGTGGGAACGACACGTGCCTTATTAGATTAAAGTTATTGGGTGCTTACATTAACTTGATAGTTTGTTTACTTATTAGGTATAGGTACCTAGCCTATCTAGGTACTTATACGAGGTGTAAACGGACTCTTCACTTCACGAAGATGTTTATCAAAAGTTATTGCTGAGAAACGCCGTTTTTGGTGTAGAAAATCTCGTTGTAGGGTTCAGACCAGGTTTGTAGTGTTGTGGGGTTAATTACAATTTAATCAAAAGTTACACTTAAGTTCCATCAGCACTGCTCTCAAAAACAGTGAAGGAATACATCGTGAGGAAACCGGCATGTCCTAGAACCATAAATTCGAAGACATGTGACATTTACCAACCCGCACTGGGCCTGCGTGGTGGATTATAGCCTATACGCAAAATACGCGCTTTGACGTGGAGATGCGGACACCAGCCCGTTGTACAATACAATACAAGTTCCATGTAAAAGAGGACGCGCCTATTGCCATCAACCGGGAGCAATTCCAATCTCCGTGGCTGCTACTGAAAATTCCTGATAGAAAAACCCAAAAACTCTTTGCCTGACGGACCTGGGAATTGAACCGAGGATCACTAACCACTTGCTCAGCAGTCGTGTTCGATGGACTACTGGACCAACGAGACAGTTCCAATTAGGGCCAATTATATAAAAACACATGACACCTACGTCTGATAAGGTTTTTAAATAAGTCACGCATGGAATACATTCACTTTATTGATTGCCAAAATTATCATTGATCGATTGATCACGCACACTTTTTATGTGAAGGTAGCCAGCAACTGCACTAGGCGAGATGGTAGAATGAAATCTCTCTTAGGTTTTGCGAAAGTGGAACTTTGAGGCATATAAAAGTTATCAGCTACTACTGAACAAGATTCGATTCCCGGGTCAGATTTCGCGATGTTGGGTCACTCTTACCATCGGGAATTTCTCAGTAGTTGTTGCGAAGTTTAGATCTGAGGCCCTACTCCCTAACGCTTCGTCCGTATATTCCATTCTATCCGTCTCTCTCGCGCACGTCTGCAGACGAGCGCGTGTGAGAGACGCGGATAGATCCGAATAGGGATCATCAGAGTAGAGCCTCTGTGCCCAGTTGAGGGCTATAAGCTCGCCCCCCTGATATCTACATAGGACCTTACCATAACTACTATTAGGTACATTTCGCTCTAAACCTTCCGAGATGACTGACGTGATGTTGTGTTATTAGGTTATTTCAATGATGCTGAAGTTATTTTCAAAGAACCTACTACCCTACTGTCATGTCATTTTTTCCAATAAAATTTCCCATGCGGTTTTGTGTTATTTTGTGGTTTTACAACTAACGTTCAGTATGTGACATAAAAGTCACATAGAATAGCACTCAGCCCGGGCATCCGTAAATAACACATTTTTTTGTCAGATGTAGGTAGCTACTTTCATTTTCCAAGTCTTATAGGTACCTACACAAAGGCAGTTCTTCAAACATACACACTTGGTCAGAAAAAATAAAAACTGCACTACAAAACACCATTTGGATGACCACGAAATCACCCAATAAATAATCTCGAGCAACCAGCCTATACATACATGCGGTCACAACTTACAACGTTGGTTTATAATTTATGACATTGTATGGTAATTTAGAAAGGGGCGCACCGCGTACTTATTTGGTCAATTAAACTTTTTATTAATATGTTTTCGTGGTTAATTATTTTGCTAATGTTTTTGTATAGGATGAAAATGTCATGAAACAAGAATTCTAACATGTGAGATTTTCACACGGAACAGGAAAGACAGTACTATACAAATTTTATAAAGAGGTACTTATGTAATCTTCGGAACTAGTGATCCGATTCCGAAAACTCTTTCACTAACCGGAAGCTACATTATCCTTGAGTGTCATATAGGTGTCATTGAAACGTTTTAGAGTTAATTTCCATACATAATGAGAGCGAAACTGCGAGCGAAAGCTATTCATAAATGAAAGATATAACTGGCAGAATAGTCGACATCAGTTCAGTTGCCAAAGAAAAGAAAAATGTCTCTTCAACTTCAAAGTTTAATATGCCGATGAACTATATTCGTAAATTACAGTATCTATTACGTCAAATGCTATCTATTATGCCGTGTTGTACCCCCTAATGAGTTGTAAAGCTGTCCAAAACCGAAGACACACACCGGAGAGTCACAGTTGCTATGGGTAGTATAACAATACTGCCCGTAGCAACTTCGACTACCTTAGATAAAAACTCCGTCGACTGCTTGCGAAGGGTGAAGCGAAAACACGTCGTCAAGAGGTCTTTGAACGAGGAATTGCCTGATGACTTGCAGTATTTGAAAGGAGGGTTGAGCTCATCGTGACGTCAGCAGCCATGGACTCGGTGAAGCAGACCGACTGGAGAGACTCAGAGTGCGCCAAGTTCACGTTCTCATCACCATCACTTCAGCCGATAGCCGCACAGCTGGACGTAGCTGTCCCCCAAGTGTCGCCACATTGATCGGTCCCGTGCGACTCGCATACAGCGGGTTCCTGCAAACTTCAGATGTCATCGGTCCACCTAGTGGGAGGCTTTCTAAGGCAACGTCTTTCTGTTTGCGGTCGCCACTATAGAACTTTTCGGCCTGAGTTCACGTTCTGCTAAGTGTTCATGTGTAAGTGTAACGTCACATTCTTCTGATTCTTGGACAAGGACATTGGCCTCTCCGAGCGTCGACTAATGAGCAATCCCCGGACGGTACCAGGTACCTGTTAAAACTTAAGTTTTGGTTTTAATTAGTAGGATACCAATTATTGTCAATTAGACAATTAGCTGTGCGTTGAATTACTTTAAACCTACACTTTTTATTACCCATCTATCAATTCAACTCTGTGCAAAATTGCTTACCAAAGTTACAAACCTTAGGGCTTTCGTAGACTAGAGACAAGCCTGTCTCAAAACAGACTATTTTTCTCCTAGTGCAAACAAGACAGACTAATAATTCCCTTCACTAATTATTGTCTGTCTAATGGTGAAAGCGTCAGGGTGGCCCGCGAAATTCAAATTTTCTTACGTTTTTTGCAATTTGCAGGGCAGTGCAGTTGATGAAAATATCGGTCGCGGCTGTTAGACGTATGTAGTTACAGAATTATAATCATCAGAATCATCAATACAACCCTACAAGTTCATATGAGTCGAGGAACGCATTTTCACGGTCAAAGTCTGCCCTCGGCTTTATGAACTTTGAGGGTTGTATTCATGATTTTGCTCGCGGTTTAGATCCCGTTACCTACATGTACATTTGAATTTCGAATTAAAACAATCTTGTTTCAAGTGTGCGAAAGCCCTTAGTATCATGAGGCTCCACACTATTTCCTACAATAACAATCTATTTTTAGCAACCCTACCTACATTACATTAGTGATGTAATTGAAGTTTAATAGCCAAGTTACAAAGTGATAAGATGGAAAGTTCAACTTAAGGTCGTGCGCCCTTATCAATAAGTTTTACTTCCGACGTATGTTATTACATATTTAGTACTTAATGTTTAATAGTACTATTTTATGTGTATCCGTTAGCCATAAAATTATTATGTAAGTAACACGGTATTGAGATGAGACAGCCAATAAAAATCATATATTATCGTCTTTAACATCATTATTCAACCAAATTAACTGAAATAACAATGACTATAGCTACATTTTCAATATAACAAAATAACAAAATATCACAGCTGTATTTCCCCGAAGTAATAGACCGGGGTGGGGTCTCCCAGTCGAGGTTCAACAATCTAGACTTGCAACTGCTTCTGAAAAACTCTTATCATAAAATTTAATAACACCGCACACACCTCTATAGGATTCAAACCCACATCACAGCAACAGCACCGTCTAAATAACCTATTGCTTTAACAAGACTTCAAATATCACAGCTCTTAGAAAAACTGGAGACGGAAACGTACCAAGAAGAGTTACAAACGCAATGAACTCTGAGTTTGCTACACCTCTAAATTCTAGAACCTGATTTTCAACCGATCACAAACCCATAGACCTACTAACAAAGTTCGGTGGCTTAAATAAATGGCAACCCCTTCGCCGCATTCTAACAACGTGTTTCCACAGGAGTCTCATAGACTTTTCGGTAGCTATAAGTCAACTACACCATCATCGTTGTGTTTCTTTACCTCTAAAGTATATTCTCACAAATCAAACCAGACAAAAGCATGCTAAGCGATCACATAACTAAACCAAATGTCCTTTTCAAAGACAAGATTCTACCATTAGGTAATATTAATTGCACCTCCACCCACAGACGTGCCGTTGTTAAACAGTCGCCGACAACTAGCACACAATTAGTCAAATTAAAATAGGATTAACACTTTCTCGACGTCACTAAGATCTGCTTAGTCGCCGCCGAAGATTAACATAACCAGTTCGACAAGAACCGTGAAATTTGTGCAAACGTTTGTCGAGTAGAAGAGCGTGAACTTTTTTGGAGGGCACGGTAAAATAGTTGGGTCTCTCAGTAGGGTTACAATTAACCCGGCCCGCAGTCGGTAAACTCACATCTTAATCGAATGAGTTATGCTTCGTTTCTTCCCGAATGCAGTTATCATTGTTAACAAGAGTTTCTGGGCAACCTTTATTAATGAAAATGTTTGGCGTCACCACCCCACCATTATGCTGTCCTATCGACGTTAAAAGTCTAAATTGTCCGTTACGAATTGTACGGTGTTTGTGAAACAATGGGGAAATTATGGCGTTAACGTGGACGAGAAATTGTTGGAGCGTAGGCCTTTATTATATGCTGGCGATAAAATTATTGTAATATAAGTACTTACGAGAAAACATTACTGTTATTAAAATAAAACTTAAGACGTGCGTCCGGTTAATAAAAGTAATAGTGTTAAACATGTAGAAAACTTAAGAAATTTTGCATCACAAAATTTAGGAAATATCAAATATCATACCATGTTCTGAAAAAGGATTGACCAGCAATTCACAAAATATCACACTTCAGATATACCAAGCTAAGAAAAGACAGGTGATTTTGTTTTATAAATAAAGAACATTTAACTGCACACAATACAGCAGAACCATAATAACCAGGAACAACCAACAATGAACTAACATTATACCTCGTAACATAATACATTTCTAATTCACTAACTTAGGTCGAGTCTTAAATTAACTTACAAGAGATAAAGCGGCAAGCGGTATCGCCATGAAATATTACGTTGTTACAATTTGATACCCATGGCGGTACCGTATCAGTAGTACCCGTTCCTTTGTTGATCTTTATCTAACACAAGGATTTCTTGATGATTCAATAAACAAATAAATTCGGGATGTTAGTATTGTATTTCTTTAGTCATTCGTGATTTAGTTACTGACGGTACACTTTTTTGATTACACAATCGTGCATATGGTTTGTTTGATTCATATTTTTGTAATCATCATCATTATTTTTTTGTCCTGTCCCAATTCATTAAGAGCAACTTCGTCTTCCATACATCTCAGTATTTTTAAACCTATCTTCTATCTAAGTATTTGGCTATTAGTCTTCTACATAGAAGAGACTGGCAGCTTCGAAGAATTATCTTTCAAATTACTAGCTACATCATTCTCTTCATTGATAGCTAGCTGCGTGACCTCAAACACAATCCAGTAGCCACAGTACAGTTTTCCCAAGTTTGTATGGGGTCGGCTTCCAGTCTTACTGGATGCAGCTGAAGGCCAATTTTTACATGAAGCAACTGTGTATCTGACCTCCACAACTCAGTGCTGAGTACTTCGATACCAGATATTCAAGATTAATTCGCTTTAACCAGATTCCGATTATCTTTATCTACTTACCTGTTCCTCATTCCCAGTTTAGCTTAGAAACAGTGCTCTAGTGTTTCGAACTTCAATAAACGTTAATTTTAGCTGTCTACTTCAGTTTTACAATGTGTACGTATCTAACACGCTCCTACATACGCTCGTATATTTACATTATCTATTTGGATTTCTTTTATCGCTAAATTATGGTTCACTCGTTAAATTGAGCTTGTAAATATTTTAAGATTTTTAGAATTCTTCTAGTAATGTGTGAGGGATAAAGGTTTTGTTTATAGACATTTCCGGTCGTTTTACGTTTCATCATTTCCGTGGAAATGAAGGTCATTTAGTTTTGTACGTCAAATTTATGTAGAATAAGTGTCTCGGCCGACTAACAGTGGGATTAATTACTGTCGCATTGACTATACTCCGCTTCATGATTGCCGTAACATTAAGTAGTACTATTAACTCCCTATTTTAAACAAACTTGTTCGTCCACAAAACAGATAGTCCATTCTATTCTTGTCGACGCCCATACAGCTTTTAACCAGTATTAGAGGCAATATTTGATAAAAGATACCAGTTATTATCTACGACACCAGTAACAGTATCAAGTATCCAGTATATCTCATTGAAATCGACACCAGCTTCAACATCGATCATTTTCAAACGCATAATAACTAAAGATTGAAATACTGGCCGTTTATCTACTCGACAACTATTAAGGCTGACTGTCACAACGTTACCCACAATAGCTTGTCGATGATATCGGCTCGGTTGAATATATCGGCTAAAGATCGTTGGTGCCCTTATTGTACTGTCTTCACCCCTATCAGGCTGGGAGGCTGCTAAACTATGCCGCCTTGTAGATTGAACAAAAGGTTCTATAACATGCTTGTCTGCGGCGACATTATCCTATCTGGAGATTGTATTCAGATAACCGTATCGGCTTGCTTTATTTGGTATCGATCAAGTTTATATTGGTTTGTGTTTGACTGGTAACTCGATCGCCTACGTGTTTTAAGTCGAGAATTTGACGTCAAATGCTTTCTTTTGCAAGTTAGAGGAAAGTCGTTAACGTGTGTCAACTTTACTTGAGCTTAATGATGTCACACCATAATACGAATTATGGTGTGACCACCATAATTCGTCGCCAATCCAAAAACAGTTAAACGAATACATAACACAACACCACGCCTGTTATCCCAGAAGGGTTTAGCAGAGGTGTACCTAATAGTACATACATTTCGTTCAAGACCTATTTAGTAGGGAGCCAGCCTACTGCCATCAAACGGGCGCAATTCAACCGTAAGTAGTTGCTACTGAGAAATTTCTGATGGAAAAACTCAATAACACTTTTGGCCGACTTGGCAATCGAATTCAGGACTTCATGCTCCCGCCAATTTTACTGACTAATTACCACTTAAACTTATATTGCCACTTATGGGATAAATTCCGTGATTATTTATGGTTCTGAGCGGAAGATATCCCGTAAGTGACAGTATAAGTTTCGTTTTAAACCGTGAAAGCCTAAAACAGTGTTTAATTACCACATAATACTAATATTGTTCTTTACAACTATGTATATCTAACCAGACTATTTCGTACACTAAAATATCACCTTCGTGATCAAAGAAAGCTCTATGTAAACCAAGCAATTCGAAGTCTAATATCGCACACACAAACCCAATACTTAGAGACTTGAATTTACAAAGCCCATACTCCTCCAATTCCCCTGGAGCTAGTATTCCCTGGTACGGGCACCTGACTCCATGCAGGAGCATGATTCGTATGATTTGCCGATCTTATCAGCGAGTGATGGTCGTGTGTCTGCCACGCGTCTGAGTTGTTTGCTATCGCGTCTCAGATCGTACAGGGGGAACGGGACCTTTTTGAGTTAGCATGTATCGAGTTTATGCTGACGCAAATTTGTATTTATTGAAGAATGTTTTCTGTTCATCGAGTTTAGTTATTGGTTCTTTAATTTCTTTTCATAGTTCAATATCTTTTACATGTTTCAAAAGACTTCGTACGTGCCAGTGGGAGTCGAAAAGAGTATTTTTTAACCTCTGGCCAAAAAAGAGAGGTGTTATAAGTTTGAAGTGTCTATATGTGTGTCTGCCTGTGGCATCATAGCTCTTGAACGGGTGAACCAATGCTGTTCCTTGAAAGGTATCTTTCCTATAAAATTGCTCTAAAAATGAAAATAATATCTAAATATTGTCTCTTTACGTTGAATTAAACTATATAATTATTGTGGTTTTCAAAAACGGGAAAAAGTTTTAGGTTATCCTACTTTTTATAAGTTTTAAATGAAGTTTCTTGTCTATATTTATTAAAAAAATAACCTCTTTCCAAACGATCATAGATGTTGTTTTATTAAAGCAAAGTGGCTGACAGGTGAGAGTTATCAAGCGTTAATGGATACCAATCATTTAATAATAGGTTGGCTGGTTAAAACTATGAATGGTATTATTAATAACGGCTAATAATAACTACCGTTTGAGATTGTGTGCGGTTGTTTTAAACTCAAAGTTCAACCACTTACTGACAAGTTAATGAAACATATTAAGCATAGTTACGTATATCTTCTAGCCCGTCGTGGCCTAAGCAGAAATCAAAACAAGAACTTGATTTTTTAATAGGTATAATATACATAAAGGGTATACTCGTAACAAAGCCGAAAGGCACTTATTTTCCTAATTATTGCGATAATTTTTCGTTCTAGAGCTGGATCATGGGAACCTTCTAGTTACGGAGATGTTAGGGGTCAAAGGTACAAGATTTTCACAAGATTTTTTTAATAATATGTTTTTAATGTAAGAACAGTACTTTAGACACCTCCAAAATCCTCAAACTATTAAAATTCCAATCCATCCACTAGCACGCGTGCGTGAGTGCGTTACATTGAGTTGTACTGTCAGACGTGAGTTTTCACCCTAAAATATTTTTTTGGGGTGAAAACTTACGTTTGACGGTAAAACACAATGTAATCATGACATTTTACACACAGCGCTATCTAGTGCCACACTAAGCAACGAGGCTTGTGTCGTGGACACCAGATAGTTGATATACTACACACATACTTTTTGTATGTCATTGTAAATACATACTTATTATAATATAAACATCCATGACTCGGAAACAAATGTCCATACTCATCACACAAACATTTGCTCGTACCGGGATTCGAACCCGGGACCCTAAGAACGTTAGGCAGCCTCACTACCGCCACACTATTTGAGTCGTGCGATTGAATACCTTTTTCATAAAATAGTCATTTATTATAAATCATAATGACGTTTTCATTTCATTAATAATCAGCAAATCAGTTCCCACAGCTGAAAACTTAATTGGTTCACAATAAATTGTTTCTGTCTTCCCTGTTTAAAGAATCACTAAATATACCGACCTTGTCTCTTGCATCTGGGACATTATCTCTACTTACTTATTATAAATCTGTTTATCTGGCCGTAAATCTTCTTAGTTTTTATCTCAGTCTACAATGTGTGATCTTTTTGCTTTATTAGTTTGTTAATGATAACTGAATAACCTCTTTTATGTGTGATAAATAGGAATATATCATGGTTCTCAACGGACGATCACATTTTTTTTTAAACTGTTCGATTTCTGATTTGTTGAGACGCTGCTTGTTTATCGAGCTTTCAACTTTATCTTTACCAAATAAGGTTTAATTTTACGTGACTTGAGTATTTGTTAGTGTTGCCCACTATAAATCGTCTGATGATGTAACTATAGGGTCCCGGAAGTGCAGATGCGAGCACTTTTGTGTGAACAATGAATTGTGGACAATCGACCAGAGAGTATTAATTCAAATCTTTTGTTGGCAACACTGTGCTACTGAGGACAGCTCTATTTTGACTGTTTAGTGTCACTTCATTGTGAATTATTGTTCTTTGTCTGTTATTTATTGGTTTACTTACATTGTGATTTTGTAAACATTGACATTGACATTTCGAGTGCTACTAGATTGTTCTAATAAATTTTTATTCTGTTCGATTGTCTCCCATAAAGTCTGTCCTCACAACGCGTTGCGGCAGTGGCGCGGTACCGCTGCGGCGCGGCGTACAGTATGCACACAGCACGGCACTCCGCCGCAAGCTCACCGGACTTGCATCCTGCGAGACGAGGTGGGGGGTGTAGTTACGGCTTGCGATGCCGGAGGAGCTACCGGAGTGGCACCGCTATAATTGTGTGTCCAATACTCTTCTGACGTCACCGTTGCGGCACCGTAGTAACGTTACGAAGCTGCGGCGACACACCCCTACTGGTGTATAAATCTTTTTGTTCCAGCTCGGTAATGCATCGTTTCTGTACAGGTTCTTCTTGTAGATGGGTTTTAGTCAGTAAAAGTCTTAAACACTCCCTTCCGCTCCGACCAGAGTGGGACCTTGATGATTTCCAACCCAAAAAAAACAATAGTGCCATCACTACGCCAAAACTATTTATTTCCATGACAAGTATAACAAACATGAACCTTAACTTTGCTACTTTATCTTATTAAACAAAGTTGTAAGTCCGTCACCTCATTACGCGTCCACTGTCCACAAGCTTCATCTCTTTCATTAGGAATGTACAACATTGTGTTGATCCAATGTCTAAGGGGTCAAACCGCGGCGCTGCGGTCGTGGCTCGCGGTGAATCGGGCGCAGCTAATAATAGACCCGATAGGAATGAGGAGACAGCCAATTGATTGGAAAATGGCGAAAATTATGACCGAACGTTTGATTTTGTAATGTATTACCTGAAAGTTGTATGGTGAGAAAATTTCGTGAGAAATGTTTTTGAATACGAATGTGAATGGCTAGTAGAGAAGGGGACGGACAAGAAAACGATGGATACACTGTATGACAGATGACGTGGCTTGTAAGGGGCTGACCACCAACAGAGAATCTTGGAAGAATAAACCGTAACCCCCCGGACCCCTAATAAATTGTTGGATGGACAGGAGAAGAGTGATTACCTTAACCAATAGAAGACTTGCAGCTAAACATGGTTGGTAGAATTAAATAGACAAGGGCATTGTTAATCAACTGGTCTACCTTATTACAGTTGCGAAAGCATCTCGTACGGACACGTCTCTTTCAGTGTCAGAACGGGAAAGAATGGTACGAATATTTGCAATTCTTAAAAAATATTCATTTTGTCGTAAAAAAATAATCAGTGCCTTTAGTGTATATTGTAACGGAAATACTACCTTGTTATAATAACATTAAATTTCTGATTGCCACGCATAAAATCGCTTAAGCTGAGCAATTCTTAGCATGAAAACTTGTCTCCAAAATTATTGAATTATTTAATGTGTGACTACACTGACGACAGATATAATGGAATTGTCATGTTGGGTACTTGATGATATACCGTATTAAAATAGACCAGAATAAGACCAAATAACCCGAACAATTAATTGGAAGTTCATCAAACTCTGAGTGGATAACAACTAGGTAGATAATAATAGATTTTATTAATTGTTAGCGTAATAAGTAGTCAGACACAGCTTGATTTATTAATAAACTAAATGAATTATGACTGTACATCTATATTCTACATAACGGGAAGGCTGCGGAGTGTCTATAAAAAATCTGTAATTATTTTTAATTACTGAAAATGTAGCCTCATTTATATTCATGAAATCGTCTCCGGTGAACAGATTCCCGAATTGCGTCGCAGTGTTGCCATTTTGCCAATTAAGCGAATCAGTGCTACGATCATCGTCGCAAATATCATTTCTCAAATGTAGATAGGAGTAAATTATCAACACACATTACTTATTAGGTATCATTACTTATTAAGTGTTGCCAGTTAATACTGGCACACAACATACGCATACTCATACGGATACGCTGGCATACGTTACTTTTGGACATACAAGCATTCCGCTTTCAATTGCTTATTAAGTTACTAAAGATTTTTGGCAACGAATCTTAACTAAAAACGTAAATTATCCTAAAACTTAGATGTGCTTTAAAGGAAGTCATTTGTCTTGGTATGTAGTTTGTAGGATTAAACCCAAGTGACTTAGGTCCATGTTCACCGAAAAGATAACAGTCTGATTATGTAAAAACAGCTGTCACTGTGACATATTACCTTACAAAAATGTGTTTTAAACAGCTGTTTTCGATAATCAGACTGTCATATTTTTGGTGAACATGGACCTTAGGGCCGGTTTTTCAATCGCCAGTTAACTTTTATCCGACGAACAAGTATAACCTATTGGCAGTTTTTGTATGGACACTGCCAAAACGTCAGATTTATTCTTCAGATAAAAGTACTAGCCCAAAAGAGTGATGAATATGAATGTTGACGGAGAGAGAGAAGAAAGGCCAAAGAAAAGATGAATGGAGTTTGTGAGAAATGATATGAAAGAGGAAGGAGTAAATGATGCCGTGACGTCTGTCAGGGGAGAATGAAACATGACATGTATCCTCATGTTGGAAGAATGAGAAAAGTAGGTACAGGAAGATGATGATGAACCGAGATGTGTTATGTAATCTCATTCAAACAACAAACTGCAGGCTCATAAAAAGTGAAAGCGCGTCCAAAAGGAGAAAAAGCATACCTATCTATGCATTGCAGTTATAAACTGCTTATTTCCATGATTGTTTCATAAACACACTAAAACATCCAGTTGTAAAGCTTTCCCACTAAAACCACAACTTTCCAAACGCGCAAACTTCATGAAAAGGGGGCCGTTAGTTCTCTAGATTAGCGGCATCTTACAGACGGACAGTATTTCACAGTGATTTGGTTAGCACGTCTCCTGATAGTCGGTCGCAAAGGCGCCGAACGCATAAATTGGTTAAGAAAACAGACCGCCCGCAGATTCGCAAATACATTGCCATTAAAATGACGCTCAGGGAAACTGTTTGTATTGAACCGATACTAAAGTTTTATTGATAGTCCTTGAGAACTTAATGTCGCTGATAATTGGAAACTGTAATCGATTCTTGTGTTTCTAGAATACGGTGTAGGTTATTTATAAAGCGTTAAAAGTGAATGATGAATGAGAGCTATTTTCGGGCTCAATATTTGTTATTTTTTAAGATTTTAGTGTTGGAGGCTGTGTTTAAAACTAACCGATTGATTTGCACATTATATTTGACGGTGTTTATCAAGGAATAATAATTTATTTTCATAGAATTCTTCGCTGTAAGCAATTCTCAATTTGCCCTCAACAAAAAAAAGTTTGCCATGTGTGAGTCTCAAAGTGCAATTTTAAGCACCCAACACCCAATATAGGATGTCGAGTGTTGCTCTCCGTATCGCAATTAATTTACCATATCAAACGATTGTGATTGCTACTGCAAGATTTGTTTACGATGCGGCGCAATCAAAGACATCGATAAGATAGCAGATCGTGTACTTAAATTAACTTAATTAATCGATTTCCACTCAGAATGAGATTACATTGAGAACTGTGGCATATTGTTTCACAATGATCGAGCCTTATCGATCACTATCTCAGAATTCGCATTGATTTTCGATATAATCGGTGTGTTCATCGGTTTGTCTTTAATATCGGAGGTTGGTAATTAATTACTTGTGAATCTGTTCATGACTTAAGTAGCGTTGTGGAAGTTAAACGTTGAATTTCAATTGCATTATACTTTTTACTTCTGTGGAGTTTCTTTGATTTGTATATTTTTGATGTTTCGTCTAAATGTGTTACTAGCAATTCGATCGCGAGTTCGTCCGCAAAAAATGTGATAGTTTAATTTCACTTATTTCATGCATATTAGCCGCAATAAGCATGATATAGGTAAGTAAAATTTATAGCACCCACAAATAATGTAGCTTTTTACCGGTAAAAAAGTTAATCATTAGTTAGTAATTAATGTAATTAGTTCTGGAAATTACCCCCACAGATAGCAATTTAAAAACAAATATTACATTGCACGAGTTACAAAAGCTTTTTCAATGAATCAGAAAATCTGAAAAATGACCTATAAAAAATTAATTCAAAATTACGAAAATCTTACAGCTGTTTTATTATGTGCTTGATTCTTTAATTATAGCAAATCTGATGTTATGCTATCGAATAACCCATTGTTATTCATTTAAACTGTCTCTATAATTCGCTTTACGTCTCTAAATAAATGCACGTTCGTTGTCAACGAACCCCGACCATCGACGGGGCTCGTAAAATATTATTTTAAAACATATCGAAGCGTTTCTGCGAATAGACAATGCACAATGTGCACGACCGCCCCAAGCTAGCAAACAATAGGCTGCCCTTAACTTTCCTACGATTGAGTTAGATCTACACAACGGGACAATTTATGTAGATGTCTAGATTTATTTGTTGTTTATAATGTGGCCAGTCTTACAACAAAAGCAGTAAAGAAAACTGTGTAATTTCATCACAGACAATGCCTCAACTGCATACCAGCATTTTGTCCGCTGCAGTCAAAGCAACTTCTGCGCTGTCACCGACAATGCTGTGAGACTGGCTGAGGATAGGTCAATAACATTTGTTACTACGAGTATTTATCTTCGACACAAAGAAGAAGACTGCAAAATGTACTACTGTGCTCAATGACGGTTGACTATCTTTTCACCCTTTAAGCATGTACTGAGTTATAAGCTTGAAAAGTGATCGACCATTTGGATGGTGAGGGCGGTAGTAGGGTTGACAAATATATTTGGTTTACATTTTAAACCTAAAAATATATTGTAAAAAAAACCAAATAGATTGGTCGACCGTATCGTTGAGTCCCTTCTTATTGATATAGCTATATACATAGCGTCACGTAGACTCCTTGAAAAGATCGACATAATATGCGGAATAGAACCACATTTCGCCGACAAATGTAGGTCCCATGATCGCAATAGCCACACTTGTGACTACTAAACCTATGAGATAGTCAAAGCTGTTCAATCTGGTGGTAAGTACCAAGTATAACATTCTACTTTAAGCCGCGGTGACACGATCAGGGTATACTTGGACCGAGTGGACTGTAGGAGTAAGCCATAGTATATTGGATAGTCATAATGATAATGATTTTCTTCATTCTGCGATTAATTTTTCACAGTCAACATCGAAAAATGTCGGATTTTGGCCGAAATTGTATCGGAATTGCAGGTGACATGACAATCGAAGACTTGCGACGGGATACAGATAAGGCATATGGCAAAAAGAGAACAATTTAGACTCACCCTTGGATTCTACGTCGCGGAGAACAGGAAGCATGTAACAATTTTCTCCCAGAAGTTGAACAGGAAGATCCTGCTTCATATAAGAACCATCTAAGAGTGAGTAGTTCACCAACTCGGATCCTGTTCGTATTTGTATACCTAGGTACGAGCCAGCAGCGGAAAAGTAGGACCCGAAAGTAGGTCCGAGTCTACTCGGATCCGACAGCCGTCGTCCTAGTGCGCTCAGATAATGGGTTGCCACAACACGAGTTGCGTCCGAAAAGGTAACCAAGTACGGGTGTCAACGCGACTTTAGAATGAATGTCTGGTATGCTACGTCTAAGTTACCTACTATTTACATGGTATAAGTAATATAATTATGTCCATATGTTGGTGTATCCGCCTTACAGTTGAAACCTTCCTCATAGGATAGGAACTCTTGAATCTGCATGAGTTCTATAACTTCTGTATTAATGTCGCAAAATTGAAAAATGTCCACACTTTGATGGAACTTTCTGTAAAATATGTTTGAAACACCACCATGGTATAAATATAATTTACGGTCGAACAAGCTATTTTTGGATAACATTTTGCAATGTAATTTGTGGGTTATACTGTAAACCAAATAGCTTGTTCGACCGTACTGAAAATTTACGTAGAAAACAAGATTTGTTTACGATCTGAAGAGATCCTTGAAGCGACATGACCGTGAAATCGTGACCATTTGAACAGATCCTGCCTGAGAGCGTTCTTCCAAATTGTGGCAAAGATATCGGTATCGCCTCTGGTTTTGACCACATTTCATCAATTTGACAAGACAAAGGAAGCCAATCAATTGAAATTTGTTTCGCTAGAATTTAGTGCTTGAAGCTGATTAGATGAATTAAGATATAAACTTTTATATTTGTGTTTACCGTAGAAACTTCTCTATTCTGTTTATAAACACTGCACCGGAATAGCACCGCCTCAACTCGAGCATTTTTCTGTCCTCTGAAACTCCATTTTGCAATGCACAAATATAGAACTCGTAACAGCATCGCCTCTGATCGGGATCAACTTGTAAAGCGGGGTGAGGATGCATTAACTTCATGTTGAATCTACCTGCAGTGGTAACAGAAGCACGGGCAAATGGGGCTGAATCAGTAACATTTGCCACTTGTGGAGGCAGATGAGACAAATAGTTGCAACTGCCACCACTGGCGATAGACCGGTGGGGCAGACGGGAAAAAGACGATACAGTGCTCGTACGTGCGCGTTGAGCTTTTAATTTAAATAATCCTACGCAGGCACAAATTAAGTAGGTACTTGCAACAGGCAACATATTTACAGGCGCCGTCGCCGACCTAGCTATTCATCTTTCCAACATATTGCAACCTTTAGACCCTATGTCATATGTTAGGGAGGTACATTGCTGCGCCCAAGTCAGGACATATTCGTTCGTTATTGCTAACTTATGCTTGGTCACTTTTTACTTGGAACTGAAATATGATACTTATAAAATATGTAGATAGTAGCAATATGCAAATTTATTTTTCAATATAGACTAAGGGAAATAAAAAAATGACACCCTAGGTTAATATACTTCTAAATTGCCATTTCATACGACGTCTAAGCAATGAACGTTATAATTAATTGTAAGTACTTACAGACTATTGAAATTCATGGCCTAACAATTAATTTTCCTCACACATAATATTATAATTATGTACCATACAAAATAATGGTGGATCTAGGTGTCTTATTTATTTGACAATTAATATTGTGTTAATTCCCAAATTAAAGGTTTTATCAATAAGACGAAAAGGACCGTCCTTGGCAGGCACTGCTAAACTGTAAAGATCGACCCGCGTGGCTGTTGTTTTACTAAGGTCCATGTTCACCTAACACATGGTATTATTATCTAAAAACAGCTGTTTATAACTCATTTTTGTATGATGGGAACATGTCACAGTGACGGCTGAATTTAGATAATCAGACCGTTATCTTTTCGGTGAACATGGACCTAAGCAACGAGCTCCTTTAATATTTCCTCCCACTCTGGGCGGAGCGGGAGGGAGTGTCAGACTTTTACTGGCTAAAAACCATCCATGTTCCTTCCTCGCCCTTTATGTTCTGCGGGGCCGCGGTATCTCTTTCGAAAAGGCCCGCAACCCCGGCAGGCTTCGGCCCTTCAATGTGCTGACATCTCTTTGAGGCACGCGTGGAACACGAACGCGCCTTCGACACGGCCTGTCGTCATTAGACAGACGGACGGTTAGCTAGCCCATAGCTAACCGTCCACAGGCCCGCGTCTACGTGGCCGCCGACGCCCGGTGCGTCTACCGCGGCGGCTGGGAAGAGAGGCTCTCTCTCTCTCGCGTTCCGCCACCTCCTTCGCTAGCATGACTGCTTCGTATAAGGAGGTGACGGCTTCCCATTCCGTCTCACTCCGGACCATGGATCGATGGCTCGAGGACACGGCGGTGCTCCGCCCACGCAGGGCAGACCTCCACCGTGTGCTCCACCGCGTCCTCCGGTCGATCCTCACAGTGGAAGCTACAATATACTTAGTTTGAAAGTCAGTAGTTAATATTATTAACCTGTTTCCTACCACAAGGTAATAATAATTGGTTAGTACGTGACATCGTATGCTAGTGTGAATTCCATGCGGTATGTATTGATTTTTTAGTTGTTGTTGGACTAGTAGTTATAGGTGAAGTGGGTTATTTTTTTTTTCTATAAAACAGTTGTATTGCAATGTGGGCCAAGGAAATAATTACTTATGTTTATATTATGAGGTAAGCCATTATTTAAGAGATGGCTTTCTTTAGGCAAGTATTGTTGGCCCCGGTATGGAGAATGAGTACTGACAGCCAGCACAAGTAGAGGAACACCAAAGAAACGATTGATGGACAGTGTAATAAAGAATGATATAGCGAGAAAGTAGGTGTCTGATGAGATGACGAGTGATAGAGAAGTATAGAAGACTAGTTGGGGATTATCCCTTGTAACGTTACATTTTCATGGAGAGGAAAAATGTAAGGTTGCATTGTATAAAGTGTTAAAGGAAAATGACAAGAGATGAAATTATGGTTTAATAATACAAGGAATAGAAATTTACTAAGTTAGGGAAGCCGAGGTAACGTGATAATGGTCCAGGTCGAGGTCAGGGTCCAAAGCTCGCAGCTGGCAGAAACCGCTCGCCGCAGTGATAGGCTCACTCGCAGTTGCCAATCTTCGATGGTTCGAGGGTTGAGGCTCACCCGCTGTCCGTGTCCAGGTTCTCAGAAGTAGGCATAGTACGAGTAGCAGCAGTTTTAGCAGCCGCAGTAGTAGCAGCAGTAAGTTTTCAAGGCAGTCAGCGTCCAGGGGCTCTCAATAGTGGTAATTGCAGTAATAGTTTTAGTTTTTCATGACTTCAGGACTTTAAAATGACGCCAGGACTAGATCTCGCCGGCTTAGTGACCACGCCAAATATTTCAGAGTAATTGCCAGCTTGTTGCAGACCCAAACGCAGACTGAATGTTTCCGGCTCGGCTTCCCGTCATGATGAAATTATGAATTTCAAAATGTTGGTTCTAGAACATAGATGAATAAAATGGTTAACAAAGAAGGTCTAACATCAAATTTATAAAACCAACAACTCCAAGTTACAGCAATAAAATTAAAAGAAAAACTAAGGCTTGTCATTGTGATTATTGACATCACAAAAGTAAACAAAGATTTGGAAACACTAAAATGTACAGAATTGCTATAAATAATACTAATTAAAAGGCGAAAAAGGTATGCTAAGCCTCCGCATAAAGGCTATGCAGTTATTCGGAAAGAAAGTATGATAAAATTTTGGATTACAATAGTCAAAAACGTAAGTACAAAAACACAAACATAACACCCTAAGGCAAACTAGGCACGTGCCTATATAGTGCCTGGGGCGCGAGGTTGCAAAAGAGCGTGCATGAATTTATACGTTTTGTCCTTCGAGAGCGTAAGTTGCCGACGGGATCATAACACCCTAAGGCAAACTAGGCACGTGCCTAGTGCCTAGAGGCGCGAGGTTGCAAAATAGCGTGCATGAATTTATACGTTTTGTCCTTCGAGAGCGTAAGTTGCCGACGGAATCATAACACCCTAAGGCAAACTAGGCACGTGCCTAGTGCCTAGGGGCGCGAGGTTGCAAAAGAGTGTGCATGAATTTATACGTTTTGTCCTTCGAGAGCGTAAGTTGCCGACGGGATCCTATATTATTACGATAATTATTCCAATATTATTAATTCCTATGAGATGACGAAAAATAGACGAGTATGGAAGAAGAAGACATGCTGCGCCGACCCCAAATAAATTGGGATAAGGGCAAGAGAATGATGATGATGTTACATAGGAAAAAATCTAATTTTTTGTTTTCCGGGCAGTGGCGTTTGAGCGATATTTGCAAAAGATGATATGGCAAGAAAGCGTCTGATGAGAAGATAGTAACAGAGAACTATGGAAGACGAAGACGAAGACGAAGAATTGAGATGAGGGCAGAAGAAAGATGATGATGAGTGCTGGCTGGCATTCGAAGATTATATATTCTACGAAACTATTTTAAAAATGCCGATGGGGGATTTAAAAAAGTTCTGGAGTTCCTCCTACTAGGTGCACCGCTGACTTGGTTCAGGTTGCAGGAACCTGCTAGATGCGAGTCACACGGGACTGGTCAATGTTGCGACACTTGGAGGAGGCCTTTATCCATCAGTGGAAGTCTTGCGGCTGAAATGATGATGATGATGATTTAAAAATGACAAACAATTATGGATAAAGGTAAAGAAAAGAAAGAACGAAAATCATTTATTAGTCGCACAGGAAAAAAATTTTAAACATTAACATTATTTACCACGAATAAAATTTTAACAAATAAAATATAAACAAATTAAAAGAAACGATACTGATCCTGTACGAAGCCAAAAGGCCACCCCTATCTCCATGGTGAAAATTCCGGTTTTATTTTGTTTCTCAGCACAGCGTACTAGTTAAGGGGATAAGATTATATATTAGGTACAGTTAAAATAAAAAATAAAATTAAAGCTTTTACATATAAAATTATGTAAAAGCTTTAATTTTGCAAAAGGAAACATCAAATGTTTTAATGCAAAACGATAATCGTTTATGTATTGATAAAATACATTTATTGATAAAATTACAAGCTTTTTCATAAAAAAATATCCAATACAGGATACATCCAAATTATTACTACTTAGCATTTGACTTTTGATAAACGTTATCTTTACAACATTAAAATAAAAATGTTTGATCCAAATTCGTGATCTTTTAAAACCATAAAAAAAGGTTTATTTGGAACTGAAATTACCCTAAGAGCTTTGTTTGAAATTTAAAATATGCCGCAAAATAATATTAAGAAATTCTTATGTTAATATATCAATAATTCTTTATGTACCATTAAGTTTAAAAGTAGATCGATGAAGTTATCTCTCTATTAGACTGGACCATTTAAAAATTCCCCTGAGTATCAATAAATATAAAATTAATTGCTTTATTATTGGAGGTATTTTAATATATCCGCTATTTTTAAGACAGAACTGTATCATAATATTTTTTCTTATAACGTTTTGTGTGACAAATCATAAAACAATTTCCGTTGTATTTTAAAAGCTATTCTAGGTCTCAAATTAATTATTTAGTTTGGACAAGAATTAATTAAGTAGTGAAAGCTTTTGACATTCAGGGCCTGTTTTACCACTTACGATAAAGTTCCCGTTAATAATAATAAATATGTAATATCATACAAATTCTGTTTTTTTATTTAATTTATTCGGCACGTACGTAGTGGCTAATCGGACATCGTGAAATAGGCTCTTACTATACATTTACGACCCAAATGGCGCAGCGGTATTGAAGCTACCTTAAGTTCTTTGGGTCCCGGGTTCTAATCTCGGTAGAATCAAATGTTTGTGTGATGAGTATGGACATTTGTTTCCGAGTCATGGATGTTTATATAAATAATAAGTATGTATTTACAAAAAAAAGTATATATATGTAGTATATCAACTATCTGGTGTCCACGACACAAGCCTCGTTGCTTAGTGTGGCAATAGATGGCGCTGTGTGTAATGTTCAGCAATATTTATTATTTAATATTATTTATTTATTATTCAGTAAAATGATCGTTAAGCCTGAGAAACACACCGTTTTATTTCTTACTAGCGGACGTCACGCGGTTACACCCGTGTAGTTCCGTTTCCCGAGTACGGGCATAAAATATAGCCTTTGCTACTCGCTCATAATGTAGCTATCTATTGCTGAACGAATTTTTTTAAATCGGTCCTGTAGTTTTTAAGTTTATTTGTTTCATACAAAACTACAAACACAAATCTTTCCTATTTTTATAATATTAAAAGTGTAGATTGGGACGAAACCCGCCACACTATCCCCAAGCTTCTGTAACTTCTGAAAGTCAGAATCAACAGTAGCAACCACCAGAAAAGCAGGACAATGACTGTTGACGAAATCCCATAGAATCAATTTAACTCTCTAGATCTCGCAACGAAGTTAATCAGAAAAATAGCGGAGGAGTAGGAAACATCGTCCTTCCACGGTACTTACATCATGCCTAATAATAAGGTACCCTTCCAATGTCAACGGACCATCATCGTCACCATCAGCCTATTAATGTTCCCACTGCTGGAAAACAGGCCTCCTCTCTATGAGAGGAAATGGGCCACAATCGACCTCGCGGGCCCAGTGCGGATTTTCGATTTTTTTGTTTCTTCACGATGTTTTCCTTCACCGTTTTGAGAACAGTGGTGATGGAATAAATTACACAAAGTAAAGAATTGCGCCTGTTTTGGGTGCGAACCCATGGCTTGCTGTTCGTAAGTCGACAATCAAGGGACCATCTATTCATTATTGAGTTGTAAAGGACTTAAGAGATTTTCGTGAATAAACTGCTCATCATCAAAGTCTGCTTCTTTTCCGTAAATCTAATCCACACGCCTCACTGATGCCTGCATCCTGTATTAAAATACAAAAAAGATATCTGGCATTATCTTTTACAGTGGCTGACATTTACCTTTTCTAAACAGATTTTAATCTATCTATTTGAATATGTTTGCCTATCTATTTCTGCATCTTTATTCGCGACGTTCATCTCATGTACTTGATGTACGTCATATGGAAAGGAGGGAATGCATCCTAGCGGGACCGTCCGTGTTCATGTAAATGAATGTGCCGTGAACAGTTTCATGGTTACCCTCGTTATAGGACAATTAGCTGTCATCGCCGCTTCTCACTCGTGGAGATCGGATCGAGATACGAGAGGTGTGGAGACGGCATCTAAATTAATGGGATTATTGCTTTTTTATTTAAAAAGATAGTATGAGTGTGGATGATTATGTTATGAGATAAAACGTCACCATTAGAAGAACATGAGTTTTGTGTTTATAAAATGTAATTAGAATGATCATTTACTATAGTTGGAATAGAGAACATAAAAGGTACATTCGCTGATTAACAATACCAACAAAGTAATAAAAAATCGTGTGAAATATTTGCAATCAACATTTAGAGCTTTGAACAAAAGTAACGACTTCCTGTGATATTTTTTATGCAATTGACTAAGATATATGTTTGAAAAAAAATGTGCTTGTGGAAAAAAATATTACTGGTAATATTTACTCGTGACGCGACGCTCGCTGTATGAAGTCAGGTTGTGATAAGTTCATCAGAGTCATCATCGGCAGCCTTTGCTCGAATACCCCAGGAGTTATACCTCTTTCCTTTTATACCATGCTTCCGTAGCCTGCGCCATCGCCAGTCTGAACCAGGTCTGACAACAATAACAGGTAAAATTAATTTGCTAATTAAAAGCCTCAGGTAAAATGAAAAACAATTTGATGCAAATATGAGGCGATTAACTCACCTCCAGAACCCAGTAATTGGTACCATGGTAAAATTGAATACCTATTATCATAATTTTTTTAGGGCCCCGATCAACTCCACCCCACTTCTGTTCAATCTCGCACGGGTGGACCCGGCGGGAGGCGGCACTCGGTGGCGTCACCGCGGCGGCTCCTCTGATGCTGTTAGTGCGACTTTCGCGACACATCATCGTGACAGGACACTACTAGATGCCCTAGAGCTAATGAACTCGTATGCTCGGAGGTCTGACAGACCATTAATAGTATCTAAATAGGAAATAGAAGGCTAAAGTACTTTATTTGGTCGTCTATAATATGCTTATTTTGTCGCGAGGAATAGGAAGTTATAGAGAATCCAATGTTTCTTTCTGGCTATGAGTTCATCAAATTCCCAAAGGTCGATTTAGTCCGAACAAGACACAATCAAAATTGTCAAGTCATGATGACAGGACACTTTCAGACGCCCTGGCTAATGAACCCATCTGCTAAAAGGCCTGACAGATCGATCAGGCGAGCTGAAGAACTTTATTGTGTGTCTGAATTTTTATTCTGTCAGAGTAGTTCAAAATTTGAATGTTTCTTTTCGGCCTTAGATAGATGATCTATAGATTGATGATTATTCACTACACATCATAGAGCTCTCCGTGTCAAGGGAAGCTTGGGTGCCGACTGTCATTTGTAGATCTTTGACAGCCGTGATTCGACGGTAGCCCGTAAATCTGTCTTACCAAGGGGTCTTATCGCGACTTGGTTACTGAGATTTGGAGGTAGTCATTCTTTATTATGTAACATCAGTATTTTAATTGAATGCACCTGAATACTAGTGTATATACATACATTATGTAGTAATATCAGCTGCATTTGGTTACACTGGAAGACGATCCTAACATAGTTGGTAAAGACTAGGCAGATTAAGATGTTATTGATAAACAACACTTTTAAAATAAACTTAACAGTCAAAATATTATATGCTAGCTTATTAGCATCGTCCGGGTGGAGTTTTGTAAGTCTTCCAAGAGACAAACCTGCTCTCAATGTATCATTTGTTTTAATCCAGGTTTAGACTATCTGTGTGCCAAATTTCATCCAAATACGGTCAGTAGTTTTTGCGTTAAAGCGTAACAAACGTCTATCCATCCATCAAAACAAACATTCGCATTTATAACATTTGTAGGATATAGGATTAATAGCTATAATTATATTACCAAATATAATTGAAGCCAAATAAAACATCGCATTAGTATAAAACAAAGGTTGAGTGACACACAGCCCTGAAATTGAAAGCTTTCGACCTACTTTACTTCTAGCCCGCTTCCTTTGTCACAAACATTCACAAACAATGGCAATTTGCAACGATTGTAAAACTTTCATCTGTACGTTAATTAATTATAATTAAAGAGTTTTAATAGGAACAAAGGAACTATCATGTAGCAGTTCAATTAATTTCAAGACTTCTTTGACAACCCAATTTGTTTACAACCATGGGAGTAATAGAGTTATGCGCAGTCTTGTTTTCACCACCATCGTTGTCTAGCCTTTTCCCAACTGTGCTGGGGTCGGCTTCTAGATTCACAGAACGCAGCTGAATACCAGTATTTTGCACGGAGAGACTGCCTATCTCACCTCCACAACCCAGTTAGTGCTGGGTAATCCCAGTGGACTGTGGAGGTCAGATAAGATCAGGTCGGATAGATAGTCTTCGGGGCTACTGACTACCTGTAACGACTGTGTAAGGTCTATAAATGATAGCCGGGACCGTCCGGGAGCTGGGATTTTCTATCGTACCTTCAAGAATATGAAAAATAGAGGAGCTCGTGGCCAAATAATAACAGCCACTCGAGTCAAACTTTAGGTTAAGCCGTGCTTGCCTAGGATGGCCTGTGTGGATGGGTGACCACCCATAACATACCGAGTTTCTTCCGTGCCTATGAAAGTACGTTAAGCCGTTCGCCCCAGCTGTCATTTGTAGACCTTTGACAGTCGTTACAGGTAGTCAGTGGCCCATAAAGTCTGACAACCAGTCTTACCAAAGGGGTATCGTATTACCCAGTACCAACTAGGTTGTGGAGGACAGATAGGCAATCTCTCCATGTAAAATACTGGTATTCTGCTGTAACCACAACATAGTTGTGAAAAGTCTAGGTAGGTGATGAACCGACTTATAAAAAAAGTGACGATGCGATACGAGTTTATTGCCTTCTCGATTCTTTTCAAACGAAATTCTTTAAATATCGATACACATTTCCCGATACTACCAAAAAACGAAACATATCGATACTGTTGATACTCTCCTTCTCTTAATTTTTAAGCTCGCGACCACAAACCGCAGCTAATGGTTATATTTAGCGATCAAAAGTAACACTAATAAGGTGTTATAGAATTCGGTAACGAATGTGTTAGACGATATCGCTTAGTGTTCGATTTCCCGACGCGCCGTGCCGTGGGGCGTGAGAAACAACACGTCTTTGGGCGAGATCTCGTGTTTCAACCTACTCGTGTTGGAATTGGTGTGTTCTTTCTTGTTCTTGTGTACAGTTGTACTAGCGGTTTTTTTTTTTTTTATAAATGTTTTCAGATGATATAACAAAATATTATGATAATTTATTTATTACACTTTTTAAGTGAGTAAGGAAAATTGAAAATCATTCGTTTACAAGACAGATTGACTTGACTAAACGAGCTTTTTAAATCTTACCTATTACTAAATGGCAGGTATACAGACAGGGTGTAAACTACCTCATCACGAAGCCGTCAATCAAGCATTCCGTACATCAACGACAACGACGGGCAACGACTTTTATTTCTGGAGTGTTAAATATTGTTTTGTGGTAGAACTCAATGTATCGCACTCAGTGTTACGCACTTAAAACATTGTGCTGCTGATGGATTGAATAGTACGGGGGTCATGGAGGTGTTCAAAGTAAAAATATTCCATGAAAAACTTTTATAAAAAAAATAACTTGTCCAAAGGTTGGAGCTTTGATCCCCAATACTCGTATCTCTGTGACTAGAAGATTCCCAGGTATGGTCAAGAACAAAAAAAAAATTCTCAATGACGAATATCGAAAGGTTTTTACACCCTTTATTTACTATATTTCATCCTTTATTGTTGGCACACAATATTGAACAACATAATATTATATTTGCTAAAAAATAAAATTAGCAGGTATTTAAAAAATAATGTGGACCACCAGTTAAGACAAAAACTGTAACGATCTTGCTATCGAGGCTGATAAAATCTTTATTATGTATTGTCTTAAAGATTATCCCCACGAAATCATAAACAATTATTTTTTTCCAAGTAGGCCCTAGAGCGCGCGCTATTATTTAGAGCAATTAATCAGCATCCGATAGATTGCTGATATGATAACATTGCTTGAGTAACAAGCAAAAGCTTATCTTCTTCTTATCCTAGTCCTAATAGGCACATTCTTAGGATAAAGACTATATATTTATCAATTGATAAATCTATCTAACATTACCTACATACATGTTTCATATCAGCCCGCTTAACATAACCACCGGAGAAACGAGAGAGAATCGACAAATCTTTTGTTCATCTGTCATGGAATCGACAGAATGACAGATGAACAAAAGATTTGTCGACTCTCTGTCGTGTCTACGATGCTCATGCTACGCGGGCTGTAATCGACGTAGTGTTTGGCAGAAGTGCAACGTATTGAATACCCACATTTCGCCACTTATGTTTAAGTGTCGTGTCTCCTGCGCGCGGAATGCCTCGACCGGGTAGAAATCCAGACACAGTGGCTGCGGCTACTACTAAATAGGTAGGTATAGTTATAACGACAATAGAAAAAACTGAAAAACCTTGCTCATGTAGATGACGATCTAAAGTGAACTAACACTGCTAAAGCTTTCACGGTTTAAAACTACACTTATAAGTATTGTCACATAAGGCATATCGTCAGTGATTCAACCCGCGATCATGGCGCTTGGAACAGCGTCGAAATATCAGGAGCTCAAAATTATGAATAATCACGGAAGATATACTTTTTGTGACAATATAAGTTTAAAGTGAACTAATACGTAAAGTCAGGCAAATCAAATGTTTTTCTAATTGACTACGTCTATTTAAACTGTTGATGTATTCATTTCTTCAGCAGTTGTATAAAGCGGTTGAAACACGGCAACTTGACATGACATGATTAATTTCAATAAGAGGGTAGTTGACACACCAATCAATACTTTGTAAGAGCTGTCAAAACCGGTTCTCTCATAGATTTTGTATGGCAATAGAACGCTGTGACGTCACTGTTTGGTCAAGTAAATGACTCAACTATTTATTGATTTCAAAGCAACTAAATATCGAATTTGGTAATTAATTGAAAATAAATCGGTTAATAAATGTTTAGAGATTGGTGTCTTGGAACTATTTTTTTATAGTGTCAACACCCTTTTTACCCCTTTATATAGGCAACTTCACTGTCAAACTATTGCCCCAAACCCAACGATTCGAATGTCAACCACTACTTTCAATAAATTGGCTTTAGCCTTTCGATAGTTTATGCCAATGCAATACATTTTCGAGTAGTCCAAAAATAACGTCATATTGGCTAAATGCTCTCTGAGCAGGAAAAAATACACACACAACTACACACAACTTTTTCACAAAGTCCTGTACGTCTACGTCTATCGCAAATATACTAATTACCTTGCCCAGTTAGCTATTTCTATGTTAGGTTAGAGTACAATAGTACAAAGTGGCACAAACCACTTTATCCACACAAACGCCAGTGACTTCGCCGCTCACGTGTCGAGTGACGATCAATTATTGTGGCCAAGTAAAGCAGACTACAAACAACTTGGGCGCACAGCAAAGGGATTAGTTTACCAACAACTAACAGGAAGGAATCAACTGTATTGACACACTGACCGGTCTAGTGTCATGTTCTTGCAAAGGTTTGTTTTTTAAGCTGATATTTGCACGTAGCTTTGTTGTTCAAGAATTTGCTTGGTAAGGAAGAAAAATAAAAGACGGCGGCGACAGCAGTAATCTCTGGTAAACAATGATAGTCTAGTGGAATGACCTGGGCCTCAAGTCTGCTATTACAATAGTGTCAGAATAGTCCATAATTGATTTCATAATTGTTGATTTTGACAAGTTTGGTAATCTACTAACATAGTGGCGCCAGTATGACTTTGCAATGGTCAACCACTGACACTCCATTGAAAGAAATGGCATCGAACGGTACTCTCGTACGTAATGAAAAATGAATGACTGGTGTTATTTACGAACTTCTTACTACTTCAGACACTAACAAATAGTATATAAAACTAAATAATAATAAATGAAATCTGGTGGGTTTTATAATAACGGCAATACTATAATGTCATTTTAACACAATCCTATTACGAGACCATTGACCGACCAATGATCGACCATTGTGAATTTAGTAGATTACGAACTTTAAACAAAATGGCAATGGGATGAGAATGGACTGACAGTCACAAAGACCTCGAGTTCGAACCCCAAAACACGCACCTCTGAGTGTCATAGTAAACATCGTGAGGAAGAAACGGAGGAAGAGGAGGAAACCAGCATGCCTGTGAGATATTTCTCGACGGCATGTAAAGTCAAGTCAGAGGCCCATGGGCGGCATATATAGAAACTCTGATACCAGGTTATGTACTAACCACACGAGAAAGCAGAAGAATTTTCCCTAGTAAGTACAGGTGTGGGTGTGCCAAGTGTGCACTTCTGTTGCTGACTGACAAATATTTTCAACTAATTACGATTCTACTGCTGGAACTGAGACGCCGACCTCCCTTCTGTGTGATGGCGCGTACTGTATTCCATCAGGGCTACAATCCGTCCGGATTGTAGCCAGTAGCGTGCTTAGAGACCAACAATACGGCAAGCCCGTAAGGTTAGTAGACTGTTCAGGACATCATGACATCACGAGGAGTAAAAATGAGTAATAACAGGATTTCTCACGATTGCTTTCTTCGTCGTTTTAAGAGCAGTTTTGATAAAATAAACCAACATCATCATCGTAAGCCTATGACGTTTCCACTCCTGGGACACGGCCTTCATTCACCACGCAGGCCCAGTGAGGATTGGTAGATATACTATGTTTTCGATTTTTTAGTTCCAGGACATGCGTTTTCTCACGATGTTTTCCTTCACCGTTTGAGAGCAGTGGTGATGAAATAAATTACACAAAGTAATGTGCCATTCTGGGTTCGAACCCACGACTTGTCGTTTGTAAGTCGGGGCTGCCACCACTGGGCCACCCTCTCAGTTCGCGATGCCACCACTGGGTCACCTGGTCTACTTTCCATTCCTCTCGGTCTATCTTCTTCCCGTTTCTCCCGTTCTTTTCCCCATTCCTACCGGTCTTTTTTACGTTCTCTCAGGTCTTCTTCCCGTTTCTCCCGGCCTTCTTTCCGTTTATCCCGGTCTTCTTTCCGTTCCTTCCGGTCTTCTTCCCGTTCTTCCCGGTCTTCTTACTGTTCCCCCGGTGTTCTTCCCGGTTTTATAATAACTGCGCAATTATAATTGGGTTTGCTGATATACCTCTGTTCCTATTGTTTCTTTTGAGGATTTTCATGCTGATGTCGCAATGGAAATTGGTTCATCGGTTTACGGAAGTCAGTTCAGGTAGAACAGCCTTTTGAGATGTTGTGTGAGGTATGACGTTTTCATTGTGTATATTTGAAAGTTCAAGGAAAAAAAGTCGTTTATAGCACGCTGTTAAAAAAGTAACGATACCTATATTAATTTCAAGTCTCACTAGTTTGGCACACCAGGTCGATCGTTATCGTTTTCTAAATTTCTAGATTGGCACACCAGGTCCCGTTTAAACCGGAGTGAGACGAAACGGGAAGCCGTCACCTCCTTCTGCGAAGCAGTCATGCTAGCGAAAGAGGTGGTGGGACGCGAGAGGGAGAGAACCTCTCGCCCCAGCCGCTGCCGGGCCTGTGTATGGTGAGCTACGGGCTAGCTCCCCGTCCGTCCGTCTTATGACGACAGGCCGTATCGTCGGCGGGTTCGTATTCCATGCGCGCCTCAAAGAGACGTCAGTAAATTGAAGGAGCTGCGGAATGTGTGTTTACAAAATATATAGCTTCTCGTGGCGGGGACTATAGTTGAATCTAAGCTATTTTTAACCAAATTCTTAACAAACCAGGTAAATATGAAGTTCTAAATATTTGCGGATAATTTCGCACTAATATTATACACTCTTGTTATTTACGTGTATCCATTTACTAGACAAGAAATAATATACAATCTACAGAATGAGGTCGAAGTTCCTTCCCCTAGACTTTAGTCTATGGAAATGAGTTCAATGACCTATATATTTAACGACTCAATTTTCAGAAACGGTTTTTCACAGTTATGAAAGTAAATATTTTGAAGGTGAATTATTAAGTGTTAATGTACTTAATACAGTCATGGAAATTGTGAATCCGGTTTCCTTTTCATGTAACGGGTAGTTTTCTCGCAGTTTATTTACATACATATCCGGTACTGAAACAACGTTAGAATGCGTTGATTTTTTTTTTACATTATGGTTCTGGAGTTTTATTCAGCTAGTTTAATTCGTTTTATATGCTACATGATAAGGAATAAAACGTTTGTTTTGGTAATGTTAAAAAACCTTTACCGAAGGACAACAACGTTATAATGGAAAACACTAAAGTTTCCGTTCAAGTGCTGATGGATTTTTCTAATGCTTTCAATACCGTTTTTATTATTTTATTCTTTTTTTAGAACTGACCACTTGTAGTTGCAACCCTCTAAGGTTGCTTTACTACTTAACCGGACTATCCTGTGGTGGCCAAAAATTACTTTAAGGCCCCCAGCCAGGGCTTACATAATACAAATTTACACTTTAAATAAACAGTCACTAAGGCGCAGAGAGTAGGGCACGCCACGATAGTGGCGGTAAGTCCCCTCTTTGAGGAGTGGCTGGAGAGGCACCACGGCGTCCTCACCTTCCGCCTGACGCAGGTCCTCACCGGACACGGATGTTTCGGGAGGTACCTGCACCGAATCGGGCGGGAGGAAACGCCCGGGTGTCTCCACAGCGAGGATCGACCGGAGGACACGGTGGAGCACACGGTGGAAGTCTGCCCTGCGTGGGCGGAGCACCGCCGTGTCCTCGTAGCGGCGATCGGCGGCGACCTCTCGCGTCCGGCCCTGGTTCAATCCATGGTCCGGACCGAGACGGAATGGGAAGCCGTCACCTCCTTCTGCGAAGCAGTCATGCTAGCGAAGGAGGTGGCGGAACGAGAGAGAGAGAGATCCTCTCTTCCCGGCCGCCGCGGGAGACGCACCGGGCGTCGAGGGCCACGTGGTGGCTACCGGCCACCGTAGATGCGGGCCTGTGGACGGTTGGCTATGGGCTAGCTAGCCGTCCGTCCGTCTAACGACGACGACAGGCCGTGTCGACGGCGCGTTCGTGTTCCACGCGCGCCTCAAAGAGATGTCAGCATAAGGGGAGGGGCCCGCAAGGGCCGAAGCCTGCCGGGGTTGCGGGCCTGTTCGAAAGAGATACCGCGGCCCCGGAACATAAAGGGCGAGGAAGGAACATGGATGGGTTTTAGTCAGTAAGAGTCTGACACTCCCTCCCGCTCCGCCCAGAGTGGGAGAAGTCATTTGATGATTTCCCATCCTCATTGAAGGGAGTCAGTTACGAAGTCCTTTTATACATACTCTGCTATCTTATGGTCACTCTTAAAATTATCAAACATAATCAGACTTTTTCTTTCTGAAACATGTTTAACTGCTGGTTATTTTTATCGTTCGAAATGCTAGGACACAGTCATCATTTCTAATAGAGGGCCGAATAATTATATTCTGATAATTTATTTGAAATCTATTGGCTCTCGGTAAAAAATTGCTTTCATACTGTTTTTTATTCCAAATACCATATTTTGTTTGAGTTTTCCTTCACTTGGTATTGGATGTTGGGCGTAAAACATGGTCGTTTGAAAAACTGTGTGCTTCCACTAAAAGTTAAGACGCAACATAATTTATGGCCAGCTCTAAACGAAAGAGCATAGTGTTGAAAACCGCACGATGGTAATAAATCCTGAAAGTGATAGCTTTGAATGGAGAGCTACCTGTTGTGTAGATTGCATCTTGATGTATCAATAAGTGCTAAGACTACTTACGCACATAAAATCACGCCTACGATTCGCTAACCCCTTGGCCACAAGTTACACGTTAAAGCGAAACGCATCTTGCGACAGCTAGTGCGGAGAAAAGATAATTGAAAAAAAAAGCTAACTTAGTTGAACCAAAACGACACCGACAGACGTCCGCGAAGGCACAATTATGGATAAAAGTCCATAAAAGACCTGAAAAAGTGGTCACTGTGACCCGATTTGCTGCGCGACGAGACGGATAATCATCATCATCATCCACAGCCCGAAGTCACCCACTGCTGTTTATTATAGGCCTCTCTTTTCTTGTGCCAACTTCCACAGTCCTTCGCTAGCCTCATCCAGATTATTCCCCCGATGGCAACTATGTCGTCCACTCATCTGGCCGCCGGACGACCCACGTTCCTTTTTCCATTTCTTGGACGCCATTCGGTGACAGCCTTGCTCCACCTGTCGTTCCTGCGCCTTGCTAGGTGTCCTGCCCAACTCCATTTGAGTTCCGTAACGCGATTTCCAATATCGAAACCTTTTACGACGACGACGACTACGACGACTTTTTTTTAGACGGATAATAATAATGTTTATTTAAAACCCTTATTACAGTTGGTCTTATTCTAGAGGACATCAATAGTGACTTAAAATAGGAGGAACATTATAGTATAAGTATCCTTGACTCCGAAACTAAGCATAGCCTGTATCTTCAGAGCCAGTGGTTCCTTCTTGGGGTCTTTTAAGCCGTTACAAATTAAGTTAAACAGTTAGGTAAACATAATAATGGAAACAAAAAAATAAAAAAAATTGCAGCAAAGATGTAATAATAGTACTTAAATGTAAAAGGGACGAGGGGGGTGAGGGATGTATCTACTAGGTACCGATGGAAAGGTTTCTTTCGATCTGCCCCTAGATTGATGGATGTCAACGCTATTCGCATCGTCCGAAGTCGTTAACAGGGCTTAAATTCTACACTTCTTCTTTCGTCAACACTCCGGGTGGTAGGTTAAATGCTCAAAAGCTTCTGCCAGTGTTCAAAGACGTAAAATTGCTATTCATGCACCTTTTTTATTTAAAATTATTGCATGCATTTTTACTGCACGAAGTCAACAAGATTCCTATCTTACGAGTATGTCTTAATTGTACCTTTTGCTTCCGATCGGTTTAGTTTTTAACCGACTTCAAAAAGGAGGAGTTTCTCAATTCGTCGGAAACTTTTTTATTTTTTAATGTATGTGGGGATTACTCGAAGATGGCTGGAGCGATTTAAATTATTTTTTTTTGTTTGAAAGGGTATGCTTTCCAAGTGGTCTCTTAATCATCAAGTTGGGATCTGATGATGGGATCCTGGGATTGCTGAAATCTCTTGTCCATCTATTGCTTACACCAGTGCATAACATAACATCACGCCGCTACGCTGTGAAGGGGTAAGCACAAATGACCCACTAAAAAGAGAAAAATGTCTTCTACGCTGTCCTTCTCACCGATCTGGCTTTATAAAATCTTCCTTTTCTGTCCAAGCGGTCTTCCTTTGGAATGCGCTCCCTCAGAGTATCAGGACGTTGACTAGTCGTTTCACTTTCAAAATGAAGGCTCGAGAGCTTATTCGCAAGGAGTTGGCAGATTCGTCTCAAAACTAGGTTTTTGTCGTTTTCGTATCTCTCTTAACTTTATATATTTTGCTATATGTATGTATGTATGTATTTATTTTATTCTAATATATTTGAGTTATAAATAAATTCTAGTCTTTTTTTCCATTATTGCACCTACTGTGTTTTATCTCTGCATCACCCTAAGGTAGACTGGTAGAAAATGCCTTAGGCATTAAGTCCGCCTTTGTACAGTTTTAATTGTGCATAAAGTTTTAATAAATAAATAAATAAATAAAAATAAAACTTTTGCTTCAGAAGTCGGTGACCTTTGTTTGATTGATTTACTTAGTTTTTTGTCACATACTTCTGAAGCTAAAGTAATTTTTCACCTTTTTTGTGTTTTTTGGAGTCGGTTTTATTTTTTGCAGAAAGTTTTCTTTATTAAAAGATCATCGGTAAGAAGCGGTTTGGTATGAAATCAAAATCGATAGGTACTCAGAATATTGAGCATTTAATTTCCAATATTTTTTTTTGAAGTGAAAACTTCTTTAGCAGCGTTTTGCACTTTTTGGGATGGGTAAAAAACGTTAAACTCGCGTCAGGACACGTGACGGAGGGAGAATGGTTAGTCAAAACCAACCTTATACAATTAATATAAGTTTATTTTGGATTACTTGGTTTTAACTTCTATCGGTAGTCCCAAAGATTGGCCCGCTTGTTTTTTTTTTCGTGTTAATTATTTATATGGCCATCTTTTAACCAAACCTTACTAAGGTAAGCTTTAATAGGGTATTTATGTTGCCACATTCCTGACAGCGTAGCGTTTACAGCACGTGTCTAGTGTCTACGTGTGAAAGTTATAGCATGTGTAACAATCGTGTACTATTAATTGACACGTGTGTTTACACTTCAGTCCCGAATCGGAGGTGTTAAGAAAATTTGTTTGTTAGTATTGTGATACGGTCATTGAGAGGCGACTGTTTTATTAATTTATGATTTGATGAGTGTTTTTTTAGATACTGGAAAGAATGTAATTTATCTTATCCCTAACTAGCTGACCCGCGCAACTTCGTCTGCGTCACATAAGAGAGAAAAACGAAAGGAAAAAAATCCCCGTTTTTGCAACATTTTTCATTTCTGCTCCGCTCCTAATAATCGTAGCGTGATGTTATATAGCCTAAAGCCTTCCTCGATAAATGGACTATCTAACACAAAAAGAAATTTTCAATGCGAGCTGGTAGTTCCTGAGATTAGCGCGTTTAACCAAACAAACAAACAAACTCTCCTGCTTTATAATTTTATATAAGTATAGATTTACAAGAGTGACGGACTGCCTCGTTTGTCTAGAGGTCGCAAGCGGGACTGGTGATCAAGAGGTCCTGGGTTAGATTCTAGGTCGGGCAAAGTGTGATTGGGTTTTTCTATGAGATATTTCTCAGTAGCAGAGTCTGGATTTGTGCCCGTTTGATGGCATTAGGCTCGACTCTTATTGCATGGGACATTAAAACATAACAGGCGAAATGCGGGTGGGTGTGCCTATTAGATACACCTCTTCATAAACCTTCGGGGATAATTATGATATTTTTGTTATGTTTAGTTTATTTACAAAAAAAAGCTGGTGACTTTTACTTAATATCATAACACTAGCTGACCCACGCAACTTCGTCTGCGTCACAAATGAGAGAAAAACGAAAGGAATAAAAGTCCCCGTTTTTGCAACATGTTTCATTTCTGCTCCGCCCCTGATGACTGTAGCGTGATGTTTTATAGCCTAAAGCCTTCCTCGATAAATGGACTATACAACACAAAAAGATTTTTTTAATTCGAGCCGGTAGTTCCTGAGATTAGCGCGTTCCACCAAACAAACAAACAAACAAACTCTTCTGCTTTATAATATTAGTATAGATTTATTTGGTTCATCTATAAAACTGAAGTGACAATATAAGTAAAGATAGATAGATTTTTATCGATAACAAATTAAAGAGATTACTATTGCGAACTTTTAAAATTTAGAGCTTTACACATTTTTGTAAATTGAAATACCTACTCAAAAAGGTTCTGCAAAAAGGATTGACTAAAAATTTAAGGATTCGTGTTGTTATTCCCCGAAAGAACTCACTGAATTGCGAGGCTAATTTTTTTTCCCTAAAAGTGTCAATGGTAAAGAAACACATTTCGAAGTAAGTATATTGGGTGACTGGTAATTATTAGTCTACGATTCTTAAACGCGTGATAGTAGGTACTCATAATAATAAACAACTTTTACTACGGAACCAAAGCGGGAATCGCGAAAAAGAAACAGCTGTTCAGTACATTAGGGAAACATAAATGTACTGGATAGCAGAATTTTTTGCTCGCGATTTCAGGTATACCAGTCACCCGCTCAAACTACATAAAATGAGCTTTCATCATCATCATCATCATCATCAGCCTATAATGTTACCACTGCTGGGACACGGCCTCCTCTCAATGAGAGGGAATGGGCTATAATCTACCACGCCGGCCCAGTGCGGATTGGTAGATGTCATAAGTCTTCGAATTTATGGTTCGAGGACATGCCGGTTTCCTCACGATGTTTTCCTTCACCGTTTTGAGAGCAGCGGTGATGAAATAAAAATTACACAAAGTAATGCGCCTGCCGGGGTTCGAACCCACGACTTACTGTTCGTAAGTCGGGGCCGCCACCACCGGGCCACCGCTGCTCGAAAAAAAAAAACGAAATGAGCTTTAGTAACAAACTAAGAAAATCATCATTGTCATTTTCCTGCCCATAGGCATGTAAATGGGGTCGGTGCCGCTTTCTTCCATACTTCTATATTAGGTACTTTTCATATCAGCAGCCACATCTTTCCAAGCCTTAATTATCATCTTCACACAGTCCTTTCATCGTTTCTTCGGTCTTCCTCTACTCTCATAGCCATCTACATTCAGACTAAACATTTTCCTCACTCCATCAACCAAGAAACCAACACAAAAACAGTAATTATCTGCATAATTAAAACGAAAAAGATCTTTAGAGAGGAAATTAATGAAGACATTGATAGATTGACGGGAAACGAGATCTTTGATGCGACAAGACATGACATAATATTACGCTTGCGAAATGACTCTAAATTGGCAATGGTACTTGTATGTTAAATTCAGTAATATTGAATTTCAGATGATCTGTCTATTATATTGTCATTGTCAATGACAAGAACAGTATTGAAAACTAAATAGATCTTCAACTGATGATTAAAGTCTTGTATTGTGCGATGCGGAAGTCTTTTGTTACAGTACAATACAAAATTTGCTGGTCTTAATAATGTTTTATACACACAATGGCTTATATTAATAAAATTATATAGAACAGTAGGTATAATGACGAATGACGTACCATTTACGGTAATGTCAGGTGACATTCATTAAAGGAATTAATTTCCATTTTACAACGAAAATTGATGAAGTATGCATATTTTAAATTGGGAATTTCGTCGGTTGGTACTAGGTACATACATAGGTGTGCGTCGCGTACCAAAGTAAAATTCTAGTAGAATTTATGCCGGGTTCATACGAGAAGCGGTCATAGTCGACGACAAGGCGCGTTAGTGTTAGGACGCGCCGCTCGGCAACCCGACGCGAAGAGCACGCGGAACGCAACTTGCACGCATTCGATCTAGTGATAAACATAACAGACCCAAAAAACATTTAAACTTTTTTGCTTTTTTTTATTGTTGTTCGATAGTTTGAATTGAAACATAGACACGACAGTCTGTCTGTTTTTTTTTAGTTTGTGAATGAAATAGTGAATGATTTTTCCAGTGACCCGTAATTGAAAGGTTAGTATGTTTTTCCATACATTAAAATTGTTCCAAAAAATACGTCATTGAAAATTATCAATGGAAATGCGTTTCCGATCGCTAGCTAGACGTGCAGAGTTCAACGTATAACCTTAACCCTCTAACGAACACAATACGACGTCGGAGAATGTATTTACATTTTCTCGTAGTTATGAATTAAAATTAATTGACAACTGACGTTTTTAGTGGCGAATATTATTAACCATAGAGAAGTGATGTCTTCCAATTGAAATCTCACGGGAAGTGGCGTGTAATTAGCATTAAATAATAATCTACAAAACTGTGAACTGTAGCGGACAGACGATTAAAGTCTATCATATTTAATTAATTAATGGGATTCATTCATTAAAATGTAAATTTATTCAAACGACTTATCAGCGAATTGACATGTGGTAGGTATCGATATTTCAAATCGATAGTTTTTATCGGGTCGTTTTTTATCGATCAGCTGTGTGATCGATAATGTTTACGTCAATTTCCCTTGCTATAATTTTTATAATGGTATCGATAGTTTTTTCTTACGGTCATTTGCCTATTATGATTCCTTTGGTCCCTAATGAATGTTCGTACGGTTTTTTGCGTTTTTTGCCATCATAAATGAGATGTCATGACTTTATAAGTCTAAATTGATATAGTTATCAGTGACATTGTCATTTTTGATGACTTGAAGTATTTTTAGTCAGGAGAATGACCGTTCACGATTTCGGTGGAAAAAAAGCAACGAACAATTATTTTTTGTTGTGTTAATAGATCATAATAATGTGTTATTGTGTTGTGGCTGTGGTATTTCATTCAATGCGACTTTCAAAATATTATAGACGCGGTATGTACTTCCTACTTAGTAACCATTTAGTTTTTTTTCTATCTTTTTTTACTGAGACATAAGCACAGATATTTCATGCGGTGATCTGAATGAGTTGACAAAATTGAAAGGCTGTATTTTTTATGACATCAGTTAGGTACTTGTTCGCAAAATGGGCAAGACTAACGGTTGTAGGCAACGGGCAGTGTCTGCAAATAACTTTGGACTTTACGTGGGCAGGTAGAGATACTCAGGTTCTTTACCTTTTTGTGGAAAATTTGGTAATGTCAGTTTTATAGTTATTTTAACAAACACATAACAATTTGATGCCCGTAATCCTCGAAAGTTTCGGCAGACATTATAATACAAAAATACCTTTTGCCATCAAAAAAGCACAAATAATTCAAACATTGGATTGCTACTGAGAAATTCACAACGGAAAAATCTAATAACACCTTGCTTAACATAGGAATCAAACCACGGACCTTATGTTCAGCAGAATTGCGATCAGACCCAGGAGGCAGTTATAACAAATTCAGAGATCTTTTAATCATGTTTTTATATATTTACATATGTGATTTATTTGCGATGATAATATCTATAAAAACACATAAACATAACTATAGTATACAATAAACTGTCCTACACTACATGAAAATAAAATAATCTACTGTTCTATTTCCTTACTTTAAGTTAGTACAGTTGCAATACTCGTAATACTAAAAACAAAACCTTGTTTAAATTTCCTTTCCTTCCGTTCTCCATTACGAGTATGCAGTTGTTAAATAATTTCTTAGCTCTCATAATTAACACTTCTCTCGATGACGTCACCGCTTGCTACCATTATGAATCATAAGTGTAAGCATTTCTGCTTAATTAACATACTTCGATAAAACTCGGAGAACATGGCTATACTTAAACTTGTAAGAGTTTTTATAATCTTAGAGCTGATTACACCAAATGTACTGAACACGATCATCACGTGATCGATTTCTCAGTGTGACTGTTTCATAACAATTATGACACTGACAGCTCTTGAACACGATTCAGAATTATAGGTGCTAATCTTTAATTATTATAAATAGGTAAACTTTGTCAGGTTGTAGGGTTAATCTCTGGATCTCCTGAACCAATTCTGAAAATCCTTTCTTTTAGAAAGCCTGATTTTTGGGGGAAGGGGGGTTGAATTATAGGAAAACAAACATCCACTCGTTCGAAGCTGGGAAGGGCCGCTAGTGTTAAATAATCTTAGAATTAAAAAAACACAGATAGCTTTTGAACGCGGCTCAGAAATGCTGACAGTAAGTTTAATCTTGGAGCGAAATACACCAACGAAAATGAACATGATTAGCACATCTAAACGGCGATCAAGAGTTGTTAGTGTCAATCATCATCATCTGCCTAGCCTTTTCCCAACTATGTTGGGGTCGGTTTCCAGTCTAACCGGATGCAGCTGAATACCAGTATTTTACATGGAACGACTGCCTATCTGACCTCCACAACCCAGTTAATACTGGGATATACGATACCACTTGATAAGACTGGTGTCAGTTGTGAGTGTCAATAAAAAAGAAAATAAGCTTTTAGTACTGTTAACTATGTTTACACTATTAACAATAGGTACACATGTTCTTGATTTATCTCAGACGATAGATTTTAATCAATGGCTTGTCCTACGGCAAAGGTTCTCCTGTAAAGTTTTCCATTTCTGCCTGTCTCCCGCTGTTCTCGTCAACTCTGGACCAGCTACTTTTTTGAGGTCATCTTCCCATTGGTCATCGTTTTGTTTGCGTGTGCTGCGACGAGAGACGTGATGTAGACTTCAACCAATGTGATTGGTCGGTTTTCACATGTCACTCCCCTTTGGTGGATTCCGGGCCCTACCAGGCACGATATTTCCACTGCAAGGGATGTGGATAAAGTACTGGCGAGTATTCGAAACAAATGTTTTCGATTCGTCAGTGTTCCTGCAGCGCTGCCTTCTGGCAGTGTTTGCAATCACATTTGTTTCCGTCGAGCACAGTCCTGCAGCTCTTATGGATGTGAATCGATCCGTTGCTCTTTATTAACTAGTTTTAGTCGTAACTTTGTTTTTACGTTAGTAAAAAATAACGTTATAATAGAAAATAACGAAGAGGTGGTCCATTCTTAAGAAAACACTGGGATATTTAACTTAATCCCTTTCTCAATTTAAATTTTCTATAACCCACCAGGATTATAGAAATTTTCAATTGAGAAAGGGTCGAGTTTAGAAAAATCCTGTTGAAAGAGGTTTTGGAAAACTCAACTTGAACATGGGTTTAATTTTGGAAAAAATCTTCGTATGGATTATTATGTCAAAGTATTTCAGTTTATTTTGTTTTATTATTTCCTGATATGTACGTCTTTGGCGGGACAGCTTCTACTAATAGATATCTGTACTTGGATCCATTAGCCGTTTGCACTGCAGTGTCCTGTGACACGTTTTAGGGCCAACCGATAACGCTATCGACGGATGGTTTAACGGGCCCGATCGTGTGATTTTTCTATTGGACTCGCTTTGCATTTAGGTCGCTCGGTTACGATGTGTTCCGATAAGCTGTAACTGTGATACGAAAGGGCAGGTTGCGTCTGCGCATTCACGCGTGCTATTGTTGATTTTCGTTTTAATATTTTCAAGGTTGGCCGGAAGAGCTCGTGGCTAAATAATAACAGCCGCTCGTGCCGATCTTTAGGTTACGCCGTGCTTGCCTAGGTTCGTCCGTGTCTCGGAAAGCACGTTAAGCCATTGGTCCCAGCTGTCATTTTTCCATCTTTGGCAGTCGTTACAGGTTGTCAATGGCCCAAAAAGTCTGACAACAGTCTTACCAAGTGGTATCGTATTACCCAGTATTAACTGGGTTATGGAAGTCAGATAGGTAGTCGTTCCATGTAAAATATTAGTATTCAGCTGCATCCGGTTAGACTCGAAGCCGAACCCAACAAAGGGGAAAGGCTAGGCAGATGATTCAAGGTTGGCCGTGGGCCATAAGGGCGATTATAGCCTACTCTCATTTTCACGGATGATTTAACGGTCCGATCGAGCTATTCATGATTTATGTTTTAATGTTTTCAAGGTTATAGTTGTGAGCCAAAAAGGCTTATACGTGAGGGATAATGGCCTACTGTCTCAGAGAGAGACGGTCTGCATCAAAACAGAGAGCGTGCTATTGTTGATTTTGTTTTAATGTTTTTAAGGTATCAGTATGACGTGGTCGTGGGCCATAAAGGCTCACGTCAGGGATTATGGCCCACTGTATCATAGACAAAAGGTCTGTACCGGCACAGTGTGAACGTTACTTGGTTTATGTTCGCTGATCTATAAATCAGTAGAAACTTGTGAATTATAGCTGATGACTTTATTCAGACACTTCTATTATATTTGTCTGTTCAACATTATATCCGGCTGTCTAACTAATTTATTAATACATGATTATTGGAGCTTAATAACATACTTTATAATAAATCACAAACATCCTTAGGCTAAATACACTAAAAGCTGTCCATTTTAGACATGCTACTTTGAACCTGTCTCTCCTAAAGTGAACTTTTTATTTATAAACTCTTTTAAGTTGGTTGATTTATGGTTTTGGTCCTGCTGTAAGGCAAATACGTTAATTAGTAACAATATGTTAACGTTTAGGTTTCGTTTCCTTGTTTGGTCGATTTTGTTTTAAGAAATTTTGAGATATTTACTTAATGTTTGTTTATATCATGGTATTTTTGATACCGAATTTCCGTGCCTCGGAAAGCAAGTTAAGTCGTTGATCCCGGCTGTCATTTGTAGATTGTTGACAGTCGTTAGGTACAGGTAGTCAGTGGCGCAAAAGTCTGACCACCAGTGGTATCGTATCACCCAGTACTAACTGGGTTGTGTAGGTCAGATAGGCAGTCGCTCCATGTAAAATACTGGTAGCTGCATCCGATAAGACTGAAGCCGATCCCGGAAAAAAGATAGGCAGATGAAAATTTTAAAGACGAGTTGTCTAAAATTTAAACCAATTAAAATAAGAGGTTTTTCAAATCACACTAAACTTTTATTTTCAAAATGGTATCCTTAATTAAGTTTTCCAATAAAAATTATGGATATTTCACTGGTAGGTTAGGTAAGTTACCTAACCTACAAACAACTTGCTCAAAGTTTTTCCTGTAAAATTTAAGAAAAACCTTCTTTTTCTATTTAGTTTTTCCTGAAAATGTAATTATACTGTCAATGACAGCAACATGAAACCAAAAGTCAGTTACGCAACTGACATAGGTCTATATTTCACACAAGAATGTAATTTTAATTAACGCAATGTCTCGGGTTATTTGTGTTCTGAATTATTTTTAGATGAACTAGTTGAAGATTTAAATGGTCAAATTGGACACGAGCCGATTACGTAACAAATGCGAAGAGTTTATTGATATAACAGTGCCAGCGACATTGAACTCTGGGAGGAAACGGTTATAAAGTTTCGTGCCATCTGTCAATTTATTTTCAACAAAAACTTTATAATGTAGTATTCTATTTCAACCAATCACCCAGCGACACTTACACTGGCCGGAAATGTTTTTTTTCTATAACAGATAATTATTATTTATTTCTTAATTCCATATTCAATTTTTTTATTTTTTATTAAGCTGTTATAAAATTAATAAGCACCTATTTGTGTAATCCGTCAGTATTTTTTTTTTCAATACATACTTTTTATCTTGTAGTTCGTCTAGTGACACTTTGACACTGGCCGGAAAATGGTTTTTTTTCACAAACTTTTTTCTTTATTCTATATTCAAATCGTTTTCTTTTTATTTGATTGTCGCTACTAACTTGATTAGTAAGATCCGTTAGAATACCAGTTGTCATTTATTTATCTGAAACCAGAATCGATCGTCGATTAAAATGCAATGTCGAGAATCACTGATCAATCGGTAACCAATTACTCAGCCAATACTTGTGCCATCTGTTCACGCCATTTTAGTTTTTGAGAAATCTTCACTTGCGTGTGAGGTGTGTTAATTCTAAAATAACGATTGCATTTAAAATCTACTTACCTGGATACATCTATTACATAACACTTGTAAAGAAAAAAATAAAAACATTTTTTAAACGTCTCCGTGTGTGGTCACTCGATGACTTTCAATCGAAGGATAGAAACTTCACAATATCATTTAAGGCAATACAAACTTTACCGCACAATATAAAAGGTTCAGTATTATAAGTAGCAGTTAGCCTATCGATACTAGCAGTAATTGAAAGGTGGACAACTAGTATGATTAGAAAAAAATCCCGAATCAATAAAGATTCCACTTATAGACCACTTTCAACAGGACTGGGCGTTTTTGCTTGGAACGACATAATTGCTTTGAGCAAGTCTACGTTTACCATTAGACGGTTGATAAATTGAAAAATCTTATTTGAACCGGTAAGTTGCCTAGTACTTTTTTATACAGAGTTCAAAAATATATCATGGACTTTACTAGTGGCTATGTTCCGAACAAAATTTTAAGCAACGCCTGTTATTGCCGAAGTGTAAACATACAAAAGGGTAAAGGGAAAAAGAAAAACGGGCAAAGGTTTCTTCTAAGTGTTCCCACATCATATTTAAGTCCTAAATAAATGGAGACGGGTCTGATTGCCATCATCATGCAGTCCTGAGTCCGGAGTTGTGCCCTGGTGTTAAAGTGTTATTGGGTAAAAGCCCAATAAAAGTTTGCCCAACATTGGAATCGAATACTTCATAACAATAGCGCTTTTGACGCCTAGACTAACAATGAAGGTGAAGAATTAACTGCATTAAATCTAAAATATTTTCTATAAAGTCCCATTTAATGAGGAGCCCATTGTAAAATTGTTCCGGTTGCTCAGTTACAGACATAATAAGATTATCTCATGTTTTGCTACTACCTAGTTAACATTGTCACCTTTTATAACATACTTTTTGCTTTTTTCTGATAAAAAGTCTGAACCGTTAAAAATTCCAGCTAACTATACGGCGCGGCGAGCCGCAAAAATTTGAACAATGGAACGTTTTTTTAAAAAATCGATGTAGTGATGTTCCACGTTCGTTCCGTTAAATGTTTCGAACTTCTTTGTAGCGGCAGCTTTTTCCCCGTGGAGGTCGGAAATTACCCCACGTGAATTTACTACCCCGATAAATAGAATATACTTACTTAATGTAAAAACATGAGTATACATCAAATAAAATGTACAAGGTCTTAAATAACAGGTAGATCTGCATGTTTTGCCAAAAGCGGCGTAAAAAAAAACATAATTTTGGTTGAGAATAAACCATAATAAAACTTGAGTTTACATAGCAACAAGTTATAAAATTAATAAAATTTTCACATGTTTGGTGTATCCTATGTCCTGTTTATGGTTTACCTGTGTTTGATCAAATTCAGTTCAGCCGTTCAGGCTGAAAAGCTACCAGACCAAGCTACTTTCGAATTTACAGTTATTTTATTATGCATCATCATTTTCCAGCCCATGTTGCTTGGGATCGGCGCTAAACGTTTTTTTCTTCTTTTCTCCTCTGTCAACCTTACTCCTTTTTCTTTCATAATCATTCCTTACAAAACTTTCCTAGGTCTTCCTCTCCCTCTCCATCTCCATCCATCAACATTTATATTTATCACTCTTATAAGGTCCATGTTCACCAAAAATTACCGTCTGATTATCTAAAACAGCTGTCACTGTGACTTGTTCCCATACAAAAATGTGTTTTAAACAGCTGTTTTAGATAATCAGTGTGTCATCTTTTTGGTGAACATGGGCCTTAGTCATAGGTATGCGATTCGTCCCTCCTCATCACAATATGTCCATACCAAGCAGATAATCAGTCTGTAACTGTATTTTCTATACCTGGTACTCTGGTTGTTATTAAATTATGGATACCAAAATAAATAGTCATGCTTCACTTCATAATATCACTGTACTATGCACCGAATACATTTCGAAACCGCGTCTGCTCTCTGAAGTATATTTTTCTAACAATCTATTTGTTTACGAGATGGGTACTACACAGATAACCCAATTACGCTTATCGCACTATGTATTAGAATATTTTCTTCAGTGAGTTCTTACGACAGACTATGAATGAGATGTTTATTTTCTGATCGGTATTCGTTTCG